>CM056818.1:37114877-37849877 GCA_029852735.1 Persea americana
AGTCCTTAATGAGTGTTGGCCAAAATCGAGCAAACTAGATAAGGGCTCAGCTGACTCACTAAGACTCGGGCAAAATCAATAAAAAAAAGTTTTTAGAAAGCTACATTTTATTGAAAATCTCCATATACACTGTGACCGAATTTTAACCTTTTAATTGGTCAGGCCATTAGCTCGCATGACTAGAAAAAGTTAGGAATAAACTTAGATACAAAATTAATGAAGCAGTCAACTTTAAATACCCAAGTCATGATGTCACTTTGAACTCCCACCAATCCTGAACGTCCAACAGATTGATGGAAAAAAAGTGATTTCAAATCTAACGGTTAGGGTGTAATCTGGGGTGGGCCAGACATGATTCTGGCGTCAGCTTTTATTAGTGCGACACATGTACCTGGGTTGCTGGTGGGAAAAAGGCCACTGACATTGTCCATGTTCTCATTAAACGAGAGATGGAGAAGGAACAGGGATCTTAAAATGCTGGGGACTGGCAAAGACAGCTAGTCATCGCTGTCACTTAAATTCGTACTCCTCGTCTCTTACCTGGCATCCGATTTGCTGGCCCTGCATTGCAGCTCCAAATCAACCAGAGGTGTGCCCACCGTTCTCAATTGCCATTCTCAAGCAGTGGGCCCTGGGTTCAATGATACAAGATTCGACGGCCCCATCTGAATGATTAGAGCCAAATATATGACTTTTGAGAATCTTTCATGCTTATTTGTTTGCATGGAATAGATAATTACTCAAACCGCAAGGTCTAGAATGATTTTACTCATTTATATGAAAAAGAAGCTTATGCGCATCCTAACTCCTCCGTAGCTGCTTTGGTGGCATTAGTTCTTATTTAGAAGTCTCAACCTCGGAGACTTCCGCAAGGGCATCCTCCCTCTTCGATGCCCCCCAACCAGCATTGACCCCATGTATCCACTCCTGGATTTGGAGCTACGTCGCCGTTATCCAAATTGGTGGCGTCCTCACCTCACTTGACTCCGATAATGACCGGAATAAAAAGATTATCATGAACATTACAAAATGGTCGATATCAACCAACTTACGAAAAAAGTTCAAAAGACCCCTCCAGTCTTCAATATACTATTGGGTCATCATCGGTCCTATGGAGATTTTTTCCGTAGATTCCTCTAAAAAAATGATGATAATAATTTCACATTTGTTGGAAACTGAATCAAGACAAGATGGAAATATGAATATCTATCCATCATCCAAGTATTTCAAACCCAGAAAAGTTAAAGGTCGTATTTGCCTTATTTCTTTCATCCCTTACTTTATATTTTAAATAGTCGCCTATTTAAGAATTATTCGATAGAGCTTATTCAATTATGAATTTCTATGTAATTTAATGTAAACAAAAAGGCCCTTAATTGTTGTAATGCCCATCAGAGCAATGGTTACTATCACCAAACCATCTGCCTCAAACTTGTGCATGGATTCAGCATGAGCGTTCAATTTCTCTTTTTCATTTTAGAGCAAAAAGGCCCCTTTTTTGTTACCAAGGGAATGCATTTGGAAAAAGTGAATCTTTTTTTAATTTTCTGATTCTGTTTTGGCAACAGCACTTCCTAATGCCTTTTCCATAAAGTGGAAAGTGGAAAAAATTGAAACGTAATAACAAAAATCTGCAAATGGGAATCAAACAATCTACCCTTTTTTTGGAAATACGAAATTGTTTGTTATAATTTTTTTTGCATGTTTACTTTTAGATTTGGACATTAAAGAGGGACTGCGGCGTCAACCAACCAAGACACTCCCCCTAACCCTATGTTTTTTTTTTTTTTTTGGGGTGGGGGGGGGGGGGGTTGGAAATGAAGGGGAGGAGAAATTAATTTTACCTCCTCTTGTTTGGATAGTCAAAAAGTAGGGGAAAGAAAAGTGAAAAAGTAAGATTTTGTTTGTTTGTGAGGTAGAGAGAAAATGACCAATTTACCCTTACTTTATGAAAAAGTTAAAAAGTGAAAATGGCAGTTTAGTAAAATTACAAAGAATCCCCTCTTTTCCTCGTACTTTCCCCCATTTTTGAAGGAAAAATTTTAAGGTGGGCTCCACAAGAATTCCCTACCCCCTTCCCAAACACCATCAATTTCTACTTTTCCTCAATTTTCTCCTCTTTTTTTCCCTCCCCCTCATTTTACCTCCTTCCCAAACAGAGGGTAAATTTCATGTCGTGCTGGAGAAAATACCCCACTAAATCAAATCTTGAAAAACTTCAATCTCAGCTGTATATCTACCTTTTTTTTTTTTCCTTAAATTTCCTTCACCTTTAACCACTTTAATATTCCTTATTAGAACCCACTTTACAACGAATTCTTAGTAATTCAATATAAATAAAGCAAAGGGGCTCTTAGGATGAAGATTTTTATTAGAAAATGGTACATTTTTAGAAGTAGGAAAAATCACAAGCTTGACCGCTTCTATTTTTATATAATACATTTGCTTCCCTCTTGTCTTATGATCATTTCATGCCTATTGTCATGTATTTAACTTTCTATTTTCCAAAAGAGAGAAATGGGATGAAATCTATTTATTTCATTTTGTTACTTATAGTGAAGTAATTTCATACTAGCATAATAACCTGTGCTAAGCACGGGCACATTTGCCAATAAAAATCGCAACAACATACATACAAATTAATCGGAAGAGAAGTTGGGTGGAGAGAAAAAAGAAGTATACGTAGAGTAAGTGTATATGAGATTTTGGATGGAAATGAAATTGTTGAAAAAAGAAGAATGAAAAGTGGGAAGAAGTAAAGTGGCTGCATGTGAAAGTAATGGGGGGAACGTGGGTTAGTTATAAAACTCCCGGTCAAAATTAGTAGATATGGTCAAAACTTACTTAAAAACGATTGGCTTTAATATAGTATAATAGAAATCTAGGTAGCCAAAAGCACACCCTTCTTTTGCACAATGCGTCGGATGAAGTTTCCAAGGTTTTCCTAATTTTTGTTTTCAGCCTCAAACATGTGATTTTTCATGCAACCAACAAGTGATAGTCTGTCTCTAACTGTATTAGATTAATCAAACTTGATAATAACTTGGTGTTTGATGATTCTTACCCAGAAAAAAAAAATAAAGAAAAGAAAAGAAAAGGAACTTGGTGCTTAATGACAAAATAAGTTTGTTACTTATTTTCCCTTTTAGTGATTCCATGTGTCCAACCAAACCATAATGCATAGTTTTTGTAAAAGAATTTGCTACAATAGAAAAAATCACTTTCAATGAATCTGCAAGCTCATGCATGTTCACAAAGTCCACACAAAACTACAAAATTAGAGGAGACGAGATTCAGGCTGTACAACGAATTTGTCAATGTCCATGGAATAAGTCAATAAGGAGTTTGTTATTCAGTGGAAAATAAAACACCACAATCATTAAGAGTCTCTCTCTGCATTATAAAGCACACCTCTAAAATGGTAAAAGGATAAACTCTTTGCTCACTCTTAAAATGGGTGAAGGAGGCAAAAGGGCTTTACGAAAACAGTTAACTGGACTGCTGCAACTGAGAGTGCGAGTAGCAACTTCAAAATGAGTACTCCTGAAAAGCTGATTTACTTGCACCGAATTAAATGATTAGGCCTATTTGGTTGCAAGTAATTGAGAATATTTTATCTGAGAGTATTTGGAGAATTTCAATTTTTATCTCCTAAGCAGGAATTCAAAATGCCCATGGTAGAAGTAGCATTTAGAAATTCATAAGAAGGGAGATTTTCAAAAGAATGGAAAACTTTTGGCTCAATTTGGAAAAAGTAAATGAAGATTTGAATATTTCAGAAAAGTATAAAAGTTTTTCACAATTCTTTTAATAAAGTCATGTTCATAACAAAAAAAAAAAAAAAAGCTTCAAGAAATAACAAAAATACCCTTCCCTTATGACATGTTTTTATCATTTATTATCCTTTTTCCTCCCCAAAATCATTCATTTCGATTTGCTGAAGTGGGACCCACAAGGTCATTTGGGATGAACTTGGTCATTTTTCTTAAATGGCTTTTTTTTTTTTTGAAAAATGACATAGGGTGTTTTTCTCATTTTACAATCTTTTGTCTTGTAAATACTTAATTGAAAGAAATTTGTAAGACTTTTATACTCTTTTAAAATATTCAAATTTTCATTTACTTTTTTTGAAATGAGGTAAAGGTTTTCTATCTATTTGACATTTTCCGTTTAGAGAATTTGTTGCTCAAAAGTGATGTTTAACATGACCGACACAGTTAACCCTCACCATTCAAACAAAGTCTAATAGACAATTCAGAGTTCTCAAAGACAACCATAGCATTTCCATTGGAAATTCTTACCAAAGAGAATTTCATCAAAAATGCTTTCAACTAAATAGTAATCGCCTAGTTGGTGAGGCACTTCCCTTCCACATAAACAACCTATAAAGGGATCAATCATTGACTATAATGCTTTTGGTGAGCGACTTATGGCGAATGTATGTGTGGAAGAGTGGATGAGTACTTACTTTTCCCAAAATAGATAAAAAGGTTCAAATGGATTCATCTAAAAGATTATTAAAAAGTTAAAAGGTGAAGGACATAAGATGGAAATACAACAAAGACTTTAAGGGGCGTTTGGAGACGCTAGTATAATACATAGGAGCTAATTAAATAAACATCTAAAATAAAAGATTTAATTTTTAATTCCTAATTTACTACTAATTTGTTTGGTACAATTATAAAAAGGCTCTTATTTCATGAGGTAATTAGGGGCCATTTTTTAGAAATTAGAATGTAGAATCCCATCATTTCATCATTTTGAAAACTTTATGAGATCATTTCATCCAAAACACTTATAAACTCCCCATTGTCCACCTTTATCTGCTTTAACTAAAAGCACTCCTTAGATTATCTTTTTAGATGTAAAAGCTCTGATTTATAAATGAATTCTAAAAAATAGAAAATGCAATTATAGATTTATGAAACACTCAAATATATAAATGATCTCTAAATTATAAAATAAGAGCTAATTTTTAGAGCTTCCAAACTACACGATTTCCTTCTAAGTTTTGAATTACAAGTTACTAGAGTTATGGTTGACCTTCATTTTTTACTCCATCCCATTTATTTTTCCATTGATGGAAAAATTATTTGATGGCAATTTTGAATTATATCTTTATTTCTCATTTTTAAACCAAATAATTGCCTTTGAATTCCTATGAATTCAATTCCACAAAACAAACGGGCCAAAAGAGCCCTAAGATTTGCACTGCTCAAATTCATCAGGTCCAAAGAAGTCCTAAAAAGGGCACCTTTTCGGGTGCTCTCGGTATGTATATTGCAGATTCTCAGTTGGAGTAAGCAGAACTAACTCTAGTTAGAAAAAGGGAATTGGATTTGAAGGTTAAAGATCGCCAACAGCATCATTTGGGTTTTGAGACCTGAAGAGGGAGCTTCTTTCCTCTCTCTCTCTTTCTCTCTGCTTCTGTTGGTGTTGCTGCTTTTGATCCGAATAACAGAACCCTAGATATGGCAGCACCACCAGCACGTGCTCGCGCAGACTACGATTATCTGATAAAGCTTCTACTCATCGGAGATAGCGGCATGTTCTTCTTTCATTCCTTCTTCTTCTTCTTTTTGTCGATGGAAATCTGAAAGTTACAATCTTTTTCCATTTTTATGGTGTTCTGAACCAAACCCATGTTTTATTTTGTACCAAAATCAAAACCCATGTTTCCTTTTGGATGCACAAAGGCTGAGATGGATGCATTGGTAAAAGGCTTTATGGATGTAAAAATGTCTGTTTGATGTTTGTCTTGTTTGATCTCTTTCTTAGTGCTTGCAGATCTGAGGTGGGTGTTTTGATTTCGATGGTTATTAGCTAAAAAAAAAACATATTTTTTTCGAATCATCATGTATAGAATTTCATAGATTGGACTTGTTTGATTTGTGAGCGAATTGCCAAGTTGGGGTGTCATGAATTGGTGATCCAGAGTCCTAGACTGTTGATCTGATTGGCGCCGTCGCGGGTTGATTGTGTTCTCATGAAGCCAAGATTGAAAGACCTTAGTTTGCAGAGCTAGGATTGATAAAAAGTCCCAATTTGAAAGTTATTGAAAAGTACGAGCCAAAATGTCCTGAGACTTAAAATGGTTCAAATCAGACTATTACAGGAACTTTTGCTTTTATCTTCCTTCATTTTTACTGGCTCAAAATGCTGTCGGTTCTAGAGTTGATTATTCATTTTCTGATCGGAAAATAGGGAGAGATTGAAGGGAGAAAAATATTTTATTGGTTGTTAAGTGCTTGAATTTGGTGCAGCTTCACTGGGGAGGAAATCCAGCGACGTTGGAATTTTGGAGTTTTGTGATGCAAATGAGATGTAGTTTTCCAGGATATTATAATTCAGTAAAACCCCTTAGAAAAAAAATGCAGATTTGTTTGGGCTAGAGTCTCTAGGAAGCTGGAAAGACAAACTTGGTCTTCACCTTCCCCTCCATTGGGCCTGATACACTTCCAGCCTTCCAGGTGTAATATTTAAGTTACACATAAAATATAGATATCAGTATATGATATGCTAATCTCATTGGATAATGCCTAAAAGGAATCATTTTATTGTTGCACATTTGCCATTGGAGTCTTTGGTGTAAGATGCTGCTCCCGCTTTTAACCCTTCTTTGGTGTGCCTTGCCTATTATTGGTTCCTCTGTAACTTTGCTCATTTACATTCCCCTCTTAAGAACGCCACTGTTCCAATTAAGGCTTGAACCTAGCTACCCTGCCTCCCTCCTAAGGACTTATATTTCTGTTACCAATTGAGCTTTAGACTTTATTTTAGGGGAACAGTAAACGGCAACTATGAGCTCATTATATGAACCTTAAGAGATGAGAACTTTCTAGAGCTCAGTTACTCCGGTACATTCTGGCTTTGTTGTACTATTGCAATGTTTAATTTAAGAATTCATCATTTGGTGGGATGTGACCTCTCTCTCTCTCTCTCTCTCTCTCTCTCTCTCTCTCTCTCTCATACGCACATGAAAAGATTTACCAAATCCCTTGAATTTTTTCTGTTAGCAACCTTCTTGAAGATGAGAGTAAGATTAAGATATGGAGGCGGGCATGACTCCGTGTTTTGAGTGCCTTGTAACGTCGGGTATTGTAACTTCAATAGGATTCGTCATTGTTGCAACACAAGCTTGCAGGTCGATCCATGTTACCATTAAAAAATAGCCTTGGCATATGGAGATAACATTATTTTTTTTTCAATTGCTAGCTGAAGATCGCATAATGCATATATATATAATTCTTATTTTTTAAATGTGTGAAGGGATCCATCTGTATCAGATTGGTTGCATAAAATGTGGGCTTAACTACTCTATTGGGAGTAGGGTCACCCTAAATTTCTTAATATATAATTGGTTAAATTCAATGCGCTAGAAAAGGTACTAAAGCAGAAATCCATGATTTGTCTAGTCCTGGTGACACGTGCAGATTTTCTTAGTGGAGTTTTCTTTTCTATCAATTGGGGAATTTGATGTCGAGCATCCACTTCTTCCATGCAAGGCATATTGGAACCATTCAGTAGAAGAAAAGGGGGAAACAATAAAGGCTGGGAGAAATGGAAAGGTAATATGGCAATTGGAAGGGAAAAGAAAAGAAGAAGTCTTCATCTCAGATGTTCTCAAGACAGAGTATTTCAGGAATTTCTCAGGATTTTGGAAATCGGCTTGTCAAGATTCTGAAACCAAAGAGATTGGCAGACGAGAAAAAACACCTCATTGGGAAACCTCCTAATGTCCACTTTTCCCTGTCATTTTTTACATCTAATTCCTCCACCAAATGGGCCCACAGGAAGAAGGTGATAAGATGACGGGAGTGGAAGATAGTAGAATCGATGAAGCGAGTGGAAGAAGTAGAATTGATAAGTAATGAAAGAGATCTTGATAGAGTTCATATCATTTAAAGATTTAGGAGCTAATTTTACATTGAAGGCCATTTTTCAAGTCTCAAGCAATGGATGACTTGAAAGTTGAAAAGCTTAAGATTGTGCAATGCATTCATGAGTTGAGAAGTAATAGCCATCTACCCACTGGCCGTACTGGAGTTAGGAAAATTGGGGTTTTAAGAGGTATAGACTATAGTTGTCAATTCCGTTCTGGTTTGACCTAGTAGTGGAACGTTTCGGCATTCCGGTCAATTCCGGTATTCCGTTCCAGAAAAGACGTGATTGGAAAATGGAAAAACAAATATAAAAGAATACCTACAATTAAAAAAATAGTTGAACGCCATTTAAACAAAAAAAAAAAAGTTAAACGCTAGAATAATACTAAAAATGCATACTTATATCACTTAAATTAAACTACACTCTACAATTGACCATTTTCTAGTTTTCACTATATATGAATTGAAGTATGAAACCTTGGCCGGAATTGGTCCAGAATGGACAGGAATGACTGGAATGGATCGGAAACTTTTAGGGGTTCATTCCCTTCCACCCAAGGCTAATTTTGGAACGTTCTGGCCAATTCCGGCTGGAACGGAATGGAATTGACAACTATGGTATAGACATATTAAATATTTGAAAGTTGAGAAAATTTGCTTCTAGTTCAAGCCAAAGGAGGAAAGAAAAAAGTAATAATAAGCTCATCACTTTGCATTGGATGAATAAAAGTTGGTTGTGTTGCTTTGTTTTGAAAGTTTTCTTTCGAAATTATTTTGGTGTTGGTTATTCAGAATTTAGTCTTAGATTATATCCTCTTCTGAAATTCGAGTTGTGTTTCACGTATTTTCTGTAAGTAATTTTCCCCTTACTTTAACTATCTATTTTTCTCAACTGTTTCGATCCAATGGTCAATGTACTAAAAATCTCACTTAGATGATGAATTGGTCTGGGGTTTTGAATTGAATTAAATGTAGATTGTATGATCTTCTTTCCCAAGATTTTTGTAGGATGCTTCATCATCATCATCATCTTTATAGCTTTATCCAATAAATTTGAGAAAGGGTTAATCTTGAGTCCTGTATTCTTGTAGAATACTTACAAATTACATAAAAGAAGTAATAGAATAAAAACTGCATAAAGAAGGTAGTGATTAACACCCATTTTTGTATCCATCAAAGGAACAAATCCTATGGACATTGTCATTTGAAAATTATTAATTGAGTAAATGAATCTCAGCCAAAACAGAGTCAGATTGCCTGAAACTATTTGGTTCAACTCCCCACTGATTTGTACATGACTTAACCAAGTTGAGCGTTGCACAATTCTTTTCCCTCTTTTATTTGTTGTAAAGTGCATGCAACTTAACCTAGCCTCAGTTGAGTCATCACAATTTAGGTGGAAATCGGACACTGAAACTGAGAATTAATTCCATACGAGAAATGACAAGGAAAAAGTTACACGTGACATCTTGATTCTCAAAGGAAGAAATGGGAAAGGTCTTATAAAAAGGAAAAACTTTTTGGTAAATTAAGTTCAAATTTCATGAATTGGAATGTCATGATGACCATGATCCAATATGGAATCACAACAGTCAACATATGATCAAAATCCATCAATGCGTATGTTTTCTGATAGTCACTTTAATAGTTCTGTCTTTGCCACCACCAATACAAAAACTTTAATGAATAAATGAAGATTTGTTCCTCCATGTACACTTCAAATATAAAACTTGAAACTGAAGTTCTTTTACCAGTAAGTTGAATTTGAAGTTTTTATAATTTTTTTTTAAAATTCTGTTTCATGTGTAGAAAGTAATGCTGGACCTTTCACTTAACAAAGCCATACGACAAGGAGAACAAAAATATTAAGCCACTGTTTTGACACTAACCATGAGTTGTTTTTTCTTTTTCAGAAAGGTGGATGAAACTTTTCCAATGGGTATTTCGGCTTGGAAGAAGGACCAAACTGAAATATTTTGGCGATTTCATTCGAACCAAGCCAAAATCCTCAACTATGCATATGGCCCATTATGACATCTTGTTTTTTTATAAAAAGGGGGAGCGTTTTTAATTTTAAGAACATAAAAAAATATTTTTTTGATATTTTATTTAAGAGTTAAGACTATTGTAATAGATTTAACTTTTCAAACTCAAAAAGGCGGATGAAACTTTTCCAATAGGTAATTGGTTTGGAAGGACCGAACTTAAATATTTTGGCGATTTTGGCCGAACCAAGCTGAAATCCTTAACGATGCATATGGCCTATTGTGACATCTTGTTTTGGATAAAGAGGGGAAGAGTTTTTAATTTTAAGAACATTAAAAAAACTTTTTTTAATATTTTATTTACCAGTTAAGACTATTGTAATAGATTCAACTTTTCAAACCTTTGGAGTTTTTAATTTTAAGAATGTAAAAATATTTATATTAATTTTATTTAAGAGTTAAGACTATTGTAATAGATTTAACTTTTCAAGCCTTTGAGTTTTTAATTTTACGAGCTTAAAAATACTTATTTAAATTTTATTTAAGAATTAAAACTATTGTAATTTAACTTTTCAAAACTTTTTTAACTCATTAAAAGGCTTAAAAACAACCTAACTGCTTATTTTTTTTATTAATATTTTTTTATTGTAACTGATTATTTATTAAAAAGCATGCTCATGAAACTTGCTCCCTGCATTCAAGCTTACGGCCCACTTTTCAGGCAATTGGAATGCCTCAACATTTTTACAACATTGATCTTGATAAATGCAATACCAATTGGATGCTATTTGGCTATTTGCCTCTTAACTGAGCATATATATATATATATGTATATTTATATATATATATATATTTTTTTTTTGAATGTTACTCTTTAGTGAGCAATTGATCGTCCCACCTTTTCAATTTTGCAGTTGTCATATTTCTATCTCGGTTAAACTACTTCTTAATTTTCTCTTTTCTATTTTGGTGTTATCTTTGACAAAAAAGGAATGATTTTATTATTGATAGCATGGATTTGTTTTTTTCATTCTTGTTTCTCTTACTATTCTCAACTCATTTGGATTATTTTGATCCTTGATTATAGGGGTTGGAAAGAGTTGCTTGCTATTGCGCTTTTCTGATGATTCTTTTACCACTAGTTTTATTACTACGATAGGGTGAGTATCCAGAACCTTTGATTTAAAATGTTGGGAAATAAGGGAGACCCTAAAGTTAGAACAATCCCTTTCTATTAGGATCGACTTCAAGATTAGGACCATTGAGCTTGATGGCAAGCGCATCAAACTGCAGATATGGGATACAGCTGGTCAAGAACGCTTCCGAACAATTACAACAGGTAGTTTGACCCTCTACAAACCCCATACCCTGTACAAACCCCATGCTGCCAAATGATTTTTTTTATGTTGTAATTTAGCTTTATTTTGTCAAGGTCTTCGTTAATGTTCTTTTCTTCCGTTCTCCGTTTGTTACTTCTTTTATGTAGCTTATTACAGAGGAGCCATGGGTATATTGCTGGTGTATGATGTCACAGATGAGTCCTCTTTCAACAGTATGCACTTCTTGTTTGCCCTTATTTTATCACTATTAGAATTTATAAGCTGGATTTCAACAGTCAAGCACAATTACCTTATTTCTTAGTTGAGTCCTCGTTCAAATATTCAGACATTCGAAACTGGATCCGGAATATCGAGCAGCATGCATCTGACAATGTTAACAAAATATTGGTGGGCAACAAGGCAGATATGGATGAGAGTAAAAGGGTAAGCTTAGGTCAAACAATCAAATTCCTTTCCCATCTATTTAGTACTAATGAAGTAACTTTCACTTTTTCATTAGGCTGTCCCAACTTCACGGGGCCAAGCACTAGCAGACGAATACGGCATCAAGTTTTTCGAAACGGTAAGTTGGAGTGATATGCTCCATATGTTCATTCTCTCCTGTCAAAGGGGTTGATGAGATCTTAACTCACATTGGAACCCATTCGTGCAGAGTGCAAAAACCAACTTCAATGTTGAGCAGGTATTCTTTTCCATTGCAAGAGATATAAAGCAAAGACTTGCAGACAGTGACTCAAAAACTGAGGTACATATTACATATTGTAATTCTTTATGGGGTAGTGCCCAGTGATTTTCATAGTTAATCTGTTTGACATGCTTTGCTATTTTATACAGACGCCGACCATCAAGTTACCCGACCTATCCAAGGGTCCTGGTGCTTCTGTGCAGAAATCAGCTTGCTGTGGTTCTTAAAGGTGTCACAGACAAGTGAGATTGCTCTCGGTTTGTTTTGCTTGTGTGCATTTGCCATTCTGAGGCATTCAGGGTAGCACATTTCCACTGCCTGTTTTAACTTAGGCATTGTATTTCCTCCCTAATTTGATTTGGAAGGGAGTTCATTGAATGTTCTGGGCTGTGGGTGATAGTAATCTTGATGTCATTTGTAGGGTCTCTTCACTGTTACTTGGTGACCTCTTTTCCTGCATTTTTTCCCCTTTAAGTTTTTAGATGCGTATCTCCAGAATATATACGACCAAGCATGGACCTAACTAGTTCTAACCACTTCTTGGTCATATGTACTGCTTCTGCTATTATAGAAAAGTGTATAAATTATAATTGCATGGTGTGTGCTTTCTTCATTATCTTCTGCTTCATGGGACAGCTGAAATTTAGCTTAAATATTTGTGCTCTGAGTGCTTTGCACCCTAAGCCTTAACCTTTGCAAACCATTATTCTTGTTGAACTGATCTTTTTTGTCTGGACATTTGTTTTTCAAACTTTATTCTTGTGATATTTTTGTTTTGATATCAAAATTTTAATATGGGCCTGTTTGTTTGCATTAAAGTACCTAGGGCTTGAATGCATCGTAAATCAAGTTCGAATGTGCTCCCCTCAAGGATTATGAAAGAGGTGAGGTATGAATGATATGAGGCGAGAGGTGAATGATATGAGGTAGTAATGTAAATGCGGCCTTGACTTTCCTAAGATTTGAATTACTAGAGTGATAGCTTGGTATTGATTTCCCGCCTTCCTTGATTCGCTTTCCATTGCAGGAGAAGGTTATTTGATAGTCATTATTGTATACATCTTGGATCTTCATTTTTAACCAGTGGCATGAATTCCTATGTATTCTATTGAAACAATCAGGGCCTATGTGGCAATTGATCAGTTGATTGCAAAAAGCCTGTTTCCCAAGGAGAGAACAGCCAATTTGCCACTTGAAAAACCAGCTTAATTGCTATAAAGTCCTCAAGGCATTCTCGGGTCCAGTCGGATCTTTGACTCTTTGGGTGTTGTTTTGTGTACTGAGGATTCAGCTGTCCTTGGAATGGCAACACATTTGATTGCAAGTATTTGGGGAGAATTCATTTTGTGAGCCCAAAGTCTGCTATGTCGCTGGGGGTTCTTCAAACACTGATGTTAAAAAAGCATTCCAAAGTAAAGCATTCTAAGAACTCCCAACACTATTTCAACCAATTCTACTCTAGCAACATCTATTGGTTTTAGAATTCTCATCATCAATCTGGGAATTTGGAGAATTCAGCGTTAACATTTTCTGATAGGATTTTGGAATTCCCATCAGAAATTAGTCCTGTAAAACAGATCCTGATAGGGGGCACCCTAGAAATATGCTGAAATGTGCATATCCAAATTTGGGCCTTGAGTGGAGACCAGCAACCTGCTGGGTGGAGAACATGTAGAGATCAGTCATGTGCTGGGGTGGTACATTTCTGTCGCACTTTGAAACTTTTAGGACTTGCTTTCCAAGAAGGGATTCAGAACTTTTGATAATTGTTCATCATGCAGGCAAGTAATTATGTTGAGGACACTTCTTCCTGCTTGGTCCGGCTACTGGTATTTGTGGCATTTTCTCTTGGAAAATCTTTTCGATGAGAATGAAAGGTTGACAGTTCTGTTAGGTTGGCGCGGATTAGGATTTTACAAACCAGTGTTTGGTTGGCGCGGATTAGGATTTTACAAACCAGTGTCACTAATCTCATTTTTTTAGGAATTTGTTGTCTTGGAATTAAATGAAGATATTTTCAAATCTTTGTTCTTCTTTGGATGATATGAGAATAATATTGTGGAGAATTAAGTTAATTTTTAAGAAGGCAAAACACACGACTTGACCATAACAAAAACATAAATGATAAATACTTAAAAGTAGAGAACAATTAAATCGATCTTCCTGAAATATAATTTCAAACTTTAATCTTAAGTTGTTTAATCCGCAATATCAAAGTTTGAAAAGTCAAGTTCTTATATACAGTAATTTTATTTTCTTGGTCTCCTGGCCTACCTATGATCAAATTACCCCCCACCCACACACTCCCCGCATTCCTCTATTACCATAAGCTCAAATTTGATGCTCATCCAAGTATTACTGTTGGATTGAAATCCAAAAAAGGTTACCCTTCAAGGCATTAGACTTGAGGGCCGTTGATCAAGGGGTTCGGATGATCCAATGGGGTCGATATTTTGTACCAATATCAAGTTTGTAGGATACTATGTGAATAATAAAACTTGTTTAAGTATTTTAGACATGTAATATAGTTGACAACTCATGTTAATTAATTGAAAGTTAGTTTTTAATAGTAAATAAGTAATAATTATTGAATATAAAATCTTTCCATAGGATAACAATTTTCTATTATAAATCGGCTATAAATAAACAGATACAGGAAAACTGCACTTCGAGAGCGATTAATATTAATTAAACAAGGTCCAATTAACAAGATATCCTAATATAAGGGAACAAATGATTTCTTTCAACCAGTCCCCATCCCTTATGATTGTCACCATGAAGCTTGGGGAGATGGTGCAGGAGGAGATGGCGCGGGATCTGGAGATATGTTGGTCCAGCATGGAACTTGTGGGGAAGGTGCAGTTGTCGATGAATTCAAATCTTGTGGGGATGGTGCAGGAGCATGAACAGATCCAGATCCAAAGATCCCTGAGAACAACATATAATCATACAAATTAGAATGATCCAAGGTTAAATCAATGACAATTGAGAGTGGTGTGGGCCACAAACCGCATAACAGGAGGTTCTGAGGAGGGGGCCTTTCTTTGGCTGGGTTCGGATCGTTGTCATGGACTCTCAGATACATCTCTTGGCCCAAATACCAGTTCTCCAGGCGCTGGGACCTCAAGTTCCACATCCCGGGGTTGTCAAGGTATGCAAAAATGGCACTCCATTCACCTGGATAAACCTGCTCATATGCACCATTATTTATCCATTATATTATGACCATTGATTTTTCCTAGAGGCCCAGTTTAGTTTGGGCTTAGTCCTCTCTCTCAGAGAGAGAGAGAGAGAGAGAGAGAGAGAGAGAGACCTGAACTGTGGAGCGGACCACTGGGTCATAAAGGTTGTAAAATTGGCGGGAGTCTGGACTCCAGTCACCATTACCAAACCTATAAAATTGGAGTTTGAACAAACTTTGGATATTCAAAGAAGAGTCACATATTTTCATCAAACAAAATGTTACATATTGAAATACTGCACATATGTTTCTCTGTGTACTCAAGATAGATGGGATAAGGCTCCAATGATGACTATATATTTGTTCCTTACTCCACAACTGATGTGTCGATGCACTTCTAGACTATGATTAACAGTTGATACGCGATGATAACAACAATGATGATGATGAAGAAGGAGAAGATATTTACCCAACCACATAGAAGCCAAACCCGTCGAGGTGCCACGTGTCCATAACATCATTATCATTCTTAATGACAATCTCAATCCAGCCCTTGTGGATTCCGGTGACGACTGAAGTGCCATAGGCAGCTTCTTGATTGATGGAGTCGACAGGGAAGGCATCAAGTTGATAAACACGAGAGCCATTGACTAAGTAATCAGCTAGTTTCAATGGGGTTGTAGGTGTGAGATAAGACACATTGTTAACAGTGTAGCGAGTGAGGCCCGTGATTTGGGCCGAGGAACCATGGAGGATGAAGGTTTGATTCAGGGCCACTTTGGTTACATTGAATGTGCCTTGTGGGTTGGGTCTGGCAGCTCCTGCTGTCATGTTCCACCTGCATGGTCCATCTCCCTCATTGTAAGAAATTAGAGATAATCTAGTCACAGTAGTGATTTAGTCAAGGCCTCATTTATCTATCAGCCTCTCAAAGACAAAACATTTCTGCAATAATATACTAAACATAGCATGATGGATAGGCTAAGGAGAAGCTTTGGCTGGTAATGGGTTGTTCAGGTTGGTTTGGTTTGACCTCCATAGGCAGCGGCCGACGGGTATGTGCCCAACCCCAGCCGGACCCATTATTGATTGGATTGGAACAGTTAACCTGATAGAACAGTAAGCTATCAGATCTGTAGGTTGAAGCGCAACAAGGCGGATCAGATGGGGTTTTTAGGTTATTGACCAAAACCAAGCCATTTGCTTATCAGGTTTGAAGGCAATCCAAACCATGAGTTACTAGGTCGAGTTCGGGCTGGGTTAGTGGGTCAAGTCAGGAGTTGCACCTGAACTGAAGGCCCAATCGTCAAATCAGTCCGAAAGAGGCCCATGCCCAAACTTTCTAGTCATGTCCTCTTCAGGGGGCTCACTTTCATGCTTATTCTCTAGCTCATAAATATATATTTACCTGATGGACCTGGCTTGATTTATAGAGAATTCTCTGTCCATTTGATCGGGCCCTGGTGGTTTAGGCCCAGTTGGGGGTGTGTTGGAGTTGGAGTAGTGCAGCACAGCCATCCCCACTGTGTCTGGAAAGCCTGAGGAGTCCACTTGTGTGGGAGTTGCTAAAATGTAGTAATCAGCATCGTTTTGGTTAGCTGTGACAAGAACTGAATAGGACTGACCCACATGCACATCCAAGGAGTCTAGTGTGATCTGGTCCGTATAAGATCCCTCAGACTCTACCAGGACCATCTGATGGTTCTGGATCCTGAAATTTAAGCTTAACGAGCTACCCACATTTGATATCCTCAACCTGTATGTGTTGCCTGCAAAAGAGGGCGAAAGAACAAGGAAACAAGGGTATATTTAGCTTTGGAAAACAACTTCTGTATAGTGTGAAGTGTGATCTGGTTTCTCTTGTTTGAACTGGCAATAATGCATGGATTTTGATTTTTTTTTTTTTTTGTGGTAGCTGTAACAGGAAGTTATGATCATCAATGTAATAAAGCCAGAAAAGACAAGGGAACAGAAGAATAATTGTTACCTTTTGTAACAGTGAAGGACTCAAAACTTCCTCCCCATGAATTGTTGTAAGGTGCTTTCCCATTGATGAGGATGGAATGAGGGAATTCAAGACCATATGGGTTTTTTTCCGCAATTACTCTGCTCCTCTGCTCCATGTACTTACATTTTTAGCATTGTTATAAATAACCAAGGTCAATAGAAAAAAGAAGTTCCAAAATAGAAACAAATGAATGGATTAGGCTGAACACTTTAGGGCACATTTTTGCTACACAAATTTAGCAGAAAAAAAGATTTGTCTTTCCGTGCTTGCCACCTCTATGCGGTTTAGTGGGATGCTTTTCCAAAGAGGTAAAAATGAACTATTTTTTTTTATTTACATGGAAGCCATTTTCTCATGCTGGGTCATGGGTGGGTTGAACCGCTTTTTCACATAACCACGGAGATAATGGACACTTTAGCATTGCACAAATGCGTCCAAAGAGCTTGATAGGAAGAATCTTGAGAACTCTGATCGGCATAATTCCAGAATTCTCTCAGTTATGTCACACTCAAATTCCCCAGTGATTCCCTGAATAGCAGGCCTTCTTGTTCTAGAATCTAAAAAAGTTTGGGTGGCTACGAAAGTATTTCACATCACTAGCATTTTAATTTGTCTCACCAAAAGGAGAATTTGAAGAACTTTGTGGACTGAAGTGCCCTCATCATGTAGAGGCTCCTCATTGCAACCTAGAGGTGTCCGTTTCAAATCCCAGTAGAGGCTCTAGGTGACGACTTGGTGGTGTCCAGGCTTTCAGGTGGTAGAGGCTTTGGGTGCTAACAAGTAGAATCCATTCTGAAACATTAAGTGGTAGTCGGGGGTTTAGAAGCTACCAGAGCCCCATGAAGTGCGGTTGTGGTGGTAGATTTCCCTCGTTAGCGATCAAACCCCGTTGGAAACTTAAATTGCAAAAAAAAAAGAAAAAAAAGTGCCCTTATCATGTTGCCTATGATGGCCTGTTTGATTGGAAAAAAAAGAAGAGAAAAACAAGAAAACCTCAAATGTTCTAGAGGGGATGGCTTTGGTCCAACCCGAAACTCAATTTTTGTCGGGTTGGGCCATGCAAGCTCAGGTTTGACCCGTGCTGCACCCCTACCACACACAATCCAAGTTGAAGACTATCACGGAGACAATGAAGAGAAGAGTGATATGTACTACTGTACCTTGTAAGGAAAACTAGACCAGTCACCAATAAGAACATCAAACTCAGCTTCGGGCTTTGGAAAGGGCACGAGGATAACATTTCTGTTGTTTACTCGAATTGGGCCGAATCCACCAGCTGCCTTTTGGAACCCAGTTGTGGGGAAGTAGAAAAAGCTGCCTATTTGGTCCTTGGTCTGGAAAGCATAGGTCCAATTGCTTCCTGGTTGGATGGGGCAGTTGGTCCCAGACACTCCATCTTGCCATGAATTTAGCCTCTGCTGGATTCCATTCCTGCATCCACATACATGTATTTAACTCTACTTCACTGGAAAAAGAATAAAAAACCATGACAAAAGAGAGCATCCGAACATGGTTTTTTCAAACTATAACTTCATACCAAGTCATAAGGAAGGGCTCGTCCAGATTGTTGAAAACGTTCACATAGACGTTATCATTAGTTGTGGCATTTATAAGGGGTCCAGGGAACATTCCATTGATGGTGATCACCTGCCCATTTCATGAAACCATGATAAGAGTTAATCAGAAACATGGGAAATTCAACTTGATACTATATATATGATGCTAATGTCATTATTTTTATTTGTTTTTCAACTAATGTCTTAATCACCAATTAGTTGTGTGTCCTACTTTTGCTCAAACTCAAATATGTGCGCGCACACATGCTATGATTATGTTTTGTGTGAAGCTTTTTTTTTGAAAAAATGGAAGTGATATCAACAGGAGTGTTTTTTTCGTTGTTATGTGCTAATATTTTCTGTGTCTTTTAAGGCGAAAGCATTTTCTATAATTTTTGCTAAAAAGCAAATTCAGACCCAAGAGGTAGAAACCATTTTTTGTAGCCTTAGATAAGAAGAAAAAATACACTTAACTTCACAAAAAAGTTTTCCTGCATCAAACAATAGAAACTGGAACGGTAGAAAATGAACCCATCAGTTTTCATCTTCATAGAAGATAAAATTACTGTGGAAATAAAATGCTGCGGAAAACTGGTGCTTACAGAAATACCCTAAGTGATGTGATGTTATATCTAGATATTGCGGCAATGAATTGTCTTAGACATTAATAGTAGAACATCTAAGCAAAATCTAGATTGATAAGATAAGGCCATGATGTTGATGATGATAATGACAGTGGTGCTTATGATTCATACAGGTTGCTCAACATTAATGGGTCTGATGTTCCAATTCAAGGCGACATTCCACTCGAGAAGGATATCAATGCCTCTGGCTCCTGTGGTCAGCGCCGCGAGGATCAGGACCCATACAATTTGCAGTGGACCATGGTCCATGTGGGAGGCCATGGGAGAAGGATGTATGGTCGGTTGTGGCTAGCCTCTTGCCTGTGACCCAAGACACTTGAGAAAAGAGATTTAAATGGGGTATATGTATGTCGTTGGGAAGGAGATGGTGAGAATTCCCAAGACCCAAGAAAGAAAACATCCAAAAGAGCAGGAACCATCTCCAGCTGTTTCCAGTCTGCCTAGGAGAAGGAGTTCAAACTAGTTTAGATAGAGCCGGCATCATACAACAACAGAAGAAAATCATGCCTTTGTTTCACTGCCTTGTTTTCTTCGACAACATTCCTTGTAATGTTCAGCTTCCTCAAAGTCTACTTATTACCTCAAGAGGACCTCTAAATTGTCGCCCGCCTATTTTATACCTTAACCAGAAAGTACAAATGGTTGTACAGTTGTGCTAACCGGAAAGTACAAATGGTTGTACAGTTGTGCTATTGATGAATCAGCAGATCATCAATGTAATGGTCCAATTTACTAGCAAATGAACCATCGATGAACATCGAAAGCCAATCGATCTAATTTCTGAATTTGGATGTGGTTCATCTACCATTATTTCTACTTATTTTATCTGACTGACCATCCATGAAGTAGTCCCAGTAAATGGTCTGAACCCATGGCTGTACAACTGGGTCCTGGAGATTTCTTGGGGGCATCGCGTTTTCTTTGGGAGAAATAATATATAATCACTTACGCCAGGTGTTAAAAGGATTGAGTTTGTGAGGACTAGTACCAGTTTGAGGTCATGAATGAAGAGATTATGTAAGGTAATATGAAATGTAAATCATGAAAATGTTATAAGATCTTTTTTCTAAATATCATTAATGAATCAGTTAATCTTGTTTAATTAATGAAATAGTAAACAAAGAATCAGGCAGGCAAAGACCGGCAGCCAATTGCCAAGCCAGAAGAAAACAATAACAAGCCACGAGGAAGCCTAGAAATGCCAACTTACTAGATTGCAAGAGCAACAAAACTACGGGTGTGGTGACAACCAATTGGATATTACCCAACCAGAAATGAAGGATTATTAACGGCTTGTTTTTATCCAGATCCTTTGACTACTTCAGACATCACTATGATTTTAATCTCTAGCATCAGGTGTCTGATTTGAAGTTATAAAGTATCTAGAAAAGAATGATAGCTCTAATATTGATAAGAGTGTATATATATAAATATATATATATATATATATATATGTGAGTTGTTTTCAAGGATAAAACAGTTTGATTTATTTTTTTCAAATCCAAGGAGATATTGAATGCGCTGATCATTAGTCAGGAGAGGTAGTGGTAAAATTTAATCATGTGAAGACCTTTTTGATGTTGTCAGATGATACATGAGCCTTTCTGTAAATCAAACTAACATTAAATGGGACAGGATGGAAACTGTAATAAGAAGAAGGAAAGTTTTAGATGTGTGCTGCTCAATATTCATTTACTTAGGGCATGTTTAAAATCGCGCATATTCAAATAGATCTATCTTAGTTAGACTCATTTACAAATGGACTGCTTCAGGACAGACCTACGAAATTGTTAAAGATTCTAATGGGCATGGACATGTCCCACATATATCTAATAAATAGACGCCCACGTCACAAAACCTCAGTGAAAACATTCCTCTTCTCTTTTGGCACCTTCTTCCCATCGACAGCACTGGATCCTCTTTACGTTCTTTTCGACATCTTCTATCTACTAAGAGTGCGAGATCCTCTTTGCGGCGATCAAGCTTTTCGTTGCCAGCCCTCTTGTGGTTAGTCCCTCTCTCACCAAATAACCCTAAATAAAGCAATCTCACTCCCTCTTCAGACGTAGTATAATCCTAATTACTCTATGTCTAAATGTGAACTCTTAATCTCCAAATCCTACTTTCAAATCCTAATCTAAAACGAAAGTCGTAAATCACCAAATCAGAGAAATCTACAAGTCTGAAGATGACCAAATCACCATTAGGCACACTTTAATCTTTAATTCATACATAAATCGGGTGTTGAAGTTCATATGTTTGGATAATTTAAGTTATATTTAAGTGGCAACTTTTCTTCTTTGCCATGCCCATGACCAACTATAGGGGATTTGTTTATAACTAAGGCAAGTGCAAGAAACCAAATTCCTTAGATACAAATAAAACCCCTTTCGGAACCCAAATTGGGTGCTCACCCAAATCACCATTTCAGGTCATATAAACACTTAGGATTAAAGGAAATGCTATCTTAGGCTGTTTTGATGATGGTAAATTGATGATCACCTGAATTTGGAAGAGGTAGTAGGAAGACCATTCAATTGGGTAGGAAATCTGGGCATGAAAAAAATATTGTTTCTATTTAAATGCAATAATTTTTTTTTTCTTTTGATATTGTTCATGGGAGAAAGTTAGCAAAGTCGAACAATAGTTTAGCCCCACCCAACCAGAAATCCTGGGTCCGCCCTTGGGCTGTTTGGTTAGAAAAGCAAACTTGCCATGCTATGAAAGTTATATGGACAAAGTTCTCAATGTAGTATAGTGAAATTTGTCATGAAGTAGTGCAGCAAACTTGTTATATTATAAAAGTATTATGGATAAATTTTTTAAAAGAAAAGGCGAAAATGGTTTGATTACTCTAGACATTTATGTCCATTTGAAAAACTTACCTTCAGTTGATTTTTTAAAGGAGGCAAAAGGTCTCAAAGTTGTTTGGATCAAACATTTTCAAGAAAGTATTGCCAAACAATTTAAGTAGTTAAGTTTTTATTTGAATAAGTTTTAAATCAAATAGATGCAAAAAGTAGACTTGCTGAAACATCTTTTATTGTAAAAAAAAGAAAAAAAAAGAAAATAAATAAAAATAAAAATTATCACAAAAGTGTCTTCTCATCAATTTGGGATTGGTCTGTGTACGCTTGTGTCTGTGTTATTGGGTGTAATGATGACAGCCTAGAACGAAATGTGAGCGAAAAAGAAAGGAAACTTTACACCATCTATGGTTCGAATTCAAACATTACAAGATCTTGTCAAAAGGCTGAATAAGAAGGCCGTCAAGGCAGTGGCTCATTTGGTTTGAGCCTTGGGTTTGCTTCCCAAGGTTTCGAGTTCGGCTTCCACCCCTTCCGTTATCCCGGTATCATGTTACCCAGGTCATAGAAAAAAGGTTGAATAAGAGAAATTTTCCAATACTAATTTGGAAGTGTCCCTCTAGACCACTTCTGTTGATCATATGGGGTTGCAAGTCATTCATATCACACTCCATCTATCTTGTTATGGTTTAACACTCTTCCAAATTCTATTTTCAATGAGGGAGTAATACACGCCATTGGTCATGTCAAGGCATTTGGCCCAACAGCTTCTTGTCAACCCATCATTGGATTAATGGTAAGGCACCTATTTTGTCGTAAGGCATAATAGAATTTGGCCCCGCACTAAGAGAGGTGAAAAAAGAAAGCTTCTCACAATTTTATGCTTCTTAAAAAGAAAACAAAAATAGTTAATCTTTCAAATATATATTGAAATAAATTCTTGTGTCGTTTACTTACATATTAGGCTTCTTATGTTAATGGTTATTAAGATGATATTAGACCCCATCCATCTGTTGCATTTTGAATTTGATCGGCTTTCCGTTTGAGGGGGTGTTTATATAAATTCTAGTGATATTCACTAACAAGTTAACTTTTTGGTGTTGGTGGTTATCAAGAATACACACGAGTGACATGACCATTCTCTTCCTCGATCAATTGCCACGTGTTCCAAATTCCTGCCATATTTAGTTGGAGACCGCCATATAATAGCAATGAAAGATGACACGATGCATACGTGACATACTTTGGAAGAAAACTACTCTTCTTGCACATGTTGCCCACCTGATAAACTGGGCTTATGCTATTCTATATTTTTGAAGGCATTTTCATGGTGGACACCTCTGCCAAAAGGCACGGATTTGATTCATATGTAGCACCAACCTGTCATGTGGATGCCCCCTAGTATATCGATTTTTGAAAGTAGCAGAAATCTCACTATCTATCCCACTTCACATTATTTTTTAAATGACACAGCATAGGCTATATATAAAAATATATATACATACATATATATATATATATATATTCTAATGATAACAGATACAGAGTGCAAGAACTGAAACTCACTGGTTCAATCTTTTGAAATCTAACTATTTTATGTTTTGCAACAGGAAGGACAGTTACTATCCAGACCGGAATCAACTGACAGGGATTAACTCATCCATCTATACGATCAACATCCCTGATCTTCAAGATTGTTTAAGGCTTTCTTTATAAGAGTGGATTCACTTCGCATTCTCCACATCCTGGGAGGGCAAGAGTTCTTAGTCCTAGTTAAAACATAAATTGATCATAAGATCTGCACCTTCCTGTTGAAATACAACTAAAAACTTTTTATGCATTCAAAGAAACAAGGCCGACATGTAGGAGTTCCAAAAGCAACTCAACATGAATGAATTGCATAAAATACCAAATAATGATTCAATTGCCGTACATATCAATCAGAAGCAGGTATACAATCTGCAAAAATTTGGACACTGGTCGCAATAATTCTTCAAGCATGCATTGATGAAAAGATAAGTATTTTTAGAGTTTCCATTGATACTATCATCTCAACTGTATCCATTCCCCAAATGACTGGGTTAAGTGTGTGATAAAGCATGGAAATTAGCAATCCAATCAACAAGGATAGTGCAATCACCCCATTTTGATTTGTGTCCATTACAAGCAAAACACCATATAGCACACAGCAGTTTCTGGACAGCAAATGAAATGGACACCATCCAGCCATCCTAAATTTTGTGTGAAAAGAACAGAAGAAGAAAAAAATTGCATAGACAATTTTGTTGGCATATAACCCAAATCACAATCTGAAGCTTCAATGAGAAAGATGAGGCCTAGAAGAGAAATTTACACACGGCAATTTGCAAGGTGGGGTCTTTTTAGCATCAACAAGTATTTCACAAATGTGTTGGCATCTGAGGATCTTTCTGTCTTGTTGCCGCTTGGAAAGGACATTGATTTGTTGCTGTTCTCTGACCCGTCACAGCTATTTATGAGCAACAACCACCACTTTGGGGTGCACTTTGCTCTTGTTTCTGCTTCAAAATGTTCCTCTTCACAATTGTAGACCCTTCTTCCAATAGACTAGGAACAGCCAGAATCTGTAGGAATATAGCATGTCATCATTTGTACTTTCACACTATTGAATCGACAGTCATGGCATTTCAAAGTAAGTACCTTTAATGCAAGTTCCTCAAAGCATTTCTCCACGTTTTCTCGAGTTTTCGCACTACACTCGAAAAATGAACATCCATATTCTTGTGCAAGAGCAATACCCTCTTCTCTTGTCACAGCCCTTTCACTTTCCTGAAAGATAAAGCCATTAAATTAAGATGAGGATCATTTGTAATTTGTTATGTTTTCTCATGGTGAAGAGGCGCTGAATTAAATTCAAGGCAGTAAAACTTGGCCAAGTCAGAGGACTCGGGCAACTCAACTCAGACTTGGTCCTTTATCAAATCGGGTCAAGGAAGTTTTATTAAAGCCACTGATGCCCAAAACCTTCGATTCTTTGCCATTTACTCTCAACAGTGATGTGGCTGGTTAGAGTTGGTGGTATGGCATGTACACAGATACAATAGTATGGGATCCACCTGGGATTTGCTGGTGAGGCGACACATGTCCCAGCCTCAGATTTGTGTTTCCACAAGGGAAAGAGAATCCATGGTTTCTAGCTGTGATGGTCTTGCAAAATAAAAAATTAGAGACTTAAGTATTTAGATATAGTATCTATCATGGTAAAGCAAAACTGAAAGAATAGCTCAAGATAGCAAAAATCAGCTCAACGTGCAGGGATCTCAGCACTTGGATATATTGGAGTAATAGCAATGCAGAGATCCACAATTGGAGCTTTTAGCTCTGTCCAAATCTCAAACCAGAGCCTCAAAATACTAAATAAGCTGATGGGTTGGTGAAGCCTGATTTAGACCTTATTTAATTACAGGGGTTTATCTGTAATGTGTCGGTTTAATCTGGACCATCTGTTATGAGGCCAGATCCGACGGTTGTGGTTGTCTAGAGGTTTAGGGTTTCATGTATTTATACTGGGTGGTGTGAGTATTGTTATCACGGTGAAATTGAGAGAGAACGAGAGAGACAGTGAGTGCTTGTACTCTTGTGGGAATCTCCAATAATAGTAAACGGCGTGAATCTCCCGTGGACGTAGGCAATCTTGCCGAACCACGTAAATCTGTGTCTCGTGGATTGATCGTGTGATTGTGTGATTTGTTGTTCGTAGATCGTGCGTGTGTACTGGGAAATCCCTAACAACTGGTATCAGAGACAAAGGTTTCGCGCGCAATCAGGATCGAGATCGGAGAAGAGATCATCTTGATCTCTTGATCTCTTGATTCGCAGCACAGCAATCACAAAAAAAAAAAAAAAAGGTTTGTGCACTGTTGCAGATCGACGATCAAAGTCAGTGGGCCACTGTGCACGAAGGATCGTCCCAGATCGGTTTCTGCCGCTGCCCGCCTTGTCTCACAGCCACAGTCGCTGCCGGAGAAGAAGAAAACCGCAGCCACAGCGCAGTCGCCGGAACCGGAAGGGACAGAACTGCTGTCACCGTCCCTTGTCGTCTTCACCGGAGAAGAAAACAGAAAAAAAAAAACAAAAGGGGGTCCTGCCGCTGCCCACATCGTCGACGCAGCCGTTGCCGGACGATGCGGTCTTCCGTCGCCGTCGCCGTTGTTCCGTCGCCGTGCCGTCGCCGCCGCCTCGCAATCCGGCTACCTGCCCGCCGTCGCCGCTGAAGAAGAAGACAGAGACCTGGGTTAAATCTCTGTTCTGAAACAGAGGAAGGGAGGAAGAAGACCCAGTTGGGCCCGGGTTTGGTTCAGGTCAGGTCCGACCTGACCTACTCCAGAAGCCCAGCAGTTCTTGGGTCAGCGTCCAGGCCAGGTTCCAGTCCAGGTCAGGTCTGACCCGGCCCAGTCCGTGCAGGAGAAGCCCAGTAGTCAGCAGGCGCTGACGTCATCCTGAATCAGTACAGTCAACCCTCCAGTTTGACCGGATTCAAGGGCCAGAATTGTTTCTTGTTTTCTGAAGCCATCCGGACTCAGAATTGCGCTCCGTTTTTTTTGTTGGATTCGTATCAACGAGATCTACAAGGTAGACGGAACGGATTGACAGTTTGACCAGCAGAATTCATATCAAGTAGATAGAGCTTGATTTGAGTGGGAGCAATGACGGACGACATGAAGCTCACGATTGAGAAGTTTAATGGCACAAACTTCGCGTACTGGAAGATGCAGATTGAAGATCTCCTCTACCAGAAGAATTTCTACCTGCCGCTTGGGGGAAAATCCCAGAAACCTACAACAATGTCAGATGCAGAGTGGGAGGTACTCGATAGGAAAGCCTTAGGTACTGTTCGTCTCTCTCTATCAAAGTCTGTTACATTCAATATATCTAAGGAGAAAACCACTAAAGATGTTATGGATGCCCTATCTCGAATGTATGAAAAACCTTCTGCCTCAAATAAAGTTTTCTTGATGAGAAAGTTGTTTAACATGAAGATGGTTGAAGGTGGGGTTGTTGCTGAACACCTGAACGAGTTTAACACGGTCATGAGCCAGTTATCCTCTGTTAACGTACAATTCGAAGATGAAATTTGGGCTTTGTTGGTCTTGTCTTCTTTACCAGACAGCTGGAATGGTATGGTTACATCACTGAGTAATTCTTCAGGATCAACCAAACTGAAATTTGATGATGTTGTGAGTGCCATCCTCGATGAGGAAATTCGCAGGAAACCTTCAGGTGAATCATCAGGAAGTGCATTGAATGTGGGAAACAGAGGGAGGTCATCTGAGAGAGAGCAAAGTCATGGAAGATAAAAAACACGGAGTAAGTCAAGATCTTCAAAAGGCAAAATCGAGTGCTGGAATTGTGGCAAAAAGGGACATCTGAAAAAGGATTGCAGAGCTCCACCAAAGAAGAATAAGCAAAAGAACGGTAATAAGGATAACGAAGCTTCCGCAAATGTCGCAGGTGATGCTGTTCAAGATGCCTTAATTCTTGCTTTTGATTATAAGTCTGAATCTTGGGTTATAGATTCGGGTGCGTCCTTTCACGCCACTGCACATAAAGAATATCTCAAAAATTATGTACAAGGTGATTTTGGAAAAGTCTATCTTGGTGATGATGAACCTTGTGACATAATTGGCAAGGGAGATGTTCAGATTAAATTGCCAAATGGCAGTATATGGCAATTGAATGATGTCAGGCATGTACCTAGCCTGAAGAGAAACCTCATATCAGTTGGTCAGCTTGCTAGCTCTGGTCACGTAACTGTTTTTGCAGATGATTTCTGGAAAGTTACAAAAGGGAGTATGGTTGTTGCTCGCGGTAAGAAAGAAGGAACTCTTTATTTGACTAACAGCTCTACAAGTTCTATTGCAGTTGCAGATAAAGGCATTGACTCAAACACATGGCACTATAGACTCGGACACATGAGTGAGAAAGGGATGAAGATTCTTCATTCTAAAGGTAAGCTAGAAGGACTCAAGTCCTTGGACTTAGAGTTTCTGTGAAGACTGTGTTTTCGGAAAGCAGAAGAAAGTTACATTCTCTAAAGTAGGCAGGCCACCGAAGTCAGAAAGGTTGGAACTAGTACATACGGATGTGTGGGGACAAACTCAGGTACCTTCTCTTGGTGGATCTTCTTACTTTGTTACATTTATTGATGATGCTACCAGGAAATTATGGGTATATCCCATGAAACACAAGTCTGACGTGTTTGATGTTTTCAAAAAGTGGAAAGCTTTGGTTGAAAACGAAACAGGTTTGAAACTGAAATGCCTAAGGTCTGATAATGGGGGAGAGTACTGCAGCAAAGAATTTGAGGAGTATTGTGCAAAAAATGGCATTAAGCGAGAGAAGACCATTCCCAATACACCACAGCAAAATGGTGTGGCTGAGCGCATGAACAGGACAATTGTTGAGCGTGCCAGAAGTATGAGGCTACATGCTGGATTGCCCAAGCAGTTTTGGGCGGAAGCAGTGAATGCTGCTGCATACTTGATCAATCGAGGGCCTTCAGTACCTTTGGATGGTGGACTACCAGAGGAAGCTTGGACCGGAAAAGAGGTAAACCTTTCACACTTAAAAGTATTTGGTTGTATCTCTTATGTTCATGTTGATGCTGAAAAAAGAGACAAACTAGATTCTAAATCTAGGAAATGCACTTTCATTGGATATGGTTCTGATGAGTTCGGTTACCGCTTCTGGGATGAAGAAAATAGAAAAATCATTAGAAGCAGAAATGTTATATTCAATGAGAAAGTGATGCACAAAAACAAGGACAAGGTGCATGAGGACAGCAATGAATATTTAGAACTGGATGACACTTCTGAAAATGATGTACCTGAAGTACATGGAAATGAAAACCCGCAGGTGGACCCTCAAACACCTGCCCCAGTAAGAAGGTCATCCAGGACTCCTAAGCCTACACAGCGCTATTCACCTTCTTTGTTTTACTTGTTGTTAATTGATGGGTTGGTGAAGCCTGATTTAGACCTCATTTAATTACAGGGGTTTATCTGTAATGTGTCGGTTTAATCTGGACCATCTGTTATGAGGCCAGATCCGACGGTTGTGGTTGTCTAGAGGTTTAGGGTTTCATGTATTTATACTGGGTGGTGTGAGTATTGTTATCACGGTGAAATTGAGAGAGAACGAGAGAGACAGTGAGTGCTTGTACTCTTGTGGGAATCTCCAATAATAGTAAACGGCGTGAATCTCCCGTGGACGTAGGCAATCTTGCCGAACCACGTAAATCTGTGTCTCGTGGATTGATCGTGTGATTGTGTGATTTGTTGTTCGTAGATCGTGCGTGTGTACTGGGAAATCCCTAACATAAGCATCCCTCTAAATACTCTAAAAACACCAAAAAAGTAAAGTAAAACGTGAAAATTTTCACTTTCATATCATTCCATCAGCCAAGTAACAGTGCACAGACCCATTCAACCAAAAATATCAACTATCAAAAAAGTAAAGTGAAGTGTGAAGATTTTCACTTTCATATCATTCCATCAGCCAAGTAACAGTGTACAGCCCCATTCAACCAAAAATATCAACTAATAAATATGAATCAACCAATGCAGTGGTACCAGCTCTGGATGATATGAGAATTTATCAACTGATAATTTGAATCATGCCTTAAGAGTAACATACAAACTGGAGGTTACTTCAGCACCATATGCCTGGAAAGTACTGCACTTTGTATACTCGTGATATTGTATATCTCATAGATAAGATAAGGATCTTAATGTTGTAATTTATCTCTAAGAAATGACCATGAATATGTGTAAGAGATACAATGGTCACCAGTGTATCACTGCAAAATGCAGATCTGTGTTTCCCCACTTCTAGAAATATCTAGTTTCTTGTTTCTAATAGATTCAAGGGCCAATCCATAGTTAGCTACTTAGCTTAATTGTGAGGCATCTCCCTATCCACAGAAACCAGGGTTCAATCCCTGCCACAGAGCTGATGGTTATGGACTTGGATAGAGAGTGCGAGTGAGGTGTATGAGTTGTACCAGAGCCAGAAGAAAGAAAGAACAAAAAAAAAAAAATAAAAAAAAAATCAAAGGAACACAACTTGTTTTTGATGTTTTAGGATTTGAAATAATTATAAAAATATCTACAGCTTATTAAATTTGAAATTAATGAGAATCAATCAGAGATGTTATTGTCGGTCGACATGTTCTGACACAAATCATCAGCGCAACAATGCTGTGTTGTTACTGTTGTAAATATGATGTTATGGAGACTCCATAATTCATCCAAGATTGCAACAAAGTGCCCACATGTTGATACCTTTCCAAATGTCCCACAAATGCATAACTGCATAACAGTGCTGCCATTATCAAGTTTCTCAACATGTTGCATAGCATAACAAAAAAAATCAATAAATAAAACACTAGATGATATATTTTACATCAAAACTAGGTATAACATCCACAATTCTCTTTTCACTTAATTTCAATTTCTTGTTATCTACATTTAAAGCAGAAAGAAGTTATGATTCAAATAACAAGAACTTAAACCATAGCATAGAATCTAAATTAAAGAAATATACAGGATCTAAACTGTTCCCAGGGCTCTCTTTTTCAGAAGATCCACCATTCTTAATTTTTTTTCATACTCAATAAGCATAATCAAGCATAGCATCAAATTTAAACTAAAGAAATATGAAAAATCTAAACCATCCCTGGTACTGCCTTTAATTAGAAGATACACCATTCCTAATTTTTATCATACTCAATAATACTTCATTTTTTTTCTTTATTTTCTTAGTATTTGTGCAATAGACTCCATGTGTGGTCAGAAATACACAGATTTTGCATTTACAACCTATTACACATTTCCCACAAATATGTGGTAATTTAATATCTGCAATGGCATACTGTAAATTCGTAGCCCATACATAGCAGATACTGCTAATGGAACTCCAAGGGCATAGAACTCCCTTTAAGTGTTCCCTTCAGATGAGAAAAGAGTTATGAAGTTACCTTGTCAACTTTATTCCCAACAAGCACCTTGATGCAATCTTGATTACTGGAGTAAAGCTCTATTTCCTTTGCCCATATATCTGACAAATCGGTAAAGGTTTCTCGCCTTGTTACATCATAAACTAAAATAAGCAAAAAATCAGAAATTAGGAAGATCTTCCATTCAATCTACATGTAATCATGTAAAAGTATAGCCAACTTGAATTCCTTCAATACAGAAATGCAAGCAACATGGAAAATATGTTAGAACTACAATGGCTATAAGGAACATGAGACTATGAAATCAAATGTTTAAAGAGACAAATAACATAAGCAGAGAGATGAATACCGTTAAAGAAACAGTATATCATTCAAGAAAGTAAACTATACACCAAACTAAGTGGAAAAAACAAGGAAATATTTTTATGCAAATTTATATAGGATTGCTCTCAAGTCTAACCAGGGAGAACATGCTTATTAAATACTGTAACTAGTATAGGTTGTATTCAAAGTAAATTTGCATGAAATATCTAGATTTCAGATCTATAAAAAATGCAAATAGATACATCTGGACAGATCATGGTCAAGGAGAAATTGTTGCAGCTGCAAGTGACCAATGATTATTGCCTAGACATTGTCTACATAGTAAATACACCACCTCCTTTAGGTAAAGAATAGTATGAAAAATTAGACGACGAATTTTTTAATATCAGAGACAATGCCATGTTGTGCACACATAAGGTCACTGTACGCAAAGGCTCTAGGTAGACTGCCAAAAAAAAAAAATAAAAAAATAAAATAAAATCTAAAGACTTGCTATCAAAAGTCTGCCTGAGTATACTGAGATTCAGCTTGCCAAAACGACTTTGTATGGCAAAGCCAATTTACCATTATCAGCCTCTTGTCACGCACTTTCCAACAACATATTATTTCATAAAATCCAATGTATGGATCAAAAGATACAGCCTCTGGAAACATAAGGGGTCAAAAGAAAGGAAAATAGGAAAATGGGATTATAGTCAAATTTCACACCTCTCTGTCCCATATAAATGACTTCAAATGGGAAAATCACTTCATTATTAAGATCTACTTGTCAAGAGCTTTCCACCAGTATATAATACATGAATATCCAATAGACGGGTTCAGAGATATGGCCTCCAAAAGTGTACATTGTGTAAAGGGTACCTTGGCCGTGCGAAGGGCACTCATAGTGCAGTGAGGTGCACTGCACAAGATGCACCAGGGACCTGCACACAGTGCACAGGACAGGATAGTGCCCGTTGTGAGTGGGAATAACCTCTTTTGGGAAGGAAACCTTCCCGCACAAGGTTTTAGAAGTTGGAATTGGGGGGCGACTTGACTCCCCTCGATTCTATCCCTGTTTAGTATTGGTCCTTTTAAATTGTATTTTCTAGTTTTATGATTCTATTCCTGAAGTGTAAATACATAAACCTTTTAGTTTTATAGACCGACCCTTCTTATTAGGAGTAACAAGTTCCACAACACAAAGCTTTATATAGTGACGGTATCTCTGCGCCTATTCTGGAGGCAACTATAGTGTAAATGAAATCAAAATCCATTCCAGAACAGAAAGGGAGAATATAGACAAGAGACCATAGCAGAGTTGGAAGGTTCCCAGTGTCCTAACTCCTAAGACCAGGAAAATCCATGACACGAACAAAATTTGTCTCATTTACTCTATCAAAACAAATGTTCACTTGAATGAGTGAAAGATAAGAAATAGAACTGAATTATGGAAGGCTGAACATAAACATAAATATCACAATTTCACATACTAGAAGTAAAAAGGCGACAAAGCCGTAGAAAGAGGGGGCAGAAAAAGTTTCTTTCTTCAAGAAACACATTTATTAACGTTTGGGTCCATGAAATGTATTCATCTAAGAGATCCTTGTACATCTGTAATGCCTGTTGTGGACCTGTGGTTTTTATCAACTATCATATGATCAGTCAAGTTAAATAATAAGTATTTATGTACTCACTATATGATGATTTAACAATTGTGAATGATAGCACAAATATAAGACTTGCATTTACTTATGTGAGTTTCTTTCTTCAAGAAATACATTTATTAACGTTTAGGTCCATGAAATGTATTCATCTAAGAGATCCTTGTTCATCTGTAATTCCTGTTGTGGACCTGTGGTTTTTATCAACTATCATATGATCAGTCAAGTTAACTAATAAGTATTTATGTACTCGTTATATGATGATTTAACAATTGTGAATGATAGCAAAAATATAAGACTTGCATTTACTTATGTGAGTTATTTGCCAGCAGAGTTAGCATTTTCAATGACTTTTAAATAATCCATGTGTTTGCTAGAACTTTAAGATTGGTGTGCATAACAATGCATCATCCAAGGCATGCAAGTACATATCTTACCCATTTTTTGGTACTTGTCAATTATTAGAGCAAGATTTGGGAGTCTGTACAAGGACACTAACCATAGAAGGCATTCAAAGATATATAGTTCCATTGCCTGATGAAGAGACACCTGTAAGGAATGTTCGAGATGGGACAAGGAATGCCTAATCTAACACTAAAGCTTCTGGTGTACTAATGCTTCACGAAGTTAAAACTTAAAAAGAAAAATGACTTTTCTATACATGGACATGGAGGAACAAAACTAAGTCATCCAAGAAATAACATACCAAGAATTATCCCTTGTGCGCCTCTATAGTATGAGGTTGTCAATGTTCTGAATCTCTCCTGTCCAGCTGCAAGATTAACACTAACATTATGTCAACCAAAAGTTTAAGCAGCATGGTTGGCCTATAACATTGTAGTTCTACTGAGCTGTTAGATACAACATCACCATGACAAGGAGAAAGAAAAGATACAATATAAGTAAATAATGTCTTGTCATTGTTGTCCTCTCCAAATCTTGGAACCTTCTCCCCACATGATCTCTTGTAAACTTTTTCCCTCTCTTTTTTTAATCAATGTAGTTGATTTTCATAAAAAATGAGGATAACTAAGGCAATATACATCAAAATGATTAGTAGGAAAAATGGGTCTTGAATTTGTTGAACAGTAAAGGTGATCTTAGAATTAAAAGAAAAATATCTTAAGCCTCTCTTACATAACCAGTGATGGTGATATTTCAAGGGGCTAGAAGGATCTGAAAAACTTTTAGAAGAATGCATCAAACACACACACACACACACATGAGAGAGAGAGAGAGAGAGAGAGAGAGAGAGAGAGAGAGAGAGAGAGAATATGGTGATATTTCAAGGGGCTAGAAGGATCTGAAAAACTTTTAGAAGAATGCATCAAACACACACACACACACACATGAGAGAGAGAGAGAGAGAGAGAGAGAGAGAGAGAGAGAGAGATATGGAATACAGTTTTTGTAGATCATGATTCTGCACTGTGACCCTCTTCATTGAAAACATAGTATCGTGAAGTTACAAATTCATATTATGAAGTGTTAAGACGAAATCTGTAATTCAATTAGTATTATTGGCAGATATGTTCAGGCATAAGAAATAACTCTTATACAAACTTCAAGTCCTAAATTGTAAGATACTCAAAAAATTAAATGGGCCATATTATTAATGCAATAGAGAGAGAACTGATCAAATAGAATTTATATTTAAATCTATATTCTATGGCACCTATTTAAGTGCTACTGACTATACGTGCTCTTAGAGATTATTCCAATTACATTAAGGAACCAAGTTTTATCTGAAATTGGGTCATATGCTGCAAAAGAATCAGTTTTGGACTTTTGGAACTTACCAAGTCATATACCACTCTATGTGCCTTGACACCAAGTTGCCTACTCTAAAGTGAGTTATGCAGTGTAGATGGCATTTGATTTGAACAGCTCAGTTGAATGATCGAGGTTTTGATGGGGACCGAGTTAGAAAGCAAAAGCGTATTATTTCCTTGGTTATCTGCCATCCTATTTTTTATGTAATTATCAACAGTGAGAAATAAATTAATATCTTCACTCTGATTTGTACTTTATAAGTGTGTTCACATTTCACAAAATTTAAAAAAAAAACAATATAAAAGATTCAAAGCAATTAGATCAATCTATTTTGTTTTCTTGTTTGAGTACGAGCAGTCAGCAACATGTAGTCTGCACCCCGTTACAACAAAGATACAAGGCACGAAAAACAAGAGAAAAAGGGCAAGTGAATGGTACGGATCCAAAGAGAAGAAGAAACAAGAAGCGATCATTGAAATTGTGATGCAAGAGCTTATTTCAAGATCCATGTGGTTGTGTAATTGATCAGGCCATAGATTATGTTGATCGAATGAAGGGGCCAAAGATCAAGCCAATCAAAGAAATGGCAAAATAAAGGGGTCAAATCTTCGATTGGAAGGCTGAGATGGATCCAAATCAATTGTGAAATATTTTAAAATAATTTTTTTCTGAAAGGTATTCTAAAATAATTAATGGATCAAAATAGTGCTTTGATGATCATTTTGGACTGTCTAATCAAACCCAAACACGATGAAGAGTCCAACAATGTTGAGCTGTACGCTGTTTAACTAGGAGTCCGTGGCATGGATGAATGAACCCAAGATCCAACCAAATGGGATGCCCATGCCCAATGGCGGACCCAGGATTTTCATATTGGTAGTGCGGACAATGCTCAAGTGAAAACGTTCAACAATAATATAGGAACTTTTAAGGTATTATCTAAAAAGTTTCTCGAATCTCACGGGTGCGACCGCACCCGCGTGCGGGCACTTAGGTCCGCCACTGCCCATGCCTGGTCCGCTCTCATGCCAATGCAGCTAGTCCTACCAGCCCAAAAAGTGGGGACCACAATCCCCTTTCCAAGGGACATACAATGCCTTCTTTAGAAAGCAAAGATGAAATCTGTCAACTTTCCAAAGACATGTTACTTGATCATGAAGGGATCTTCAATCAAGCACTTTCTAGGAACCTTGCTCAAAATACAAGAGAAACTATTTCAAAGGATTCCATCCACCTAAAGTGGACATCCAGGTCCAAGAAGGGAAACCTCCATCATTTTTATTCGTTGTTAGAAAGTTAATTTAAGGATATTACTTTGGTATTCTTTTTATAATGTCTAGATATGATGGATGGCTAAGATTTAAGCTAGATTAGGCTCAGTTTTATGTGAAGAAGCATTACGTAAGCATAATATGTTGGTCGTCCAGTCCTAGGCTGATTTCCATCATATTTTCTCAATAATATTTGCATGTTTGCAAATTATCTCTACTGTTGGTTTGAGACTGATTCCTCCCAAGGATAGAAGATTGTTTCAAGTGGTGGATTTCCTTTGGGGTAATCTTTCTACTACTTTTCTCCTTGTGATTTGTGATTGCTTGAATTAAGCGTCCCTAAAAGACATCTCTTCTGCCACTACTTAATAGAGTCCCTAGGCACTGGAGGCAGATAAAAATGTATCTGGATAAGACGGACGTGATTAAAGGTTTGCGAAGGCTTGACGCCACACTGGTGGAACAAGTTCAAATTGAGCTGATGACCAATTTTAGCTCCCATCCCTTCGCAGTGCCTACATGTTTCAAAGTTTAGACTTTTGAAACATGTGGTTATTAAAGGAAGATAATAGCCACAAGGTCCTGAAGAAATAAAGGGAACTTATGTCCCAGCTCCACCTATGAAAGGACCCTATATTGTGTTCTCGACATGGCTCCTTCAGACACCAAGAGATGCTTGAACTACATTTTGAATATTTTCTATGCTTACAAAGTATATGCAAGACCTTCAATATTTGTCTAGAAGAATGTTGATAACAGTAGAAAGTGTCAAGTGTTTCTTTCTGATTAAGAGAGGAGAATTTTTTTATTTTGTGGCTATCCTGGGTCTCAGAAGAAAATCCCCTTCCACATGACGTGTGAAATTTTATTAGTCAATGCATAACTTGTCCCTAAAGAGGGATTACAATCGTTTATAAAGACTCATACTCTAACCTATTCTTGAAAACAATTCTAATTAAAATAAACTCTAAATCAAATAAGATAAACTTTCTAATTAATCTCATAATTATCCATAAATTTCAGCTAATACTAAAAATAGGAAAAGTCTTGCACGATATGAAGATTCTCCTTATGGGCTTAGTAGGCTTGGGCCCAATAGGTTGGCCTATCATAAATCTGGCCTGCATCAATTCTCCCCTCGAAAATCAAGTGTACAACTTTTCGATGTTCTTTATCTTCATGGAAGTTGGACTCAATCCATTCCTTTCACAACTTTGCTTCTTATGATGGTTCGAGTTTGCTTGAAAGATAGGATACCAAGTTACCTCAGATCGGTGATCCGACCAATGGATCTTAGCTCTGATACCAGTTGAAGCAACGTGGAATATAGAGAATAGCCAATGGCTTACGGATAAGGATCCATAGGATCGAACAGTCTTGGTCTCACACCACATACAAACAATCAGAGAAAACTTTGCTGAGAAATTTTATTAATCAATGCATAACTTGTCCCTAAAGAGGGATTACAATCCTTTATATAGACTCATACTCTAACCTATTCTTGAAAACAATTCTAATTAAAATAAACTCTAAATCAATTAAGATAAACTTTCTAATTCAGCTCATAATTATCCCTAAAATTCAGCCAATACTAAAAATAGGAAAAGTCTTGCATGGTCTAAAGATTCTCTTTATGGGCTTAGTAGGCTTGGGCCCAATGGGTCGGCCTGAATCACCAAGAGATATTACAGGACACATTTTAAGGTTTAAAAAAACCAAAGAAAAAGAATGAGGCAGGTGCAAAAAGTTATTGAAGCTGACTCAGGACAGACTCAGGTAACAACAAAATATTAATGACAGAAAATAGTAGAAATCTTTTCTAAAAACTCACACTTTTGTTTCTTCAAGTAAAATCAGAAAAATTTACCGGTGTCCCAAATTGTAAGCTTCAATCTCTTTCCAGCAACTGTGAGCAGCTTGATCTTAAAATCCACCCCTAGACATAGTTGACAACAACAAAAACTCAATACATGACCAGAGAAGGGAAATTCAACCACATCAAATTTAATATGCACAGACGACATAGTAATAAATTTTAAACTCAATCCACACAATGTACTAAGGTTATATATTGTCTTAGATTTTCTCATATACGTAAAACTCTAACAGTTATTTATTAAAAAGAGGCCAAACTGCCCAAATCATTGTCCATGACACTTCAAAGTCACCACTACCAATTTTTCAACACAAAGATAGGACATGTTCCAGCTGTTATTGACTCCCATCATCTCTACCATAGAAATAGAGAATAAATTCTAGAGACGGAGGGATAACTCTGCATTGAATTCTCTCAACCTTAAGTCGTAAGGTCAAGTGCTAATTGCTTCCTTGGGATAAGAATCCCAAGTTCTATGTTCATTTGCAGTTGTGTATTGCGGTGTAGCCTTCATCGTCAGGTTGATTTGGAAAAGTGATAATGATATCAACTTGACTCACTCCACAGCCATAGCCAACTAAGTCAAAAGAGTTCATGAAATTAAGTGGGTTCAGACTGTTCAGTCATGACCTATTAGGTGACATCTGATATGAGTACCTAGATACCATCATGCATCCAATCTGAACAAGATCTTACTAAGATTGACTTGACTTACACCATACTCAACTGAGCCATAAAAGCTTATAAGATTAGCCTGGTTCAGTAATGATTTGATTGATGAAATGCGGATGGTTAGTTTAGATGTACTATATCCAGACACAGTTGTTTCAATATTTTTGGTTCATTCCTGAGATCAATAGAGTAGGATATGCCACACGGGACTCTATTTTCATATTTTGATACTTTGTTTGACAGGTTTCTTGTCGAGAAGACCAGGTTAAGGCTATTTGATTTAACCCTGCTCTGTTTAGAGCTCCCCGAATATCCTCCCCTGGAGAACATCAAATAAGTAAATCACTAATTCTCCAAGTGGCGCAGCTTGGCATCACTAGGATTTAGCAACAACCCCAGTTACTTCATTTGAGTTTGATACTTTGATCACATAAAACAAACTTGTCAAAAAAAAGGATGAGTGACAACCAAGACTCTTATTTCATACAGCTTGCTGTTATCGATGTTCGCACTAATAGTTTCAACACCCCTGCTAAAACATTTCCATCCAGTACTGTCCAGAGAATGACAGTTGATCAGTGCACGCTTGCAGCAGTTATTTTGGCAAGCCCTCATCTGCAACAGTTACTCTTGTATAGCTTCAATTGGATTTTTTTCATTTTTTTTTACTCTAAACGCTCATTTATTTTTATACAAGAATAGCTATCCATTTATTTAACTTTCAGGCTCTTCATTTCTTTAAAAAGAGTATGCCACTTCATGCCTTCATCTGTTACCGCAAATAGACTCTTCAGTTCTTATGTTTAGCATGTAAGTCAACAACCCATGAAGATTTTCTATATTGAGAAAGGTCTTATCCTGGGTTATGAATCCTATTCTCTCACTGCTATTTTCTACGTGAGCAATAAAACAGTAAGGCCACATTTGGATCCGGGGAACTCAGCCGCTCTGCACTTAATTTACCTGTAAATCTAACTATCTACAATTCGGATTATACCTATAAATCGGTTATGTATGAGAACAAAACATCTGTGACTTACATGATCCACATTTCCACTCAATCGAGTTTCGCCTACATTAATCTTACAAAGATCCAAGCCTATCCTAAGCCACGCATTTCAGATCTACCAACAGAATGAATCTCTCTCTCTCTCTCTCTCTCTCTCTCTCTGTCTCTCTCTCTCTACAAAAATGTACAATTCACGCACCAAAACAACCTTACTCGCCTCGCACCATTTCCTTCCCTCTACAGTTTCCAGCATCAATTCCCATCACAATCCCTTTCCATCATGCACCATCATCTACTCATTTAGGCCCTTATTTTCCCACCACGCACTACTATTCATCCTCATCTACCAAAATCTCACACCTTCATCTAAAACACACCCAAAACCCCACAAATCAACTTCAGAAACACCGATCTACAACCCTACCATCTAATCAACACCGTTCTCCCAACAGATCTCAACTCTCTCCATCCAAACTCGCCAAAAAAAAAGGTCACAGTTGAGATCACCATCAAATTAACTCAGATTTCACGTAATCAAACCAAATCTAGCTCAAAAACCTCAGCTCAGATCGAAAAAAAGAAACAGATCTAGCAACAAAATACCTATGGTGGGGGCAGGATCATCGACGGCATTGGAGATGAAGCTGAAGAGGAGGCTGCTCTTGCCGACACCTGAATCTCCGATCAAGAGGATCTTGAAAGACAAATCGTAGCTGCTGCTGCTGCTAACTTGCGCCGAGGACGAAGCCATGTGTAGCTAGCTTGTAATAGAAGCAGAGAAGATAGAGAGAGAGAGAGAGAGAGAGAGAGAGAGAGAGATAGATATTTTTTTTTGCTTTTTGTGCTGTGTTTGGTTGGTGTGCGGTGGGGATTTTGAAAGCGGAAGAAGAAGAGGAGAAGAGAAGAGAAGTAAAAGGAAAGGTGTAGTGTACTTGTGGCATCTGCTGGTTCCAAACAATAAAAAAGGCGCGAGGACAAGCAGATGCCTTTCTTTGGTGAGTCGGATCGGTTTTCCGTTTTCCTCTCGCTAAAGCATCCATTCCCTCACGAGCCACGACTCCTGGCCATTTGTAAATAAATGGTGGGGGGTTTATGAAAGCGAGGGCTTGTAGGGACCACCTCTTAATTCTTCTTCTTTGACCATTAAATTGTGGGCCTAATACTGTCATTTATCAGTAGGATCTTTGGTCGTAGTGACAAAGAATGGTGGGTCGTTGTGTTCTAAATGGTCATATATGCTTTTTTGAGATCCTGCTCATAAATAAGCCATCACTAATCAACATTGGGACCCTTGGGATGTTACTTGGTGGTAGACAATAAATGAATTTGAATTTGTTTGTTTGCAGGATATTAACGATTTAAATTGAGAGATTTCTGAATTCCCTAAATATTGTTGTTGAATTGGATTTATAAATATTCGGCTATCAAAAAATTAAAATTTAATACCCCATGTGATTGAATTTCTATAAGTTCTAAGGTATTGTGTTTACATTTGCAGTTTAAAAATGAAATATCAAAGGTGGGTATGAAAACACACCCTCAAATAACCTTTCCTTTATAATAAAACGGCTACTTTATATCCATGTTCACTCCTAACCTTTTTAATAATTGTTTGGGAACCCCCTTGGCTATGTGTTTCCATGCATTCAATTGTAATAAAAAATAGATAGGCCAACAGTGGAGATATTCGAAACCTGGATGATGAATGAGAAATTTCCAGCGACTACGCTTCCAAAGTCTTCCAAAACCATGAGTTTACTTGTCGTGTATGATTTTGACTAATCTAAGTTGACTCCCTTCTTTTATTTTAATTTGGTAACCCACGTGCTGGCCCAGGTGGCGACAACATGCTGCCTTCGTGGAGATGTACTAGAGTTTCCACTTGTGTCTAGATTGTGATCTCTGTCTACCTATAAAGGAGCCACATGTGTTAATGAAGCAGACTCCAGAGTCCAGGACCTCAATCAGACCATTGGCCTCATCTAGTGGGCCATGGAAATGGTGCCACTAACTCATGCTTAAGTAAAATTTGGTCAGATTGTACATTAAAAAAAAATAAAAAAAAATCAAAGTATTGGTACATTATAGACAAATATAATAAAGTTTCCGCAGAGAAGAAAAAAAGACACCTGTTTGAGAAGGTCAAAGGCATTTATTTTAGTTGTTTAGGTTTTTAATAAGTGAGTTATGCTATAGAGCACCTGTTTTTCATGAAATACTCCACCTTTCCTGTACCACTCATTGAAAATGTTTTTTTCACGGATTCACAAAAAATCTGTTGGCATCTGTTTATAGGGCCACATGTGATCACCTGTGGTGGGTCCAAACCAACATAAATTGCACGCCCCCACCCCACCATAAGAGAGCACTGCCAATTCTGTCTTGAGAAACAATTTCAAATCTCCCTCTTAGATCTCTCTTATTTGGATAGGTTTTTTATCCTATAAATATGAAGGGAATGACTGGCCCTCTAACCATAATACTTTATACTTTACATTTGGTCAGGTTCGGTTTAGTTGATTCAATCAGTATTCACCACCAGGTCTCCTCATTGATGCTTGATCCAAATCGCCATCAAAGCTTCTTCTTTGTATACTTCCAACACAATAAGGCCAAAAACTTTGATTTTTCTTGCAAAAATCTCTGAACGATATTGGGGAATGAAGTCTGCAAAAAGTCGAGAACTTATCTTACTTTTTCGCGGAAAATGCATTAGGCAAATGTGCCCATAGTCTCACACCTCTGTACCTGTAGCAGTTCAATGTATCAACAAATTGAAATAGAAAAAAAGTTCGGTGGTGTGGTATATGGTCGAGTGAAGAGTTTCACTGATAAAATCAGATCTTTGAAGAGCTTATTTGAGGGGTTTATCGAATCATAAGGGTGCAATCACACTTGCATACTATTAAATTGCTAACACTTGGGTCCGCCCTTGGCTAGCTAAATCCAAAAGGTTGCCTTGTTGAATTTGATCATATTAGGAGGTGCAATGGCACTTTAGACACTTTATGCTTTGTGAATAGGTTAAAACCAGTTTTTTCTTGATCTAGGTGAGTAGGGCTCTCACTGACAATTTAGAAAGTTTGCTCTTTGTATTCGTTGGACTACAAAGCAAAAATCACCAAATGGAAGCGATTGAATCGTCTTGAAGTTTTATTGAAAAAGAAATTTATTTTTACCTTTTTTTCCCGTATCCTCATTCCAATCATTATGTGGGCTCCATGGTGGAGTTCTGGACATCTATTATATGTAGTAAGCATGTATTGGGCAGGATAAGGGAATGGGACCGTATAAGAAGATTAGAATGAGAAAAATGTTGGTGACTTAATCAAGGACATGGACTTTAAAATGATTACCACTTTCATTTTGTCTCAATGACTTATAATAGTTAATTAGTTTTTCATATTAACCAATACTATTAACACATTATGCAAAATAATTTAAATATAAATAGTAATATAGCTTAGATAGGGAAATTTGTCTACAAATTGTTGACAAGTTTGAAGCTTGAGAAATCCCTCAAGGCACACTTTGATTATCCATCCACGCATTAGAAGTGAGGGACAGCACTTCTAGGAAGTAGGAATGAAGTATAAGAGCCAAAATCTTACCATCTAAATCAAAGCAGCCTAAAAATTGATAAATATGGTTGCCACCTGTAAAAGGCCTTTCATTACTGTCACATTAATTAAGGGTCAGTGGCTTATTTAAGCATCTTTTATTAAAAATGAAAAAACAGCATACTAATGGAGAATCCCACAGTGTCATTAGTACCTGCCCTTCAATATTGTAAGGGCAGGTTTGATTTAACTATAGCCATGGGATGTGGGACACACACCAGAGCATTTTTGTATATATTTGTTTTGCTTAATAGACCATTAAGCTTTAATGGGATCCCACATTGTCATATGTATGTGCATTTTTTTTCTTAATAGACCAATGAGCATTTTTGTGTTGGCATTTTTGTATTGGCTTGTGGTGCAGGTTGCTGGAGATTTCTCCTACGGGCCACTTGGGCCTGTCATGCTCCTTTTTATGCTCATAAGGTGGTTTGAATCTAATAATAATTTATGGTTTTATCTGTTTTTGATGAAAAGTTGATAGCATTTTATTAAAAGGTAGCAGTTACATCCACATTAAGTTGATCCATAATGAAGCTGGGAGGATCTTCAATCCAATATACTGGGCTATCCCCCTCAGCCGCACTTCTAGCAATTAGATGAGCGACTATGTTCCCTTCCCTCTCAGTATGTGAGATCTTTGTGCTCTGAAAATATCGGAGTCGGTCATTTACCTCTTCAATTAGATGCCCCATTGGATCTGGCGATATCATATGTAATGCTTGAATCACCCTCAAGCAATTACCTTCCAAAATAATATGTTGCTGCCCCAACTCTTCAGCAAAACAAGTAGAAAGTGCTTCAACCTCATAAGATTCACTCACAAATTGTTCTCTACGTTTCACTGCTGTTTTAAAGTTTTCCCGACCATCTCTAAAAACCACTCCTATGCCTCCTGTGTTTTGGTTTTCGAAAAGTGCCCCATCGAAGTTAATTTTGTAAATGTTATGCTCTAGAGCCTTAAAGTTTGTTGCTTCTTTTGGTGCTTCGCTTCCCTTTTCATACACTTCAAACGTTCCTACATAAAGGAGACAACTCTACCAATAATGACTTTACCCTCACCATATTTGAGCTTGTTTCTATTAAACCAAATGCACCAGGCCGCAAGAAAAACGTATTCCAGTTCATTTTCTACATTATTTCTTTGAATCTGTAACGTACGTTAAGTTCAGTAAATTAGCACATCTTTTATCAAAAATTTCCCACAGGTAAAGAACTTTTTCTCCATACCATCTTGGCAAAACTACAATCCCATAAGGCATGCATTGTTGTTTCCGCTCCTTCGTGGCATATTTCACATATATTACCCCCTATTATTTTCTTTTCAATCGGCTTGCTTTTTGTGGGAAAAATGTCATTGCAAGCTCTCCAAGCAAAATTCTTCACCTTGTTCAATTTTAGCTTCCATAAACGCCTCCAAATCTGCTTTATTATCGAGCTGCTTGATGAGCTGCCTTCATGTGCGGTCTGTGCTTTGATCACTTGGTAAGCACTTTTAACAGTGAAATGGCCAGTGTTACTGTCAATCCATATTAATTTGTTTTCGAGCCTAAAGTGGGTTAATGGAATTTTCTGAATAGTTTCCGTTTCAAAATAGCTAATGGTCAGTAGACCATTATGCTTTAAGGGACTTACTCAAGGGCTAGGGTAATTTGTTGGAGCTGAACTCTTTCATGATCCATATCTGTAAACATATTCAATCCTCCGTCCTACCTTTGATGTTAGGAATTTATCCAAGTTGGCCTCATGAGATGGACCGCTTATACATAAAATGCGGTCTACTGCTTGTACATATAATGCGGTCTACTGGTATGAGAATATTTATTTGGATATTCCTATTGCTCGGGTGAATATTATACTAATAGTGATGTCTTAATATCATTATCACTCATTTGTTCAATATGACGGCGGGATCTATTTCTATTGAAGTGAAATTCGAGATGACGTCACTGGAGGAGATAAAATTCAACTTGAATTATGGAATTATCATTATGCGGGCCCCCCCACAAGGGAGCTATGGGAGGGTGGGTTCGAGTGGGTCCTACCAAGTCTTTAAAATGTATTAGGCTGATGTAAGTGATTGTGCTTGGGTTTTTGTCCATTTCCCTCATCATGGGTTAGCCATCTTATGTAAAGAAATGTACATTGAGACTAAATACAGAATGATTTTATATCATCTTATTTCAATCGAACGGCCAGCAGGTCCCAGTCTCCTTGGGGCATATGCATATGTCTGCCATCGAAATCTATTTTTGATGGTGGGCCAGACCCCTATGTACTACACTGTTACTTTGGCTGTCGTTTTGGATGAGGCCGGAAGTCGCTGTCGTACGGGGATATATCATTTTCTATGCAATTGATGTGTACTTCTATACGGACACGAGCTCCTGAAGTCCAATTTGGGGTCAGGTCGCAATCCCCTAACACTCGAAATGGAGGGAGATTCCTCCTGTCATGAGTTTGAATGTGAGATGACGGGCTTTAGGGACTCATCTTGACCTGTGAGCCCCTGCTTAAATCAGGATCCTGGTTTGCGTTTCAGGACAGATGAGGTGACTTGACTTGACTTTGGTTTTCAATGTTCTTTTTTTCTATTTTTGTATTCTGGTGTCGTATGATTTCCTACTTTTATGCCCTTGAGATTTTGGGAAAATAAGGTCTCTTTTTTTAGGTTTTTTCTTTGAGATAAAGATATTCTAAAAGTTCTATTATAATTTCTGTCTTTTTCTTTTTAAGTTTCTCCAACACATGAAAACTCAATTTCTGTGGATCTCTAAGGTTTTTATTAATGTTCTAGATTTTGTGGATTTTAATCTTAGGAGAATAAAATCTGATTTGGTTGATTTTTTTTTTAAATCCTTTGACATATTGTTCCTTTTGTTTTTGCTGGTTTTTTTTTTTTATGAGATAGAGACCTCATTGTTATAGGTTTGTTGAATTTTCCCTATCCACTAGAGTAGGGTTTTTTTTCATTATACACTAGCGCAATGGCCCCCCTGTGATGCACGGTTTATTTTATGCAAACTAAATAATAAATAGATTTAATATTTAAATTAATTATAAATTAATGAAAAAAATGAATGATAAATTCATTTGTGTGATTTCAAAATATAAGTTCATATTATTACATAATTGAGTAAAAAGAACATAATAATGTTTGAGTTAAATTCTAAATAATGTTAGAAGCATATTTAAATTTTCAGTAAAATTGGAGGCAATTTTATTGGAATTTGCACTGATGACATACGCAGGGGAACAGGAATTACAAAAACGCATTCAGAATAGAAAGCATACCTTCATCGGAAACCGGGGGCATATGTGAGAAATGGAGCGGCAGCAATATTAGACACATAAGCAAGTTTGTGAGTGTAGGGAAAAAGAAAAAGAAAAGTTCGTATAAGTTGTAAAGAAAGATAAGTCCTAATACTTTAGAAGAGATCTTTCTTTGGGAGGGAGATGTGTTTCTGTATGTGAATGGATGTCTCTGTACGTGAAGGATGGTATCTGTATTTGGATATATCATGCTAATCAAGGAGAGGGGACATTTGCCTTTTTTCCCCCTCTATTTCTTCTAATTAACATCCAGCTTTAAGGTATATAATTCTTTTTTACTTTTCATTTAATTTTTTTAGTATTTTTAATCCATATAGTATGATTTCTTACTTTTATGTTTTGTATTTGTTTAAAACATGAAGGTCTTATTTTGTGGATCTCCGTTGGCTATTTCTTAATTTTTGTGAGATTTTTTTCTTTCAAGATTAAGATCTCATTTTTGTGGTTCTTTTTCATTCCACTAAAATATGATTTTCAATTCTATTTTTAAAGTTTTTCCTATGTGATCATGGATTTCTAGTTTTTCATTTTATATCTTAATTTTATAGGTTTTACTGGTGTTTTTTCAATTCCCTAGAATTTTATTTCTTTCAATCTTTTGTTGCCTTTCTTATTTTTTTAAATTCATTATAGTATAATTTCTTAATTTTTTGTTTGAGCTTTCCTAAGATAGAAATCATACACTGATGGATTTAAAAAAAAAAGGAAACTAATGAAAACTTCAAAGAAAAAGAATGAGAGAAATAAGAATTTTAGTGGATTAGAATAGTAGACAAAACTAATAAAAATGAAATATCTATCTTATAGAAAAAAACCTATATAAAGAAAACCCCTATCACACACACACACACACACACACACAAAATGTGTGAGAAGCCCGTGCCCAACACGGGCCAAAAAAGAAAAAAAACATAAAAACACTAAATTAGAAAGTAAAACACGGGAATCTAATTTGAGAAAAATATTTAAATGCACTGTAAAAAACTAAATATCATATTAGTAAATTGAAAGGATATAATTTAGAAAAATAATAACTAAATTAAAAAAGAAAACAATCTATTCGTAGACTTTCATTAGAATATTAACAAAAAAATTATATCATTTTTCGTTCAATCCATAAATTCAACTCAAGAAAAAAAATCATTTTCGGTAAAAGAATTAGATGGAAATAGTCCGATGTACAAACACTCTCACTATGAAAAAAAATTGATAGGTTGGAATGAGAATGGGTGTAAAGTTCATAGAAATACCCATAAAAAACCAAGAAATACTGAAATAAAATAACATCAAGACTAAATTTAAGAAAAAAGAGTAAAGTCTTTACTGTTTGATCAAGCCAAACAGTGAAAATAAACCTCTCAAATAATCCAATGTCATTATGATACACCCATAATCTTTTTTTTTATTTTTTTATTGGAACACCCATAATCTAAGTAGACCTGTTGGAACATTAAAAAAAAAAAAAACACAAAATCCCAAGGTAGTTATTAAAAATATAGTTATAGTCAAATGAAGATACAAAAGCATATTTGTACTAAAGGGGAGGTGCTCATGTGAGAGGCATTCTCACCAACTTGGTGAGAGATGGGTGGGGGCCCTCACATTTAAGTTGGTGGTCCTTACATTTAAGTTGGTGAGAAACATTTAAGTTGGGGGTCCTTACATTTAAGTTGGTGAGAAACATTTAAGTTGGGGGTCCTTACATTTAAGTTGGTGAGAGTGGATATGGAAGTGAGGGCCCCCACTCATCTCTCACCAAGTTGGTGAGAGTGCCTCTCATAGGAGTACCTCCCGTACTAAAGACAGTATGTCAAAGCATAATTACATTAATCTCAATTCGAAGAAATCCATAAAAGTTATGCAAAAGGGATGGATATTCTCTCTAAGATTTAGATAAAAGGTGCAAGAAGATTCACAGGACAAAATGAATTAGATCAAGCTAATTAAATATAAATTGACTTTGTTGTTTTATGAGACGTCCAATCCTACGAAGGCATATATCTTCAAATTTATTACCGCAAACCATAGGAATCTTGGGGCCACGCGATGACTTGGCATTATGGAACTGTATTTTTTCATAAGCTAGGCCCTTTGGAAGCACTGATTTGCTCGATCCAAATCACCCATCTTATGGATAGATCTACCCATGTAGTCCTACATTTCAAGACTCAAGATCATGATGCTGATATGTTGTTTGATCCTAGGTGGGCCCTACATTAGCAAACTCGAGATCATGATAATGATACTGATATAGACAGAAATATGAAAAAAAATGAGAGAGAATCCAATCACTGGTGAAAATCTCTCTTGTAAAGTTTCGTTTTGGGCCTGTTTGGATGTACGGTGAATTGAAGTATAGTGAGGTGAAGCATCAAATCCAGAGAGAATAAAATACAAGGTGTTATTGTGGTGTTTTATTTTTAGTTGTTTGGTATGGAATCTTTTTGACTTTTTGTATATAAAAGTAAAGTTTTTTAGTCTTTTTGTGGAGAAAGGAGGTTCCTTTTTTTATCTCTTTTGAAAAAATTGGAGGAAATTTTTTAAAATTGTGTACTTTTGATATGACCACTTGTCATTTCTTTTTTGAATTCACTTTACTTTACTTTAACTAGTTAATTGCCAAATACGCTTAGGCAATTAAGTAAAAGGATTTAGCATGCATACTATTTCAAAAATATCCTTATTTGCATTGAGATTTTTTAGGTGGTTTATTGGAGAGTGTTGGAGAGTAATCCATAGTATTAAAAACTTCTTGAAATTAGAGCACTCCAAGTGTCACATATATATACATATATATATATATATATATGTGGGACATTCATGTGCAACTATCTCTCACCATAGGGTGATGGCACTTTTCCTTTTTGCACATGAATCTCCCTTTTGTACTTCACCTTTTGTACTTGAAATCCCCCTTTTATACTTTAAAATTCTCATTTATGGAAGCATCCCTCACCATATAGTGACGGATAGATGCACTTGAATATTTCTCATATATATATATATGGGAAGTATTCTTATGCATACTTTTCTCGCCATATGGTGAGGGACACTTCTCTTTTTGGGAATTTCCAAGTACAAAAGAGAATTTTTAAGTACATAGGGTGAGGTGCACTTGTACTTGAAAATTTCCAAAAAGGGAAGTATCCATCACCATATGGTGAGGAAAGTATGCATAAGAATACTCCTTTATATACACGCATGTTGTCTTTCTGTCCCCCTTGTCCCATGACCAGTGGGGTCTCACGTTGGGCCCTAATAGGCGGTCCTCACCGTAAACGGCAAGGAGGTCTTTATAAGACCTCCTCCATATATATATATATATATATATCTTTGTTGTAGGAATTGAGCTTAGCTCAGCCTTCGTTTACAATAAATCTTTCTTCAACCTTAACATAAATCTTTTTAAATCTTCTAACAAATTTATCATTTGTATCTATGTTTCTTGTTTTTTTAAATCTTCTTCAATCTACTCGCTTGAAAAAACTTTCTTATCTATACAGCATCACCCCATTTGCTATCTGCTTCATACATGTTCGAAAGTGAAAACACGATATCCAGGATTCTTGGATTTCAAGAAACGGAGATGATATCTTAGGAGATTTTCATTTTTGGATAATGATTTATTTCTTTTATACTTTTTAATAAAAATTAGAGAAATTTAAAATTTAAATACATTTTTATTTTTGAGTCCGGGCTTAGCACAGGCGTGCTTTGCTAGTTATGTTATGAGGTAATCAGGACTCCCTTTTTGTAATTGTAGATATTGAGGGGCTACCTTTTAGAAACTATATACAATGTAATCCACCATTTACATCATCTTGAAAATCTTATTAGGCCATTTTGGTCCAAAACCTTGTAAATTATGTATGGGGTCCGCCTTCATCCGATTTGGTTAAAAACAAAAAGGTAAAAATAGAGCATTCCCCTTACGTCTTTTTTTTAAGGTAAAAGGTTTGGCATGGAAATAAGTACTATAAATAGAAAACACAATTAGAAGCTTACTAAAGGTCCTAATTATATGAAAATAAACTCAAGATCATAAAGTAGGATCCTTGAATAGGAGAGAGAGTGGCTTGAAGCTCAAAATAAATGCACTTAGAGACATAGACAATCTCAACTTATTTTTTTTTTATTTTAGTAATGGAGAGACTCCAGAATATCAAATGGCCAGATTTATCTTCTTTCTTTTGGCAGCACGGGGGACTATAACTCAACTCACTCTCACTCATACACCTATGTCCCAATTATCAGCATAGTTAACGTTTAGGAATAATTTTATTATTTCACTATATATAAGATAATTTTACTAAAGAATGGCCTCTTACCCTAGTAGTAAGAGGCATCGATTCTTACTTGACTGTCTCTGATTCGAACTCGAGTTGTACTATATATACTATACCTGATTGTCCCTGATTCAAACTCAGGCTATACTATACTACCTCCCCCAAGGTCGACTACCCATACCAGAGGCTTAGGGGACCCAACCCCCTAAGCTGGGATAAAAAAAAAACAAAAGAAAAAAAAAATTTACTATTTCAATGTATATAAAACAAGTTAATTACTTAAATATTTTATTCACACATTTATATTTGGTCAATCTTAAAATGGATCCACCAGCCATTCTTTCTCCTAAGTTGGATGTTAGTTAATGTCAGTCCGGAAAAAGGATCAAACTTTGGCTCCAGAGGAAGCCACGTCAGTAGCCTGCAAAGGATTGTCTCCTTTCATGGATTGCCTCCTCTTCATCTTCTTCCTCTTTTTCCTAACCATGCGTTTGTCCCTGTGCCAAAAGACGCTTCCCTTCATATAGTCTCTATTATATCCGCTCATTCTGTGTTTCCTTTGAGTCTCTTCAGCAATAGTAATTCCCACAAATTTCATTGTGCATCTTCACTCATTCCAGCCCAATTAACAGTTACACCACACACGTTTTGTCGCCCACTAACGTCCGAGGTATGGTTGATGTTATTGCTACTCGAATATGTATTGAAGATAGAGCTTCTCTGGGTTCAAAATCTCGGGGAAAAAAAAACTTGCTATCTCTATCTCTCTCGCAAAAGAAAATGGCTATATGATCGATCATCTGACCCTGACTCCGCTTCTTTTTCGGACAAAATCTGCCATTGGTTTCTTCCTCGTCGAATGCTTTCTCACGGAATATGTTCGGACAAAATCTGCCATTGGTTTTCTCCTCGTTGAATGCATCCTCACGGAATATGAACAGTCTGATTCAGACGCTTTTCGCATTCGAGTCCTGATTAAAATTGGCACATTTTGCTCCAAAACTTCAGACACCTGCACCCGGAATAAGGTTCTAAGTCCTTACTCTTAATTCTCAAGAGTTAAGAGGTGCGAGTCTTTCATAATTACAGTGATAACGCATGATACTCTTTCTTATAAAGGTTCCTCAAACGCGGTTTTCCTTAACTTCCATACCAACTACCAACTAAAACTGACTGGGTCTAATCACGGTCAATATTAGAGGAATCTTCCAACCTGTAAGCAATCATTTAATTACTAGATCAAAGAAATTCTTACCGATTTACTTTAGAGCTACCCATGCAACATGCACGATCTTTCGTTGGACCATGTCGATGGTATTAGAGATGTAAATGGGACATTCATTCTCCAGTTTTCCGGAGGCTTCGAACCATTAACAGTCAGGTTTGGGTCCTTATTCCAGTTCTACCTTAGTTTCGACTTGTGGACCTGAGATCCAACATGATACGTTAACTTCCAAGAATCCCTTGTAAAAGCTAGTTGAAGTTAGAAGTGGCCATGGAAGTTATAGTGGCGTTCCACATGGCAACTGGTGTAGAATTTTCGGACCCCATTTTTAATTCAAGCGACATGCATCTTTGTGGATTGAAAACCAGCATCATATTAAGACTCTTGCATGTGAAAAATTTGCCCCCTTCCAATGTAGTTCACGGAAAATTTCACTTAAACAGTCCACATCGTTTTTTTTTTTTTTTTTTTTTTTTTTTGGTAACCAGCAAAGGGGTTGGGACACCGAGACTCATAGAAACTCGCACATATAAAGTGATAGGAACTCACACATGAGAGAAAAGACAGATACAACTCAAACATGTGAGGTGATAAAAACTCACACATTCAAGTAGGAGAAATATGACTCACTATACACGTGAGGTAATAAAGACTCGCGTAGCAAAGAGGGAGGAGGCATGGTTCAAACCCAAGACCTCCCAATGAAAGCTGGACTCCTTACCACCTTACCGCTAAGGTAAAGAACTGTTCTCCACTTAAATAGTCCACCGTCAAAATAATAATTAATAGAACTTTCAGATAAAATATTATAAAAACATAAAGAGTGTGTAGTGATTAGTCTCACTAGAGAAGGAACAATTCTTTTATGGTCCACTAATGATTTTAAAGACTCGAATGTTATCTAGCTATTGAGATAGGGAAGAAAATAAGAAACAAAAATAAACAATGAATCAGAGAAGAGTTCCGCAAGTGGGCCCCACTTATGAACATCTAAATTATTGGAAAAATGGTCACTCTATTTTTGTATATAGTGCCCATTGAATTTCGTTCAAATGATCCACCTTCGTATTGATAACTTCTAAAAAGCACAAATAATATATAGGGGCATTTGGCGGTAGGTCCCTCATCATTACGTTTTATAGCCTAGGGTCTAAGATAGTTTCTCATAGAGGCGGCAGTCCTTTTTTAAAATTGACACAATCAAAAGGACAAAAATGCCCTCTTTATACATCAGCAAACACTCTCCGCTTAAAAACATTTCAGACCATCATATGATCCGCAACCTAAGCTATTTTCTAAGTTTGCTGTGAATTTATCTACGCTTGCTGTGAATTTATCTAATCTTGTTCTCAAGTTGTCTTAGTCTGATATCAATTAAAAATTACTTTAAATGAGTTTATCTGTATATTACGTGATTTTCTCTGAGTTTGATTTGTAATTAACTACGTCTATTATCAATTAAACAAGGTTCCAAGTAAAATTATTTGACCGCGACACGATTTTATCTGATTTTCTTCTGAATGTATTTGAGATTCGTATAAAATAATATCAGTTTGGTATGAAATTAAATGTATTTCGTATGATTTTATTTGACTTTGAAATGTATTCAACTTTGTTTTAAATAAGTTTTCCTGAGTTTACTGTTAATTTATTTGAGTTTTGTATAAGTTATTAGACTTTGGCATGAAGTTATTTGACTTTAAATTAAACTTATCTCTATTTTGTATGGATTTATATAAGTTTGATATGAATTTATCTGTGTTTGCTGTGAATTAATCTGAGTATGATGTGAATTAAACTAGATTGTAGTGACTTTATTTGAATTTAAAATTAATTTATCTAAGTTTGTTGTGCATTTATATTAATATGATGTGAACTTTTTAACTTTGATGTGAGTTTATATGAATTTATCTGTGTTCGAAATCATAACCAGTTCACAAAAAAGTTATGTCCCATCAATATAAATTTTTTTGTATTTGATATAAAATAATCTGACTAGATTAGGTTTGGTTTGACTAGATTTGGTTTGAATTTATCAAAATCTGATATAAAATTATCTGTGTCTGAAGTGAAGTTAAATGAATTTGTTTATGATTTTATCTGACTTTGTTATGGTTTTATCTAACTTTGCTTTTGGACTGGGATGAGTTTGATATCATTTTAGCTGAGTTATATATGGTTCTGTCGAAAACTTATTCTACTACATTTAAATTTGACAATAATCAAGGAAAGACGATGAGTTGGAGTTAAAAAACAAGATTAGATTGCATGACACCTATTCAAATGGTTAGAAGGACAAATCAGTCATAAAAAAACCTGATGTGCATATTAAGAGACCACCGCCTGAATTAATCCCATGTGCAAGGGACTTTAGGCCTTAAAGAGTGATGTTGTGTACTAGAGACTTTATAACACAATTATCGAGGATCTCTCACAAATTTACCCTAATATTATATATATAAGTATTTTATATAAATCAATTTGTTATCGGGCCCAGATCATATTGAGCTAAAAGTGTCAAATAGAATTGGGCGTTAATTTCTTTTGTAAGGTTTAAATTCTTCTTAAGGGGTTTAACTCAGAAGATTAGCCCCAATGGATCAACATTCCATGCCTTTTTTTTTTTTTTTAGGTGTGCCCATTGAAGTTCTTTGAGGGGTTTTTTTTTTTCTTTACTGGAATTGAAGGGACTTTTCATCTGGATAATTTCTGGAATTTCCAGTATAGTGTAATTCACAATTTCTACCAAAAAACAAAGGGGTTAGAATTCATGAATTCCATCGGTCATGTGAAACTTTTTGGTTAGAAAGAGTTTTGCGATTCTTATGAAGAAACATATCATTTGCAAACGCCAGGACAAGGCATCACATCACATTAAAAAAAGACCCAACACAAAATTTTTTGCTATTAATTATAGTAAAGAGATGGGGTCTTTAAAACAATTACTTGAAATAGAAAGCAACCATTGGGAATGGTATGCCTACTTTTTCAAAATTAAGAAATAGAGCAATAAACACCTTTTGAGGAAGGAAAGAGGGTACGGAGTTCTGTTCCTTTCACATCTTTGATAAGAAAGACGAAGCAAAGAATGCCCTCATTGGTTTTTTAAGATTCTCTCTTATTTGTGAAAATAAAGCATTTTGAAGAGGAGAAAAGGTCATAAAATCAAAATGCTCATATTGATTCTTAAAATACCTCCTCCTCAATCAAAGCCAAGAAAAAGTTTGAAGGAGCCAATTGCCCAGTCCCCTTGGCTCAACCCTTCATGTAAGACTCCTATTAGATTGTCCTACATCCCTTGCATGATCTCGCACAAAAGTGAAAGAAGTGGAACCCACAATGAAAATCAAAGCTGCTCAAAATAAACACATGCCTGTGGTAAAGATTTTGTTAACAATAAAGATTAAGTATATCATTGTTATCATAATTAATGCATAAGATTATGCTACTAGGGGGAGACTTCGGTGGAGCCACGCTGCATCTTAATATGATGAGGCGTGTTTCCCTATCCAATCGGAACACTCCACATAAGCATCGTTCATTCTCCTCTCACCAAAGCCGGTCTCTTAATTAAATTCAAATTTCCTTCCAAAACTGCCCCTTCTAATTTCTTAATAAAACCATAAAACCATTTCCAATACTAACCTTCATAGACTCTACTTACTTATATTATATAGGCAGGTCCCATAAACAAAATTCATAAAAGCTTAGGCCTAATTATAATTCCAAGAGGTGGGTACAAGTTGATTTTTTTAATGATGGGACCCATATTCACTTCACAAAAGGTGTTCTATGTTGTAATTCCCATAAAAGTGGGTCCTATGACATGAGCACTAGATCCTAAACTTGAACCCTCTTGGATAAAAATTTAGGAGGCCTGGGCCTATACCTATTATTTTGATGCTGTAAACATGGGCTCTATATCTTGATCCCTAAAGGTTGGTCCCATGTAATTATTAAATACTAACAATGGGTTTACTTCTTAACATATAAGCCGCTCAAAATCATCATTTTACTATAAATGATAAAAAAATTGAAGCAAACTATCAAATAACGGAAAATGTATTGCACATTTTAAATGAATAATTACGGATTAATAAGAAAAAATGTGTAACATATTTTAAATAAATATTAAATGATTAAATGACAAAAAGATCACACATTTTAAAAGAATGATCAAAGAATTAAATAATTAAAAAATATGGCTGGACTCAAGTTTTATTTGGGTTAAGGCATTTAATAGGTGAAGGCCTAGGCCTCCTATATATTTATCGAAGAGTGCTCAAATTCAGGATCTAGTGCATGTAACAAATTTGTACCTAGATTTAAGTCAGACCAATTTATATGGATGAAAATGCCAATTGGAGTATCCCTAACCATGAGACTGAACATGCATTTTTAATGAAATATTAAAATATGAAAACAAAAAGGGGCTAGCTTTCAACTTTAAGTCTTTAACATGTGATTACACTATATAATGATTTCTTGCAGTATGTGTGAACAAAAGCAATTATTGTACGTATATGGTTGATATGAGTTATTTGACTATTGATTTTCCATATTTAGTTCGATGAGCCATAAAGAATTTTTTTTTTTGAGCAAATGGATAGTAGCAACCATCTAATAAAATAAAATTACAAAAATAGATGAATTATAACACATTGATCAAATTAACTTGTCTTAATAAAAGCTCTAACTAGAGTATCCCCAACTAATAAATTTCTCATGTTTCTTAACAAGATTAAAATGGAAAAAAAATAAAATGCGTAATAGATTTATAATAAAATAACAATTTTGAGCACTTTAGATGTTTTGAAGTGGGCCCATTGCTGGTCTTTGAAAATTACATGAGACCTACCTTTAGGAATCAAAAGATAAGGCCTACTTTAGGAATTGTCATATGCAAGGCCCATATCTAGGAATTACACCATTTAGAAACTAGAACAGGAGACTCATATTTAGGAATGACAATATAAGGCTCACATTTACAAGAATTACAACTTGGAACAACTTTTTGACTTTTTGTATGGAAAAATGAAGTTTTTTTTTTACTTTAATGGGTAAAGTTAGCTGCTTTTTTATTATTATTATTATTATTTTTTTAAAAGATGAGGAGAGTCTTGAATAAAGTACATTCTTTATGACATCTTGTCTGAAAATATAAAGGGTTTACTTGACTTTTATTGTATTAGTAAAGTACCAAATTAGCCCTCAGGCTAGTATTGTAAATGGATTTATGAAGAAATTAGCAGGGTGGTTTTGGAATAAAATTGGATATGGTTAAGTGTGTGGGCCTTAATGGAGAGGTGGAAAAAGTGGTCGTCGATTTATAGCGTGAGGTTGACGTGGCATCCTCTGGTTGGATAGGGAAAGACGCTGAAGATGCAGCGTCGCTTGGAAGACCAGAACACCATCAAACATCAAAGGGAAAAGAAATTAATTTTGAACAGCCAGGATCATCAATGGCCACAACAGTTCAGTTGCACGCATCCCGCATATGGAGTCTCATGAACTTTTGGTGAGGCGACTCACTAGTCTTCATCATAGCGCACACTTCGATTGCCGCTCATACAGTAGGCTTTGTATGCATTTGCATGCACTTAAGAAAGTGATGCTCTGCAAAAAAAATAAAAATAAAAATAAAAATGTGATGCTCTGCAACTTCCTTCCTCTGCTGCAGCAATGGCAGACATCTCTCTCATTGAAGAAAGAAAAGCTTCGATGATATCTTCCACAAGCGGCAAACCATACGAAAGAATCGCCACATTCCTCAAACCCACTGCAGAAACCCATGAGGAAGCTGTTGCAGTCCCATTTCGACACCTCCTAACAGAACCCATCTCCCCAAAACTCTCCAAATCGACTCACAAAATCACATTCAAAGGCTGGAGACGCCCACAGCGCAAATGGAAGCAATGGGTCAATCTCATGCTCCCAAGATATGCCCCCACTTGGAAGAAATCCGGCATCTTTGACTCCATCAAAGCCTCCACCTGCGAAATCCGAAGAGACCCAGCAACGATTCTTGGGTTAGTCGAGTCCTGGTGTGAAGAAACCAACACTTTTGTATTCCAATGGGGGGAAGCTACAATCACTCTTCAAGACGTGTTGATTTTAGGAGGTTTCTCTGTGCTTGGAGTATCTGTGAACGCCCCTCCGAAAGAAGAAATGAGAGAGATTGAGAAGAGATTGGTGGAAGAAAAAAGGGGGTTTTACAGGCAAAAGTCTAAGAAGGCCACTCATGCCGCTTGGATGAATTACTACATGGGTGTCGATGGAGAGGTCGAGCATGTGGCATTCCTTTCTCTCTGGGTGTCTAGGTATGTTTTTCCTGCACAACCATTTGATACAATTGGCCAATATGTCTTCTACATTGCTGCTCGGTTAGCAGAAGGAACTAGAATTGCATTAGGCCCTGCTGTTCTTGCAAGCTTGTATAGAGACTTGGGTCTGATGAAGAGAAACATGGACAATGGAGCTCCAGCTTCTGTTGTCTGGGCGCCCTTTCGATTGCTTCAGACATGGGCGTGGGAGAGATTTCCTTCTCTGCGTCCCAAATCTCAGCCTAATAAGCTTTCATTTGTGAGAAAGGTCTCGAAATCTAAGAATGATTTTCAATGGAGGCCTTATAAGGAAACGAGTCTGTATGTTGATGATGTGGAAGATGGGGAATTGGGTTCATTAGCTCGACTTGTGAGGGCTTCTGAGCTAGTGGGTCTTCATTGCTCAGAATTGTATCGTCCTCATCGAGTGGCGATGCAGTTCGGATTCGATCAAGACCTTCCTGGTCTTGTTTCTCTTAAAAACTGTGAAAGAATGGATGAAGAGATCATAATCAATGTAGCTGATCGAGTCTTTGAGTCTGAGGTGAGCTTTAGGTACTTGGAATGGTGGAAGAGAACCATTTTGGATAAAAGAGCTGCTATTGAGGGGATTGTGAAGCAGCTGATGAGTACAGAGGAAGGTGATGAAAAAGATGAGAGTGATGCTGTTAGATCTGTTCCACCCGGGTTTAGTCCCATGGATAAGAAGAGGAATTGGCAGGAGTCTTGGGATGATGATGATCTCACCCTATCAGAGAGGCTTAAACTCAAGAAACATGGTATTAGGCCTTCTGGGCTAGTGGCTGTTAAGAACAAGGAAGGTGAAAGGGCTTCTTTAATGACACAACATAAGAGAAAAGAGTTGAGATCGAGAGAGAGGAAAATGAAGAAATCTCTCATATCTCAGTAGACGAGGAGGAATCTCCCCAAGTAGAAAGTATCTGTATTGTTTCTGATGTTGAGGAGATTGAAGGAGCTGATACAGGGAGGACTGATTTATATTTTGATGATCTGATATATGTTGAAGACTGTTAAAGCAATCTGTCACCCTTGAGTGTTAGACTATTTAGATAAAAAAAGGTGTGTACACCATGTTGTATTCATCTTCTGAAGAAGATGAAAGAACATGTTTTTGTTTAGCACTGAAATCCATTGATGTATTCAAAAAGTTCAGATTTTGTATGATTATATATTGACCTTCAATGTCCTCTGTATGGAAGGTGTCTCTTGCTTGCTAACTTTCTTTGGCATAAATCATTTTCTAGCTCGTGGAATGTAGTATTATAATCAACATCTACTGATTGATCAATCTACATGCATTTAGTTATGGAAGGTGAAAGGGATTGTTTAAATTTGGTGATTTAGATTTTAAATCATTGATTAAAAGGATGGGTCAAGTTTGATGAGTCTATTGATAATTACACACACCAAAAATTGATACAACTGAAAGAAAGACTAAAAAGCTTGTCTGTGGGTTCAGGAATTCTAACTCTACTCGGAAGTTTACTATGTCGTCTTAACTCAGATGAGTCTGCCCAGTAGTCGGTTATCAGCTGTTGGACTCCAACACGTCTAATTCAGTGACCTACCAAGGCGATCCTAGCTACTCATCCTCCTCTTAGTGTGTGTGCGTGTTTGAATTTTTTTGTAGAAGTGATTTTTTGTAGAAACGCATTGTGGATGTGTTAAAATGAGTTTTAAAAATACAGCCTTGTCTGTTTCTTTTTTAAAATTTTTTTCTCTACAATTGGAGGCCGAACACATGCACTTCCGGGACGAGTTTTAAAGCTACGGTTAGATGTGTACTTCTTTCTCAATCCTATCATTTTTACAGAATATTGATGGGTTAGAAGTGCAACTACTCACAAAACCTGGTAGGGTATATGTCTTGTATTCCGGTTTAACTGGATTGTTGGGTTATCGAATGATCAGGTTTAGGGTTAAGGGTATTTTGGTCATTGTATGGGGATTTTCTTATGGGCCAAGAAATGAGAGACTATATATTGATGTAATCGGTAACCTTAGACTCGAAGTGAGAGAGGTGAGAGTTCTCTCCCATGGTTCCCAACCACAGAAGGGGGCAGATGTGAGAGCGAGATTGAGTACATATGGGGAGAGTATGTTAATTAAGTGCTGCCCAATTTCCTGTATAGTGAAATCCTCATAGCTCAGTGGATGTAATCAATTGCTAAATCACGTAAATCTTTTGTGTTGTGGATTGCTTGTGGTGTGATTGATCGTGGGTGTTTATATCCTAATTTAATTCCCCAACAAACCCCACCACCGCCCCTAACCAAGAACCTTTATAATGATCACCACTACCACAAGGGGTCCATCCCAGGTTATTTCTATGGAGAGGTAGATGCCTCACCATTGTGCTACCAGTGGATTGGCATGGATGATTAGTTATAGAATAAATTTAGGGCATTTGAATTGTTGATCCCATAGGAGCTTTTTAGGGCTTCTCCTCAGATTTTCCTCCAAAATAATTCATCCTTAGGTGGTGTCAATTAAAATACCAATAAAAGAACCTAGGGCTGTCAATGGACCCAAGTACGACATTGGTCAATGAGCCCATCTTATGACTGTCAAGCAGAACGAGATTGAACAGTCATGAATGAATATTTAAGTTCTGATTCTTAATAGGTCAAACTCGATCACATGGGATCTTTTCATTTGATTTATTCTTGCTGAATGGATTACTTCTAGGTGAGACCACAAAAGAGAAATACCAAACTTATATCAACTTGAATTCATGGGTAGTCTGTCCTCAAATGTTACTTCTCTTTTGCTCGGAAGTCGGACGCATCTTTTTGATCACTTAACTATCACTTAAAACGGATGGAATGAAATGTTCTGAAGTCGTTCCGGCATAAAGTTCCCCTTTATATGATGTTGGGTTGTTCATCAAGATATCCTGAGACAAACGAAATTAGAAATTTCTCCCAGTTCCAAAGGAATGTTGAAAAGGTTAGGAAACTAAAGTGTCAAACCAATCCATTATTGGAGAAGTACTGAACAGGGTATACCACATTTTTGGTCTGATATTTTCCACATTAATATCCAGCTATTAGATGATAGAGTTCAACATGAGGCATTACCAACCTTGCCTTGTACCATAGATCCAAATATGCAGTCATTAATCTGTTAAATGATGGCAAGAAGGAGAACAATACATTTGCCTCATGCAGGCACTACTTCTATTAGGTTGTATGGCTCAATTGAAGTAATAAATCTGGTAAACCGGAACCCTGCACTGTCTATATTCTACTGTGATTAGAAGTATGCCTATTATTGTAGGTCTACTGTGATTAGAAGTAGTGTTTTGGTGAAATAGGGTTTTGGGGCTGATATTATAAATAGAAACTAAGGGTCTCTATGATGGACCTCTCTTCTGATTGCATAGTGAATTCTCCCGTCTTCCCCATGGATGTAGGCCAAAAGCCGAACTACGTAAATCTCTTGTGTTCTTGTGCATGATTGATCTCTTCTCATAGGCCCTAACTTACAACAACTTCCATGCAGCTTCCTCAAAGAATGTTGGCTTTTCTAAGCTTTAATAGAATTAAGATAAACACAAGCAAAAAGCATAGCAAGTAAATATGGAGAAAGGCTTTTCCTCACGTCACCGTTAGCTATGGATAAACCCAGGCGGTTTCCAAAATCCATATATTATATTTACTCACATGTCCATATGAGTACAACCCCCCGCCCCCCCCCCCCCCCCCCACACACACACACACACACACACACAAGGGCATCAGTCGAGGGGTCCACCAGTACATGTGGGTTCCACAATGTATAGAATTACATGAGTTCCACATCGGAAGTAGACAACTCCAGAGCTTGGGCTTATAACTCAAAACCCCATATATATATCTTATTCCAAGTTTTGTCCTCAATTTCCTATCCAGACGTACATGCCTCGGAGAAAAACAGAAGATTTGTTTTAGCATTGATCATGAACAGGAAACAAGTTAATATACACGAAATGTATTGCATATATATATATATATTTTAAAAAAATACTTCTTCTAGCAGCAGTCATATGGCCGCTGCAATTGAGTCAACTTACCCCTTGATTAGGTGAGTCAATGTGTTTTTTTAAGACCCGAAGTCCGGAATACACTCTCACCCACACACACACATGTCCGAACGAGTTGATTTACGGCTTGGGAGAAGTTCTAAAATTAAGGAATGTGCTTTTTTTGCAGTCTTAATCCCGAGAGAGTTTTGTTGTGTTAGAAGTGCAACATTGGTATTTATCTTTTACCCTTCTCTGGTAAAAATACTCATATAACCCACACACACACACACACATGCTACCTGAAAGTTTCGGGTATGAGATCTAGATTTTTCGGGTATGAGATCTAGATTGGTTTACTCAATAAAACAGCCCAAAAGTGTGTTAATAAATAAACTATGCAGCGGAAATAAAATCACAAGCACACACTATAAGGACACTAGATATAACATGGAAAACCCTAACAGAGTAGAAAACCACGGATCCGAACTGGATTAATAATCAAGCACTATAAATCTCGCAATTACAAGAAACTCAGATTTCTTCCCCAGATATCCCCTACTTAAGGACCGAAGTTACCTTGTATTGTTTCACGCTTCAATGACTTCACACCATTAATTGCAATGGAATCAATCCTTCGCTTGACTACCCAATTCTTCTACATAAGAAGATGATATTCTACAAAGGATGTAAAAGAAATTGACTCTCTAGAATAACTCCTCAGCACAACTCTTTAAATAACTCTAGAGAAGTATTATCTCAACAATGATCTCTAACTCAAAACTTTGAGAGGTGAGGTCTCACTTTATTTTAGCCCTTGAGTCCTTTAAATAGCCTTTAGGACGTGCTTAAGATTGCCTAACTTGATTAGGACTAAAACAAGTAGTTTGGGCACAATCAGAATAAAGTTTCTAATTTTCGTGGGACTACCATCTTGTCCACTCGAGTGGACCTTCCATCCGCTCGAGCACTTGTAATTCTGTTTGATTTCCCACTTCTAATTCTACAAGACTTTCTTCTATTAATCATTCTAGTCTTCTAACTTCTAATTCTTGCAGTCTTCTATCTTCAGAGTCATTTTCTAAAAATAAGAAATACAACTCAATAAACCTGGAGTTTTGTCCAACTCATGAATTAGCCAATACTCAAAATCCTAACACTACCTGTATCCTATTTAAGGCTTTAACCATCAACGCTACAACCAAGGATTCATAGTTGTTTTTTAGGAGAGAAAGGTGCCTCACCAGTGAGCTACCAATGGATTGGCATGATTGATTGGTCAGGGAACAAATTCAGGGCATCTAATTCTTTTGAACCAAAGTAGCTTTTTAAGGCTCCTTTTTCCGTTGAGCTCCCAAATCAGTTATCCTCAGATTGACGTTTGAGTCTTGTTAGGTTTGACAACCCTATGGTATAGGCAAATAAAAGAGCGTAACTCTAGGAAATGTTTTTTAGGATTTCTGCATTGAGTGGGATACCTTTTTTGGGGTTAGCTAGAACCATATTTAGTAGCTTTAGTTTTTTTTTTTCTTTTTTAGATATTGAAGGGATTTTGAAATTAGTTTGGGTTTTTACTTACATTGCCCTTTCTTGAATTTTTGTCTTTTCTGGATATGCCTTGGGATTTAAATTTTATAGTGGGTTACTTTCTCATTTTACTAAATGCCTTTCTCTAGATTTGATTGTTGTAAGGGAAGAAAAAGAGAGGGCAAGGTTGTCATTTCATACAAGATGTCTTTTCACATTCCTTTTTTATTGTCCATTCATATTCCTTTTCAAGATGTCTTTTCACATTCCTTTTTTATTGTCCTTTCATATTCCCTTTCCCCATTGCCTTCATCCATTGCACGAGAGTAAGCCTCCCCATTGTCTCAACTCAATAGTCAATAGCACATATCCATTTGAAGGATCAAATCAAGTACAAGTCCATTCCAACTTAGGTAAGCTTCTTTCTTACTATATTGGCCTTTTCCTTTATAGAGTATATGTCTACATCATTGATGAGTGATGCAGTGAATGCGATGGAAACTTTTTATATTTTATATTTTATTTTAACATTACATTATTGATGGAATGCTGGAGTGATGGCTATCCTTTATCATTATTTTTAATTTTTTTCCTACATAAATCATAAATGAATATTCTACTTTTTATAGTTATAAATGCTTTTTCTAGGTTCCTTTTGATACATGTCTTTTGTTTTTTGTTACATATCCTTTTTTTCTATATCGAACCATTGATGATTACTCTCTTTAGTTTTTCTTCCTACATCGATGATTGTTTTACTTACATTAGTTGTTTTTTTTTTCAACATGTTCTTCTATTTTTGTATTATTCGACATACCCCTTGATAATGTTGGAAAGATGTTTCAATATAAAAGAAAAACATTATGATGGTGTAGGCCACATGGTGAAGTGGGATGATGAAAGTGAATCGTTGATTAATCAAGAATGAGCCAAGAGGATTTTACCAAAATAACAACTTTATGTGACTAGTGCACCAAACAAGGAACTTTAGCTAAACACCAAAAAGGGAACCCGTACAAAAAAACCCAACTTTTTTTACCATTTTTTTGTGGTTGCTATCAACCTTCATTTTGTGTGTTGAGAGTCGACGACAACTCTTGCTGGAACAAGTGAGGGTCACCGTCGACCCTAAGCAGGCATAAACTCCCCACCTTCTTCCTTCTTCCACTCTTCCCCAATCCTAATCCAATGATGGAGAAGTCCTTGCCCGCTCATGGCATGTTCATGTCATTTTCTCATGGGTCATCAAATATGCATCAAGATGATTTTGACCTACACGATAGAGTTCATGTTTTACAAATTCTGAGGGAAAATCTACAAGGAGCTTGAGCACACACAGAACAAGCAAACAACATTGCACTAAATACGATCTCATGTTAATGTTTGGTTTTCACATAAACAGGCTCTATATTTTCAACATAAGGAATTCATAGTGATGCTGGTTATTTGCATCCAATTACATGCATGATAATAAAATCTTGGTAAAGTTGGTTCCTTTGAATTATTGGAAATTCAATTTTGATGCAAACACAAATGCTTTCTTTTGAGTAAATCCAAAATTAATGCCCACTAGGAACGACGTACCTTCCAATGAATCATGTTCTTGGGAATCCACTAGGAACAATGCATCCGTGTTTGCATCAAAATATCACATTAATTTGGCTTTTAATCCTATTCTTTGAAGCCACTAGGAACAACGTATCTTCTAAAAAGAATATAACTAAGGAACAACGAATCTTCCAAAGAATCTATACATTGGAGTCCAAGGGCCACATTGGAAAAATCAAATAGCTCTTCATCTACATTGAATTTATTAATGATGAAGAAGTCAATATTGGTTTGAACCCTCCAACTGAAAATACATCAAATTTTCATTTCTTATGCAATTAAAGTTTAAAGCTGGTCAAATTAAGGGCTATGGTAATTTGAATGGGCTGATTTTGTGGACCCCCCTTCGCCACGAGGAGACCTTTCGATGCCTTCTCCCATTGGCAAAACTCGCATATAAGTTTGCCCCATGAGCTGGACTGCATATAGCTATATATGTAGTCTTGTTGCATGTGAGCATTCCGTCTCATTATTAAGATTAAAAAATTGATGGTCAAACTTGAAGCCTAGCGGTTATCCATAATTAGGAATTAGGTAAGAGCGACATTTAATGAGTTTCTTTTTATAATAGATCCGTATGCCACATTTCTTAATTTCATGCATTGCATACTCATTTCAGTCGGAAGCTGTGAAAGACCGAAGATCGATCTAAATACGAGTCCTAGTGATAGCCTACAACCCACCTAATAGTGAAAGAGAATCAATAGTCTAGTCTTTTGTAACCTAATATCTAGACTATACTAGCCTTCTATCCAAGGGATAGTTGGAAACCCTAGGTCTTCACCATATCCGAGAAAAATCTTTCATTGAAAGGGGGCAATCCTTTTATAGAAAATGGTTTGAAAGCATGTGCATGCACTTAGAATGTGATTCTCTACAAATAAGAAGATGTCCATCTCTCTCTCTCTCTCTCTCTCCCTTTCATTTTAGCAATGGCGAGTCTCTCCCTTGTTGAGGAAAGATCAACCTTTATGATGTCTTCCATAACTGGTGAGTCATATATAAAAATCGCTAGGTTCCTCAGACCCACTGCAAAGACATCCAAAGAAGCTGTTGTAGTCCCTTCTCATCACCTCATAAAAGAACCCATGAATAAAAAACCATCCAAATCGCCTTCCATGACCGAATACAAAGGTTGGAGACGCTCGCAACATAAATGGGGGTTATGGGTCTCTCACATGCTCCCAAGACATGACTCCACATGGCAGAGATCTGGCATCCTTGACTCCATCAAAGCTTTGACCCGCAAAATCCAAAGAGACCCAGCAACAATTCTTGGGTTAGTGGAGTCTTGGTGTGCAAACACCAACACCTTTGTATTTGAATGGGGAGAGTCTACAATCACTCTCGAAGACGTGTTGATTTTAGGAGGCTTCTTTGTTCTTGGGGAGTTTGTAACCGCCCCTCTAAATGAAGAAATGGGAGAGATTGAGAAAACAATAGTCAAAGAGCACAGGGGGTTTAATAAGATGAAGTCTAAGAAGCCCAATCATGGGGCTTGGTTGAATCACTTCATGGGCACCGGTGGAGAGCTCGAGCATGTGGCATTCCTTTCTCTTCGGTTGTCTAGGTATGTTTTCCCTACTCACCCAGTTGATACAATTGGTAGAAATGTCTTCTCCATTGCTGTTCGGTTAGCAAAAGGAACTCGAATTGCTTTATGCCTTGCTGTTCTTGCAAGTTTGTATAGAGACTTGGGTTTGATGAAGAGAAACATGGACACTGATGCTCCTAATTCAGTTGTTTGGCCACCCTTTCAACTGCTTCAGAAATGGGCTCGGAAGAGATTCCCACCTATGGGTCCCAAATCTGAGCCTAACACGCTTTCATATGTCAGGAGGACCTTGAAAACAAAGAAAGGTTTCCACTGGATGCTTTATAAAAAAATGAGCATGGAAGATGAGCAATTGCATTTGTTAGTAATATATGTAAGGGCTTCTAAGCTGGTGGGTCTTAATTGCTCAGAGTCGTATTGTCCTTATCGAGTAGCGATACAGTTTGGATTTGATCAAGACCTTCCAGGTGATGTTTCTTACAATGACTGTGAAAGGACAAATGAAGAGATCAACATCAACGTGGCATGTAAGAAAGGACAAATGAAGAGATCAACATCAACGTGCCTCACCCTCTAAAAGGAAGGTGAAAGAGGTTCTTCAATGCTACAACATGAGAGAACAAAAGGTGAGAATATGAGAGAGAAAAATGAAGAAACCTCTTATATCAGGGAGAATCTCCCCAAGTTGAACGTATCTATACTATTTCTGATGATGAGTAGATCGGAAAATCTGATAAAGAGAGGTTGGTTTCAATCAGCATGACCTAATAGAAGTTGAAGACAATCACTATGCTTGAGAGCTTATGTTCTTCTTATTCTGAATTATGTTTGACTATTTCGGTAACATAAAGTGTGTATGCCATGTTGTATTTATCTTCTATGGAAGATGAAAGAAATGTTTTTTTAAGGACTAAAATCTACCTAGTATCCTTCAATGTTCTTTGTATGAAATGTGTATCTATTTTTTTTTTCACACCACAGGTACTTTCGCTCTATAAGACACCTCGGCTATGATACCTTGTGTCACACCACGGGGCCTTACCTTCTAAAAGATGTCTTGTGGCTGAGGCGGTAAACCATCGGTACATATAAGCCCATGCTCTGAACTTGGATGTTTTCAAAATGGGGCTTCTTCAATTCCTTACATCCTTGGTGGTTTTGGGGGGGGGGCTTCAACCGGATCTGCAATCTAGGCTCAGGCCTGCCGAATCTTACATTTGTTGACTTTCTATTGACATAAAACAGTTTCTAGATCGCTGGTGTTGCACTAAACTCAACAACTACTAAATGATCAATATATATGCATTTAGATGTGAAGGGTGAAAACATATAAGTTAATTTTGGCGATATAGAGTTTAATCCATTAATTAAAAAGATGGCTCCAATTTCATGATTGAGTCCATTGATACTTGCACCACACAACGAATCAGACTAACGGAAAGGAAGATTATAAGCTTCGTGCCTCCTTCCCTTTCTTTTAAATAAAAGGTAATGTTGATATATTAAATATATGAAAAGCTTACTCGTTGCCATTAACACAAGAGACTCGACACAACAAGATGTATGCGAAACACCTTCCTAAAGAAGCAATGCGATAAAAGCACTTTAATTACATAAGCGATCAACTCCATTTTTGCCTGATCAGATTCATGTTCAGGAAGTTTATACTATACTTGAAAGTGCACCAAGGCTTGTAACTCAAATGAGTGTGATCAAGTACTTGGTTAAAAGCTGTTTGACCCTTCAACTAATCTAACTTGATGATCTACCAAGTTTAGTCAACTCACCTTTGAGTGAGTTAGTATGCCTTTTCTTTTTAGACCCGAAGTCTGGAACACACACTCCCACCCGCACACTTATGTCCAAACGAGTTGATCGACATCTTGGGACAAGTTCTAAAATTAGGCTTATATGAGGAATGTGCTTCTTTTGGAGTCCCGATTTTCACATAGTCTTTTAGTTTTAGAAGTGCAACAATTGTATTTATTCTTTTACCCTCTTTAGTAAATACTAACACAACCCACACACACAATACGCGGATGCCTTTAACCATCAACAATACAACCAGGGATCCATAGTTGTTTATGGGGAGAGAAAGGTGCCTCACCATGTAGCTACCAGTTAATTGTGATGATTGATTGGTAGGCAATGAGTTCAGGGCATCTCGGTTTTTTAAAACCAAAGTAGCGTGTTAATCCTCCTTTTCCCATTGTTCTCCAAAATCACTCATCCTCATATTGTGGTTCGAGTCTTGTTAGGTTGAAAAAGGGCCATAATGCATAGGCAAATAAACAAAGTCATAACTCCAAGAAATTGCTCCTAGGATTTTTGCATCTTCTAGGATTCTATTTTTAGGGTCAGTTGGAACCATATTTAATTAGTTGCTTTCTATGTTCTCGCCATGTTTTTCTGTCAGTAAACCCAAAGATGATACCAAGTTACATTCTTGCAGGAATCGAGTCACTTGTCTGATTTTAATCTACTGATGGTTCAACATTGGACCTCTTGGAGATGTACATTTATGACACAAGAATGTTGAAGCCACGCTAAGTCATTGATTGACATAATTTCATGGGGCTTCCTTTTCGTAGTTTCTAATCCATGATGAGACCTTTCCACTTGTTTTATTCTTGCTTAATGTCATCCTTTTGGATGGGTTGTCTTTTCCATTCCTTTTATCTTTAACACTATAGCCTAGTAATTGTTAGGGATCTTCCTGACACACGCACGAACTACGAACAACAAATCACACAATCACACGATCAATCCACGAGACACAAATTTACGTGGTTCGGCAAGATTGCCTACGTCCACGGGAGATTCACGCCGTTTACTATTATTGGAGATTCTCACAAGAGTACAAGCACTCACTGTCTCTCTCGTTCTCTCTCAATTTCATCGTAATAACAATGCTCTCACCACCCAGTATAAATACATGAAACCCTAAACCTCTAGACAACCACAACCGTCGGATCTGGCCTCATAACAGATGGTCCAGATTAAACCGACACATTACAGATAAACCCCTGTAATTAAATAAGGTCTAAATCAGGCTTCACCAACCCATCAATCTCCCACTTGAAGACTGATCATACTGAATGGCTTTGACAATAACAGAACACGGCTAAGAATCTCGATACCTCATCTTCATGCTTGAAGACCAACTGAAGCTGAGCACAGCTTCAGTTTCTCTGTAGTTACCACCTTAGTGAACATATCTGCAGGATTCTCACTTGATAAAATCTTCTCCAGTTTCAACACTTTTTCTTCCAGAAGCCATTGTATGAAGTGATATCTGATCCGAATGTGTTTGGTTTTTGGATGAAAGGCTGAATTCTTTGCAAGATGGATGGCACTCTTACTGTCACTGTAAAGTCTGCTAGACTCTTGCTTCTTACCCAACTCTTCCATTAACTCCTGTAACCAAATCATTTCCTTACTAGCTTCGGTAGCGGCAACATACTCTGCTTCTGTGGTTGAAAGTGCAACGACATCCTGTAATTGAGACTTCCAACTGACTGCTGCACTACCCAATGTGAAGACATAACCTGTAGTGCTTCTGCTTCTATCAAGATCTCCTGCTAAGTCCGAATCAACATAGCCATGCAATTTAATCTCTGATCCTCCAAAATGCAATGCTGCCTTTGTGGTGCCTCTCAGATATCTGAGAATCCACTTAACTGCTTCCCAATGCATTTTTCCCGGATTACTCATAAATCTGCTTACAACTCCCACTGCATGAGCAATGTCTGGTCTGGTGCAAACCATAGCATACATCAAGCTACCAACAGCTGAAGCATATGGGACCTTGGACATGTTCTCCTTCTCCTGTTCTGTCTTAGGAGACAACTCTTTTGAGAGTTTGAAGTGGCTGGCTAGCGGAGTGCTAACTGGCTTAGCACCATGCATGTTGAACTTGTTTAGAACCTTTTCAACATATTCTGCCTGAGACAACTTCAATGTGCGATTTTTCATGTCTCTACTAATTCTCATACCAAGAATCTGATTTGCAGCACCCAAATCCTTCATTTCAAATTCCTGTGACAACTGTTTCTTCAAATTATTTATCGCATGCATATTTGAACCTGCAACGAGCATATCATCTACGTACAAGAGTAGAATAATGTAACAGTCATCAAAACTTTTGAAATAACAGCAATGGTCTGCATGACATCGTTTGTAACCTGTATTGTACATAAAACTGTCAAATTTAATATACCATTGTCTTGGGGCTTGCTTCAAACCGTATAAACTCTTTTTGAGCTTACACACCATTTCCTCCTTTCCTGGCACAGCATATCCCTGTGGCTGATGCATATAGATGTCTTCTTCCAAGTCACCATGGAGAAACGCAGTTTTCACATCTAATTAATTGCTCAAGGTGTAAATTTTCTACCGCCACAATGCTCAACACACTTCTGATTGTGTTCAATTTAACCACAGGAGAAAATAACTCAGAATAATCAATACCTGCCTTCTGCTGGAAGCCTTTTGCAACTAATCTGGCTTTGTATCGCTTGCTACCGTTATGTTCTTCCTTCAATTTGTACACCCACTTGTTGTGCAAAGCTTTCTTTTCCTTAGGCAACTGAACTAAGTCCCATGTCTAGTTTGATGATAAAGACTTCATCTCATCTTCCATGGCTTGTTCCCACCTTGCCCGAGTTTCAACCTGCAATGCTTCTTCATAACATTCTGGCTCACCACCATCAGTTAACAACAAGTAAAACAAAGAAGGTGAATAGCGCTGTGTAGGCTTAGGAGTCCTAGATGACCTTTTTACTGGGGCAGGTGTTTGAGGGTCCACCTGCGGGTTTTCATTTCCATGTACTTCAGGTACATCATTTTCAGATGTGTCATCCAGTTCTAAATATTCATTGCTGTCCTCATGCACCTTGTCCTTGTTTTTGTGCATCACTTTCTCATTGAATATAACATTTCTGCTTCTAATGATTTTTCTATTTTCTTCATCCCAGAAGCGGTAACCGAACTCATCAGAACCATATCCAATGAAAGTGCATTTCCTAGATTTAGAATCTAGTTTGTCTCTTTTTTCAGCATCAACATGAACATAAGAGATACAACCAAATACTTTTAAGTGTGAAAGGTTTACCTCTTTTCCGGTCCAAGCTTCCTCTGGTAGTCCACCATCCAAAGGTACTGAAGGCCCTCGATTGATCAAGTATGCAGCAGCATTCACTGCTTCCGCCCAAAACTGCTTGGGCAATCCAGCATGTAGCCTCATACTTCTGGCACGCTCAACAATTGTCCTGTTCATGCGCTCAGCCACACCATTTTGCTGTGGTGTATTGGGAATGGTCTTCTCTTGCTTAATGCCATTTTTTGCACAATACTCCTCAAATTCTTTGCTGCAGTACTCTCCCCCATTATCAGACCTTAGGCATTTCAGTTTCAAACCTGTTTCGTTTTCAACCAAAGCTTTCCACTTTTTGAAAACATCAAACACGTCAGACTTGTGTTTCATGGGATATACCCATAATTTCCTGGTAGCATCATCAATGAATGTAACAAAGTAAGAAGATCCACCAAGAGAAGGTACCTGAGTTTGTCCCCACACATCCGTGTGTACTAGTTCCAACCTTTCTGACTTCGGTGGCCTGCCTACTTTAGAGAATGTAACTTTCTTCTGCTTCCCGAAAACACAGTCTTCACAGAACTCTAAGTCCAAGGACTTGAGTCCTTCTAGCTTACCTTTAGAATGAAGAATCTTCATCCCTTTCTCACTCATGTGTCCGAGTCTATAGTGCCATGTGTTTGAGTCAATGCCTTTATCTGCAACTGCAATGGAACTTGTAGAGCTGTTAGTCAAATAAAGAGTTCCTTCTTTCTTACCGCGAGCAACAACCATACTCCCTTTTGTAACTTTCCAGAAATCATCTGCAAAAACAGTTACGTGACCAGAGCTAGCAAGCTGACCAACTGATATGAGGTTTCTCTTCAGGCTAGGTACATGCCTGACATCATTCAATTGCCATATACTGCCATTTGGCAATTTAATCTGAACATCTCCCTTGCCAATTATGTCACAAGGTTCATCATCACCAAGATAGACTTTTCCAAAATCACCTTGTACATAATTTTTGAGATATTCTTTATGTGCAGTGGCGTGAAAGGACGCACCCGAATCTATAACCCAAGATTCAGACTTATAATCAAAAGCAAGAATTAAGGCATCTTGAACAGCATCACCTGCGACATTTGCGGAAGCTTCGTTATCCTTATTACCGTTCTTTTGCTTATTCTTCTTTGGTGGAGCTCTGCAATCCTTTTTCAGATGTCCCTTTTTGCCACAATTCCAGCACTCGATTTTGCCTTTTGAAGATCTTGACTTACTCCGTGTTTTTGATCTTCCATGACTTTGCTCTCTATCAGATGACCTCCCTCTGTTTCCCACATTCAATGCACTTCCTGATGATTCACCTGAAGGTTTCCTGCGAATTTCCTCATCGAGGATGGCACTCACAACATCATCAAATTTCAGTTTGGTTGATCCTGAAGAATTACTCAGTGATGTAACCATACCATTCCAGCTGTCTGGTAAAGAAGACAAGACCAACAAAGCCCAAATTTCATCTTCGAATTGTACGTTAACAGAGGATAACTGGCTCATGACCGTGTTAAACTCGTTCAGGTGTTCAGCAACAACCCCACCTTCAACCATCTTCATGTTAAACAACTTTCTCATCAAGAAAACTTTATTTGAGGCAGAAGGTTTTTCATACATTCGAGATAGGGCATCCATAACATCTTTAGTGGTTTTCTCCTTAGATATATTGAATGTAACAGACTTTGATAGAGAGAGACGAACAGTACCTAAGGCTTTCCTGTCGAGTACCTCCCACTCTGCATCTGACATTGTTGTAGGTTTCTGGGCTTTTCCCCCAAGCGGCAGGTAGAAATTCTTCTGGTAGAGGAGATCTTCAATCTGCATCTTCCAGTACGCGAAGTTTGTGCCATTAAACTTCTCAATCGTGAGCTTCATGTCGTCCGTCATTGCTCCCACTCAAATCAAGCTCTATCTACTTGATATAAATTCTGCTAGTCAAACTGTCAATCTGTTCCATCTACCTTGTAGATCTCGTTGATACGAATCCAACAAAAAAAACAGAGCGCAATTCTGAGTCCGGATGGCTTCAGAAAACAAGAAACGATTCTGGCCCTTGAATCCGGTCAAACTGGATGGTTGACTGTGCTGATTCAGGATGACGTCAGCGTCTGCTGACTACTGGGCTTCTCCTTCACGGACTGGGCCGGGTCAGACCTGACCTGGACTGAACCTGGCCTGGAAATTGACCCAAGGACTGCTGGGCTTCGTCAGTGGGTCAGGTCGGACCTGACCTGAACCAACCCGGGCCCAACTGGGTCTTCTTCTTCCTCCCTTTCTCTGTTTCAGAACAGAGCTTAGCCCAGGTCTCTGTCTTCTTCTTCAGCGGCGACGGTGGGCAGGTAGCCGGACTGCGAGGCGGCGACGACGGCACGGCGACGGAACGGCGGCGACGGCGGTCGTGCAGGGATGGACGGTAGGGTGATCGTTCTGTGTTAGGATCGTCTGTTTTTTTTTTCTTCCGTTCCCGACGACAATCAGCAACAGAACCCCGGCGATGGCTGCGACGATGAACGGCAGCGTCCGGCGATGGCTGCGACGGCGATCTGGGCAGCAACAGAACCCCGGCGATGGCTGCGGTTTTCTTCTTCTCCGGCAGCGACTGTGGCTGTGAGACAAGGCGGGCAGCGGCAGAAACCGATCTGGGACGATCCGGACGATCCTTCGTGCACAGTGGCCCACTGACTTTGATCGTCGATCTGCAACAGTGCACAAACCCCTTTTTTTTTTTTGTGATTGCTGTGCTGCGAATCAAGAGATCAAGATGATCTCTTCTCCAATCTCGATCCTGATCGCGCGCGAAACCTTTGGCTCTGATACCAGTTGTTAGGGATCTTAAGAATAACACACGCACGATCTACTAACAACAAATCACACAATCACACGATCAAACCACGAGACACAGATTTACGTGATTCGGCAAGATTGCCTACGTCCACGGGAGATTCAAGCCGGTCACTATTATTGGAGATTTCCACAAGAGTACAAGCACACACTGTCTCTCTCGTTCTCTCTCAATTTTCACCGTAATAACAATGCTCACACCACCCAGTATAAATACATGAAACCCTAAACCTCTAGACAACCACAACCGTCGGATCTGGCCTCATAACAGATGGTTCAGATTAAACCGACACATTACAGATAAGCCCCTGTAATAAACTAAGGTCTAAATCAGGCTTCACCAACCCATCAGTAATTGCCCATTGGATAATTGATTAAGTCGGGCATTACCAGCCTTGCCTGGAACCATAATTCCAAATATGGAGTCATCAATCTATTTAAGGATAGCATAAATGAGGGGACTGACTTGGTCTCATGTAGGCAGCTCTACAGGGCAGTTTTCGCAATGAAAATACATCAAAACTCCTTTTTTTTTTTTTTTATTAATGGCTCAAAACCCCATTTTATTAGTAAACATGCTAGATCATCTTACCATACACATTGGAATTTGATGTTGCAATGTGCTCTAGACAATTTTTCATTTCACTTCTCTATCAAATGATCAAATAACAAACCATTCATAATAGCCTTCAGGTAGAATTGTCACCCATTCCATATTGCTTGTTGTCCTTCCGCAGTATCATCACCAATGTTCTTCAATATTCTTTTTAATTCTACCTCCGAATCAACTTTCCTTTTTCTAATCTTAAATAACATATGAGATGGTTCTTGTTACCATTTTGTTTCCTCATTAACTAACATGAAACTTCTCAAAGTCTATGGATCGGATTCTAATTGTTCCCTCTTCCAAGAAAAAACGAAAGACGAGTGTGTCTGCAGTCACACCCATTTAAAAAAAACTTGAAATGATCAAACAAGACACATGATAATGAAAAGGCAAACATACTCTAGATCAGTTCCCTAGAAATGTATTGATCCTGGGGGGACCCAAGTGTTAGCACGCAGGTGCGACTCCCCCGCATGTTTCCAGAAACCCCTTAGATAAGCTCTTAAAAGATTCGATTTTATTATTTAACTTCTTCACTTGACCGTATACCGCACCACCCAAATAAAAATCCTAGTTCCGCCATTGATTTATCCCAAGTAAGAATGATCAAATTCTAACACTCAAAACCAACTGCCAAAATGGCAAGACCACAAAAAATGTCCTAAACAACCAGAATACCTAAAAAAACTGTCCAAAGTCACAGTAATTAGAGAATGAATCTTCCCCTTATTTTTTAAGATGACTTGAATACACAGCCTCAAAGTTAGGCAGCACCTTCTACTGTGCCATGAGTTCTTGTCAACGCAACACATCATTGCTCATGTTTTATGACAAATTGAAATGGAAAAGAAAGTTCTAGTTTCTTCTAGGGTCATGTCACAATATGCCGCTCCAGCATTTCTTATACTCTGGCGGGTCGTTGTGTAGAAAATATCTTTGTAGAATGACACTGCTTCTACTTGATGAGATGGCAGATTTTCTCAATTTCTCCAACTCCGTGGCCATTTCCTTCTTGTTGCACTCAAGTTAGTTTTACAGATGACAAGGACGCTTTTGGAAGTCCGAGATCCAAACCCTAGATTGTGGGAGGGGGGGGGGGGGGTGTGGTGTGAATAGGGTGAGCTTCTAATAAGTGACTTAATTAACTTAGTCACTAATAATGATTGAAATACAATGCGGAAGATATCAAAAGTAATCACCACAACACAAAGATTTATAGTGGTTCGGCCTTAATGCCTTCATCCACTACTGGCTTGTGATCCTACACCCCACGAGATTTTCACTATCTATGCTTTTCAATACACTAAGTAATAACCTTTATACTGTGCTTTTCAAGGCTAAGCAATAACCTTTTGGGTTTTATGGTTTACCCCTAACCTTTACACTTATGCTTTTTTAAGGCTAAGCAATAACCTTTTCAACTAGATTAGTTGTCTCAAGGAGGTGTCCACACAACACTCGAATAGATACAAATTTAAGCTCAGTTACAAAGCCTCTTAATTAGGCAGATATAAAAGTGTAAATCTAACTCATACAACACACTATGTAATGCAAAGATGAATGTGCAATGTGTTTGTGTGAAAACTTCAATCAAGGTTAAAAATGATATCTCAATGAAACTTTTGAAAGTTTAAATCACAAATGTTTTGATTGAAGGGTAATGCTAATCACAAGTATAAAAATAACTTGTTGATGATATGACAATTAATGGCTCACAAGTTGTTTTGAAATTCCAAATCTAAAACATGGGATGCAAGAGCATAGTTGTTTTCAAAACAAATTAGTTTCTAATATGTTCATGGAATGAAAAAAACTATCTAGAGATTCAACCAAGTATAAGATTCATGCTATACGAGAAATCAAAGTTTTAACAAAGCATGAAATCATTATGATATGAAAGTTAAAACTAACATGGTTTGAATCTAGATGATGAATCCAAGACAACAAAACAATTCAAAGTTAAAATACATGTAGTGGATTCATCAAATCATAGTTAACATGCTAAAATTAGTTTTCCAATAATTTAACCAAGCATGTACTAATTATATTGGGAAAAGTAAAGCTTACTAAGATTTTTAACAAATGAGACCAAGCTTTTTCTTCCCTAGATGATCCTCTTGCTTCCTTAGGTTGTGCCAATCCTAGTTTTGAATGATCTTCAATAATACACTAAGATTGGTCTCCAAAGTCTCAGAAAAAGTGTCACTCAAAAACCCAAGGAAGAGTTCAATTTATAGAAAAATGTTTCACTACAAAACTATTGTTGGTTAACCGACAAACAGGGTTCGGTCAGCCGAACTCAATGGCTAGAATCCCAACGGTCATATTTTTCCAGACCACTTACACTATCGGTTCACCGAACTAGTTCGGTCGACAGAACTGTGACCAACAGACTGACTGAACGCACAAAAGAGCTGGAAAACAAGCTCTCTGGATTGCGAACTGAACTTGGTTCGGTGAGGGTTTGAAGTAAGTTCGATCGATTGAACCTTGACCGAAACCTGACCGACACAAAATCTGCACATTCTGGAAATGGAACCGAAGTTGATTCGGTGAGGGTCGGTTCCACACTTGGTTGGTCGACACTAGACCGAAAGGTATAAAACAAGGCTTTTCTGGAGACTTGAATAACCGACTTAAACTCCCTTAAAAGCTAAACTTTAAAAGTGATCAAAATAAGGGATTTTGAGTGAACCCAAACACATTTGAAACCATGAAAAAATCAATTAAAAGGTGTTTTGATAAAACATGGTAGACACACCTCAAGATTGGTTTTGTTGAAACATGATTTTCAAGAAAATGATGCATATGTGGAAACTTCAAGACATGATATGACATGAATGCATAGTTGACATCAAATTGCAAACACAAGAAAAAACCAAACAGCTTTCGTTATGGGTTTGCTCTATTTTGCTTTGTACATGACAATGATGATTATGACGACAATAATCTGTTAAAAACTGTAAATTAGTTAAAACTTTTTTTTTTTAATTGGTAACATGACTTGAACCCATAGCTTCAAGGTTGCAAGAGTAATGATCACCTTCCACTATGGCACATGCACGTCTGAATTAATTTTAATATAGTTAGCCATTCAAATCAAATTGAACTTAAGGCGCCATTCCCATCAAATTCATAAGCATTAGCCTTGTTTGATGGAGGAATCATGGAGAAATGGATAAACCTTGTTCTTTCATCTCTCACCAAGGAGTTTAAAGTTCAAGGGTGAAGGTAGCTAAAGAGGAAATTGGGACAAGAGTTTGGGTGGGATAATAAAGAATTACCAAGGGGATAATGTTTGATTGTTCTTAGGCGCTATGGGTGTAGGTGAATCCACAGCTGTAGAAATCTAAACTATCCAAGAAGAGCTCACAATAGTTGTTTCTTATTGTATATGGTCCATTGCTAGCTGAATGTGATTCAAACAATGATGAGTGGGTAGCGAACCAAGGGGCCTTTTTATATGTCCTTAACAAAATTTAAAGAAAACTAGAAAAGAAAGTAAATTCAACTTTTCCAAACCTTCTCTTGGGCAAGTAAGTTGTAAAAGGATTGGGAAAGTAAGTAAATCGTAGAACCTAAAAAATTCTTTTTAAACAGTGCTAAAATGATGTGTTGGAAATATTTCGAAATAAAAGTCAACAATAAAAAAAGAAAAGGAATAAAAATAAAATTAATAATTTTAAATGATGATAAATAAAAGAGTAGCAATAATAATGTATCAATAAAAGAGTAGCAATAGTAATGTATCATTCTGTAGGAGTTCGACGAAAAAAATTCAGTTGAAGTTCAATCTATTTCATCCACACTCCATCTCTTTCTTCATATTCTCATCTCTTGAAATTTATTTTTTTTTTCATTCACATTCTCTTTCGGATCTCAATAGAGTTTTACTTCAATGTTATTGAAATGAATAACAAATTGATTGGAATAATATGAAGGGATTCGATTTCATTCAAACAAACGAGACCTCTAATATTTCCAAGGTATGGAATTCATGGAAAAATGGATTCCTTTAATTAAAAAAACAGGTTTCTTGCATATAAACATGCTCTAAATTGTGAAGATAAGGATTTCATGATGAGGTTGGTTATTTGAATGCCTCGGAATCCAATTACATATGCATGATAAGGAAGTCTCGGTAAAGGTGGTTCCTTTGAATTATTGGAAATTCATTTCTGATGCAAACACAAATGCTTTACGTAGAGTAAATACAAAATTAATGGCCACTAGGAACAATGTATCTTCCAGTGAATCAAGTTCTTGGGAATCCACTAGGAACAATGTATCTGTGTTTGCATAAAAATATCACATTAATGTGGCTTTTAATCCTATTCTTTGAATCCACTAGGAACAACGTATCTTGTAAATAGAATATAACTAAGGAACAAAGTATCTTCCAATGAATCTATACATTAGAGTCAAAGGGTCAAAGGGTCACATTGGAAAAATTAAATGGTGCTTCATGTACATTTAATTTATTAATGATGAAGAAGTCAATATTGGTTTGAACCCTCCAACTGAAAATACATCAAAATTTCATTTCTTATGCCATTAAACTTTAAAGCTGGTCAAATTAAGGGCTATGGTAATCTGATTCGGCTGATTTTGTGGATCCCCCCTTCGCCACGAGGAGGCCTTTCAATGCCTTTTCCCGTTGGAAAAACTTGCATATAAGTTTGCCCCACGAGCTGGACTGCATATATATAGCTTTATATGTAGTCTTGTCGCATGTGAGCATTCCCCCTTTTTATTAAGATTAAAGAATTGATGGTCAAAATTGAAGCCTAGCGGTTAGCCATAATTTGGAATTAGACAAGAGCGGAATTTAATGGGTTTTTTTTATTATTTGTTTTATTTTTATAACAAGTTCGTATGCCACATTTCTTAACTCCATGCACTGCATATTCATTTCAGTACGAAGCCGTGAAAGACTGATGATCGATCTAAATACTAGTCCTAGTGATAGCCTACAACCCACCCAATTAATAGTGAAAGAGAATCAACAGTCTAGTCTTTTGTAACCTAATATGTAGACTATACTAGCCTTGTATCCAAGTGGTCGTTTGGAAACTCTAGTCTAATGAAAAGCTAATTAAAAGTTTGGATTTAGTATAAAATCTTTCATCTTAAAGTTCTAATTCACATTTAGTCTATTTGGTAAAACTATAAAAAATTCTCTTATTTTATGAGACAGTCGGAGGCCACCTTTAGGAATTGTAGTAATAAGGGCCCACCTTTTAGAAATATATAATGTAGAATTCACCATTTACGTCATTTTGAAGACTTTATGAGGTTGTTTTCATTCAAGACCCTTTTTTATTGTCCAACTTCATCCAAATTAACTAAAAAATCTCTAAGAATAAAAATAGCAAACCCTAGCCCCCTATCTTATTTTAGAGGTAAAATCTCTAATTTGTAAATAAACGTTACAAATAAAAAATACACATTATAGAGTTTACCAAATATTTCAATATGAAAATAAACACTTAATAATAAAATAAGAGCTTATTTTAGAATTTCCAAACGCTCCAGTTGTCTGTGTGTGTATGAGAGAGGGAGAGAGAGGCTCCGAAGTGGCTTAATGCTCAAAATAAACGCACTTATCTCGTATAGGTTTTCAAATTTGAAATTTGTTTTCCCTTTTCTAATAATGGAGACTTTGTAATATCAAAATGGATAAATTTCATCTTCTTTCTTTCGGGGACTGTAACTCAATGCACTCTCACTCATGCACTATGTCCCATACAAGAGGAGCTACATCTTGGGGATATTCTCACTCTTCCATTCTATAAAGAACAAGAAAGTTTTCTAAACATTTTACTCACATATGTTATATGTGGTCAACCTTAAGATAATTTCAACACTAATTGAAGTTAAAAACGGCGGCATAAGAATTGGTGCTCCACATGACAACTAATGCGGAACTCTCGGCCCTCAAATTTAAGTCAAGGGAGTTCCATCTTTGTGAACTATAACTCAACACCATATTAAGACACTTACACTTGAAATTTTCATGAGACACGTTTCATCTAAATTGAGAGGCATTTATTTCGCGGGGATTGGGGTGGTGGGTGGGAGGCTGCGTCATAATGATGATCTACTAATGACGCCAATAGATCTAGTTATCGAAACTTTTAGCACCATCCCTTCCAACTTACGCCGGATTTCACTTAAACATTCCACAATCAAAATGACAGGTTTTAAAATATTTAGATAAAATATTATAAAAGTATGAGTGTGTAGTGATCAATCCCAAAGTAGGCCTTCATCATATTCTAGAAAATCTTTCATTGAAAAGGGGGCAATCCTTTTATAGAAAATTTCTTGAAAGCATTTACGTGTGCACGCACTTAGAATGTGATTCTCTACAAATAAAAAGATGACATCTCTGTCTCTCTCTCTCTCCTTCTTTCTCTCTCTCTCTCTCTCTCTCTCCCTCTCTCTCCCTTCATTCCCTTTCATTTTAGCAATGGCGGATCTCTCCCTTGTTGAAGAAAGACCAACTTTTATGATGTCTTCCATAACTGGTGAATCATATATAAAAATCGGTAGGTTCCTGAAACCCATTGCAAAGACACCCGAAGAAGCTGTTGCAGTTCCTTCTCATCACCTCATAAAAGAACCCATGAATAAAAAACCATCCAAATCGCCTTCCATGACCGAATACAAAGGTTGGAGATGCCCGCAACGTAAATGGGGGTTATGGGTCTCTCACATGCTCCCAAGACATGACTCCATATGGCAGAGATCTGGCATCCTTGATTCCATCAAAGCTTCGACCTGTGAAATCCAAAGAGACCCAGCAACGATTCTTGGGTTAGTGGAGTCCTGGTGTGCAGACACCAACACCTTTGTATTTGAATGGGGAGAGTCTACAATCACTCTTGAAGACGTGTTGATTTTAGGAGGCTTCTCTGTTCTTGGGGAGTTTGTAAATGCCCCTCTAAATGAAGAAATGGGAGAGATTGAGAAAACAATAGTCAAAGAGCACAGGGGGTTTAATAAAATGAAGTCTAAGAAGGCCAGTCATGGGGCTTGGTTGAATCACTTCATGGACATCGGTGGAGAGCTCGAGCATGTGGCATTCCTTTCTCTTTGGTTGTCTAGGTACGTTTTTCCTACTCACCCAGTTGATACAATTTGTAGAAATGTCTTCTCTATTGCAGTTCGGTTAGCAAAAGGAACTCGAATTGCTTTAGGCCCTGCTGTTCTTGCAAGTTTGTATAGAGACTTGGGTTTGATGAAGAGAAACATGGATAGTGACGCTCCTAATTCAGTTGTTTGGGCACCATTTCAACTGCTTCAGAAATGGTCTTGGGAGAGATTCCCACCTCTGCGTCAAGAATCTGTGCCTATTACGCTTTCATTTGTAAGGAGGACCTTGAAATCAAAGAAAGGTTTCCATTGGATGCCTTATAAAAAAATAAGCGTGGAAGATGAGGAATTGCATTTGTTAGCAGTATATGTAAGGGCTTCTAAGCTGGTGGGGCTTAATTGCTCAGAACCGTATCGTCCTTATCGAGTAGCGATGCAATTCGGATTTGACCAAGACCTTCCAGGTCATGTTTCTGACAATGACAGCGAAAGGACAAATGAAGAGGTCAACATCATCAACGTGCCTTATCGAGTCTTTCAACCTGAAGTCAGCATGCGGTACCTACAATGGTGGAAGAGAACAGTTTCGGATAAAAGGGCTACCATCGAGGAGATTATGAAGCAATTGATGAGTTCAAAAGAAGGTGTTGTTAGAGATGAGAATGTTGCTATTGGGCTTGTTCCTCCTGGGTTTAGACCCACGGATAAGAAGAGGAATTTGGAGGAGGCATGGGATAGGGATGATCTCACCCTTAAACTCAAGAAACATGGAGCTGGGTCTTCTAAGCCAGTTCATATTTAGAACAAGGAAGGTGAAGGAGCTTCTTCAATGCCACAACATGAGAGACCAAGAGGTGAGAATATGAGAGCGAGATGAATAAACCTCTTATATCTTAGTGGGTGAGGAAGAATCTCCCCAAGTCGAAGGTATCTATACTATTTCTGATGATGTGTAGATTAGTAAATCTGATGAAGAGAGGTATGCTTTATATCATCATGACCAAATAGACATTGAAGACAATTACTATCCTTGAGAGTTTATGTTCTTCTTGTTCTGAATTCTGTTTGACTATTTCGACAAAATAAAGTGTGTATGCCATGTTGTATTTATCTTCTTTGGAAGATGAAAGAACAACTTTTTTTAAGGATTAAGATCTACCTAGTATCCTTCATTATTCTCGGTATGGAATGTGTCTTTTTGTTGTTGTTGTCACACAACTGGTCCTTTCTCTCTATAAGACACCTTGTGGACGGGGTAACCGACGGGCACATACAAGCCTAGGCAATGAACTTTGGTGTTTCCGATGTTAAACTCGTGCAATACCTTATGTCTTGGGTGCTCTTCGTGGGTGATGGGCACACTGGATTTTAACGGAATCTACCACCTAGTCCTGGGCCCTCAGGATCTTATACTCTCTTCAATCGAAACAATGTTCTCTTGGGCTCTAATACCTTTTTTCCACACCACGGGCCTTTACCCTCTAAAAGACACCTTGTGGAGGCGGTAAACCTTTTTTCTTGTATGGGGGGGGGGGGGGGGGGGGCGGTGAGCCGAACTTCAACTGGATTTGAAATCTTGGCTCAGGGCCACCGGATCTTACATTTGTTGACTTTTTATTGGCATAAAATACTTTCTAGATTGTGGGTGTTGCACTAAACTCAACATCTACTAGATGATCAATCTATATGCATTTAGATGTCATGGGTGAAAGCATATAATTTAATTTTGGTGATATAGAGTTTAATCCATTGATTAAAAAGATGGCTCCGATTTCATGATTGAGTCCATTGATACTTGTACCACACAACGAATCAAACTGACGGAAAGGAAGATTATAAGCTTTGTGCCTCCTTCCCTTTCTTCTAAACGAAAGGTAATGTTGATATAATAAATATATGAAAAGTGAATTTGACAAAGCATACTCATTGCCATTAACACAAGAGCTTCAATACAACAAAATGTATGCGAAACACCTTCCCAAAGAGGCAATGCGATAACAGCACTTTAATTACATAAGCGATCAGCTCCATTTTTGCCTGATCGGATTCATGTTTAGGAAGTTTTTACTATACTTTGAAGTCCACTAAGTCTTGTAACTCAAATGAGTGTGACCAAGCACTTGGTTATAAGTTGTTTGACTCCTCCAACTTAAGTGAGTTAGTATGCCTTTTCTTTTTAGACCCAAAGTCTGGAACACGCGCTCCCACACCCGCACACCTATGTCCAAACGAGTTGATCTACAGCTTGGGACAAGTTAAAAAATTAGGATTATATGAGGAATGTGCTTCTTTTGCGGTCCCGATGTTCACATAGTCGTTTAATGTTAGAAGTGCAACAATTGTATCTATTATTTTATCCTCTCTAGTAAATACTCACACAACCCACACACACATTACGCGGATACTTTTAACCATCAACACTACAATCAGGGCTCCATAGTTGTTTATGAGGAGAGAAAGGTGCCTCACCACGGAGCTACCGGTTGATTGTGTTGATTGATTGGTAGGGAATGAGTTCAGGGCATCTCATTTTTTAAAAACCACAGTAGCGTTTTAATCCTCCTTTCACCATTGTTCTCCAAAATCACTCATCCTCATATTGAGGTTCGAGTCTTGTAGGTCGAACAAGGGCCCTAATGTACAGGCAAATAAGCGAAGTCATAACTCCAAGAAATTGCTCTTAGGATTTCTGCATCTTGTAGGATTCTATTTTTAGGGTTAATTAGTTGGAACCATATTTAGTTGCTTTCTATGTTCTAGCTAGGTTTTTCTGTGAGTAAACCCAAAGATGATACCAACTTATATTCTTGTTGGAAATGAGCCACTCTTTTGATTTTAATGTTTTATTGTTCTCAGGCCCTATAGGTGTAGGTGAATCCAAAGTGGCAGAAATCTAAACTATCCAAGAAGAGCTCACAATAGTTTTTCTTATTTTATATGGTCCATTGCCAGCAAAATGTGATTCAAAGAATGATGAGTGGGCAATGAACCAAGGGGCCTTTTTCTATGTCCTTAACAAATTAAATTAAAAGAAAACTAGAAAAGAAAGTAAATGCAACTTTTCCAAACCTTCCATTGGGCAAGTAAGTTATAAAAGGATTGGGAAATTAAGTAAATCGTAGAACCTAAGAAATTCTTTTTAAACAGTACTAAAATGATCTGTTGGAAATATTTCTAAATAAAAGTCAACAATAAAAAAGAAAGAAATAAACATAAAATTAATAATTTTAAATGATGATAAAATAAAATAGTAGCAATAATAATGTATCATTCTGTAGGAGTTCGACGAAAAAAATTTAGTTGAAGTTCAATCTATTTCATCCACACTCCATCTCTTTCTTCTTATTCTCATCTCTCGAAATTTATTTTTGCTTCATTCACATTCTCTTTCGGATCTCAATAGAGTTTTATTTCAATGTTATTGAAATGAATAACAAATTGATTGAAATAATCCGTAGGGATTCAATTTCATTCAAGCAAACGAGGCCACAAATATTTCCAAGGGATGGAATTCATGGAAAAATGGATTCTTTTAATTAAAAAAAAAGGTTTCATGCATATAAACATGCTCTATATTGTGAAGATAACGATTTCATGAAGAAGTTGGTTATTTGAATGCCTCGGAATCTAATTACATATGCATGATAAGGAAGTCTCGGTAAAGGTGGTTCCTTTGAATTATTGGAAATTCATTTCTGATGCAAACACAAATGCTTTACTTAGAGTAAATACAAAATTAATGGCCACTAGGAACAGCGTATCTTCTAGTGAATCAAGTTCTTGGGAATCCACTAGGAACAATGTATCTGTGTTTGCATAAAAATATCACATTAATGTGGCTTTTAATCCTATTCTTTGAATCCACTAGCAACAACAACGTATCTTCTAAAAAGAATATAACTAAGGAACAACGTATCTTCCAATGAATCCAAACATTGGAGTCCAAGGATCAAAGGGTCACATTAGAAAAATCAAATGGTGCTTCTTGTACATTGAATTTATTAATGATGAAGAAGTCAATATTGGTTTGAACCCTCCAACTGAAAATACATCAAAATTTCATTTCTTATGCCATTAAACTTTAAAGCTGGTCAAATTAAGGGCTATGGTAATTTGATTGGGCTGATTTTGTGGATCCCCCCTTCGACACAAGGAGGCCTTTCAATGCCTTCTCCCATTGGAAAAACTTGCATATAAGTTTGCCCCATGAGCTGGATTGCATATTGCTTTATATGTAGTCTTGTCGCATGTGAGCATTCCCCCCCTTTATTAAGATTAAAGAATTGATGGTCAAAATTGAAGCCTAGCGGTTAGCCATAATTTGGAATTAGACAAGAGCGGAATTTAATGGGTTTTTCTTTTTTTTTTCTTTTTTTCTTTTTTTTGTAACAGGTTCGTATGCCACATTTCTTAACTTCATCCACAACATATTCTTTTCTTTTTTTTTTTTTGGGCTATCGGAGGGTTTCCAACCCTTTGGCTGGACTAATCCCACCGGGCCCAGAGGGAGGCCGAGTAAATTCCCTTTTATCCCCAGTGTGGTAGTGCAGTTTCGAACTGACAACCTTTAGGAGCAAATCGTGGTCCTAGGCCAACTAAGTTACCCCTTGGGGATGCATTGCATATTCATTTCACTAGGAAGTTGTGAAAGACCGGTGATCGATCTAAATACTAGTCCTAGTGATAGCCTATGACCCACCCAATTAATAGTGAAAGATAATCAACACTCTAGTCTTTTGTAACCTAATATCTAGATAATACTAGCCTTGTATCCAAGTGGTCATTTGGAAACTCTAGTCTAATAAATAAAAGCTAATTAAAAGTTAGGATTTAGTATAAAATCTTTCATGTTGAAGTTCTAATTCACATTTCGTCTATTTGTAAAATTATTAAAATTCTCTTAGTTTATGAGACAATTGGAGGCCACCTTTAGGAATTGTAGTAATAAGGGCGCACCTTTTAGAAATATATAATGTAGAACTCACCATTTACGTCATTTTGAAGACTTTATGACATTATTTTCATTCAAGACCCTTTTTTATTGTCCAACTTCATCCAAATTAACTAAAAAATCTCTAAGAATAAAAATAGCAGACCCCATCCCCCTATCTTATTTTAGAGGTAAAATCTCTAATTTGTGAATAAACTTTACAAATAAAAAATACACATTAGAGAGTTTACCAAATATTTTAATATGAAAATAAATACTTAATATTTTAATAATAAAATAAGAGCTTATTTTAGAATTTCCAAAAGCTTCAGTCGTCTGTGTGTGTGAGAGAGGGAGAGAGAGGCTCCGAAGTGGCTTAATGCTCAAAAGAAATGCACCTATCTCTATTGGTTTTCAAATTTGAACTTTGTTTTCCCATTTCTATAATGGAGACTTTGTAATATCAAAATGAATAAATTTTATCTTCTTTCTTTCAGGGATTGTAACTCAATGCACTCTCACTCATGCACCTATGTCCCATACAAGCGGAGCTACATCTTGGGGATATTCTCACTCTTCCATTCTACAAAGAACAAGAAAGTTTTCTAAACATTTTACTCACATGTTATATGTGGTCAACCTTAAGATAATTTCAACACTAATTGAAGTTAAAAACGCCGCATAAGATGGAGAGGAAGATGCCTAATTTAATTCTCCAACAAACCCCCCCACCACCCCTAACCAAGAACCTTTATAATGATCACCACTACCACAAGGGATCCATCCCATGTTATTTCTATGGACAAGTAGATGCCTCACCATTGTGCTACCGGTGGATTGGCATGGATGATTAGTTATAGAATAAATTTAGGGCACCTGAATTGTTGATCCCATAGGAGCCTTTTAAGGCTCCTCCTCACATTTTCCTCCAAAATGATTCATCCTTAGGTGGTGTCAATTAAAATACCAATAAAAGAACCTAGGGCTATCAATGGACCCAAGTACGACATGGGTCAATGAGCCCATCTTATGATTGTCAAGTAGAACGAGATTGAACAGTCACGAATGAATATTTAAGTTCTGATTCTTAATAGGTCAAACTCGATGACATGGGATCTTTTCATTTGATTTATTCTTGCTGAATGGATTGCTTCTAGGTGAGACCACAATAGAGAAATACCAAACTTATATCAACCTGAATTCATAGGTAGTCTGTCCTCAAATGTTACTTCTCTTTTGCTCGGAAGTCAGACGCATCTTTTTGATCACTTAACTATCACTTAAAATGGATGGAATGAAATGTTCTGAAGTCTTTCTAGCATAAAGTTCCCCTTTAAATGATGTTGGGTTGTTCATCAAGATATCCCGAGACAAACGAAATTAGAAATTTCTCCTAGTTCCAAAGGAATGTTGAAAAGGTTGGGACAGTAAAGTGTCAAACCAATCCATTATTGGAGAAGTACTGAACAGGTATACCACATTTTTGGTCTGATACTTTCCACATTAATATCCAGCTATTAGATGATAGAGTTCAACATGAGGCATTACCAACCTTGCCCTGTACCATAGATCCAACTATGCAGTGATTAATCTGTTAAATGATGGCAAGAAGGAGAACAATACATTGGTCTCATGAAGGCAGTACTTCCATGCAGCTTTCTCAAAGAATGTTGGCTTTTCTAAGCTTTGATGGAATTAAGATAAACACAACCAAAAGATATAACAAGGAAATATGGAGAAAGGCTTTTCCTCATGTCACCGTAAGCAATGGGTAACCCCAGGCGGTTACCAAAATCCATATATTATATTTACTCACATGTTCTGTAACGTCCATACGATTGCAATCCCCCCACCCCAAAAGGGCATCTGTCAAGGTGTCCACCGTACTGGTGGGTTCGCAATGTATAGAATTACATGAGTTCCACATTAGAAGCAAACAACTCCGGAGCTTGTGCTTATAACTCAAAACCCCATATATTTATATATCTTATTCAAAGTTTTTTCCTCAATTTCTTATCTAGACGTACATGCTTCGGAGAAAAAAAGAAGATTTGTTAAGCATTGATCATGTACAGGAAATAGTTTAATATACATGAAATGTATTGCATATATATATTAAAAAAATACTTCTTTTAGTGAGTAGTCTACTTTTAGCGGCGGTCACAGAAAACTGGTTTTTAGTGGCAGCCATATTCACCATTACCGGCAGCCAGGAGCCCCCGCTAAAAGTTTCTTTCGTTGTCCTACTAGCCCATGGATTTCTTTTACCGGCAATTAGGGCCGCCGCATAAGAAATCAATAGCGGCGGTCACCGGCCCCCGCTAAAACCTTTACCCACCCGATATATGACATCACCAAGTGGCGGCTACCGTGACTGCCGCTAAATGTTTTACCGGCGGCCAATACCACTTTTACAGGTGCTCTCTGGCTGCCGCTAAACTCAGTTTTTCTTGTAGTGGCATTTGTTAGCAGGATATGTAAGGGCTTCTTTGCTGATGGGTCTTAACTGCTTGGAACTGTATCATTCTTATCGAGTAGCGATGCAATTCGGATTTAATCAAGACCTTCCAGGTTATGTTTATGACAGACTACGAAAGGACAAATGAAGAGATCAATCTCAACGTGCCTTATCAAGTAGCGACGCAGTTCAGATTTGATCAAGTCTTTGAACCTGAAGTGCACTTGAGGTATTTGCACGGGATAGGGATGATCTCACCCTCTCAGAGAGGCTTAAACTCTGGAAACATGGAACTAAGCCTTTGAGCTAGTTTCCGTTAAGAACAAGGAAGGTGAAAGAGCTCCTTCAAAGCCACAACATGAGAGAGAAAGAGGTGAGATGAAGAAAAAGCAAAAAGTTTCTAGTGGACGAGGAAGAGTCTCCCAAAATAGAAACTATCTGTATTATTTCTGAGTAGAATGAAAATTTTGATAAAGAGAGGTATGCTTTTTAGCTTGATGACCCAATAAACGTTAAAGACGGTTACTATCCTTGATAGTTTATGTTCATTTTAGTTTGAATCCTGTTTGATTATTTAGACAAAATAAAGTGTGCATGCCATCTTGTATTTATCTTCCATGGAAATGAAAGAACATGTTTTTATTTAGTACTAAAATCTACTTATTATCCTTCAATGCTCTCTTTATGGGATGTGTCTCTTTTTTCTGTCACAACACAAGTCCTCACCCTCCATAAGACACCTTGTGGTGGGGGTAACCCATAGGTACATATAATCCTAGGCTCTTAATTTAGATTTTTTTGATGTGGGATTCATGCAATCACTTGTATCTGTTGAGGTCAACGTCCACCCTCGCTCCTGAGCGGTCATAATTGTGGTCGAGCCCACGCCCTCACCATAAAACCATTGTTGTACCGTTTCCTATCACCAATTGGTTTTGGGATAAGTGGTACCTCAATGGGGTGTAAGATCCTACAAGTGGTATCAGAGCCTGGTAGGTCGGGTGTTTGAGTCACGGGACACGCGTTTTGTGAGTTAGCAGCTGAGTCGCAGCGGGTGTGCCGTTGAGGGAGGGCTTGTTGAAGTCAATGTCCACCTTCGCTCTTGAGCGGTCATAATTGTTGTCGAGCCCACGTCCTCACCATAAAACCATTGTTGTACTGTGAGAACCCGACCCCTAATTTCTGGGATTAGTGTCTTCTTAATTTTGTACTAGTTTTCTAAAGTGGGATTAGTGGAATTTGGTTAAATCTGGAGTAGAATAGCTTTTTATAGCTTTGATTGATTTTGAGAACTCTTTTGATTGAGTGGAACCTTTGGGGGTTTCCCTTGTGAGTTTGTGTGATTTTGGGGGTTCGTTTATTATGTTTTGATTAGCTTTGGGATTTGTGCAATAATTTCGGATATCGGTAAATTGTTTCGTTAAATGTATTTTATTATTCCCGACAACTTTTGTATTTGCTCCGTTTCCGTTCGAGACCTCTAAACCCTACTTTCCTAATGATAGGGGTAAAACAGTCTTTTTACACGAAAATCTGGACCCAAATTCCGAGATCTCAAAACCATGCCAAAATTATACTTTTTGAAAAATAGATTTTATGAGGAACATTTTTCTCTTCTTCGTCGATCGCATCCGGAGCCCAGAAACCGATGTTTTAATCCCGACAAGTTTAAGTGTTGGTGGGACCCACACCTACCCTTTTTACAAATGCCCAGCCCATCCCCTTCTTCTCCATTCGTTCCCAGCAGTTTGAGAGGATGAGAGGAGCCACTGCCTAGGGTTTTCCCCTTTCTTCTTCTTCTTGTTTTCTCACAAGACTCACCTCCAAGCTTGCCAAAATGAGAGATTTGTGCCCATCTCCTTCTTCCCCTCATCTCAAGCTCTCTATGGATGCCATTAGAAGAGAAATCCAGCCACATTGAGGTTCTCCTTGAGCTAGTTTTCTTCATTTGAAGCACTTCCAAGTAAGCAATCTCTTCAATCTCCTAGGGTTGTGTTTTCCTAGCCCTAGAGAGTCTCCACCTTCTCTATTAGGAGCCCTCTTCTTTTGTTCTTTGGTTTGCCATTTTAGGGTTCTAAGATGGGTTTATTTTGGGGTTTTTGTATAGATTGGAGATTTGTGGCTTGAGAGGGTGATTAGAGCTTGATTAGCTACTTTGGGAACCAAGGCAAGTGAATGAATGGATTTGACTTGAATGAGCTTTCGGTTTTATTGAAAATGTGGATTTACTATTCATCCTCCTCTAGTTTCCTATGCTTCATAATGCTTTTGGAAATATGTTTATTGATAAGATTTTCTCCTAGCCAATTTCATGAGAATGTATGCATTCATCTACTAAAGTTGTTTTGCCATTATGGATTTCATGAATGAGATTGTACTTGCATTGAATGAAGTTTGTTTTGGAATGAGAATTAATGCCTTAATAGAATGGTGATTGGAGGAAAGAATGAGATGTGGAATGGAAGAGAATAGACCCATTTCATGTTTGGAAATGGGTGAAGTTGAGGTGTAAAGGGATGGGAAGGAAAGAGCTGAAATCTGCACCTGATGCAGAGTTTCCGCAGCTGGGCGGTCAGCGGGCGGTCACCTTGGCGGCTAGCCGACAGGTGACCGGCGGCTAGCCGACCCAGATGCGGTTACAAACACAGAATGCTTCGTTTTGACAGGTGAACCGCGGTCAGCCGCGCGGTCATCTCGCGGCTAACCGCCAACCCCAAACCCAGTGACCGCCAGGTAGCCGAAATGCGCGGTTAGAAACACAGAATGCTACATTCTAGCAGGGTGAGCCGCGGTCAGCTCCGCGGTCAGCCAGCGGCTAACCGCTGATCACTTCGGCGGCTAACCGCCAGCTGACCGACAGGTGACCGAGTTCACCCAGAACTCCTGAGTCTTTCCTATAGTTTTCAAATATGGTATTTAAAGGTTTGGATGGGTTGTTCTGATGCCCTACCACCTTGGAAAGACCCAGGGGATGACATAAGGAGATTGACTTAGAAAGAAACACCATCTCGGAAATGTATTGGGACTTTTGGATTTATCAACTTGCATAAGGAAACTTGGTATGTCCTCAATCATTCGAGTACCATACTAAGGGTAATAATAGACATACAAGATCCTTATACATGTTGTGTTAATATAGGAGCCCCAATATATAATCCGTAGCTGTATAAGGATTCATTTTCATCGTTTTGCTCAGATTAGACGTATCCTTACCCGATATCACTGGTTTTATCGCAAACTCGGATTTATGCACCTGACATGTCCTGCCAGTCCCGTTTATGCATGAAAAGATAGTGATATGAAATACGTGCCTATGAGCACCGTATCCCGCCTGCCCGAATGTTTTATACCGATATAGTTTTGTACATGTTTTGATTTCTCATGTCCCTTTGAGTCGGCACCACTAAGCTTGGACGTCCTTGTCAGTCTGATCAACTGACTTGGGTCTCCCCCATCGTACTCCCGCCAGCTGCAGCTTGGATCCCGTCCCGATTACCCGGTTCCGCGGCCGTGGTCCTGTCTAGCTATATGTATATGTATGTATAATGTTGGTTCTCGTCACCTCGCGTGTTAGAGACCAACGCCCGATCTTGCTCTCGTCACATTAGTGATAGAGAGGACTTAGCTTTAGTGTGGTTGCCAATCTGTTCCCCACGATTGTGGCTCCCCTGAAGAAGGGCAATTTGCAGGGTCCGCCTATGGACTGGGTTTGCAATGTGAGGAATACATGTTTTACAGTCATGTCAAAGGAATACATGTTTTACAGTCATTTTAAAGGAATACATGTTTTACAGTTGTTTTAAAGGAATGCATGTTTTACCAGATATTTATGCTTTTACTCATGCTTTAAAATGATTACATGTTTTGCCAGATATACATGTTTACACTGGTTTTAGATCTATGAAACTCTTGATCGAATAGCATGATTTATTATATGTTTTATTATTCAGTTTATCGTTTATATCTTTTCATCCACCTGCCAGACCGTCGTGTCTGACCCACTCTTTTGGTACTCAGGTCCAGATTTCGTTGCTCCGAGCTGAGTGCACGTGTTGGCTGTGGAGCCATGAGTTGCAGATTTGTAGCGTCGACTATGTCACGTAGACATTTAGCTCGACACCTGAGTTACGTCACATGTGGGGTAGTGTTTATTTAGCTTGTTATTTGTATGGCTTTTATTAGCCTGTTCTCCGGGATTTTTAATTAATGCACATTGTTATTTGTAACTTGAATATATGTGGGAATGAAATATCCTGTTACTGTCAGCTCTGTATTTTTAATATGATGGTTTGTTCCAGTCTGATATGACTCTTGATACAATAGCTATATGCTAGCGGTTAGGTGCGAAGCGGAATCCGATGGCCACGGAATCCGAGTCGCAACGCCACGTAAGCTTCCGCAAAATATTCAGAATGAGTGGAATTGTCATCCTCACTCACGCGGATCCTGGGAGGAATATAATTATTACTTATATCCCAATTTCGCGCCCCCCGAGGTCGGGCCGCTGTAGGGTCCGGGTTTGGGGGCGCGACAGACTGGTATCAGAGCGGGCAGGTTCCTAGGAAATAAAACACTCTAGCAACCTTAAGACGTGTGGTGAGGACTCCTTAGTCTATGTGTGTTTTCTTTTGGCTAACTGTCGTTTCTGCGAGTTTGGGTTTGTTTCTTCTAGTGGGGGAGACTATCTTTGTCTCGCCTTCTTGTCCTTGTTGTTAGAGAATTTGGGGGACCAAATTCTTTCTAGTGGGGGAGGATTTAATGTCTTCGCGCCCACATTTAGTGCCCTTTTCTTGTTTTCGCACTAGAGAGTCAGAGTTTTGAAGGCTTAGCATGTGGATCTCGAAGGACCTTGGCAGAAATTTCAGCTTTCCGATGTCACGGATGGAGTCAGTGAAAGAATTTGTGAGCAGTTGTTAGTCAGCAAGGAATGTGAACAGCTTATCGAGACCCAATTACGGTTGATCGTGCACCGTCAGATAGTGCGTCAGGCAGGTAAGTATGGATTTTTGAGTAAACGTTGAGTATTTTCCTATGTCAGAAGGCTCCAGAACCCAGAGAAAGAGTGGATCTTTGGAAGTTTAAGGTGATTTTCAGTTGATAGAACTCTAAATGGATGCCAAAAGCTAGAAACTTCTCAATTTGATGAACTTTTGTCAGAAAAGAGTTAGAGAATTCTCGACATATCCGGGATGAGGGCGAAGTCAACTCGGCAGGATGCTTCGGTGTATGGTAGAATCATAGGAAGAAAGCTTTCAGCGGTGGTCGAAAGAGCTGTATACAGAATGGATGGTTGCTTGGTCGTATAATAGAGGGGATTTTGCGGACTTTACTGACTTTTGGAATGTCAGTTTGGACACCGTGCAGATGCAAACTGGAGAATCTTAACCTATGGGCAAGGCCAGTCGAAAGATCTAGAGAAGAATGACACACGTACAGGACTTGAGGATGATGAACCTGAGATAGAGATACAACCTACAGAGATGAGAACCTTGTGATTCCAACGAGTGGATGGAGATTGGTGAAGTATCCAGATGACCGACCGCACATTTGATAGAGTCAACTTAACATATGAGGAAGTGATAGATTTCCAAGTTATTTACGTCAAAAAAATTGTGTATTGACAAGTGACCTGATTTTGACAACCTTGATAGAGATTACTTCTATTCGAGCCCGTCCATGATGACAACTTTCATGCAAGCATCGAAGGACACTATGTACAGTGTTTCACGACAGAGATAAGAGTTACAGTACGTCGGAATGAGTCAGAACTTTCATTTTCTTGGACCGACATCGATGGACAAGACAAGTAGCAGATTCAAGGCAATGTAAGAAAAACTGATGGGTGTCAGGGGTTGATGGAAGAATTCTTTGAATATTGATTGTGTAAGAGGAACAGATTGTTAAGCAAGAGTTTGGACAGTTTAAGATCTTTAACCAAATCAGAGACCTTGACCACAGACGCGTATCACCACCATGTTTGACCGAGGATAGTACAGTTGTACAGGAGCAGTGCAGATCATCAATGTTTAGAGACAATTTTCAAAAAAAAAAAAAACTCCAAGGAGATGTCCAGAGCTAGAGATTTCTAAGATTCGATGAGTTTTGTCAGAGAAGTATTCGAGAATTTTCAACAAGTGCAGCCATGTGGAGGAGTAGACCCGACAAGATGTTAGAAGCATTTGAAGTCAAATTTCAACAATTAGCAAAGTGGTCGACTGCAGAAAGGATCTCTACTTGATCGCCGACAACGAAGATTTTCTCAGATTTTTATGAACAAGAGGAACGTCGGATTTCAAAGTGCAGATACATGGGGCAGGAAATCAGCTATTTTGGATTTTGAGGAAGGAAGCAAATTTGGCAGAACAGCTATGAACAATTACAAAGGCAAGTGTAGAGCTTCAAATGTTGAAGAATGGTGAAAGAACAAGCAGGTTAGTGCCAGAAACCGACTATGGTGTAGAGGATTAAGAGCAATGATCTGAAATAGTTAGAGCTAGCAAGAGTTCACCTTGAAGATTGTGCATTTGATACGAGACTTAAGTTCGACAGTTGTAAGGAAGTCGACAAAATTGTTCCAAGGGTTTCTTGATCAAGATGGTTAGAAGCGATAGACTTGGTGGAACTGAGAAGAAGTCAGAGTTGGTAGATTTCGTGAGCAGTCAGGTTGGCAGGGCAGTAATAGATTCAAGCCAGTGGAGGAATGTTTGATGACTATTGATAAGTGGACCGAAGAGTTCTGCAGCATGGATGACCCAGCGAGTTCAGGAGCTCCCGAGAGGGCCGATTTAGAGCATCCGTTTGAGGTTTTGTGTTCGGAGTGTGGGACTAATATCTCCACTTGTTGTTTTGGGTTGTTTAGTTCATTTGGAGGACCAAATGTTCTAAGGGGGGGAGGATGTGAGAACCCGACCCCTAATTTCTGGGATTAGTGTCTTCTTAATTTTGTACTAGTTTTCTAAAGTGGGATTAGTGGAATTTGGTTAAATCTGGAGTAGAATAGCTTTTTATAGCTTTGATTGATTTTGAGAACTCTTTTGATTGAGTGGAACCTTTGGGGGTTTCCCTTGTGAGTTTGTGTGATTTTGGGGGTTCGTTTATTATGTTTTGATTAGCTTTGGGATTTGTGCAATAATTTCGGATATCGGTAAATTGTTTCGTTAAATGTATTTTATTATTCCCGACAACTTTTGTATTTGCTCCGTTTCCGTTCGAGACCTCTAAACCCTACTTTCCTAATGATAGGGGTAAAACAGTCTTTTTACACGAAAATCTGGACCCAAATTCCGAGATCTCAAAACCATGCCAAAATTATACTTTTTGAAAAATAGATTTTATGAGGAACATTTTTCTCTTCTTCGTCGATCGCATCCGGAGCCCAGAAACCGATGTTTTAATCCCGACAAGTTTAAGTGTTGGTGGGACCCACACCTACCCTTTTTACAAATGCCCAGCCCATCCCCTTCTTCTCCATTCGTTCCCAGCAGTTTGAGAGGATGAGAGGAGCCACTGCCTAGGGTTTTCCCCTTTCTTCTTCTTCTTGTTTTCTCACAAGACTCACCTCCAAGCTTGCCAAAATGAGAGATTTGTGCCCATCTCCTTCTTCCCCTCATCTCAAGCTCTCTATGGATGCCATTAGAAGAGAAATCCAGCCACATTGAGGTTCTCCTTGAGCTAGTTTTCTTCATTTGAAGCACTTCCAAGTAAGCAATCTCTTCAATCTCCTAGGGTTGTGTTTTCCTAGCCCTAGAGAGTCTCCACCTTCTCTATTAGGAGCCCTCTTCTTTTGTTCTTTGGTTTGCCATTTTAGGGTTCTAAGATGGGTTTATTTTGGGGTTTTTGTATAGATTGGAGATTTGTGGCTTGAGAGGGTGATTAGAGCTTGATTAGCTACTTTGGGAACCAAGGCAAGTGAATGAATGGATTTGACTTGAATGAGCTTTCGGTTTTATTGAAAATGTGGATTTACTATTCATCCTCCTCTAGTTTCCTATGCTTCATAATGCTTTTGGAAATATGTTTATTGATAAGATTTTCTCCTAGCCAATTTCATGAGAATGTATGCATTCATCTACTAAAGTTGTTTTGCCATTATGGATTTCATGAATGAGATTGTACTTGCATTGAATGAAGTTTGTTTTGGAATGAGAATTAATGCCTTAATAGAATGGTGATTGGAGGAAAGAATGAGATGTGGAATGGAAGAGAATAGACCCATTTCATGTTTGGAAATGGGTGAAGTTGAGGTGTAAAGGGATGGGAAGGAAAGAGCTGAAATCTGCACCTGATGCAGAGTTTCCGCAGCTGGGCGGTCAGCGGGCGGTCACCTTGGCGGCTAGCCGACAGGTGACCGGCGGCTAGCCGACCCAGATGCGGTTACAAACACAGAATGCTTCGTTTTGACAGGTGAACCGCGGTCAGCCGCGCGGTCATCTCGCGGCTAACCGCCAACCCCAAACCCAGTGACCGCCAGGTAGCCGAAATGCGCGGTTAGAAACACAGAATGCTACATTCTAGCAGGGTGAGCCGCGGTCAGCTCCGCGGTCAGCCAGCGGCTAACCGCTGATCACTTCGGCGGCTAACCGCCAGCTGACCGACAGGTGACCGAGTTCACCCAGAACTCCTGAGTCTTTCCTATAGTTTTCAAATATGGTATTTAAAGGTTTGGATGGGTTGTTCTGATGCCCTACCACCTTGGAAAGACCCAGGGGATGACATAAGGAGATTGACTTAGAAAGAAACACCATCTCGGAAATGTATTGGGACTTTTGGATTTATCAACTTGCATAAGGAAACTTGGTATGTCCTCAATCATTCGAGTACCATACTAAGGGTAATAATAGACATACAAGATCCTTATACATGTTGTGTTAATATAGGAGCCCCAATATATAATCCGTAGCTGTATAAGGATTCATTTTCATCGTTTTGCTCAGATTAGACGTATCCTTACCCGATATCACTGGTTTTATCGCAAACTCGGATTTATGCACCTGACATGTCCTGCCAGTCCCGTTTATGCATGAAAAGATAGTGATATGAAATACGTGCCTATGAGCACCGTATCCCGCCTGCCCGAATGTTTTATACCGATATAGTTTTGTACATGTTTTGATTTCTCATGTCCCTTTGAGTCGGCACCACTAAGCTTGGACGTCCTTGTCAGTCTGATCAACTGACTTGGGTCTCCCCCATCGTACTCCCGCCAGCTGCAGCTTGGATCCCGTCCCGATTACCCGGTTCCGCGGCCGTGGTCCTGTCTAGCTATATGTATATGTATGTATAATGTTGGTTCTCGTCACCTCGCGTGTTAGAGACCAACGCCCGATCTTGCTCTCGTCACATTAGTGATAGAGAGGACTTAGCTTTAGTGTGGTTGCCAATCTGTTCCCCACGATTGTGGCTCCCCTGAAGAAGGGCAATTTGCAGGGTCCGCCTATGGACTGGGTTTGCAATGTGAGGAATACATGTTTTACAGTCATGTCAAAGGAATACATGTTTTACAGTCATTTTAAAGGAATACATGTTTTACAGTTGTTTTAAAGGAATGCATGTTTTACCAGATATTTATGCTTTTACTCATGCTTTAAAATGATTACATGTTTTGCCAGATATACATGTTTACACTGGTTTTAGATCTATGAAACTCTTGATCGAATAGCATGATTTATTATATGTTTTATTATTCAGTTTATCGTTTATATCTTTTCATCCACCTGCCAGACCGTCGTGTCTGACCCACTCTTTTGGTACTCAGGTCCAGATTTCGTTGCTCCGAGCTGAGTGCACGTGTTGGCTGTGGAGCCATGAGTTGCAGATTTGTAGCGTCGACTATGTCACGTAGACATTTAGCTCGACACCTGAGTTACGTCACATGTGGGGTAGTGTTTATTTAGCTTGTTATTTGTATGGCTTTTATTAGCCTGTTCTCCGGGATTTTTAATTAATGCACATTGTTATTTGTAACTTGAATATATGTGGGAATGAAATATCCTGTTACTGTCAGCTCTGTATTTTTAATATGATGGTTTGTTCCAGTCTGATATGACTCTTGATACAATAGCTATATGCTAGCGGTTAGGTGCGAAGCGGAATCCGATGGCCACGGAATCCGAGTCGCAACGCCACGTAAGCTTCCGCAAAATATTCAGAATGAGTGGAATTGTCATCCTCACTCACGCGGATCCTGGGAGGAATATAATTATTACTTATATCCCAATTTCGCGCCCCCCGAGGTCGGGCCGCTGTAGGGTCCGGGTTTGGGGGCGCGACAGACTGGTATCAGAGCGGGCAGGTTCCTAGGAAATAAAACACTCTAGCAACCTTAAGACGTGTGGTGAGGACTCCTTAGTCTATGTGTGTTTTCTTTTGGCTAACTGTCGTTTCTGCGAGTTTGGGTTTGTTTCTTCTAGTGGGGGAGACTATCTTTGTCTCGCCTTCTTGTCCTTGTTGTTAGAGAATTTGGGGGACCAAATTCTTTCTAGTGGGGGAGGATTTAATGTCTTCGCGCCCACATTTAGTGCCCTTTTCTTGTTTTCGCACTAGAGAGTCAGAGTTTTGAAGGCTTAGCATGTGGATCTCGAAGGACCTTGGCAGAAATTTCAGCTTTCCGATGTCACGGATGGAGTCAGTGAAAGAATTTGTGAGCAGTTGTTAGTCAGCAAGGAATGTGAACAGCTTATCGAGACCCAATTACGGTTGATCGTGCACCGTCAGATAGTGCGTCAGGCAGGTAAGTATGGATTTTTGAGTAAACGTTGAGTATTTTCCTATGTCAGAAGGCTCCAGAACCCAGAGAAAGAGTGGATCTTTGGAAGTTTAAGGTGATTTTCAGTTGATAGAACTCTAAATGGATGCCAAAAGCTAGAAACTTCTCAATTTGATGAACTTTTGTCAGAAAAGAGTTAGAGAATTCTCGACATATCCGGGATGAGGGCGAAGTCAACTCGGCAGGATGCTTCGGTGTATGGTAGAATCATAGGAAGAAAGCTTTCAGCGGTGGTCGAAAGAGCTGTATACAGAATGGATGGTTGCTTGGTCGTATAATAGAGGGGATTTTGCGGACTTTACTGACTTTTGGAATGTCAGTTTGGACACCGTGCAGATGCAAACTGGAGAATCTTAACCTATGGGCAAGGCCAGTCGAAAGATCTAGAGAAGAATGACACACGTACAGGACTTGAGGATGATGAACCTGAGATAGAGATACAACCTACAGAGATGAGAACCTTGTGATTCCAACGAGTGGATGGAGATTGGTGAAGTATCCAGATGACCGACCGCACATTTGATAGAGTCAACTTAACATATGAGGAAGTGATAGATTTCCAAGTTATTTACGTCAAAAAAATTGTGTATTGACAAGTGACCTGATTTTGACAACCTTGATAGAGATTACTTCTATTCGAGCCCGTCCATGATGACAACTTTCATGCAAGCATCGAAGGACACTATGTACAGTGTTTCACGACAGAGATAAGAGTTACAGTACGTCGGAATGAGTCAGAACTTTCATTTTCTTGGACCGACATCGATGGACAAGACAAGTAGCAGATTCAAGGCAATGTAAGAAAAACTGATGGGTGTCAGGGGTTGATGGAAGAATTCTTTGAATATTGATTGTGTAAGAGGAACAGATTGTTAAGCAAGAGTTTGGACAGTTTAAGATCTTTAACCAAATCAGAGACCTTGACCACAGACGCGTATCACCACCATGTTTGACCGAGGATAGTACAGTTGTACAGGAGCAGTGCAGATCATCAATGTTTAGAGACAATTTTCAAAAAAAAAAAAAACTCCAAGGAGATGTCCAGAGCTAGAGATTTCTAAGATTCGATGAGTTTTGTCAGAGAAGTATTCGAGAATTTTCAACAAGTGCAGCCATGTGGAGGAGTAGACCCGACAAGATGTTAGAAGCATTTGAAGTCAAATTTCAACAATTAGCAAAGTGGTCGACTGCAGAAAGGATCTCTACTTGATCGCCGACAACGAAGATTTTCTCAGATTTTTATGAACAAGAGGAACGTCGGATTTCAAAGTGCAGATACATGGGGCAGGAAATCAGCTATTTTGGATTTTGAGGAAGGAAGCAAATTTGGCAGAACAGCTATGAACAATTACAAAGGCAAGTGTAGAGCTTCAAATGTTGAAGAATGGTGAAAGAACAAGCAGGTTAGTGCCAGAAACCGACTATGGTGTAGAGGATTAAGAGCAATGATCTGAAATAGTTAGAGCTAGCAAGAGTTCACCTTGAAGATTGTGCATTTGATACGAGACTTAAGTTCGACAGTTGTAAGGAAGTCGACAAAATTGTTCCAAGGGTTTCTTGATCAAGATGGTTAGAAGCGATAGACTTGGTGGAACTGAGAAGAAGTCAGAGTTGGTAGATTTCGTGAGCAGTCAGGTTGGCAGGGCAGTAATAGATTCAAGCCAGTGGAGGAATGTTTGATGACTATTGATAAGTGGACCGAAGAGTTCTGCAGCATGGATGACCCAGCGAGTTCAGGAGCTCCCGAGAGGGCCGATTTAGAGCATCCGTTTGAGGTTTTGTGTTCGGAGTGTGGGACTAATATCTCCACTTGTTGTTTTGGGTTGTTTAGTTCATTTGGAGGACCAAATGTTCTAAGGGGGGGAGGATGTGAGAACCCGACCCCTAATTTCTGGGATTAGTGTCTTCTTAATTTTGTACTAGTTTTCTAAAGTGGGATTAGTGGAATTTGGTTAAATCTGGAGTAGAATAGCTTTTTATAGCTTTGATTGATTTTGAGAACTCTTTTGATTGAGTGGAACCTTTGGGGGTTTCCCTTGTGAGTTTGTGTGATTTTGGGGGTTCGTTTATTATGTTTTGATTAGCTTTGGGATTTGTGCAATAATTTCGGATATCGGTAAATTGTTTCGTTAAATGTATTTTATTATTCCCGACAACTTTTGTATTTGCTCCGTTTCCGTTCGAGACCTCTAAACCCTACTTTCCTAATGATAGGGGTAAAACAGTCTTTTTACACGAAAATCTGGACCCAAATTCCGAGATCTCAAAACCATGCCAAAATTATACTTTTTGAAAAATAGATTTTATGAGGAACATTTTTCTCTTCTTCGTCGATCGCATCCGGAGCCCAGAAACCGATGTTTTAATCCCGACAAGTTTAAGTGTTGGTGGGACCCACACCTACCCTTTTTACAAATGCCCAGCCCATCCCCTTCTTCTCCATTCGTTCCCAGCAGTTTGAGAGGATGAGAGGAGCCACTGCCTAGGGTTTTCCCCTTTCTTCTTCTTCTTGTTTTCTCACAAGACTCACCTCCAAGCTTGCCAAAATGAGAGATTTGTGCCCATCTCCTTCTTCCCCTCATCTCAAGCTCTCTATGGATGCCATTAGAAGAGAAATCCAGCCACATTGAGGTTCTCCTTGAGCTAGTTTTCTTCATTTGAAGCACTTCCAAGTAAGCAATCTCTTCAATCTCCTAGGGTTGTGTTTTCCTAGCCCTAGAGAGTCTCCACCTTCTCTATTAGGAGCCCTCTTCTTTTGTTCTTTGGTTTGCCATTTTAGGGTTCTAAGATGGGTTTATTTTGGGGTTTTTGTATAGATTGGAGATTTGTGGCTTGAGAGGGTGATTAGAGCTTGATTAGCTACTTTGGGAACCAAGGCAAGTGAATGAATGGATTTGACTTGAATGAGCTTTCGGTTTTATTGAAAATGTGGATTTACTATTCATCCTCCTCTAGTTTCCTATGCTTCATAATGCTTTTGGAAATATGTTTATTGATAAGATTTTCTCCTAGCCAATTTCATGAGAATGTATGCATTCATCTACTAAAGTTGTTTTGCCATTATGGATTTCATGAATGAGATTGTACTTGCATTGAATGAAGTTTGTTTTGGAATGAGAATTAATGCCTTAATAGAATGGTGATTGGAGGAAAGAATGAGATGTGGAATGGAAGAGAATAGACCCATTTCATGTTTGGAAATGGGTGAAGTTGAGGTGTAAAGGGATGGGAAGGAAAGAGCTGAAATCTGCACCTGATGCAGAGTTTCCGCAGCTGGGCGGTCAGCGGGCGGTCACCTTGGCGGCTAGCCGACAGGTGACCGGCGGCTAGCCGACCCAGATGCGGTTACAAACACAGAATGCTTCGTTTTGACAGGTGAACCGCGGTCAGCCGCGCGGTCATCTCGCGGCTAACCGCCAACCCCAAACCCAGTGACCGCCAGGTAGCCGAAATGCGCGGTTAGAAACACAGAATGCTACATTCTAGCAGGGTGAGCCGCGGTCAGCTCCGCGGTCAGCCAGCGGCTAACCGCTGATCACTTCGGCGGCTAACCGCCAGCTGACCGACAGGTGACCGAGTTCACCCAGAACTCCTGAGTCTTTCCTATAGTTTTCAAATATGGTATTTAAAGGTTTGGATGGGTTGTTCTGATGCCCTACCACCTTGGAAAGACCCAGGGGATGACATAAGGAGATTGACTTAGAAAGAAACACCATCTCGGAAATGTATTGGGACTTTTGGATTTATCAACTTGCATAAGGAAACTTGGTATGTCCTCAATCATTCGAGTACCATACTAAGGGTAATAATAGACATACAAGATCCTTATACATGTTGTGTTAATATAGGAGCCCCAATATATAATCCGTAGCTGTATAAGGATTCATTTTCATCGTTTTGCTCAGATTAGACGTATCCTTACCCGATATCACTGGTTTTATCGCAAACTCGGATTTATGCACCTGACATGTCCTGCCAGTCCCGTTTATGCATGAAAAGATAGTGATATGAAATACGTGCCTATGAGCACCGTATCCCGCCTGCCCGAATGTTTTATACCGATATAGTTTTGTACATGTTTTGATTTCTCATGTCCCTTTGAGTCGGCACCACTAAGCTTGGACGTCCTTGTCAGTCTGATCAACTGACTTGGGTCTCCCCCATCGTACTCCCGCCAGCTGCAGCTTGGATCCCGTCCCGATTACCCGGTTCCGCGGCCGTGGTCCTGTCTAGCTATATGTATATGTATGTATAATGTTGGTTCTCGTCACCTCGCGTGTTAGAGACCAACGCCCGATCTTGCTCTCGTCACATTAGTGATAGAGAGGACTTAGCTTTAGTGTGGTTGCCAATCTGTTCCCCACGATTGTGGCTCCCCTGAAGAAGGGCAATTTGCAGGGTCCGCCTATGGACTGGGTTTGCAATGTGAGGAATACATGTTTTACAGTCATGTCAAAGGAATACATGTTTTACAGTCATTTTAAAGGAATACATGTTTTACAGTTGTTTTAAAGGAATGCATGTTTTACCAGATATTTATGCTTTTACTCATGCTTTAAAATGATTACATGTTTTGCCAGATATACATGTTTACACTGGTTTTAGATCTATGAAACTCTTGATCGAATAGCATGATTTATTATATGTTTTATTATTCAGTTTATCGTTTATATCTTTTCATCCACCTGCCAGACCGTCGTGTCTGACCCACTCTTTTGGTACTCAGGTCCAGATTTCGTTGCTCCGAGCTGAGTGCACGTGTTGGCTGTGGAGCCATGAGTTGCAGATTTGTAGCGTCGACTATGTCACGTAGACATTTAGCTCGACACCTGAGTTACGTCACATGTGGGGTAGTGTTTATTTAGCTTGTTATTTGTATGGCTTTTATTAGCCTGTTCTCCGGGATTTTTAATTAATGCACATTGTTATTTGTAACTTGAATATATGTGGGAATGAAATATCCTGTTACTGTCAGCTCTGTATTTTTAATATGATGGTTTGTTCCAGTCTGATATGACTCTTGATACAATAGCTATATGCTAGCGGTTAGGTGCGAAGCGGAATCCGATGGCCACGGAATCCGAGTCGCAACGCCACGTAAGCTTCCGCAAAATATTCAGAATGAGTGGAATTGTCATCCTCACTCACGCGGATCCTGGGAGGAATATAATTATTACTTATATCCCAATTTCGCGCCCCCCGAGGTCGGGCCGCTGTAGGGTCCGGGTTTGGGGGCGCGACATGTACCATTTCCTATCACCAATGGGGTGTAAGATCCTACAGTGTCTTGGGTGTTCTTTTGTGGGTGATAGGCACACCGAATTTCAACTGAATCTACCACCTTGGCTCAAGCCCACCGGGTCTTACACTCTCTTCCATGCAAAATAAAGTCGTCCTGGGCTCTAATACCTCCTGTAACACCACATGACCTTACCCTCCAAATGACACTTTGTGGAGGAAGTAAACCATGGGTACATATAAGCCCATGCTCTAAACTTGAATGTTTCCGATATGGGGCTTATGCAGTCCCTCGTATCCTTGGTGTTCTTTGGCGGGTGTTGTGCACCAAATTTCAACCGGATCTTCCATTTTGACCCAGGCTTGCCGGATTTTACATTTGTTGACTTTCTATTGGCATAAACTCCTTTCTAAATTATGGATGTTGTACGAAGATCAACAACTATAATTGATCAATCTATATGAATTTAGATGTGAAAGGTGAAAGCAAATAATTTAATTTTTCCGATATGGAGTTTAAGCCATTGATAAATGGCTCAGGTTTGATGATTTAGTCCATTAATACTTGTACCACACAACTAATTAGAACACCCGCATCCCCAACACTTTCTAAACGTTGATATATTAAATATGAAAAGTTAATATGACAAAGGAGCCCCAATACACGAGATGTATTCGAAGCACCTTCCTAAAGAAGTAATGCAATAAAAGCACAAGCGAAGTTTTGTTTTAAAGTCTATTGCCATCCTATTAGTGGTTACACTAACATTCTGGAATGAAACAAAAGACCCCAATTTTAAATCCGTGATATCATCAAAGTATAACTTTATCTTCCAAGGGCTTCCAAAGGTTCTTGACCGAGATATGACATTAATGGATTCACTTTTCACTTTGAACCTAAGTTGGAAAGAAGCCAAAATGCGAAAAGCTTCTAAGATGACCAAAACTTCTGCTTCAATACAATCTCAGAAACACACATGCTTTACATGTTCCCATGTTCAGGAAGCTTAGACTTTACTTGGAAGTCCACCAAGTCGTGTAACTCAGATAAGTTTGACCAATTACTTGGTTATAAGCTGTTGGGCTCCTCCAAATCATCAAACTCGGTGATCTACCAAATTGAGTCAACTCACCCTTGATTAGGTGAGTCAATGTGTTTTTTTCAAAGACCCAAAGCCCGGAATACACTCTCACCCACACACCCATGTCCTAAAGAGTTGATCTACGGCTTGGGACAAGTTCTAAAATTGAGGGATGTGCTTCTTTTGCGGTCTTTATTTCGAGAGAGTTTTGTTGTGTTAGAAGTGCAACATTGGTATTTATTCTTTTACGGTAAATACTCATATAACCCCACCACACACACACTACCTTAAAGTTTTGGATATAAGATCTGGATTGGTCTACTCAATAAAACAGCCCAAAAATGTGCTAATAAAACAAACCATGCAGCATAAATAAAATCACAAGTACACACCACAAGGACACCAGATATAACGTGGAAAACCCTAACCGGGTGAAAAACCATTGATCTGAACTGGATCAACAATCAAGCACTATGAATCTTACAATTACAATAATCTCAGATTACCTCCCCAGATATCCCCTACTTAAGGACTAAAGTTACATTGTGTCGCTTCACGCTTAAACGACTTCACACCGCTTATTGCAACAAACTCAATCCCGCGCTTGACTCCTTAAATCTTCTCCGCAAAAAGATGATCTTCTACAAGGGATGCAGAAGAATTACTAGCTCTCTAGAATAACTCTTCAAATAACTCTAAAGAAGTATTGTCTCAATAATGATCTCTAACTCAGAATTTGAGAGGTGAGGTCTCACTTTAAATTAGTCCTTGAGTCCTTTAAATAGCCTTTAGGACGTGCTTAAGGTTGCCTAACTTGCTTAGGACTAAAACAAGTAGTTTGGGCTCAATTAGAATCAAGTTTCTAATTTTCATGGGACTTTGCCATCTTGAGCGGACCTTCCATCCACTCGAGCAGATGATGCTGGTTGCTCAAGCGAACCCCATTCTGGATGATCTGGAAATTCAGCACTTTATTTTTTCCAGCTTTCTTCTTCAAAATTTATCAGACTTCGTTTTCTACCCTTCAACATACTTGTAATTCTATTTGATTTTCCACTTCTAATTCAGCAAGACTTTCTTCTATTAATCCTTCTTGCATTCTAATTTATAATTCTTGCAGTCTTTTATCTTCAGAATCTTTTTCTAAAAATAAGAAATATAACTCAATAGACCTAGAGTCTTGCTCAACCAATGAATTAGCCAACACTCAAAATCCTAACACTACATGTATCCTATTTAAGGCTTTAACCATTAACACTACAACCAAGGACTCATAGTTGTTTCTGAGGAGACAAAGGTGCCTCATCAGTGAGCTACTAGTGGATTGGCATGATTGATTGGTCGGGGAACAAATTCAGGGCAGCTAATTCTTTTTAACCAAAGTAGCTTTTTAAGGCTCCTTTTCTCATTGAGCTCCGAAATCAGTTATCCTCATATTGAGCTTTGAGACTTGTTAGGTCTAACACAGACCCTATGGTATAGGCAAATAAAAGAACATAACTCTAGGAAATGTTTTTTTAGGATTTCTGCATTAAGTGGGTTCCTTTTTTGGGGCCAGCTAGAACCATATTTAGTAGCTTTAATTTTTTTTTCTTTTTTAGATATGTAAGGGATTTTGAAATTATTTTGGGTTTTTACTTACATTGCCTTTTCTTGAATTTTTGTCTTTTCTGGATATGCCTTGGCATTTAAATCTTATTGTGGGTAACTTTGTCATTTTACGAAATGCCTTTCTCTATGTTTAAGTGTTGCAAAGAAGAAAAAGAGAGGGCAAGGTTGTCTTTTCATACAAGATGTCTTTTCACATTCCTTTTTTTATTGTCCTTTCATATTCCCTTTTCCCATTGCCTTTATCCATTGCACGAGAGTAACCATCCCCATTGTCTCAACTCAATAGTCAATACTACATTTCCATTTGAAGGATCAAATCAAGTACAAGTCCATTCCAACTTAGGTAAGCTTCTTTCTTTCTAAATTAGCCTTTTCCTTTATAGAGTATATGTCTACATCATTGATGAGTGATGCAGTGAATGTGATGGAAACTTTTTTTATTTTTATTTTTATTTTAAAATTACATTATTGATGGAATGCTGGAGTGATGGCTATCCTTTATCACCTTTTTTTATTTTTTTCCAACATTAATGATAAACGAATATTCTACTTTTTATAGTTGTAAATGTTTTTTCTAGTTTCCTTTTGATACATGTCTTTTTTTTTTTTTTTTTTTGGTTACATATCCCTTTTTTTCTGTATCAAACCATGATGATCACTCTCTTTAGTTTTTCTTCCTACATCGATGATTGTTTTACTTTACATTACTTATTTTCTTTTCTACATGTTCTTCTATTTTTGTATTATTCGACATGCCCCTTGATAATTTTGGAGAGATCTTTAAATATAAAATAAGAAAAGTATGATAGTGTGGGCCACATGGCGAATTGGGATGATGAAAGTGAATAGTTGATTAATCAAGAATGACCCAAGAGGGTTTTACCAAAATAACAACTTTATGAGACCGGTGCACCAAACAAGGAACTTTAGCTAAACACCAAACATGGAACCTGTACAAAAAAACCCAACTTTTTTTTTACCATTTTTTTGTGCTCGTTATCGACCTTCATTTTCTGTGTTGAGGGTCGATGACGACCCTTGCTGTAACAAGTGAGAGTCACCGTCGACCCTAAGCCGGCATAAACTCCTCATCTTCTTCCTTCTTCCACTCTTACCCAAACCCAATCCAATAATGGAGAAGTCCATGCCTACTCATTGCGGGCTCAGGTCATTTTCTCGTGGGTTATCAAATATGCATCAAGATGATTCCGACCTACACGATAGAAATCATGTTTTGCAAATTATGTGGGAAAATCTACAAGGAGCTTGAGCACATACAGAACAAGCAAGCAACATTGCACTAATTAGGATCTCATGTTAATGATTGGTTTTCAAATAAACATGCTCTATATTTTCAAGATAAGGATTTCATAATGAAGCTGGTTATTTGCTTCCAATTACATGCATGATAATAAAATCTTCGTAAAGTTGATTCCTTTGAATGATTCGAAACTCAATTTTGATGCAAACACAAATGCGTTATTTTGAGTAAATAAAAAATTCATGGCTACTAGGAGCAACATATCTTCCAATGAATCAAATTCTTGGGAATCCACTAGGAACAATGTATCCATGTTTGCATCAAAATATCACATTAATGTCGATTTTAATCCTACTCTGTGAATCCACTAGGAACAACGTATCTTCTAAAAAGAATATAACTTAGGAACAACGTATCTTCCAATGAATCTATCCATTGGAGTCCAAGGGTCAAAGGGTCACATTGGAAAAATCAAATGGTGCTTCATCTACATTGAATTTATTAATTATGAAGAAGTCAATATTGGTTTGCACTCTCGAACCAAAAATACATCAAATTTTCATTTCTTATGCCATCGAGCTTTAAAGTTGCTTAAATTAAGGGCTATGGTAATCTAGTTGGGCTAATTTTGTGGATCCCCCTTCACCACGAGGAGACCTTTCAATGCCTTCTCCCATTGGCAAAACTTGCGCATAGGTTTGTCCCATGACCTGGAATGCATATAGCTTTATATGTAGTCTTCTCGCATGTGAACATTCCCCCTATTTATTAAGACTAAAAAATTGATGGTCAAAATTGAAGCCTAGCGGTTATCCATAATTAGGAATTAGACAAGAGTAGCATTTAATGAGTTTGTTTTTTATATAATAGCTTCGTATACCACAATTCTTAATTTCATGCACTGCATATTCATTTCAGCAGGAAGTGTGAAAGACCAAAGATCGATCTAAATACTTGTCCTAGTGAAAGCCTACAACCCACCTAATAGTGAAAGAGAATCAATGGTCTAGTCCTTTGTAGCCTAATATCTAGACTATACTAGCCTTGTAGCCAAGTGGTCGTTTTGGAAACTCTCGGCCGTCATCATATTCTAGAAAAATCTTTCATTGAAAAGGGGGCAATCCTTTTATAGAAACTGTTTTGAAAGCATGTGCATGCACTTAGAATGTGATTCTCTACAAATAAGAAGATGATGACCATCTCTCTCTCTCTCTCTCTCTTGCTCACTCTCCCCCCTTTCATTTTAGCAATGGCAGATCTCTCCCTTGTTGAGGAAAGATAAACTTTTATGATGTCTTCCATAACCGGTGAATCATATATAAGAATTGCCAAGTTCCTGAAAACGACTGCAAAGACCCACAAAGAAGTTGTTGCAGTCCCTTCTTATCACCTCATAAAAGAACCCATGAACCAAAAACCATCCAAATTGAGTTCCATGACCGAATACAAAGGTTGGAGACGCCCGCTAACGCAAATGGGGCCTATGGGTCTCTCTCATGCTCCCAATACATGACTCCACATGGCAGAGATCTGGCATCCTTGACCCCATCAAAGCCTTGACCCGCGAAATCCAAAGAGACCCAGCAACGATTCTTGGGTTAGTGGCGGAGTCCTGGTGTGCCGACACCAACACCTTTGTATTTGAGTGGGGAGAGTCTACAATCACTCTCGAAGGCGTGTTGATTTTAGGAGGCTTCCCTGTTCTTGGGCAGTTTGTAAACGCCCCTCTAAATGAAGAAATGGGAGGCGTTGAGAAAACAATAGTCAAAGAGCACAGAGGGTTTAATAAAATGAAGTCTAAGAAGGCCAGTCATGGGGCTTGGTTGAATCACTTCATGGGCATCGGTGGAGAGCTCGAGCATGTGGCATTCCTTTCTCTTTAGTTGTCTAGGTACGTTTTTCCTACTCACCCAGCTGATATAATTGGTAGAAATGTCATCTCCATTGTTGTTCGGTTAGCAAAAGGAACTCGAATTGCTTTAGGCCCTGCTGTTCTTGCAAGTTTGTATAGAGACTTGGGTCTGATGAAGAGAAACATGGACATTGACACTCCTAATTCAGTTGTTTGGGCACCATTTCAACTGCTTCAAAAATGGTCTTGGGAGAGATTCCCACCTCTGCGTCAAGAATCTGAGTCTACTACGCTTTCATTTGTAAGGAGGACCTTGAAATCAAAGAAAGGTTTCCACTGGATGCCTTATAAAAAAATGAGCGTGGAAGATGAGGAATTGCATTTGTTAGCAACATATGTTAGGGCTTCAAAGTTGGTGGGTCTTAATTGCTTATAACCATATTGTCCTTATCGATTAGCGATGCTGTTCAGATTTGATCAAAACCTTCCAGGTTATTTTTCTGACAATGACTGTGAAGGGACAAATGAAGAGATCAACATCAATGCGCCTTATCGAGTCTTTGAACTTGAAGTCAGCATGAGGTACCTGCAATGGTGGAAGAGAACCGTTTTGGATAAAAAGGGCTACTATTGAGGAGATTATGAAGCAATTGATGAGTTCAAAAGAAGGTGATGTTAGAGATGAGAGTGTTGCTATTGGGATTGTTCCTCCTGGGTTTAGACCCATGGATAAGAAAAGGAATTTGGAGGAGGCATGGGATAGGGATGATCTCACCCTTAAACTCAAGAAACATGGAGCTGGGCCTTCTAAGCCATTTCCCGTTAAGAACAAGGAAGATGAAAGAGCTTCTTCAATGCCTCAACATGAGAGAACAAGAGTGATAGGAGCCCAACCCAATTGTGAAATAATGGTTGAGTCATTGGTCCACATGAGTTAAACTTTGTGGGTCATGCATGTGAGGTAGATTGCAAGTAAGTTAGGAAAGTGAATAAAGTGATGAGACTTGACTTGTCAGTCTAATCATCAATTGAGTTAGTGTGTTGATAGCTTCCTTGTTAAGTAATAGGATTTCCTTTGCTAATTATGTGGTGATCTTTCCTGGATGTAACGGAAATATTTTTAATCACCTTTCTATCCATGTAAAGCCAACAATGGCTATTTAGTAAGAGAAGAATAATGAGAAAGGTATTAGAATTTATCCCTAAAATCCGTGCTTGCACAAGGAGGCTCTTGAACCTCGAATTGGACCATCTATCTCTCTTTTCTCTTTTGGTTCTTATCAAAGAGGTGAGAATATGATGATGAGTAGATTGTGAAATCTCATAAAGAGAGGTATGCTTTATATCTTAGTGGATAAGGAAGAATCTCCCCAAGTCGCAGGTATCTATACTATTTCTGATGATGAGTAGATTGTGAAATCTGATAAAGAGAGGTATGCTTTATATCATCATGATAGAAGTTGAAGACAATTACTATCCTTGAGAGCTTATGTTCTTCTTATTTTGAACTATGTTTGACTATTTCAACAAAATAAAGTGTGTATGCCATGTTGTATTTATCTTCTATGGAAGATGAAAGAACATGTTTTTTGAATGACTAGAGTCTACCTAGTATCCTTCAATGTTCTCTGTATGGAATGTGTATCTATTTTTTGTTGTTGTCCCACCACAGGTACTTTCGATGTATAAGACATCATGTGGAGGGGGGTAATCCATGGGCACATACAAGCCTAGGCAATGAACTATGATGTTTCCGATGTAAGACTTGTGCCATCCCTTATATCTGGGGTGCTTTTTAGTGGGTGATGGGCACACCGGATTTGAACGAAATCTACCACCTTGCCCTTAGCCTTCAAGATCTTATACCCTCTTCAATTGGAAACAATGCCGTCCTCGACTATGATACCTTCTATCACACACGGGGCGTTACCCTCTAAAAGACGTCTTGTGGAGGTGGTAAACCATGGGTACATATAAGCCCATGCTCAGAACTTAGAGTTTTCTTATATGGGGCTTAGGCAGTCCCTTGCATCCTTGGTGTTCTTTTGGGGGGGGGGGGGGGGGGGGGGGGGGGTGGGATTTGGTTGTTTTGGGTGATGGGCACCGGACTTCAACCAAATCTGCAATCTTGGCTCGGTGGGGGGGGGGGGGTGTTTTGTTTTGGGTGATGGGCACCGGACTTCAACCAAATCTGCAATCTTGGCTCGGGCCCGCCAAATCTTACATTGGTTGACTTTCTATTGGCATAAAACACTTTCTAGATTGTGGGTGTTGCACTAAACTCAACAACTACTAAATGATCAATCTATATGCATTTAGATGTGAAGGGTGAAAGCATATAATTTAATTTTGGTGATATATAGATTAATCAATTGATTAAAAAGATGGCTTCAATTTGATGATTGAGTCCACTGATACTTGTATTGTTGGAACTAGGTGGGCCTCGTGGATAAGTTTACAAAACTTTTGACCTGCTTAACGCAGCGATCAAGTATCCATAAGGCTACAAAACCCAATCCATGATCCATGTCCTCTTTCTTATGATCATGTATAGTAGAAAACTCTATTTAGAAGATAAAAACAGCAACATACAAGCAACCACGAAATCCACAACAAACAAGGAAGTAAATTATACCTTGGGAGCTCGGTTGCGCTCTAATGGAGAAGTTGATGACTTTCTTTAACGTAAAACTCTTCTACAAATAAAATCAGAATCTCCAACACCTCTTAGCCTTCCATTCTATGGCCTGAATTAGATCTCTTTCCTCAAGGAGATGGTGGGATCTCCAAGAGAAAAAAACAATTGGAACTTCTAGGGAAAAAAAAGGAGGAGGAGGAACTAGAAGAGAGGAGAGGAGAGAAGTGCAACACTTGCACACAAGGGGGTTGGGCGTGGACTTCAAGGGGATGGATGTCCAGCCCCTATTCTCCTCTATTTATATCCTTTTGAAACTCCTCTTACTAATTAGAAGTAGAATTTCGACTTCCATAATAATTAATAACTCTCTTTTACTCCTATTACCACTATTAGAAGTCTCACTTCAAATAGAAATAATAATTTTCTAATTCCTTTCCTTTTTAGTTCAAGTAGAATTAGTAATGATCCAATCTTGGGTTAGCGTGGCGACAACTAGGGATTCCATAAAAAGCTGGCTCCAACTGGGACACCGCGACCCCACATCTCATGTGCAATTCGAGCCCACAGTTAATTGCAAATAACTCCACTATATAAACGCAATTGAACTCCAGTCTTAGGAATAAATTATAAGAAGACCCTAAACTTCCCTATTACCACAAGTAGGCCCCTCTATCAATATCCATGGATCAATTGGACTAAACTTGTCCACCAATTTAGATCCACATCTTATTATCCTTGAGACCCAATGAATCACAGTGATCATCAGTACCATCCAATTAACTCTTAATTAAAATGGGTGCACACTTACGAATGATAAATCCATTAATTGGCACAAGGGGATAATAGAGATAGATTCCATCTTGACCATTAAATGTTCTCACAGTCCTACTATCACGTACCCAAGACACCGAGGTGTTGACCTGCAATTGGCCTCACTCATTGTTAACTCAAAGCAAATAAATAGATAGAAACTTGAGTTCATCAATGTCTCAGGATTAAGAGCCTATTACTAGGAAATTATGAGAGCAGACCTTAAACTAAAGATAGTATTTCATAAGGTACTTCTAATGGTCCTTCAATACATCTAATGTACCAGCATAATGATTCAGAGTCTTACACTCCAATGACCGAGACTGATCACTCTATCTCATAGTGATCATAATGCTGCAACCTTATCAGATGAGATGCCCAATCTCTTCACTAGTTGTGAAGTTATTTAAGTAAAAGATTTGCGACACATGTCTCTCATATGTGGATCTCATCCACACACGTGTATTACATCAAATATATTCGTAAGCTCTAGTTCATCTCATGAACCTTTATGTCATTCGTATTGGTTGTGTGTAAACAAGTAATAAAATACTATTCATCTCATGAAAAAGAAGCATGATTATATTGCTATGAATCAATTTGTTACATCATCTACTGGATTGAGACCACACAATCTAACAACTTGTACCACACAACGAATCAGACTAACAGAAATGAAAACTATGAGCTTTGTGCCTCCTTCCTTTTCTTCTAAATAAAAGGTAATGTTTATATATTAAATATATGAGAAGTTAATATGACAAAGCTTACTCACTACCATTAGCATAAGAGCCTCGATACAACAAGATGTATGTGAAACACCTTCCTAAAGAAGCAATGCGATAAAAGAACTTCAATTACTTAAGCGATCAACTCCATTTTTTCCTGATCAGATTCATGTTCTGGAAGTTTATACTATACTTGGAAGTCCACCAAGTCTTATAACTCAAATGAGTGTGACCAAGTACTTGGTTATAAGCTGTTTGACTCCTCCAACTATTCTAACTCAGTGATCTAACAAGTTGAGTCAACTCACCCTTAAGTGTGTCGGTATGCCTTTTCTTTTTAGACATGAAGTCTAGAACACACACTCCCACCTGCACACCTATGTCCAAATGAGCTGATCTACAGCTTGGGAAAAGTTCTAACATTAGGGTTATATGAGGAATGTGCTTCTTTTGTGGTCAGATTTCCACATAGTTTTGTTTGGTTAGAAGTGAAACAATTATATTTATTCTTTTACACTCTCGCAAATACTCATACAACCCACACACACATTATTCGAATACCTTTAACAATCAACACTACAAGCAGGGATCCATAGTTGTTTATAAGGAGAGAAAGGTGGCTCACCACGGAGCTACCAGTGAATTATGATGAATGATTGGTAGGGAATGAATTCAGGGCATCTGATTTTTCTTTGAACCAAAGTAGCATTTTAATCCTCCTTTTCCCATTGTTCTCCAAAATCACTCATCCTCAGATGGAGGTTTGAGTCTTGTTAGGTCGAACAAGGACCCTAAGCTACATGCAAATAAATGAAGTCATCACTCCAAGAAAATTTCTCTTAGGAATTCTGCATCTAGTAAGATTCCTTTTTAGGGTCAGTTGGAACCATATTTAGTTACTTTCTATGTTCTCGTCGGCTTTTTCTGTGAGTAAACCCAAAATGACGGCAAGTTACATTCTTGCTGGACTTGAGTCACTCTTCTGATTTTAATCTACTAATGGTTCAGAATTGAACCTTTGGAGATGTACGCTTGTGACACAACTCAAGAATGTTGATGCCACTGCTAAGTCATTGATTGGTATAATTTCATGGGGTTGCCTTTACGCAATCTCTAATCCATGATAAGACCATTCCATTTGTTTTATTCTTGCTGAATGTCATCCTAATTCGGATGGGTTGTCTTTTCCATTTTTTTTTCTTTAACTACAGCCTAGTAATTCCCTATTGGATGATAGATTGAGTCGGGCATTACCAACCTAGCCTAGAACCATGATTCCAAATGTGGAGTCATCAATCTGTTTAAGGATAGCATAAAGGAGGGGAGTGAATTTGGTCTCATGTAGGCAGCTCTACCAGGCAGTTTAATTTCATAAAGAAAATACATCAAAACTCCTTTTTTTTTAATTATTATTAATGGTTCAAAACCCCGTTTTATTGGTAAACATGCCAGATCATCTTGCCATACGCATTGGAATTTGATGTTGCAATTTGCTTTTCAATATTTTTCATTTTACTTCTCTATTAGAAAGATCAAATAACCAACCATTCATGATAGCCTTCAGGTAGAATTGTCACCCATTCCATACTGCTTGTTGTCCTTCCACCGTATCATCACCAATGTTCTGCAACATTTTTTTAATTCTACCTCCAAATCAACTTTACTCTTTCTAATCTTAAATAACAGATGAGATGGTTCTTGCTACCATTGTGTTTCCTCATTAACTTCTCTAAAATCCAGCCAAAGTATGAAACTTCTCAAAGTCTATGGAACGAATTCTAATTGTTCCCTCTTCCAAGAAAAACGAAAGACGGGTGTATCTGCAGTCACACCTAGTTAAAAAAAACTTGTAATGATCAAACAAGACAGATGATAATGAAACGATAAACAAACTCTAGATCAGTTTCCAAGAAATGTATTTATCCTGGGGGACCTAAGTGTTTGCACGTGGGTGCGACTCCTCCGCATGATTCGAGAAACCCCGAAGATATGCTCTAACAAGATTCGATGTTATTATTTAATTAACTTCTTCACTTGACCACATACAACACCACCCAAATGAAAATCCTAATTTTGCCATTGATTTATCCCAAGTAAGAATGATCAAATTCTAACACTCAAAACCATCTGCCAAAATGGCAAGACCACAAAAAATGTCCCAAACAGCTTAGAATACCCCAAAATCTGTTCAGAATCACAATAATTAGAGAATGAACTTCCCCTTATTTTTTAAGATGACTTGAACATACAACCTCAAAGTTCGGAAGCACTTTCTACTGTGCCTGAGCTCTTGTCAACGCAACACATCATTGCTCATGTTTTATGACAAATTGAAATGGAAAAGAAAGTTCTAGTTTCTTCTTGGGTCATGTCACAATATGCTGCTCTAGCACTTCTTCTACCCTGCTGGGTTGTTGTGTAGAAAATATCTTTGTAGAATGACACTGCTTCTACTTGATGAGATGGCGGATTTTCTCCATTTCACCAACTCCACAGCCATTTCCTTTTAGTTGCACTCTAGTTAGTTTTACAGATGACAAACACGCTTTCGTTATGGGTTTGCTCTGTTTTGCTTCGTAGATGACAATGATGATTACGGCGACAGTAATCTGTTAAAAACTGTAAATTAATTAAAAACTTTTTTTAAATTGTAACGTAACTTGAACCCACAACTTCAAGGTTACAAGAATAATCATCTTTCACCATGGCACATGCATGCACGTCTAAATTAATTTTAATATAGTTAGCCATGTAAGGATTATAATTTAATTATAATTAGTATTGATAAATTCATTGGATATCAAATAAAATTAAAAATTTAATTACAATTTTATATTAGCTGGGACTGCTTAGGAAGGATGATCAGAAGAGACGCAAGTTCCCAAGCTTCGTGGGTGCATCGTGCATCAGTGCCATTCCCATATTAAAGTTCTCTTATCATGACATCACATGACAATTCATGACATTACATGAAATTGCATCACCTGACAATTCATGACATCACATGAAATTGCTTGACATGGAATCACGTGGCTCTCATTGCTTTTTCCACATGATGACGTCAGCTACAGGGTTGGAATGGAGCTCCTTTAATGTGAACTGATGGAGAGTGTTTGTCTTGGGAAACACAAAAGTCAACACAGCATGCATTGTTTCGTTTTTATCTCCATGTGCATTCAAGTGCAAATACGCTGCCATGGGTTTCGTGCAACTACAGAAGGCACGTCGCTCGAAATTTTGTTTGGTCGCTCGAGCGTATAAGAGAGTGTCATCCGCTTAAGCGTACACTTATACGCTCGAGTGATAAGTATGTAGAAAATCTGTTTTGAATAGGAAATTCGTTTCTAATTTGGTTTAAATTACTTTTTGAGTCCTACTTGATCTATAAGTATTGAGGCATGAATTAAAGCCTATATATATCCTTTCTCTCTTAACTCTAGAGTACCACTCTCCCATCCAAAAATCTAGAGATCTATTGAGAGATTTTTTCCACTCCAAAGCTTCAAGTTGCTGTACTAAAGTTCAAGTCTTTGGAGATTTTTTCTGCTACTTTTCTGAAGTTGATTCATCTTGAAGAGGCATTCAAGGTGGTTGGTTCAAGCGCACTGAAGGTGCACGGCGAGCAATCGGCAAGATCAAAGCAGTCCTTAGATTGAGTTAGCAACTAAGAAAGGGTTGTGAGTTTTCTTGTAATTTTTAATTTATAGTGCTTGGTTGTCTGTTGGCCTAGACAATAAGGCCCATGGTTTTTTCCCGAGTAGGGTTTTCCACGTAAAAATCCTGTGTCTTTCTCTTTGTGTGGTTTGATTATTTTTAATCGGATTTAGGATTAATTACTAGTTTAATCACAGTTATAGAAATTTAGTAGAGATCGGTTGGTTGGGACCTGAGCCTGTGTTAAGATCATTTTTTCAAGCCATTCAAATCAAATTGAACTTAAGGCCCCATCACATCAAATTCATAAGCATTAGCCTTGTTTGATGGACGAATCATGGAAAAATGGATAAACCTTGATCTTTCATCTGTCATCAAGGAGTTTAAAGTTGAAGGGTGAAGGTAGCTAAAGAGGAAATCAAGACAAGAATTTGGGTGGGCTAAGAAAGAAATGCCAACGGGATAATGTTTGATTGTTCTCAGTCCCTATAGGTGTAGGTGAATCCAGAGCGTCAGAAATCTAAACTATCCAAGAAGAGCTCACAATAGTTGTTTCTTAATGTATATGGTCCATTGCCAGTTGAATATGATTCAAAGAATGACGAGTGGGCAGCAAACGAAGGGGCCTTTTCTATGTCCTTAACAAAATTAAATGAGAACTAGAAAAGAAAGTAAATGAAGCTTTTCCAAACCTTCTCTTGGGCAAGTAAGTTGTAAAAGGATTGGGAAAGTAAGTAAATGGTAGAACCCAAGAAATTCCTTTTAAGCAGTACTAAAATGACGTGTTGGAAATATTTCTAAATAAAAATCAACAATAAAAAAGAAAAGGAATAAAAATAAAATTTATAACTTTAAATGATGATAAATAAAAGAGTAGCAATAATAATGTATCATTCAGTAGGAGTTTGACGAAAAAAATTCAGTTGAAGTTCAATCTATTTCATCCACACTCCATCTCTTGAAATTTATTTTCTGGTTCATTCACATTCTCTTTCGGGTCTCAATAGATTTTTATTTAAATGCTTTTGAAATGAAGAACAAATTGATTGAAATAATCCGTAGGGATTCAATTTCATTCAAACAAACGAGACCTCTAATATTTCCAAGGTATGGAATTCATGGAAAAATCAATTCCATTGATTTAAAAAAAAAAAAAAAAAAAAGGTTTCACGCGTGCATATAAACATGCTCTATATTGTGAAGATGAGGATTTCATGATGAAGTTGGTTATTTGAAAGCCTCGGAATCCAATTACATGCATGATAAGGAAATCTTGGTAAAGTTGGTTCCTTTGAATTATTGGAAATTCAATTTTGATGCAAACACAAATGCTTTATTTTGAGTAAATCCAAAATTAATGGCAACTAGGAACGATGTATCTTCCAATGAATCAAGCTTTTGGGAAACTAGGAACAATTTATCTGTGTTTGCATCAAAATATCACATTAATGTGGCTTTTGATCCTATTCTTTGAATCCACTAGAAACAACGTATCTCCTAAAAAGAATATAACTAAGTAACAACGTATCTTCAAATGAATCTATACATTAGAGTCCAAGGGTCAAAGGGTCACATTGGAAAAATCAAATGGTGTTTCATGTACATTGAATTTATTAATGTTGAAGAAGTCAATATTGGTTTGAACCCTCCAACCGAAAATACATCAAAATTTCATTTCTTATGCCATTAAACTTTAAAGCTGGTCAAATTAAGGGCTATGGTAATCTAATTGAGCTGATTTTGTGGATCCCCCCTTCGCTACAGGGAGACCTTTCAATGCCTTCTCCCATTGGAAACACTTGTATATAAGTTTGCCCTACGAGCTGGACTGCATATGTAGTCTTGTCGCATGTGAGCATTTCCCCTCTTTATTAAGATTAAAGAATTGATGGTCAAAATTGAAGCCTAGCGGTTATCCATAATTTGGAATTAAACAAGAGCGGCATTTAATGAGTTTTTTTTTTTCTATAACAAGTTCGTATGCCACATTTCTTAACTTCATGCGCTGCATATTCATTTCAGTAGGAAGCTGTGAAAGACCGATGATCGATCTAAATACTAGTCCTAGTGATAGCCTACAACCTACCCAATTAATAGTGAAAGAGAATCAACAGTCTAGTCTTTCGTAACCTAATATCTAGACTATACTAGCCTTGTATCCAAGTGGTCGTTTGGAAACTCTAGTCTAATAAATAAATTTTAGGATTTAGTAGAAAATCTTACATTTTGAAGTTTTAATTCATATTTAGTCTATTCGGTAAAATTATTAGACAATCTCTTATTTTATGAGACAATCGAAGGTCACGTTTAGGAATTGTAGTAATAAGGGCCCACCTTTTAGAAATATATAATGTAGAACTCACCATTTACATCATTTTGAAGACATATTGAGGTTATTTTCATTCAAGACCTTTTTTCATTGTCCAACTTCATCCAACTTAACTAAAAAATCTTTAACAGAAAGAAGAGCAGACCCCAGCCCCATATCTTATTTTAGAGGTAAAAGCTCTAATTTGTAAAACTTTACTAATAAAAAATACACATTAGAGAGTTTTCCAAATATTTTAATATGAAAATAAGCACTTAATATTAAAATAAGAGCTTATTTTAGAATTTGCAAAAGCTCCAGTCATCTTTGTGTGTGTAAGAGAGGGAGAGAAAGGCTCCAAAGTGGCCTAATGCTCAAAATAAATGCACTTATCTCGAATAGGTTTCAAATTTCAACTTTGTTTTCGCATTTCTAATAATGGAGACTTTGTAATATCAAAATGGATAAATTTCATCTTCTTTCTTTCAGGGACTGTAACTCAATGCACTCTCACTCATGCACCTATGTCCCATAAAAGCGGAGCTACATCTTGGGGATATTCTCACTCTTCCATTCTATAAAGAACAAGAAGGTTTTCAAAACATTTTACTCACATATGTTATATGTGGTCATCCTTAAGATAAGTTCAACACTATAATTAAAGTTAAAAACAGCTGCATAAGAATTGGAGTTCCACACGACAACTAGTGCGGAACTCTCAGCCCTCACGTTTAATTCAAGGGAGTTCCATCTTTGTGAACTATAACTCAACACCATATTAAGACACTTACAAGTGAAATTTTCACAAGGCACGTTCCATCTAATTAAATTGAGAGGCAGTTATTTCGCGGGGATTTGGTTGGTGGGTGGGGGGCTGCGTCGTAATAATGATCTACTAATGATGCCAATAGATCTAGTTATTGAAACTCTTATCCCCATCCTTTCCAATTTATGCTGGATTTCACTTATTAAACATTCCACAATCAAAATGAAATCTTTTAGAATATTTAGATAAAATATTATAAAAGTATGTGTGTGTAGTGATCAATCTCAAAGTAGGCCTTCAACATATTCTAGAAAATCTTTCAATGAAAAGGGGGCAATCCTTCAATAGAAAATTGCTTGAAAGCATGTACATGTGCATACACTTTGAATGTGATTCTCTACAAATAAGAAGATGATCACCTCTCTCTCTCTCTCTCTCTCTCTCTCTCTCTCTCTCTCTCTCTCTCTCTCTCTCTCTTCCCCCCCTCACCCCCCCCCCCCCCTCACATTTTAGCAATAGCGGATCTCTCCCTTGTTCAAGAAAGACCAACTTTTATGATGTCATCCATAACTAGTGAATCATATATAAAAATTGCCAGGTTCCTCAGACCCGGCCCATTGCAAAGACACCCGAAAAAGCTATTGCAGTCCCTTCTCATCACCTCATAAAAGAACCCATGAACCAAAAACCATCCAAATCGACTTCCATGACCGAATACAAAGGTTGGAGACGCCCGCTAACGCAAATGGGGGCTATGGGTCTCTCTCATGCTCCTAATGCATGACTCCACATGGTAGAGATCTAGCATCCTTGAATCCATCAAAGCCTCGACCTGCGAAATCCAAAGAGACCCAGCAACGATTCTTGGGTTAGTGGAGTCCTGGTGTGCAGACACTAACACCTTTGTATTTGAGTGGGGAGAGTCTACAATCACTCTTGAAGACATGTTGATTTTAGGAGGCTTCCCTGTTCTTGGGGAGTTTGTAAATGCCCCTCTAAATGAAGAAATGGGAGGGATTGAGAAAACAATATTCAAAGAGCACAGGGTGTTTAATAAGATGAAGTCTAAGAAGGCCAGTCATGTGGCTTGGTTGAATCACTTCATGGGCATCGGTGGAGAGCTCGAGCATGTGGCATTCCTTTCTCTTTGGTTGTCTAGGTACGTTTTTCCTACTCACCCAGCCGATATAATTGGTAGAAATGTCATTTCCATTGCTGTTCGGTTAGCAAAAGGAACTCAAATTGCTTTAGGCCCTGCTGTTCTTGCAAGTTTGTATAAACACTTGGGTCTGATGAAGAGAAACATGGACATTGACGCTCCTAATTCAGTTGTTTGGGCACCATTTCAACTGCTTCAAAAATGGTCTTGGGAGAGATTCCCGCCTCTGTGTCAAGAATCTGAGCCTATTGCGCTTTCATTTATAAGGAGGACCTTGAAATCAAAGAAAGGTTTCCACTGGATGCCTTATAAAAAAATGAGCACGGAAGATGAGGAATTGCATTTGTTAGCAGTATATGTAAGGGCTTCTAAGCTGGTGGGGCTTAATTGCTCAAAATCGTATTGTCCTTATCGAGTAGCGATGCAGTTTGGATTTGATCAAGACCTTCCAGGTTATGTTTCTGACAATGACTGTGAAAGGACAAATAAAGAGGTCAACTTCAACGTGCCTTATTGAGTTTTTCAACCTGAAGTCAGCATGGGGTACCTGCAATGGTGGAAGAGAACCGTTTCAGATAAAAGGGCTACCATGGAGGAGATTATGAAGCAATTGATGAGTTCAAAAGAAGGTGATGTTAGAGATGAGAATGTTGCTATTGGGCTTGTTCCTCCTGGGTTTAGACCCACATATAAGAAGAGGAAATTGGAGGAGGCATGGGATAGGGATGATCTCACCCTTAAACTCAAGAAACATGGAGCTGGGCCTTCTAAGCCAGTTCATGTTTAGAACAGAGAAGGTGAAAGAGCTTCTTCAATGCCACAACATGAGAGACCAAGAGGTGAGAATATGAGAGAGCAAGATGAAGAAACCTCTTATATCTTAGTGGATGAGGATGAATCTCCCCAAGTAGAAGCGATCTATACTATTTCTGATGATGTGTAGACTGGAAAATATGATAAAGAGAGGTATGCTTTTTATCATCATGACCTAATAGACTGTGAAGACAATTACTATCCATGAGAGTTTTTGTTTTTCTTGTGCTGAATTATGTTAGACTATTTCGACAAAATAAAGTGTGTATGCCATGTTGTATTTATCTTCTATGGAAAATGAAAGAACAAGTTTTTTAAGGATTAAAATCGACCGAGTATCCTTCAATGTTCTCTATATAGAATGTGTTTCTTTTTTGTTGTTGTCACTCCACGGGTCCTTTCGCTCCATAAGACACCTTGTGGAGGGGGTAACCCATGGGCACATACAAGCATGGGCACATACAAGCCTAGGCTATGAACTTTGGTGTTTCCGATATTAGACTCAGGCAATCCCTTATGTCTTGGGTGCTCTTTGGTGAGTGATGGGCACACCGGATTTCAACGGAATCTACCACCTTGTCCTGGGCCCTCGGGATCGTATACTCTGTTCAATCGGAAACAATGTCGTCCTGGGCTTTAATACCTTTTTTTCACACCACGGGCCCTTACCCTCTAAAAGACGCCTTGTGGAGGCAGTAAACCATGGGTACATATAGGCCCATGCTCTAAACTTGGATGTTTTCAATATGGGGCTAATGCAATCCTTTACATCCTTGTTTTTTTTGTTTTTTTTTTTTTTTTTTTTTTTTTTTTTTTTTTTTTGCGAGGGAGGGGAAGGGGGTGATGGGCACTGGATTTGAACTGGATCTGGAACCTTGGCTCAGGGCCGCCAGATCTTAAATTTGTTGACTTTCTATTGGCATAAAATACTTTCTAGATTGTGGGTGTTGCACTAAACTCAACGGCTACTAAATGATCAATCTATATGCATTTAGATGTGAAGGGTGAAAGCATATAATTTAATTTTGGTGATATAGAGTTTACTCCATTGATTAAAAAGATGGCTCCAATTTGATGATTGAGTCCATTGATACTTGTACCACACAACGAATCAGACTAATGGAAAGGAAGACTATAAGCTTTGTGCCTCCTTCCCTTTCTTCTAATATAAAAGGTAATGTTGATATAATAAATATATGAAAAGTTAATATGACAAAGCTTACTCATTGCCATTAACACAAGACTCTCGATCCAACAAGATGTATGCGAAACACCTTCCTAAAGAAGCAATGCGATAAAAGCACTTTAATTACAAAAGCGGTCAACTCCATTTTTGCCTGATCGGATTAATGTTCATGAAGTTTATACTATACTTGGAAGTCCACCAAGTCTTGTAACTCAAATGAGTGTGACCAAGTACTTGGTTATAAGCTGTTTGACTCCTCCAACTAATTTAACTCAGTGATCTACCAAGTTGAGTCAACTCACCCTTAAGTGAGATAGCATACTATTTCTTTTTAGACCCGAAGTCTGGAACACACACTCCCACTCGCACGCTTATGTCCAAATGAGCTGATCTACAGCTTGGGACAAGTCCTGAAATTAGGATTATATGAGGAATGTGCTTCTTTTGCGGTCTCGATTTTCACATAGTTGTTTAGTGTTGGAAGTGCAACAATTGTATTTATTTTTTTCCCTCTCTAATAAATAGTCACAAAAACCACACACACATTACATGGATACCTTTAACCATCAACACTACAACCAGGGATCCATAGTTGTTTGTGAGGACAGAAAGGTGCCTCACCATGGAGCTACCAGTGAATTGTGATGAATGATTGGTAGGGATTGAATTCAAGGCATTTGATTTTTTTTTTTTAAACCAAAGTTGTGTTTTAATCCTCCTTTTCCCATTGTTCTCCAAAATCACTCATCCTTATTCTGAGGTTTGAGTCTTGTTATGTCGAACTAGGGCCCTAATGTACAGGCAAATAAACGAAGTCATAACTCCAAGAAATTGCTCTTAGGATTTCTACATCTTGTAGGATTCTATTTTTAGGGTCAGCTGGAACCATATTTAGCTACTTTCTATGTTCTCTCCAGGTTTTTCTATGAGTAAACCCAAAGATGTTACCAAGCTACATTCTTGCTGGAATTGAGTCACTCTTTTGATTTTAATCTACTGATGGTTCCAAATTGAACCTTTAGGAGATGTACGTCAAGAATGTTGATGCCACTGCTAAGTCATTGATTGACATAATTTCGTGGGGTTGCCTTTTTGCAATTTCTGATTGATGATGAGACCTTTCCATTTGTTTTATTCTTGCTGAATGTCATCCTTTCGGATGGGCTGTCTTTTCCATTTGTTTTATCTTTAACACTACAGCCTAGCTATTGCCTATTGGATGATTGATTGAGTCTGGCATTACCAGCCTCGCCTAGAGCCATAATTCCAAATATGGAGTCATCAATTTGTTTAAGGATAGCATAAAGGAGGAGAGTGAATTTGGTCTCATGTCGGCAGCTCTACCAGGCAGTTCTCACAAAGAAAATACATCAAAGTCCTCTTTTTATTAATGGTTCAAAACCCCATTTTATTGCTAAAAAAGCTAAATCATCTTACGTTACACATTGGAATTTGATGTTGCGATGTTGTCTATGGTCTTTACTTGACCTCTCTATCAAAAAGAACAAATAAGCAACCATTCATGATAGCCTTCAGGTAGAATTGTCACCCATTCCATACTGCTTGTTGTCTTACCACCGTATCATTACCAATGTTCTTCAACAATTTTTTAATTCTACCTCCGAATCAATTTTACTCTGCAGTCACTGTACGCCCAGTTGAAGTTCACTGCTATTTCATCCACTCCTTCTCTTTCTTCATATTCTCATCTCTTGAAATTTATTTTCTGGTTCATTCACATTCTCTTTCGGATCTCAATAGAGTTTTATTTGAATGTTTTTTAAATGAATAACAAATTGATTGAACTAATCCGTAGGGATTCAATTTCATTCAAACAAACGAGACCTCTAATATTTCCAAGGTCTGTAACTCATGAAAAAAAGGATTCCTTTAATTAAAAAAAAAAAGGTTTTGTGCAGATAAACATGCTCTTTATTGTAAAGATAAGGATTTCATGATGAAGTTGGTTATTTACTCTAAAAAAAAAAAAAAAAAAAAAAACTCTTCAAAAAAAATCTCTTAAAAAAAAAACTCTTCAAAAAAAAATAAAATGATTAAGTTGGTTATTTGAATGCCTTGAAATCCAATTACATGCATGATAAGGAAATCTTGGTAAAGTTGGTTCCTTTGAATTATTGGAAATTCAATCTTGATGCAAACACAAATGCTTTATTTTGAGTAAATCCAAAATTAATGGCCACTAGGAACAACATATCTTCCAATGAATCAAGTTCTTGGGATCCACTAGGAACAATGTATCTGTGTTTGCATCAAAATATCACATTAATGTGACTTTTAATCCTATTCTTTGAATCCACTAGGAACAACGTATCTTCTAAAAAGAATATAACTTAGGAGCAACATATCTTCCAATGAATATATCCATTAGAGTCCAAGGGTCAGAGGGTCACATTGGAAAAATCAAATGGTGCTTCATCTACATTAAATTTATTAATAATGGAGGAGTCAATTTTGGTTTGCACTCTCCAAGAGAAAATACATCAAAACTCCATTTTCTTATGCCTTTAAACTTTAAAGCTGGTTGAATAAAGGGCTATGATAATCTGTTGAGCTAATTTTGTGGATCCCCCCTGGGCACAAGGAGACCTTTCAATTCCTTCTCCCATTGGCAAAACTTGCATATAAGTTTTCCCCACGAGCTAGATTGCATATAGCTTTATATGCAGTCTTGTCGCATGTGAGCTTTCCCACTCTTTATAATTAACCTTAAAAAATGGACGGTCAAAATTGAAGACTAGCGGTTATCCATAATTTGGAATTAGAGAAGAGCGGCATTTAATGAGTTTTTTCATAACAGGTTCATATGCCACATTTCTTAACTTCATGCACTGCATATTCATTTTAGTAGGAAGTTGTGAAAGACCCATGATCAATCTAAATACTAGTCCTAGTGATAGCCTACAGCCCACCTAATAGTGAAAGAGAATCAACAGTCTAGTCTTTTGTAACCTAATATCTAAAGTATACTAGCCTTGTATCCAAGTGGTTGTTTGGAAACTCTAGTCTAATAAATAAAAGCCACTTAAAAGTTAGGATTTAATATATTCATTTTGAAGTTCTAATTCACATTTAGTCTATTTGGTAAAATTATTAAAAATCCTCTTATTTTATGAGACAATCGTAGGTAACCTTTAGGAATTATAGCAATAAGGGCCCACCTTTTAGAAATATATAACGTAGAACTCAACATTAATTTACGCCATTTTGAAGACTTTATGAGGTTATTTTCATTCAAGACCTTTTTATATTGTCCAACTTCATCCAAATTAACTAAAAAATCTCTAAGAATAGAAAGAGCAGCCCCCAGCCCCCTATCATCTTTTAGAAGTAAAAGCTCTAATTTGTAAATAAACTTTAAAAATAGAAAATACATGTTTGAGAGTTTACCAAATACTTTAATAATAAAATAAACTCTTAATAATAAAATAAGAGCTTATTTCAGAATTTACAAATGCTCCAGAGAGAGAGCGAGAGAGGCTCCAAAGTGGCTTAATGCTCAAAATAAACGCACTTATTGTGTATAGGTTTTCAAATTTCAACTTTTTTTTTTTCATTTCTTATAATGGAGACTTTGTAATATCAAAATGGATAAGTTTCATCTTGTTTCTTTCGGTTCTTTCTTTCAGGGACTATAACTCAATGCACTCTCACTCATGCATCTAAGTCCCGTACAAGATGAGCTACATCTTGGGGATATTCTCACTTTTCTATTCTATATAGAACAAGAAAGTTCTCTAAATATTTTATTCACATATGTTATATGTGGTCAATATTAAGATAAATCCAACACAAATTGAAGTTAAAAATGGTCACATAAGAATGGGAGTTACACAAGACAACTGGTGCGGAACTCTCGGTCCCCACGTTTAATTCAAGGGAGTTCCATCTTTGTGAACTAAAACTCAACACCATATTAAGACTCTTACATGTGAAATCTTTCCAAGACACGTTCCGTCTAAATTGAGAGGCATTTATTTTGTGGGGAACGAGGTGGGGGGTGGGGGGCGGCGACGTAATGATGATCTACCAATGATCCCAATAGATGCACTTATTGAAACTCTTAGCCCCATCCTTCCAATTTATGCCAGATTTCGCTTAAACATTCCACAATCAAAATTATAGCTTTTGAAAATATTAAGATATTGACAAATCCAGTGATGTCAACATGTAGCATACTTGTCAATTAGGATCTAATAGCTCCCCCTGAAATTGCATTATCATAGCAAAACTTGGGGTGGGAGCTTGATTTTCTTGATCAGGGTTTTTTGTATGTAGTCACCTATACTTATGTAGTTTGATCTTTCAGCACAATTTGAGCAACTCCTTTAGGCAAATCAGGTATTTTTCCCAAATTGCAGTTGTCTACGGTGGAGAGAAATTATTTTGCCATTGCTTGGTCTTTGGTGGACTTTACAGCTTCTTACAATGTGAACGAATGTGTCCTTTCATTCGACAATGACGACATGTAGATGTACGTGCAGTGCGTGACACATTCTTTTTCTTAGAACTACTCCACACATTATTTGCATGTGCAATATGTAGAGTAGTATGTGCAGATGTCTTCAAGGTGGATACGCCATGATCGCAACCAAAGTCGCTTCTATCAGAATGAGACTTCCGACAAGATGTCTTCAAGAGTTTTCAAACCAAAACTCAACTTGTTTAGAGAAGCCTATTTAGCCTCTAGCTCAGACAAACTGATCTTTTATATGCTTTTTCTCATCGACATGTCTTTCTTCCTCTCTTTTTTTCTTCATTCCTTTTTCTTGGGCCGTTGGTCCGGTCACAGGGTGGGTCCATGGGTTGGGGGTCGAGTCCACAATAATTAATGAGCATACATGAGTAACAAATAAATGCAATAACATAACTACAATGCACAATTAACAACTAATTATATAGATAATTAGTAAGTAAAAATTGATCGCATGGGTGGGACCCACTCGCGATAAGTACTACGGTCGGAAATCAATATCATATGGGTTTTCAGAATCGAGTCCTTACAACATCAGTTGAATATATATCAAATCAGGAATGAAAGTGACGAGATTAGATTGATCATATGGTCTTGTGTGCTAAAAAAGGTGGGTGCTCACTTCATGATATTCCCGGAAAAGAATTTAAGAAAGATCAAGAGAAACTTAGGAAAAGATTCTAATAAATGCTTGAACCACGCAAGCTAAACATCTTATTTTTAGAAAGGATCTTGGACCTAAGCATAGGATCGGCATTTCCATTCTTCCTGTCTTTAGCAACGACAAAGGCGGGTCAGCTTTCGGTTAAAAGCCAGTGGCGGTATGGAAAAATATTATATATAATACGTACCTTTTCTTTGGCCTTTTTCGAGCGATGGCCGTTGAAATGTATCCGAGTCCCAAGTTCCAAAACAGCGCTTCGCATGAAATGTACGGCACTGCTACATGTGTGATTCTCTGTTTATAACAATCAGACTTTATTAACTAAAGGCCATACGGAACGAACAAGAACGTACGGGCACTGCTACATGTGTGACTCTCTGTTTTTAACCATAGGACTTTATTAACTAAAAGCCATACGGAACGAACAAGAACGTACGGCCCAGCAGTTAGACAACACACAAAGCTATAGTCACCGATTGATGTCTGTGGTCGGCGGTATTTGTTGTCCGCTTCACAGCAAGAGTACTTGCATGGTTTAGAAGCTTAATCATTATCGAGTGATAACATCCCATACCAGATTTCCTATTTAGTCCGAAATTTAAAATGTATTGCAACTCAGCACTCTCGTATTTTGCTTTGTTGTTTTGGCTGCGTTGTCTCATCATCATGTTCATGTGATAGGCTAAAAAAGCTCCAGCAAACAAATATGTATAAATAGAGGTTATAGTAAAAAAAGAAAAAAATTATAGTTTATTGATTTGATGCAGCCCTCACATAGAAAGAAAATGTAAGAAAATATATGTGTATATATTTATTTATTTATTTATTTTACTTGAAACACTCAAAAACTTTTCGTGTAAAATGATCAAAATAAAGTGTACTACCATTAGATTGTCTTATAGTAAGAACATGTTTATGTAGCATTTACGAAAATGAAAGTATAAAATGGCTTTTAAAAAAAATAAAAATAAAAGTTCCTACCCTCTCCATCAAAACATTCTTTTTCGGGTTCTCAAGCATTTATAACGCTTTTGATGCTATATCCTCAATTAAAGATGTATTTACATTAAAAGATAAAAGATTTTATAAAATGGCAATGAGAGGGTGCACAAATTATATTATTTGGGGATTATACATTCGGATATTTTGGGGACTATTGGTGGATCTCGCCTATAGATGGACCAAGTGAAAAATATGAGGATCTGAATTAGTTAAGGACCGTTGGATATTTTACATTGACCATTAATTTAAAAAAGATTTGCAGACACTTGAAAGATGAAAATCCCACCACTTCTCTCACACTAGGAGGAATACATAGTGGAACATAATATCTCACATTGTAAGCACCCAGTCTCAGAAATCCAGAGGTTATTGATTCGTATCGTAGGACCTATCACGAGTGGACCCCACGCTAGTGATCACATTTCATTCCCTAATTATTAATAGTTAAATTTTTTTTTATCTTATTTCATTTATTTGTTAGTCATATGCTTGTACAATATCATGTAGATCTTACTCTTAACCATGAGAATAGGAGAGAGAAAAAGATTGCCCCGTAGGGTAAAACAAAAAATTCAGGTTTTCCGCCGAAACAAATAGCAGAAATCATGTTTTTCTGGTTTTCCGCAAAACATAACAAGGCCAAAGCAGGTTGTTCTGCTTTTCCGCCGATCCGAATTGCGGAAAACCTGTCTGTATATGTGGTTTTTCTCACCAACATGTCTTTCTTCCTCTCTTTTTTTCTTCATTCCTTTTTCCTGGGCTGTTGATCCAGTCACGGGGTGAGTCCACGGGTTGGGGGGTCGAGTCCACAATAATGAATGAGCATACACGATTAACAAATAAATGCAATAACATAAGTACAATACACAATTAACAACTAATATATGTAATTAGTGAGTTAAAATTGATTGCATGGGTGGGGTCCACTCATGATAAGTGCTACCGTCGGAAATCAATAACATATGGTTTTTCAAGATCGGGTCCTTACAACATCAGTTGAATATATATATCAAATCGGGAATGAAAGTGACGAGATTAGATTGATCGTATTAATAGATTCACTTTCCACGATGAGGCTAAGTTGGAAAGATGCGAAAATGAGAAAAGCTTTTAAAATGGCCAAATTTCTACTTCAATACAATCTCGGAGACACACATGCATTGTACATTCCCTTGTTCAGGAAGCTTATACTGTACTTGGAAGTCCACCAAGTTGTGTAACTCAAATGAGTCTGACCAAGTACTTGGTTATCAGCTGTTTAACTCCTCCAACTCGTCTAACTCGTGATCCACCAAGTTGAGTCTAAGTGATTCAATATGCTTTTTTTCTTGGGAGAATTTCAAAAAGGTCTTTAAGTTTCAGCCTTATTTCGAAAAAGGACACTAGTTTCCAAAGTAGTCCCTAAGTTTTTCAGGAAGTTTTCAATTAAGGACATCCATCTATTTAAAGTTATTTTTTGGCAAGTTTTTTCCTTTTTTTTAAATACCCAAATTAACCTTCATTGTAATAAAACTCTCATTAACTCCCTCTATATTCTCCTCATTTCCCTCACCGGTATTCTCACGGTGATCAAGAACACCCAATATTCCCATAACGATTGTCTGCATGTAGTGGTTGCCGAAATCATATCATGGCTTTAAATGAAGGGTAATTTGGAAATTTTCAAAATATTGAGGGAAGGTCACCAGAAAATGCCTTTAAATGGCCGAATGTACTTAATTGAAAATTTACTGGAAAGCTTAGGGACTAATTTGAAAAGTTTCAAGACTTGTGTCCTCTTTCGAAATAAGGTAAAAACTTAAGGCCATATGTGAAAATTTCCCTTTTTCTTTTTCAGACCTGAACTCCAGAACACACACTCCCACCCACACACCTACGTCCAAAGGAGCTGATCTACAGCTTGTGACAAGTTCTAGAATTAGGGTCATATGAGGAATGTGCTTCTTTTGCGGTCCTAATTTCCATAGAGTTTCGTTGCGTTGAAGTGCAACATTGATTTATTCTTTTACCCTCTGGTAAATACCCACACAACCCTAACCCACATTATCCAAATCCCTTTGACCATCAAGGGATCCATAGTTGTTTATGAGGAGAGAAAGGTTACTCACCACTAAGCTACCAATGGATTGTCATGATTGATTGGTAAAGGAATAAATTCAGCGCATCTGATTTTTCTTAACCAAAGTAGCTTTTTATTGATCCATTTCCCATTGTTCTCCAAAATCACTCATCCTCAGATTGAGGTTTGAGTCTTGTCAGGTAGAAGAAGGACCCTAAGGTACGGGCAAACAAAAGAAGCCATAACTCCAAGAAATGATTTTTAGGATTTCTGCATGTGGTAGGACTCTTTTTTTGGGTCAACTGGAACCATATTTAGTAGCTTCTATGTTTTTGCCTTCTTTTTCTGCAAGTAAAACCCAAAAATGATACCAAGTTATATTCTTGTTGGAATTGCCTCACTTTTCTAATTTCAATCTACTGATTTCAAATTAGGAGGAAAATCGATGGTGGATGGGAGGGAGGGAGGAAGAGGAAAAGGGTTATGGACATTTTGCGGATTTTGAGAAAATAGAGGAAAAGCTGTCGGAAAACTCAATCTCTCGCCGGATATCCTAATTTGAAATGTAAATGGGAAACTTAAGTCATAATTGGCAATGTGAGTTGTTTGTCCTGATTTGAAATCTGGGCAAAGCTCGAGTCCTATTTTGAAAATTTCCCTTCTTTTGTCAGGGTCAACCGGAACATATTTAGTAGCTTAAATGTTCTCTCTTTTTCTGCAAGTAAAACCCAAAGATGATACCAAGTTACATTCTTGTTGGAATTGAGTCACTCTTCTGATTTTAATATACTGATGGATCTTTTACCCAAAAAAAATCTACTGATGGTTCAAAATCGAACCATTTGGAGATCCACGGCTGTGACACAAGAACGTTGATGCCACTGCTAAATCATTGATTAGCATAATTTGATGGGGCTGTCTTTTTGCAGTTTCTAATCCATGAGACCTTTCCATTCGATTTATTCTTGCTGAAAGACATTCTTTTGGATGGGCTGTCTTTTCCATTTGTTTTATCTTTTACACTACTGCCTAGCTATTGGATGATTGATTGAGTCTGGCATTACCAGCCTTGCCTTGAACCATAAATCCAAATATCGAGTCATTAATATGTTTAAAGATAGCAGAAAGGAGCGTGCTGAATTTGGTCTCGTGTAGGCAGCTCTTCCAAGCAGTTTTCGCAAAGAAAATGCATAAAAACTCCTTTTGTATTAATGGTTCAAAGCCCCATTTTATTGATAAAGACATGCTAGATTATCTCACCACACACATTGGAATTTGACGTTGCAATGTGGTCTACATTCTTCATTTTGACTTTTCTATCAAAAAGATCAAATAACCAGCCAGACATTCATGAAAGCCTTTGGGCAGAATTGTCACCCATTCAGTGCTGCCTGTCCATCCACCATATCATCACCAATGTTCTCCCAACATTTTTCCAATTCTACCTCCGAATCAGCTTCACTCTTTCCAATCTTAATAACAGATGAGATGGTTCTTTCTACAATTGTGTTTCTTCATTCACATCTCTAAAATCTGTTCAACAAAATCTATGGAACTGATTCTAATTAGTCCCTCATCCAAGAAAAATGAACGATGGGTGTATCTGCAATCAGACCCAGTTAAAAGAAACTTGTAATGATCAAATAGACACATGAAAATGAAAAGACAAACATACTCTAGATCAGTCTCCAAAAAATGTATTTATACCAACTAAGAATCATAAAATTCTAACACTCAAAATCAACTGCCCAAATGGCAAGACCACAAAAAATGTTCCAAACAGCATAGAATACCCCAAAAATTGTCCAGAATCACAGTAATTAGAGAATGAAATTTTCATTAATATACCATAGGTGTATTGATATGTATTCATCGATTCAACAAAGCTAATGATAGAAATCCAACCTTATAAAAATACAACACCATTTTTGCCTCATTTTTTAACATGGCTTGAACCCACAGCCTCAAGGTTATGAAGCACCTTCTACTGTGCCACAAGCTTTTGTCAATGCAACACATCACTGCTCATGTTTTATGACAAATTGTAAAAGAAATGAAAGTTCTAGTTTCTTCTAGGGTTACTCGTGGTGTTCTCTGCCATCTGTTGGTGCTTTTCCGCGAGCTTGTCAAGGGCAGATTGCACAGCATCCCGGCCACCAATCAGAAGTTTTGTGATGATCTCTGGGTCTCGCTCGAACCGGGCCCCTTCAAATTCTTTCCGAGCATTCTCCCGGAGGACATCACGCCAGAGGATGCCACGTGCATCAGGCCAGGCAAAGAAGCGGGTGGCTCGAAGGATGTCACGATAGAGGTCCAATGCCTCACGGCGGGAGCTAGTAAGGCGCTGACGTCTTGAGAGCTCATCTTCATCTTCAACCTTTTTGTCTTTCTTCACAATATGCCGCTCCAGCAGTTCTTCTACCGTGTCTGGGCCGTTGTGTAGAAAATATCTTTGCAGAATGGCACTGCTTCTGCTAAAAGAGATGGAGAATTTCCTCCATTTCTCCAACTCCATGGCCATTTCTTTCTAGTTGCACTCTGGTTAGTTTTATAGATGACAGACGCTTTCTTTATGGATTTTCTCTGATCTGCTTCGTAGATGACAATGATGATTACAATGACGATAATCTGTTCAACAACTGTAAATCAGTTGAAAACCTTTTTTTTAACTTGGTAACATGACTTGAACCCACAGCTTCTAGGTCGCAGCAGTAAGCACCTTCCACTTTGGCACAGGCACGTCTAAATTAATTTTAATATAGTTATCCATTCAAATCAAATGGAACTTAAGGCTCCATTCACATCAAATTCATATGTATTGACCTTGTTTGACGGACGAATCATGGAGAAATGGATAAACCCCGTGCTTTCATCTGTCACCAAGGATTTTAAAGTTCAATGGTGAAGGTAGGTAAAGAGGAAACCAGGACAAGAGTTTGGGTGGGCTAAGAAAGAACTAACAAGGTGATAATATTTGATCGTTCTCAGGCCCTATAGGTGTAGGTGACTCCAAAGCGGCAGAAATCTAAACTATCCAAGAATAGCTCAGACTACTTGTTTCATATCATCATGGTTCATTGCTAGCTGAATGTGATTCAAGGAATGACAAGTGGCCCGAACCATGGGGCCTTCTTTATGTCCTAAAAAAAATTAAAAGAAAACTAGAAAAAAAATGTAAATGCAACTTTCAGATATGATAGAACAGAAGAAAATGTAGAAACTGATAACTTGGTCAATGCAGGAGTGAACCAGCAAAACATCTTCATTACCAAGGATAAGAAAAAGGGTTGCAAAAGCAAGTGTATTGCCCAACCCCTAGAATGATACACATTGAGTATTGGTGTGAATGTCATTATATGAGGTCAAAAACTTGTAAAATACAAATCCAAAAATCCAGAATATTAATAAATGTTAGATTTTGATATTTATTTTCATAAGCAATAAATAAATATATGCACCAGAACCTTTAATGACATACAAGTTCTCCACTGATGCTGTAAATTTTTACAGAAACAAAATGTATTTGTTCACCTATATTCATATTACTCAGGTCTTTGAAGTTCGGAGACATTAAAATGTTAACTAGCAAACAGTTGAAACAATACTTCAACCCTATCTAATAGTTCTTATGCACTATGTAGTGCTTAGTACTTACAAATCAGATATTTATTTTATAAAAAAGACACTAAAAAACTCTCAAATGTACCAAATAATGCAAGAGAAAATATTATCTCCAGACATACACTACTTAAGATTTATAACTCATTCCTACCTAAACAAAACAAAAACACCTATATATTTTACCCATTTTCAGATTTCTTGCTTGATGCAGGCCAAATCCATGGGTTGGCAGCCCATTGGGCCCAATCCACAGGCCAAACAAGACATCCATATAACTAGAAGTTTTAATTAATTAGAAGTCTCATTTGATAGTCTTGACTTATTTAGGAGTTTTTATATTAGAAGTTGATTTGTTTAGGATAGGAGTTTTAGTTTTCTTTAGGGTACGTTTGTGTACACACCCTTTTCGCGGAAAAGGGAAATTAACACGTAAGCAAATTCCATAGAAATGGAAACCTTGGAAAAGGATTTCTGTAGAATTTAGAAATTCATGCTTGGTGCAAAAAAAAATTCCTCCTTGAATTGGTGCTAATGTTGTTTGGTGTGGCTGTGGATTCCTTATACAAAATGAAAATTTCTTATTTGGTGAAATAATTTTTTAAAGAAAAATAACATAAATGTATATTATTTATTCAACATCAAATAATAATTTATTTAAAAAAAATAAAAAATGAAAGAGTTGTAGGGTTTTGGGTTGAAATGGACAAGAGTGAGGAAAAGTGGGAGAAGTTTTCCGAGGAAATCCATTTCACATACCTCTCCATGGGAAACCCATTTCCCCCATTATCAAGGAAAATGCTGACGAGGCATGAAAGCGTTTCCGTCAAATTGTTCCGCACTAAACGCTTGAAAAATGGGTTTACCGTGGAAAACCATCCACTTTTTCCGTGGAAAAGTGTTGCACAAACATGACCTTAATGACTTGTTGTTTAGGAAAGTAAAGTCCTACTAGGAAAGGGGATGTCCAACCTTTTCTATAAATATGTAATCCCTTCATTGGAAAAGATAGTATTTTTTAATATTCAATACAAGAACTATTATGGGTTTTCTCATGGTTGTGAGTCTTTCTCTTCAATGGAAGAGCGCTTGTATGTGGAGGAATACAACCAATTCCCATCTATGGAGTTGGTCCTCGTTTGAATCCGTCCAAGACTCGGAAAACTCTCTCATGGAGTTTTTGTATATCCCCTAGGCTAGACAACTTATGCATTGGCTTCCATTCTAAATTTAAATGTATGAATTGGTGTTTTCTATGAGCTTGTTGAGCCACAAATGTCTCCCCAAGCTTTTTTGTGCAAAATAAGAAAAAAAAAAAAAACTTATGAGCTTGTTGGTTGTTAAATGTGTATTGGCCAATATATTGGTTGTGTCAGGCATATGGGCTATTGGCTGACACACACAGATACAATTATGAATGGCTGAAACTCCAAAATATTGGAGTTGAATTGGCCAATTTATCAGTTGATAACATGCACAGCAGCCAATATTTTGATACATGATCACTGCTAGCTTAATCGTTTAAGACTTGATGATAACATGCACATCAGCCAATATTTTGATCCATGATCAGCCAATATTTTTCTTCCTCTTTATCTATTGAGGCCATCCATCCACTCAATGGGATGGACATTTATACATATTATCTTGATGATATATAAAATTCCACAGTTCTCTCTAAGAAGAAAAGGCTAAATGCTTCATTTCAATTGACTTAAACCAATAGACAGTCTGTGCCATGTTCATGTGCATCGAAATTGTAAAATCAATTAAAAAACACCACCTCAAAGAAACCATGCCAATGGTTGATAAACAGTGCCCGTGCCCCAAAAGTCTTCAGTAAGTTGAAAATGGTTGAAAATGCCCTCTCAGCTAAAAAAACATGTGTTTCCATATCCATCCAATTGAGGGCTTGATTATAGGATTTAATATTTCCCACATGGAAGAGTTCTGGCATGGTGTATGCATTATGGCAATCATAGTCACAACGTTGATCCAAGAAACAGTCTGGAGAAATTTGAAGATACTCTCGGTTAGTCTAATTGGCACTTCTACACAAATAGGGTTTGAAGGTCTCAACAGTCCAAAAGTAGAATGTCACCTCAGAATTATAATAGAGAAATTAGTTTCGAGAGCCATCAATCTGCAAATCACCATCATCATGCATCAATCTACAAAGCCTTGTCGCAACTATGTTGGAGTCGGCTACACGAATAATGTTTCTCCATTCTGATATATTCTTAGCCAAATCCTCAAATAAGTTGCACTTCTTCGGTTTTTTTTTTTTACTATCTCCATCCACGTCTTCTTCGTCCTACTACCCCTTCCCCTTGGTGAGCCATCAATCTACATAGCCAAACTTTTGCCTTACTAATGTCATTGCCGGCCTACATTGAACATGCCCAAACCATCTCAAATGAGTTTATCTAATTTTATCCCCTATTGATGCTACCCCTAAATGCTCTCGAAAGCGCTCATTTCTAATTTTATCCTTCCTAACTTTACCACACATCTATCTCAACATTCTCATCTCTGCTACATCCATTTTGTGCATATGATGTTTCTTGATTGACCAACATTCTGCTCCATACGTCATAGCTGGTCTAATCGTTATTCTGTAAAATCTTTCATTTAATTTTATTAGTATTCATCAGTCACAAAGCACTCCAGAAACAAGTCTCCACTTCAACCATCCCGCTTTTATCCTATATTCAACATCTTCATCAATCTCCTTATTGACCCAAGATAGTAGAATTTCTTTGTAGTATCTCATGGGCTTCAACTCCCACAATAGTTTCAGCTCTTTGTATATGCCCAATGAAGTTGCAATCCATAAATTGTCTTTGTATGACTTAATTTGAAGCCTTTTGGATTCTAAAGCCTCTCGCCATCTCTCAAATTTTGCATTTACACCATCTCTTGCACCATCTCTTGATTCATCCACAAACACTATATCATCTACAAACAACATACACCAAAATACCTCATTTTGAATATGATTAATTAACTCATCCATAATCAAAGCAAAGAGATAAAAGCTTAGGACCAACCCCTGATGCAAACCATTGGTAACTGGGAGTCTCTTCGCAGATAGTTTTCACACTCATTACCGCTCCTTCATACATATCTAAAATAATTTCAATATAACCTCTTGCAAGATTCCTTTTATTTAAAATCCACCAAATTAAATCTCTAGATATTTTTCCATCAATTGCCTACGTGAAAAGATATTTTTCACTCAGTCTACAAATCTAAACATAATTATAATTATTACAAGAGATATCAAAAATCTAAACACCCAAGCCCACATTTTCATTGGCAAAGGCTAGCTCAAACATTTTCCATATACTTCAAATTCAATCAGGACTCCATTAAAAGACAATCCTCAAGAAAATTTTCAAAGAAAACAAGAAGATGGAAATGTGGTGAGATCAAAACTCTGCCATAATCATGGAGGCACTGTGACTAAAAAGATTAGGAAAGAAAAATGGAGGGAGAGTGAGATGGGGAGAATACATTGGAAAGAGTATTGTACTCGATGTATTTAGGTAACTTAGAAGAGGCATTTGATTATTCAGCTACCTGGAGTAATTTACACTTAGATTGATCATGTTTGAAATATACCACCACATTCTTACCACATGAATCATCATCATCATAATCATCTGAATCCACCCTATATTTTGAAAAAAAAAAAAAACATTATTCCTAATTTCCCCTAAAACAAATCCAACATTTTTCTCTTCAATGGTTCAAAAGACCAATCCAATATCTAGTGCAAAATACATATCAATTCCAGATTTGCATTGCGTTCCTAATTTTCAGTCAAACCCTCCTTAACCCCGAGTTGTACTTGTAACAAACTGGTTAAGAACATTTTCAAGAAAAAATGGATTATATTAGGAACCTCCACTACATCAGCTGTACATAAGTGAGCTATCACTTAGATATGTGTACATAAGTGCACCTTGTAAAAGGTTAGGGTGCTCTCCTCCTGCTTTAGATTCAAGTTCAAGGTCCTTTTAGCCACTCTGAAACCATTTTTATCTATAACAATATCAGTACCCGGTACATTCTCTTTTCTATTCTCCTTCACCATCATTTCCCTCTCAAGCATCTCTTTCTCTCTATAATTATCTTTGTGTTGGTGTTTGTTTTACTTTTAATTGTTATTTGCTACTTAATCCCCTCACATCCTTCTTTAAATGCAGGTTTGGCTTCCACTAATATTCTCTTTAATTCTTTTTTTCTGTCTCTGATACCTGTGTTTTACTAGCATATGTGTCATTGTGAGAGAAGGTACTAAGCATGCTTGTCGTCAAGAAAGACCCCCATTTCCTCTCTGGGTCTTTCAGAACTTGCACAGAGGAGAAAAGGGAGTGATAGATTTTGATCCTAAAGTGAGTGATCAGGAGAGTCCATCACTTTTTGGGCAAAATGGCTCCACCTTGACTTTGGTCTAGGTTCATTCCTAATTATATTCAGAGATAGATTAATATTGGGCCATTTGTTGTATGGTTAATGCATAGCCAACAATTTAATTCAGGAAAACAGAAGTATCAAATAGATTTCTTTAACATAATTTCAGCTAGAGTCAATGTTTCTTAGCAGCATTATAACATACACTTGATATGCAAATTTAAATCCCATTTTACATACAGCATACATACACCAACAAATTGCAATCAATCAAACAATACAAAAATGAAATTCACACGAGCAGAGATATGGGTGTTTCCAGAGACCCAGGGATTTGTATGAGTATCAACCGAATGAAATCGAAATCTTAAATTAGTGCCTTAAATTAAAACCTTAATCTCCAAATCAATACTCAAATGAAAACCCAAATCTGAAATTACATCAATCTCCACCCAACACAGAAATGAAAACCCAAATCTAAAACTAATACCTCAATCTCGATGACTAGGTTGGTATCTGAATCCCGGACAGAGAGAGAGGGGCAGTAGTATTAAAAGAGAGGACCGAGAGCCAGCGAGAGCGATAGATATTGGGATTGAGAGAGAGAGAGAGAGAGAGAGAGAGAGAGAAAGGGGTTAGAGAGTGATCGTTTCGAGCAAGTGGGAGCGAGACCGTAGGATTTCCATTCCGATCAGATACGTACGTATTAGAATATGAAATGGGCCTTGTAATTCACGTAGATGCCCAGGGATGGATCCGGGGCAGTCACAGAGCAAAAGGTATCACCTTAGTTTTGGACCACTACGAGATGGAGAATAGGCCCCCTCGCACGCTCATCTTCATAGAGGTGTAAACTGGACCGGGCCTCGGCACTGGTTTTTTCAGGCAATGGCCCGGCATGGCCCGTTGACTGCACCGAAAGCCTGCATGGGCTGTCTAGGTCAGTGCCTGGGCCGTGGCCCAGTCCAAAGCAAGCTCAGCCCGCCCAGCCTGATATTTATATAATATAAATACTATTTTAATGTAAATGGATATAAAGCTTCAAATATTAAAATTTTTGTTTTTCATTTGTAAATTAACATCAAGGTTTATGTATTTGTTTTAGTAATATCAACTTTATTTCAAGTTAAAAATCCTATAATTTTATAAATTATTTTTTAATTTACATTAAAAAAATAAAAAGAAGAAATTAGAATGAGTATGTGGGCTGGCCCGTGGGCAGCACAGCACAGTCTGAAAGTGACCCGTACACCTCTACTTCACCTGATAAGGCATCGAACCCAATTTCACCCTTATCAATTATTTATCCACCATTATATTAAATCTCTAATAAATCTATAGTTAAAAAAAATCCACTAAATTTTATAACTATTAAATCGGAGCATGGCTCTCCTAAGCTCAAGCTTAGGATAAAATTTTGTAAGCTCCATGCTTATGGAGCCCATCTTTGGTTCATCAAAATTGACCAAACACATGACTCCCCCAAATTGCACATGTCCACCAACTTTCAGTTAGATCCAAATTATCTAAACCGCTGGATCGACAAATGGACCGTTGACTATTAAACTTTTGGGCCCATATAGAGATGATAGAAATCACGGTTAGAGCTGAATTTTTACAAAGGGAAGGATCCTACAAAGTCCTTAAAATCCCCCCATCCCTATCCCCATGTGGGTCCCCAGGTGCGCCCCACCACATACTTGAGCTTATCTTATCCTAAACTTAAGCTTAGAAGAGCTAACCCCATTAAATCAGGCCAAAAAGTGGACTAAAATAAGATGAGCTAGGGTTTTGATTTTTTTGTCGACCCTCATTCATAAGAAGAGATTTTTATTTTTTATTTTTAGCTTCATATATCCTACCCTGAGTGGGCATTTAAATGGCCCCCACGAATTACTGATAGGAGAACATCGCCGTGTATTGGATTCAATGCATATGTATTTGATTGCAAACAACTACACCAAGCCCTAATGCCTGATTTCTGCTTTTCAGGTTGACATTTAAAAAAAAAAAATCTTATAGAATAAGTTTATACTAAATACAGCACAAAAGTAACAATTTTATCCAAAGAGATAAAAATCACTGGAGATGGAATAATGCCCCTTTCAAGTTCTATGACACAGGGCAGTATGAATGTCATTCAAATTTTTACTGTGGATTGGCTCATGATCTACAGCAGTAGATAACCAAAGTATGAATTTTGACCCTCGTTCAATTATTTATAGGTAAGTTGTCATAGTATCAAATTATCCAGGTGAGTTAATTGCAACCATCCCACACCACCTGATCAGCTCCATGCTAAAGTGAGAATGCAGTGATCGATAGGTCCAAGAAGAAGTCCTCTAATTGCTTGTCAAAACAGTCTCTACAACTCCTAATATTAAACAGTCTACCCAATTCACAATTCAATTCATCAAGTCCAAGATTCAATTCACCAATGAATTCAAAAATCTTTACCAGTTGAATCTTATAAACCAATCTAGATCAGAATTGAGTTCAAAATAGACACATGTTCCATTCTATCAACCGTTAAGAATTCTATATCTAAAAAAAAACATCAATTACACCAAATTGTGTGATTTCAATTCCCATCCAAACAGAAACAAAACACCATTCTTCTTCATTCATTTACAAATCAACTTCTTCCATTTTCTCTACAACTTGTACCCAAGAAAGTGATTCACATTCCCAACATCTATATACAATCCAGAAAAAGAAAAAGAAGTAAACACAGAAACCTCATTTGACTTTTCCCCTGAGCTTGACTTCCAGAACCTTCTCCATCTTAGCCAGAACCATCTGATTAGGAACAGCCTTCCCATTCTCATACTCCTGCACCACCTGCAACCTTTCATTGATCTGCTTCGCCAGCTCCGCCTGGCTCATCTTCTTCGCCACCCTCGCCTTCTGTATCGCCTGCCTGACCTCCGCCGCAACCCGCTCCAGCGCCGCCGGCTCCGTCCCTTCGTCCAGCTTCCTCGCGTTCACGACCGGGGCAGCCTTCTTGTTCGAGCCGGCGTCGAACTTCTTGATGGTCTGGACAGGGCCGCCGCTCCGGAGGGCCTGGTTGACGGCCTTGGAGTCGCGGGTAGTGGATTTGGGTTTGCGGAGGACGACCGGCTCCCAGTCCTGGGTCAGTGTGCCGGAGAATCGGTTAGGCATCTTGGATTGATGTTGGGTTGTTTGGAGATGTTGGGGTTTCTTCGGATTTGTGGAAAATGGAGGAGGTATGTGCTCTTGGAGTGTTTGGCGTTGGTTTTATAGAGGGTATTGGCGGGAGTCTGGAAGGTTCTTGTGGTTTCTGAACTGTCTTCCAGTTGACGAAACGGATTTTTGTTTCCGGAAGGTTCTGTCGTCAGTTTGGAGTCCGGATTGTGTGGGGTCAGTCGCCTGGTCCGAAAGGCTTCTCCCGGCCAACTTATAATGAAAGGTTTTATGGGACATGTTTGATTGATTGTTTCTGAACTTGACTTTTGATTGAAGGTGGATCTACGGTGAGATTGGTCATTACAAACACTGACCCACAAGTTATAGAGGGCTTATGCAGTATGAGTTACATGGGGTTGGGTTGGGGGATTTAAAGATCTGAGTGGGGCTTACCTTTTGCTTATGTGATCATTCTAATTCCTTAATGAAATGCCAATAAGCAAAATAGATGTAGGGTTGATCAATCATCCAATAGTCCTGTCTATTCACCAGGGTTCAAATCCTGCAGTCCAATAACTATCAGGGTGTGTGTGGCTCATTCGGATGGAAAGGCGTGCACTCCATAACTCACCTGTACATGTAGCGCATTGGAGGTTTGTGCACACTGGTATGTGGGGCCCACCTTGGGATGGGATCACGGGAGATTTAAAGGTTTGGGTGGGTCATATCTATTTACCAATTTTGAGACCCTTTTGATGATCGTACATCTTCGTCTAGACCTCACAATTCAACATTTCAGTCTTACTGAGGGTTAAAGATTATCTTATTAAGTCTAAATTTTGCATATAAGCGGTCTTACATGGATCTTTTTATCCAACAGATTTGCTTGATCATCATGCATCTCAATAGTTATATTAAGAGGGCGCTTTTCTCCTAAAAAAAGCCAAATCCCCTGATTTTGGAGGGTCGGGGGAATCTGAGGATTTGGGTGGGGCTTATGGCCTATTGGTGTATGGTGATGGGGCCTCATGTGATCATCCTAATCTCTTGATAAAATGCCCACAAGTTTCAGCCACCTAAAATAGGTGCATAGTTGATCCATCATCCAATGGTCCAGTCTATTTGCCAGGTGCAAATCTAGGAGTCAAGTGACTATCAAGGGTATGTGGTGTTCACATAGACCACAGGTGGGCCCCACTAGTGTGCTCACGCGTGCACCAAAAAGTGGTGCGCGCTTGATAACTCACTAATGCATGGCCCGCGCACTGGAGGTTTTGTGCACATCGTGCTATGGAGACCACCTTGGGTTGGGATCCTTAGTGTTTTAACGATATGGTTGGTCGTATGTGGTTCCGTTTCTCATATGAATATTTTTTAGTATGTTATAAAAGAGGCATTTCTACCCCTTATAAAATTCAACTAAACAAAACCACATACATAGCTCTCTTTTTCTGAAGAGGCGTTCTCTTTGAGTTTTGAATGAATTTAAAGGAATACAGACATAACCCTGACCACAAATGGATACAGCCAAGTACATATCCCTAATTTCTCTGAAAAAACATGCAGTATTTTTTATTTTAGAGTCCACATATTAAAAATCCAAACCAATTCAATTGATGGCCTTGGGTTGGAATCGTGAGTGACTTAAAGATGGTATTATGATTAAAATGGTCTCAAACTTGGTAAGCTCCATGATTGAAAAAGAAATAATGATGTATGGATTATTAGTACATTTACAATTATAAAAATATAAAATGAAAGTAATATTTAGATGTTTGGTCGCTGTCTTCAACTTTTTTTTCGCACCTGAACATAAAACAACCAGAACTCCAAAGGCTTTTACAAAATCTCTAAGACTCCAACGACACAAGCTCTCTCTCCCTCTCTCCAATGAGCATCATGATCTCAAATCAAGGTACGTAGGCAGTGACGGAAGAGTTTAAATCTGGTAAATGGTTTCTAATCCATACCTTCCTCTTTCATTTCTTATTTTTGTTTCTTCCTTCTTTTCCCTTTTTCTTTCATTCCAATTTGGCTTCCCTTAAATCAGCTACTATTTTGTTTCCTTTATTTTTGGGAATCCAAAATTATACTATTTTAGTTATTCATTTGCTAATAATGGTGGGCGATCCATTAAAGAATGTTCACAAGATGGAGGGGCCAGAGGACCCATTTAAAGGAAATACAAAATCAAAGAGGGGGCCATGGCCCCAGCCAGGCCCTCCCTGGTTCCGCCCCTGCTTTGTTGGGTTGCATTAGCGCCAATTCTCGCTTGTTTGTTTGGCTGAGCTCCATGACTACCCATTTGAAAATCTCTATGTTTGTTAGGCTGGGTTGATTGAGCCATATATGTTGGTTCTCATAAGGATTCTTACTATTAGGAACGTCGTTTGGAGTCATTTTTGTGTGGGTTAAATCAAAGCTGTCCAGCAACTTTATAGGATAGGATTCCCCACTGCACGTTATTTGTAAGACACCGACCCCACCCAAGTTTGATTAGCACTTAATTAATCTTGATTGAGTGCCTAAATTGTGTTTTGGTTGGTTTTGTGAAGGATTAATTAGATTAGTGGGGTTTGACCAAAGTTAGTTAGAGCTATGACCTTTTTATAGTTTCAATCATGTATGTGTATTTATAGCTTTAATGGGTCTTCAAGTGCATTTCATCAAACATCTTCCCTACATCATTTCCACATTAGACCCAACTCATTAAACCAAACTCAACCCATCTCCAAACCCAACCCAAATCCAAGCCCATTTAAACACAAAAGCCCTTTTCCCAGATTTTATTCAAGAAGGTGGACTTGAATGCAATGGAACAAAATTTATCACTTAAAATGAACCCAGCCACCGTCCCCTTCCATCTTTTCCTTTCATTTGGCATTGACTCTTCCTTCTTCATCCATTCCAGCCTAGGGCTTCTTCTCTCCTCTTCTTCTTCTTCTCAAAGCATCAAAGGGAGCTCATGCATGTGGGTGCCTTAGACTACATCTTCTTCTTCAACATCATCTCTAACTCCTACAAGCTCTCATTCACCTCTTCCAACCCACTACACAGTCCATTGGTAACCATCTTTCTCTCCTAATCACTTAATATTGCTTGACATGGTAACTAGGATTTTTAAGAAGTGCATACATCTTCTTCTCTCTCTTTCTAGCTGTAGCCATTGTAGAATCTCATCTCTTACATCACCATCTTCTTTCTTTTTCTCCATTGGTAAGAAACCAACTTTTAAATGACCCTCCAAGCGAAAATGGGTTGTAGGAATCCTTAGTTGCACATATGCTAATTAGCTCTCATTATTGCATTTCACCATTGTAGGAATTTGTGATTGAGTTAGCATTTGGAGGTTTGCTTACATTTGAGCTTAGAGATTGGGGATTTTACTTGATTTGAGCCAAAGGAAAAGATTAGAGTGAAATGGACCAAAAAGAGGCAAGTATGAGCAAATTGGATTTATGCATGTTAATTGATTCTTTAATTGAATGCAATATTTCTCTTGAATATCAGAATTCAACCTTTTTATTTGAATGGAATTCATAATGTGGAATGGGTTCTATATAAATGAATGTTAATGGATAATGGAATGGATGTGGCTTGATGAGATAGCTTATACATGGAGCTTTGAAGGCTCAAATCATGTCTAATATGGTCTAAGGATGATTGTTAATTGAAATAGGAGAAGAATGGCTGAAATTGGGCATTTTCATACTCAGAAATTGCCCATAATTGGGCCAGCCGAATTGGGCCCGCTCGGGCGGGTCGGCCCATTGGGCCCGACATGCCAACTTCGAATGGCCATAACTTTTTATCCGTATATCGGATTTTGGAGTTCCACATACCATTGGAAAGCTCTTGAAGTGTGGAATCCAGTGGTATACACCACTTAATGACCAGAGATTGGGAGAGAAAGTAAATATTAGGACCATTGAAACGGGCCTTATCTCTTTTGGAAAAAGGGACTTTAACTCTAGTTGGACTCCTAGGTTGGAACCATTGGCCACTAAGGGAGTTAATCCCACTTCAAAAGGCCTAAACTCTTCATAATCAATCCCTGAGGATGATTGTGACATAAACACTAAACTAATAAGGTTAGGTTGTAAAGGATTGACCTTGTAGGTCCATAGAATGGTACCCATCACCGACTATCATTGTCCAATGGAAATTGTAACATATGAGAATCTTGGGCTGAGATTATCTCATGTGCCTATCTGTCTCGTCTAGAACTTCGCCATGGGTATTGATTTAGATAAATTCGATGTACCTCACACATACACAACGTGACATCAAGAAGATGTAGCACGTGCATCGAATTATCTAAAGCTACATTGAAATGGATGGTTAGAGACGACGGGTAACTAGATTAGGATTGGCTAGTGAATATTCTTGATTCCATTAATTTGTTTGCATTTGCATATTGGGATTAATTCATTATTGCCCTTAAATATTCACATGATTATTATTATTATTGCATTATTCGTATTATTTCACAAATTGTATTACAAATGTTATCATCCATTGATGTGTTATTCGAAAGGAGTAAGTATGTGATTTGATTCGATTAGAAATGATTTGAGACCTGGAAATGAAACAATGGATTCGATTAGAAATGATTCGATTCGTAAAGTCTTACTCCATTTTATTATTATTTGATTCGAATGGTTCGGCACTACTTAGCTTCGACCTTGTGATACCTGACGGGGTTAAACTTGGTTTAGTTATTCGAGACTACTGCAGTATGTCGTCTGGAGCACCGGAACTCCAGAACCGGGTAGCCAGCTAGCCTTTGGCCGGGCCGCTGGTGACATCCCAACTAGATTCGCTCTCTATCAGGGAGGATGAGCAAATGTAGTAGCCAACTAGAAAGTGAGTATTCGATTATTGATTCGATAAAGCATGATTTATTCATAATGCACAATGTGCCTAGTTGACATTTATTTGGTCTCTTTAATCTATTCGTCTTTAAATTCGAAATTTGAATAACATGTGTTGAATCTTAATTGCTCATATATATTGTTGAATCGTCGTATTCATGGTGCTACACTTGGTGTCACAGGGATCCAGGACACCAAAGAGAATTACTAATAACCATTCAGATTAGAGATTTGATTGATAAGCATATTGGTTAGCTTTGACACCCAGAGTACGTATCGGAGTAGGCATCTTGGGTTTTAGACTAAGTATTTCATATTGCACTTAGCTTGAGGTAATACATATGATTAGTTTTATTTTGCATTTGTACTAGGATTATGTTCCATTGAGATAAGCATCTAAAGATATTCATTAGAGTATTTGTGTACTATGCTTTTAAGAGGTTTAAATTATTAGCTTTGTTATAGATTAATGGTAATATATTTGATTGATTAATAGACTGCTCATGGCTTTGTTATTGATGATATACATGCTTCCGCAAATAAATGTTGTTTAACAGGTGTCAGTGAGTAATCCTCACACGTGAAATGTGGAAATTTCTCCTTCGTGAATTCGGATTTGGTCCGGAACAGGTGCGAGTTCACGGGAGTACGCGTGTCACACCTCGGGTACCACCCTAATCTGGGAATTCTAGGGACCGGGATGTGACATTATTCGTTTGTGCGTATTATTGCAAAAGAGAATCTCATATGTTCCTGCTCTTGCATGTTATTCGTTTGTTTGTGTTACTGCAGAAGAGAATCTCATTTGTCCTGCTCTTGCACGTTATTCGTTTGTGAGTACTATTGCAGAAGAGAATCTCATTTGTTCCTGCTCCTGCACATTCATTCAGGTCAGCCATACAAGTCATTTCAGCGCACAACACAAACGAACAGCTTCATCTATCTACAATAATATTTGTTCCTTAGTTTGTTCTATGCAGGAGGATACTATGGAGCAAGAAGAGTTGCATGATAAAGAAAATTTCGATATTGAGGAGGGATCGCTCCCTGAGTTTTTTGACAGGCTGATTCACAAGGACCTTGGTACAGGGAGGAGGAGGTCCATCATCAAGTTGCCTCCTTACATCACACGTTCCAATCCTGATGCATACACTCCTGAAGTGGTCTCGATTGGGCCCTATCATCATGGCAAAGAGCACTTGAAACCCATGGAGGCCTGCAAGAGGAACTGTGTCGCTAGCTTCATGAAAAGATCGAAATGTAATCCCAAACGCTGCTATGACAGGTTTCGCGAAGTGACACCGCAGCTGATGGAGTACTATGAGTTCCTGGAGGAGAAATGGCGGCAAGAGGAAGATAGGTTCTTGGAGCTCATGGTCGTTGATGGGTGTTTCTTGCTTGAGTGCTTCTATTGGAGAATCTTACCCTATGACGACCCAGTAAATGATATCTTTCGGGGTACTATGATGTTCAATAGCAGGCGAGACATGATCCTGATCGAGAACCAACTGCCTTTACAAGTTCTCCATATACTACTCGAACTCTACTCCGTGGAAGTCCGGCTGACGGTAAGAATGCAATTTGGTACTTTTTAATATTACCCCGCCTCTTGTTTTGTTGTCTCTTGAATTGACGCTATGCTTCAATTCACGTGACAAGCATGGTTGAAAAAATCGTCCGTACTGGTTTATACCGGCCGATATAAACCGGTATCGGCCCATACAGGACCCATATGCTCCCGCGATACCGGTATCGATATCGCTGGGGCAAATATCGCCAATATCTCAGCCTATACGGCTGAGATTTGCTTCATCTCGGTTTTACCAAGATCTCGGCTGATATTTTCCGCCAATATCTCGGCCTATATTTGCCGAGATTTGCTTCATCTCGGTTTTACCGAGATCTCGGTCGATATTTTGAAAATATCGGCCGAGATGATTTAAAATGCAAAAAAACCCTAGTTTTATAACTTTTTCCCCATCTTCATGTTCTTCTCCTCTCCTCTCATCTCCTTACTCCTTAGAGCAGCAGCCATTATCCATCACACATCCCTCTTGCATATTTCCAAATCCCACATCTATTTCTTGAAGAAAATATTATTTAAGGTAAGAGAAAATCAACTTAAAGCATTTTATTATGTGTTTTTATTTTTTATTTTTAGATGAAGCATAGAATTCATTGGGTTTGTCACTTGTGTTGTGTTCTTTACTTAGAAGTTAAATCTACATACTTTCATGGTAGATCTAATCATACACATGATTTTGAATTTTTTTTCAATTCTTTTATTTTCATATTTTTAATATTTGAATTATAAATATGTTCTTTTAATGATTCATGATCATTGTATGGATTATGGCATGTAAATGATTGATCTACATACTTTCTAGTCTATACTCTCTAGTCTCTAGTCTCCACTCTCTAGTCCCTTTTAATTTTAGGTAAACGATGAACCTTTTGATGCCCAAGTGCTTTATGATTTATCTATCTCACTATCATATTTCAGATCTTAATATGTTATCTTTATGGTCTTGAATTTCACAACTTATTTGCTGATTGAGTTAGTATTAAACAATGATTAATATGTTATCTTTATTTTCTTATATTTTACACTAATAAATTGATCATGAGCATCAACAATGGTTGCATTATATGAAATACTGGAGAAGATGGTGAACTGCGACATAGATAAGACTCATAACTTAAGGTACCGATATTTTGATTTATTGCTGTTACTAATGGAAAAAAAATATTGTTTTCCAACATTTTTTAATATTCTTGATTTTTTGGATATTTTTGCAAATTTTTTTGGATTAAAAAAAATTTACACCGCGACGGACAGATAACTACGACTGATACCGATATCATATAGGTTTTTCAGCTCTGCTGATACCGCGACCGAAACCATGGTGACAAGTGAATTACCCAAGCAGGAAATGTAATAAAAGAGGAGCAAGGGTTATATTATAAATGAAGTTAATGAGGAGTGGGTTAAAAATAAATGAATAGATAAGTTACTTTGTATGCATTTGGATAGTTTGTGTAAAGTTAAAAAATGAAAGTTTTATATGAAAAAATAGAGTAATAGCCACTTTATATATATATATATATATAGAGAGAGAGAGAGAGAGAGTTGGGCCACAAAGTTCTCAGGGCGTTTTTCACAAAAAAAAAAAAAAGACCCTTTTAAATATTCTCCTAAAACTGTGGATCTTTTATAGATTCTCTTAAATAATTGACTAATAGATAGGGGCAGCAACTCCCCCCCTTTTGAGATAGGGGAGTTTTTGAGAATTTTTCTTAAATCAATAATTGTCGAATGCCAAATGAAACCCTAAAATCTAAATAGTCAAATACTCAAATTAAATAATATACCGGTAGATTTGGTTTAAGCAGTGAACCCGGGGGTTCAAATTGATAACCGATCGATCTAAGCAGTTTCTAGGATTCTCAGACCGTAGACCAAACCGATCTACTATAAAACCGATCCGAACCTCCTAGTTCGGTTCAGTTTAACGGTGATACCGAATTTTCTGTACAGCCCTAAATAGAACCTTAGGAAAATACTTTAAATTTGATATTTGAAAGTCTATAAAGCAAGAGCATTATATGCAAATGTGAGAACCTTAGGAAGAGATCATAGGTTGGCTTTTTGGGACTAGAGGTATTGTGTCCTAATCTTTTGTTGGCCCTTATGATTGTTTGGTGGATCATAAAGTTATTTATTGGATCATTTGGTTGCATCCGGTGATCGGTGGAGTCATAGGAAAGAAATATAGATACATACATATATATATATATAAGGGTCTAAGAATTGTAGACACGCTCAGTAAACTAAGGGCTTTAGTTCTAATTAGGCCTGGCTTGCATAAGTGTTTTTTTTTTGGTAGGCTCACTCAAGCTCCGACCTATCCCTTGCCCGAGAGGGTAGGGCAAAGGCGTAGGTCAGCCCAAGACACCGAGGGCTTTTGCTCCACTTAGCCCACATATGTTAGGGTTGGGTAAGGGCTTACTCCGAACCAGCAGAGATCTATCCATAAGTTTTTGTTTAATGGATGTAAAGAGATTGAAAAATTCGGCCTTAACACAGGCTCGGGTCCCAACCAACCGATCTCTACTAGATTTCAATAACCGTAATTAAACTAGTGATTAATCCTATATCCGATTAAAATCAAGTAATCCACACAAAGAGAAGGACACAACCCTTTCCAATTGAAACTCAACCTAGGGACTGTGTGATCTTGCCAACTACTCGCCGTGCACCTTCACCGTACTTGAACTAAACACCTCGAAGCTGTTTTCAAGGAGTCTCTACTTCAGAAGAGTAGAATGGAGCATAACCAAAGCTTGGATCTTCAGCACTTCAGATAATAGCCTTGGGGGAAGATGGATCTCTCAAGTTCTCTCTAGGGCTTTATCTTGATAGAGAGGTGAGGTTGAATAGAGAGATAAAGGCTTTATATAGGCCTAGATTCGTGCCTCAAGTGTTGTAATTTCATTAGGAATCAACATGGCAACTTGAAACAAAGTAGGAGAGGAATTATGGGCAAGTTTCTATTTTTGCGCCAATGTTCACTCGAGTGATCAAGAGGTTCGCTCAAGCGACCATGCTTCTGTCTTGAAAATTTCCAGCTTCAGATAATGGCTCGAGCGAGCAAGTAACTTGGGTCGAGCGAAGATAGTTCTGTCTCGGGTTCGCTCGAGCGACCAGGAGGGTTCGCTCAAGCGAACTGCTGGTTGTCTTCTGTTAGAAGAATGGCTCGAGCGAAGAATAAGATTAGCTTGAGCGACCAATGTTCTGTGAGCGGTTCACTTAAGCGATCTTGGACATCGCTCGAGCGAAGAGTATTCTGCCTTGACTCGAAGAGGTGGATCGAGCGAACTAAAATGGAGGCTTGAGCGAAGGGTCTTCTGGGAGGGTTCGCTCGAGCGAATGGAGGATCGCTCAAGCGACCCCAGTCAGTTCCCGAATGAACTAGACTTCTTTAAAACAGATCTTGGGCAGTCCTTTTCTAATCAAACTTATACTGTAAAGAAACCCGGTTTTGTCCATAACCCAATGAATTAGCCAACCTAAAATCTAACAGAGATAAAGTTGTCAATTTTATAAAAACTCAACACAAACCTCATGGTGGTTGCCCATTCCCATTAGAACTACCGAATTTAGGGACATGGAAGATATTAAAAATGAAAAAGTAGGAATGTATTACTAAATAATCAAACCACAAGGCCTAATTACAAATTCTATAATACAGAAAGCTCTCTCATTTTATTATATGTAATCTTTTTTATTTTTCTATTTTGAAAATCTATTGTTATTGGAAGTTCCAAAAAAAGAAAAAAAAAAGAAAAAAAGAAAAAAAAAACTTTTGATTTCTTGTACGAAGTGTATAGATAATATTTCTTTCTTTTATCTCAGGCAAATCTCACCTTAAATAGATAATATTTCTTTCTTTTATCTCTGGCAGGTCTCACCTTAAATATATAGTAATTTTATATTACTTTATCACATTTTTTATTTTTAGTTTTTGATCATGGAAGCCAATAACATTTAAATTACAATCAAATCATATAACTAATTATATTTTTAAAATCTTGACCCCGATGAATTATAATAATTTTTTCAAGATTACTTTTCCTTAAACATGGATTCAACAAGTTAATGACAAAAGATTAGAAAATGCCACCATAGTTGCTTGACTCTAGTCCTTTTTTTTTTTTTTCTTTTTTTTATGGCCCTACTCTTATCCCATGATATCATGGGTCATTAAATTATGGCTTCCTACTTATGCATTTCATGAAACACAGCCCTGCACGGCTTTTCTTTTTGGCTATATTCTTTTTCCCCCTTTCTTTGGTTTTCCATTGGCAGCCAAACCAATAACTCTTTAAAAACCCTTATCTTTCCACTTTTGTCTCCATCCTTGCAGCCGGTGGCAGTACACCGTCATTATCTTCTTCTTACCACTTCTTTCCCTCACTACAAATTTATTTTTGGGAAAAGATTCTAAATTTATTCATCAAGAGCCGAGACCCAGCATATTCTAGTTTTTTCTTTTTTCTAAATTCATGGGAAACTCCATGATATCATGAAATACACACATGATATTATGGGATACATCAATAATAAGCAGTGAGCAGGATTTTATTTATTAATAATCATTTATAACTTGTTTAAATATTTAAAAATATTTCTATTTAGAAATTTTAATGATTTTTTAATTAGCGCAGGCTTATTGACTAGTAGTATAATTATATAATAAAAGACAGCAGTTGAATTCGTGGAAGAGAGACGTGGCGGCCGGGGGCTTCCTTAGAGAATGACACATGGTAGTAGGAAATTTCTCCTTCAGCACACACATTTTCTCTCCCTCTACATGTGGTTTCTTTTAATCAATCATCCCCCAAAATCTCTTCCTCAACACAATCCAATCTTCCGCTAAAATCTCTCCTCCTCCCTAAAATCTCTCCCCTCCCAAATCTATAGAAACGATGCTAACATTAAAAAGGGGTTTATTGATGGGCACAGCAAAACTGCATGGTGGGCCCTCCAGAATAGTAGTTAATTTAATTAAAATGGAAAGAGCACCGGTTGGCAGTCCCAACTAAACCCAGCTGAGTAGTCATAAAATCTTGGGCCGTCATTATGGGCCTACAATACAGATTTTTTTTTTTAAGTCACTCCACTCTATTAAATCTTTAGTTTGATTTTTTCTCATTAAACAAATGAAGAATATATACTAAAGAGACAGTTCATTCCTCTTTCTATACTTATGGGTAAATTAACATTTATTGATTCAAACTTAGAAAAGAGTTTAAATGCACCTGTATTGGCACTTTTGAAATTGGCCAGATTATAAGTGTTAAGATGATGACCTGGTCATCTTCTGGACACCACTCCCTTTTGATGTTACTTCCGACCTATTTCTTAATTTTAAGGCGTATAAAGAACTCGCTGATCATATCTATAATCAAGGTTTATTAGATTTTGTATCTTCGTTTTACTTAAAAATTTTACTTTTACATTGAACATTTTACTTAACTAGCTAGGAATCGGAGTTTAACTTGAATAAGGAAACTCAATATCATATTCTCAATCCTACATATTATCTAGGACCCAAAAGTTTTTTTCCTTTTTCGTATATTTTATTGTCATTATTAAATCAATTCCATTAGTCAAAACCTCTCAATTCAGAAAATGAATATCATTTGCTCTTCTGTCTGATGAGCACAGGCCCGCCCTATGGTAGAATATCCACAATCAGGCACCAATTGCTTTTAATAATCTTTTCTACTATCCTTTGTTGTATCATTCTTACTGTATATTTTTAAAATTTTAATTTCATGCTTATTTCCAGTGAAAAAAATGAATTGGTTGGTATGCTTATAGCTCTAACTATAATATGCTCAAACTTTGAATCAGGTTGATATTAAATGGGATCAAACTTTGTAATTTTAAATTTTCTATCTTCCTTTATTTTTCCATTTTAAATTTGTAACGATCACATATTAATCCCTTTTTTTTTTGCATGAATTCTATAGGTGTTTTTTATATAATACTAAAAAACAAAAATCTTCCTCTCTTATATTTAATTAAGAATGAAACATCAAAAAGATATGAATCCTTCTAAGATTGCAAGCTAACGTCAAACTCAACTTTTACGAATGAAAAGACTACGTCAAAATGAAAAAACAATAACATCTACAGGTGAAAAGATATTCAATAAAAATTGTTTTAATTTTATATTAGATAGATTTGGTTTATTGATAATTGTTATAAGTCATTCTATAGAAATTTGTCATTAATCAAATACACATAAAAGTGACTATCAACTTTCGAAAATAAGAAGAATGAGAAGATTTTGCTTCCAACATTTATATGCACCAAATGGATGTCAATCCCCATTTTCAAATAACCGCATTCAGGTGCTCCAAAATAATCTAAACAGCCACATAGAAGTTTCCAGAGGTATATTATTAATTATTTCCTTATAATAGAATCTAATCGGATAATTACATTTTATTTTAAAATAATTATTAATATATTGTTTACTATTATCGTCAGTCTATGAACGTAGTCATCAAGTCTCGACGCAGCAACGTGATGTCCATACTCCAATTGTTATCAATCAACAATGTTTGTCGTCCCAAAATCAACATTATGTCTATAAACTTGCTCGAAGATAAAGAATTATGAAGCTACGACATCCTCGTGCAACAAATTGCCAAGATTTATCAACAGTGTCAATTGCCATAAATTGTCATATAGGAAATGAGGAGAGTTCGGCATTACAAGATAGATTCAATGACAAAGAACCACGTGATTCATCAATGAGCTCGAGAGGTATATTATTAATTATTTCCATTTAATAATGTAATTGGAGAATTACTTTTTATTTAAAAATAATTATTAATATATTGTTTACTATTATCGTCAGTTTATGAACGTAGTCATCAAGTCTCAACTAGGTGTCTACTTTCAATTTAAATTGGGTTTTCCTTCCACGAATTAAAGGCTCATGTTGGGCGCGGGCCATGAAGTGCTAGTTATATATATTAAAGCAAACGGGAAGGTGGGCTGTAAGCGGTGTCACATCAGCACTCTTGAGCCTCATGATGCCACATAGGAGCTCTTATGGTGCCATGCGTCATCATCCCATAAATATAGATAAATCCATCCAATTTTAAAACTAATCCCCTAAAATCTCTCTCCCTTAATTTCCTCGTTACTATCCCTAAAAAATCTCATCACACTTCTCTCTCCCTTCTCCTTTCTCCTTTCCTTTTTCTCTCTTTCTTCAATTGCAAGTTACAAACCTTAATTTTCTAACTCAATACCGTTTCTAACTTCTCCTCCCATATGTAACAAATCTAAGCCCTTAAATCTAGATGTCAATACGGTTTCTAATGTCCCCCACTTTTTCTCATAATCCCACGTTTGCTAATTTACCTCCTTATAATTCAAATCCTCAAAACAACCCAATCTCTCCAACAATAAAATCTCTCTTATTTTTTCTAAGCTTATATTATTCCTTCCCTCAATCGGCACCCATTCCATTTTTCTCATTTCATCTCAATAAAGCAATCAAATAGTGGGATCCAATTATTTTAAACTAATGCATATCTTTACTCTTGCAAGTCATTCGTGGGACATGCTGGAATATTAAAACATTCATTCTCGGGACATGTCATTCCTCCGCCAAGTTCATTTTCATCCCGCACTATATTCTCACACAATCAAAATTCAATAATTAATTTTCAAATCGATCCCATGTGATATTTTCTCAGGAGCATATCCAAATGGGACCCAATTGTAAACCTCCATCCATCCGGTTCATTCCACTTTTGATGATGTGGCCCATGATCTTTATGGCCCTCATCAATTGCTAGGCATGACTAGGATGAAAAGGGGGTTGGGTAGAAAATAAATGGGAAAACTTTGATCGTGCTCATCAATTGGAAAAATAATAATTATTGTAGATGTGGCCACTTTCAAACACACCATGATGCACCTTAATGAATTAGGATAAGAGGCCCACTTTTAAATAATATATCATGTGACCCCACCAATGCTCCTTAGAACACCACATCAACAAGGGCCTACTGTCCAAATGTCCAATTGGACACACCTTTAGATATTTGGATATGGGGCCTACCTTTATCGTAAAATCTATTCTTTTCCAATAATATCTTAGAAAAGAATTACATATTTCATTATATTTTTTTAGCCGGGGCACTATACATCTCCATTTAATTATGTAAGTTTACGCTTGTGGGGACCACCCATGGTCCATCAAAATGGACCAAATCCACGACCCCCCTAAATTGCACATGTCCACTAGCTTTTGGTCAGATACTGATTTACTGGACCGTTTGATCGATTGTGTACCGATCCGAATGGACTGTTGACCATTAACGTTTGGAGCCAGATGGAGATGGTAAAAACCACGATTGGAATAATTTTTTTGCAAAGAGAAAGGTCCCAATGACTCCTTGAAATCCCCCCATTCCCACCCCCATATGGGTCCCTAGGTGGACACCACCACACACTTAAGCTTACTTTATCCTAAGCTCTAGCTTAGGAGAGCTGGCACAATATAGATACACATTCATACTTGAGCAATGGTCAATGCCTTTAAATTTAAGGGGTCGTCATGTTATGTAAGTTTAATTCATTTTATATTTATTTTCATTACATGTTAAAAGATTCTAATATTTAAGGATAATAAATTTCTTTACTTTAGATTTATTTTATCTTAATAATAGTTTAAAAGAATTCTTAAATTTTAATATATTTTCATTTTTGGCCCGGGCTTAGCACGGGCGTTTGTTGCTAGTATAACTAAGTTCGATATTACAGTGTGTCAACACTAATGAAGGAAAATTTACAAGAGTGAAAATGCTGCAGGGTTTAATGAGGATTATTCCATGATATCATGGGATAAGGGTAAGACCGTAAAAATGTCCTAGGATAAAAATAAGATTATAAGAAAAGGAAAAAACAAAAGACCAGAGAGAAGTGACTCTCGTGATGTTTTATTATCTTTTGTCATTAACTCATGGAATCCATGCATGTGTTAAGGGGAAGTAATCCGTAAACATCTCTAAATTATGTTATGACTAATTTTAGTTCATTTATGCATGTTCATGTCCCTGCTAGCTAGTTAAATATGATAAGAGTCAATTTCGGTTTCAAATTCAAAACAATTATTTATGGATGTGGCTAACTAGATTAAATGATTCATGCATACAATTGACCCTTGCAATCTAAATCGATGCCAATGAAGGCCATAAATTATTGCTAACAATTGACGCTTTGTCAAATCTTGCACTAATATTTCGTACAATGCACTTTACTTAGGGCCTGTTTCTGTATTAGAAATTATAATAGGAATTTGTCATGTTGGTGATTTTAGGGCATGATGTGACATCTTATTCCTTACATTTGCAGAGGTGCTATTTGTTTTACAAGCATTCTAAATTCCAGCCGAATTTAGAAATTCTAGCCTCTTTATTTTTTGGTTGAATTTCTGAATGCTCAAGTACAAAAGAGCATCAAGGAATTCCACCGTGTCTAAGAATTTCAGCCGAATTTAGAAATTCTAGACTCTTTGCTTTTTAGTTGAATTTCTGGATGCTCAAGTACAAGAGAGTATTAAGGAATTTCACCCCGTCTAAGAATTTCAAAATTCTCGTATAAAGAAACATGCCCTTAGCTTGCGTTTTCTCATCGTTATGTACTTCCTCTTTTGCCTTCCATTTTTATATGCACTTATATATAGATATATAGATATATAGATGAGTCACCCCTGCTGAACTCGTTATAGGTTTTCAAGGATCTGAATCAGCTCATTTCGGAATTCTTTGGTCAAAAGTACATCACTATAGATTATTCGTGTCTGCATTTACTAGATGTTTTACGGGTGAGCATGATTACCCGAGATAAGGGGCCAATGGCAATGACTACCCGAGTCAATGAGCCAATATTCTTCTACCGAATGTTTGATGCTGGACCTAGGTTTCCATCAGCTACTCTTCTTTCTCTCGCCGGGCTCAAATTCAAGAAAGGCATTACTGAACGCAATACTCGCATGGACATCTCTGTCGATGAGAAAAGGGGCTTCCTCTGGCTCCCCTGGATATTTGTTGACGAACTTACTGAGACATGGTTCCTCAATCTCATGGCCCTGGAGCGTTTTGAAGTCATGGAAAGCAATGGAGTGAGTTCCTACATTTCCTTCATGGGTATGCTCGTCCGCTCGGCCCAAGATGTTAAGTTGCTACGTAATCATGGGATCATCATCGATGGTAAGTTAGCAAAGAGCGATGATGCTATTGCAAAGTTGTTCATTGAACTCTCAAACAATCCGGTTAATCACCCAGATGACAGCCTGCATAAAGAGAGATCTGCTTTGGAAGAGTGGTCTGCTAGAAGCAGGGGTAAGTTGAATGTAAGGTTTGCAAAGTGGGGATCCAATTTTGTAGAGACTTACTGCAAGAATCCATGGTCTGCTATTGGGCTTGTTGCAGGAACCATCCTTTTGGTAGCCACAGTCGCACAGACTGTCTATACAATCCTCCAATTCTATCAGAGGGAAAACTTCCCTACTCCAAGTCATCCTCTCCATCCTTGAAGGAAATATATAGAGCAACGAATGTTATTGTTGCTTTATGCATAACCTGTTTTCCTTTTCCTTTGTTCTGTTCTTTAGTGTGGCTTGAGTGTACTTTTTTTATATTGTGGGAGCACGTACTGTTTTACAATGTTCAGCTGCTTTATTCATAGCTTATTTTCCTTTTCCTTTCTTCTTTAGTGTGGGAAGTGTACCTTTTCTTGTGGGAGGACTTTTTTACAGTGTTCAGCAACATGAATGTTTCAACATTATATGTGGAATTTAGGATAAGTTTCTACTGTACCTTCCATGGAAAATTGATTTGCATTTCTGTGCAGTTGGGTTTTCGGTTACACAGGGGGCCAGCCCAAACATCTTCATTGGGGGCCGTGGGGCTGTGTAAAAGAAAAAAACTGTTTTGTAGGGCCATATGTAAGATATGTATCGAGTTGTCCGGGGTTTTTGAAAAATTAGCGGGCCATTTGTTAAAAATGTATATAATTGCCAAAAGGTACGTAAGGGGATTTTAAAAAACTTTAACCCTGCCGCCCTGTGCCCCTTTGTTTTGCGAGTTAGAGACGGCAATCTGCGCATAAAAGGCCGTTAAAATGAGGGCTTTTATTCATAGGGCGGAGGTTGATTAGAATTTTGTAGGTCTCTAATTCAAGGGCCAGGTTTGGACAATATGAGGACTGGCTCGACTCAGCCTTCCTATAATTATCCTAAAATACAAAAGTATCTTGACGAGAAATGGCAGCCCTATGGGGGGATCCTCATATTTAGACCAATGACATTAGATATGGATCTAATGGGTTCCCCCAATACTCTCGTAATTGTGTGAGAGGCACTCTCATTTGAGCATTTATATATGAGAAATTCTCAAAAACTCTCCATTTAAAAAGGGGCGTTTTTGCCCCTCTTTTAATATCCAATAAAAGTTTGACATGTCATCATGCCTTGAAATTTGTACGCTCATCCAATTTTATTTAAATCGGACGTTGTCTCTTCCTCTTATTTCTCCTAAAAAGTCTGATAAAGTTGGATGGTTTAAAAAAAATTTGATTGTACTAAATAGTTGGGCCCACCATGAAATTGTGGAAATTGCAAGTTTTCCCTCATGCTCAATATCATGGCAGGCCCACTTCCTATTTGATTGAGTTTTGTTGAAGGCTAATAAAAGATAGGCCATTAATTTTGAATGGACTAATTATTTTTTTCCAAAAGAGGTCACTCTAAAAGATGATCTAAATAATTAAGATTCATGAAAATAGGCCATTCATCATGGTCCCATCAGCTGACAAGTGCAACCTAAGCTTTTGGAGTAAATTGATCATTAATTTGGCTAAGTTAGTTATTTATTTTATTTTTTATCACTAATCTGGCCCCACATTGAGTAAATTGAACCAAAGGTAATGAATAAATTGTAGCATAAGTGGGACCTATACATGGATTTTAAAAATCTTCATATTAAATGCCCTAAAAAGAGGGAAGTAAATCACATTCATTGGAGAGAGAGTAAAAAAAGGAGAACACGAGGATGAGTCATGTAACTAGTGTTTCATCCAAACTATTGGATGGGAAAATAACTAAGAGGTGAAAAAGTCTTTTACAGGAGCTTTTATTTCTCATTTGATCCTTAGAATGTAACGCCCCAATTCTGAATACCGAAGATAACGCTAAGGTGCCCGAAGTTGGCGCTACTTCCCGGATAAACCGAGAACTTCCAAGATCGTAGTCCGCAGTGAGATCAAATTTTAAAACTTTTTAAACAACATCTTGATCAACAGTTATTTGCGGAAGCGAAATAAAAGATAGCAGAAGCAAAGGTATCAAGTATATATATCAGATGTAAAAGTGCGGAAGCCTGATAATAATCTCAAAGTGTGAACAACAAGTGTATATACATATCAATCTAACCAACCCATCTCACTACAAAAATAAACTCTCAAAGTTCTAAAAACAACTGCACTCAACCCTCCAGTGCAGGCTCTCCATCCTCCGGCTCGACCACCTGGTCAGCCGGCCCCCATCCGTAGTCCCCGACTACAAGCACCTCGTGGATCGCGTCACCCGTGGGATCAAGGTCTGGACCTAAGCACCAAAGATGGGTCAGATCTAAAGATCTGGCAAGGCACCATATACAGATAACACCATATGTACACAACAAAAGAGAGTAATGACAGGTATATAATCATATGAGTGAACAGAATACATAATCTAAGCAGTTGAGCGGTAATAGCAGTTTAGAATCAGAATGATAAAGTATCTAATCTACACAGACAACAAGAGGGCACATTCACACAAGCTATATACACCGCGGGATATTATGTCGCGGCCCTCCCGTATTGTAAACGTCCCATACCATAAACAGTTTGTGATGGGGAAAGGGTAATAACCATGCAAGGGATAACAACCTTGATAAATATAACATACAATATACATAACACCGATCACACCCCTTTATCACACCGATCACACCCCTTTATCTCACCGATCACACCCCTTTATCAGATTAACTCGGACGCTGTATCACACCGTCTGTCTAATCACAGCTCGTCATGATAGCTCTAAGTAACCAGAACATAGCTCCTACCAGAGATGATCAGTCAACTGGCTGAGCTTAGAACAACTAAGTGAATGTTCAGTGCCGACTCGAGAAACTAAGTACGGGTCTGTGTCTGTCTAGGCTAATCTTGCGTGAGCAAGGTCCTACCCAATGTCTCTAAGATGTTAAGGTACGACATTGTGGAATACAGTCCAATATCCAAGTCCAAGTCCAACAATATTGGATCCACTCCAAGGCTCACAACCGTGGCCTGAGGCAACACAAATATCATACCATGTCCATTCCACAATTAATCACCCTATGCTCCTACACAGTGAGCTAACTGACCATTTATCCTAAACCTCTTCATACTATGGTTTCACATCCCCAACCTTAGGCCGTATGAGGGCCCGCCTAGACACAGACACTGGTCAATTATCTCCAAACACTACATAGGGTCACCTCTAAGTAATCCTAAACACTACATAGGGTCACCTCTAAGTAATCCTAAACCTCTTCATACTATGGTTTCACATCCCCAACCTTAGGCCGTATGAGGGCCCGCCTAGACATAGACACAGAAACGGGTCAATTATCTCCAAACACTACATAGGGTCACCTCTAAGCAATCCTAGGTTCAGGTTCTCCAGTTTCCAATAATTAACAAGTTTAAAACAACAACAAGGATAAGAGAAAAGAGCAACTCATGGAATCCTTAAAAACAGGGAATCAAGTGGAAATAAGCAAAGGACTAATCCTAGGTAGTGGTCCACTCTTGGTTCAGGGCTCATCATCTGATTGGATCCCTATCTGTAGCCTTAGGTGTCCAAAAAGATAATTCTGGTGCTCTTGAGGTTGTGGACACCATGGGCTACAGTTAAGGTTTGAGTCAATGATGATTCGAATCCTGAATCCTCAATAGGTGAACCCCACGAATCAAGGCTGAGCCATGCCATTAATTCGTGGTGTGGCACACTTGATGGGAGGTCATTTGGATGGTCAATGGAACCCACATGTGATCAAACATCATAAGTGTTGAAGTCTGGAAATCTGCCTGTCCACAGCTTGCCCGGTCGACATCACACCCTGGGATGTCGACCGGGTGAACTCGATGTTGACCTCCCAGGTCGACATCCTGCAGTGTCCCCGGTCGACATCATGGCCGTGATGTCGATCGGGTCCACTGAGACCTGGTGTCAAGCACCTGGGGAGTTCTGCAGGAAATCCAATGTATCCGGTCGACATCATGGTCGTGATGTAGGCCGGGTATACAGCATTTCTGCTCTTTTCTGAAACTCCAGGTTTCAGCTATCTCCTGTGTTTTCTTGTGTGCCCGGTCAACCGAGACAGGGTCCGGTCGACCGGGTACACTATCTGTGCACTGTTTCAGGAAATAACTGAGACTTATGTTTTCAAGCATTTTAGTGTGCCCGGTCGACCGAGACAGGGTCCGGTCGACTGGGTACACGTAAATTACAGAATTCCAAATTTTATGGGATTTCCCTTTTTCAATCAATTTTCATCCAATTTCTCCCCAATTCACCTCCAAACATCACAAAAGCATTCAAAACATAGAAAACACTTCTATACTCCATCCCTCCATCAATCCATCAACCCATCCGGGCCATTGATCTTCCAAATGGGAGAACCCATCTATCAATGGCCAATTTCCATAAAAACTAGCTCAAAAGGAAAATCTACACATGTATTATCATCTACTAGAACTGAAATTACAGAAACAAGAAAGAGAAGCATGCATCTAATGAAATTGCATAAGGTACTTGCCTTAATGAAGAAGAAAATGGAAATTGATGTGAGAGAGAGATCCAATGGAGTGATAGTTGCCAATGGGGAGAGTCTCTAGCCTCCTTGTGCTGGGATTTAGGGGAAATTGGGGTTGCTTGGGAAGGAAGATAGGTTAATTGGGGAAGATGAGAGGCAATTAGGGTTTTAGGCTCTTTTGCAATAGCTTAGGTTTATATAGATTAGGGTTTTAGGCTAATTACCTAAAGGGTATTTTGGCTCTAAATGGAATTGAAATGGGGCCATGGGTAGTTGGGTAATTAGGTGGGTTCTAGAAGGTTCCACTCTCAAGCCCCTTCCATTAGTACTAATTGTAATTAAACTCTAATCTAATCAAACCTAACATAAATTAAATTAAAGCTATTTCTAAAACTTAGGGATATTATAAACTATACTACTAATTCCCTATTAAATAGCTTATTAAAGTATAAAATACTCTATTAATTATTATTAAATTCAAACTGAGGGCCCACCAGGGGTGGGGCCTCACATAGAACGTTAAAGAAAGACATGAAGACAACCTGATTATACAAAAGGGTCATCTCCACTTTATTTACATGGGTTCTTCATTGCTTCACCTTCTGAGTGTTGGTTGTTTACAATTTTTTTTTTTTTTTACAACTCCTTCGTCAGGCTTAGGAGATCAAAATAAGGAAAAAACTTGGGTTGAAGGAAGGGAGGAGAGATCTGCTGTCTTCGAGGATTTGCTGGAGACAAAATTGGAGAAACTTGCAATTTAGCTTATTTGGTCAGTCATTGTAGTTTATCACCACTGTTGGGGAAGAATAATTAATTTGAGGAGTCTGCTTCAAAACAACAGAGGCAATCTCTATCCTTCCTCCATGGTGAGAAGAACAAAGGTTGACTTTCAGAAGCTATCGCCCAGGTCCAAGGACAGACGCCCACTATTGCTTGATTCTCACCTTACAGATGAAGGAGGAGAGAGTTTCGAATAGGACAGAGTTTCGAGACTTCTTTGCGCAAGATCCGAGAGACAATGATATTCTTGTGGAAAAGGCATTTGTCCGACCTCCTTCTTATTCTCCTGAGTCTTCATTTTCTAGCCTCTATGGGGTCATAACTGCTGGAGATCATGGATGAGTGGAGGTAATTTTGAAATTGTCATTGACGGGCTTGTAACTGTTCCTTTTTTGCAGGTCCAGCTGCCATTGTAAGAAGTAACTGATCATGGATAGTGGGTGACGTGCAGCCGAGGAAGAAGAAGTTTGGCGGCCAATGCGTGGAGTCGCACAGTGTCCAGCGACCAGCCTTGCATCGTTCAGCGATCAGCTTTTGAATAAAGGTCAGCGGCTACTTCATTGTGCTGGGCAGCCTGTACATTAAAGACTGCAGCAGTCAGTGACGTTTTGCAGACAATAGCCGTTAGAGAATTCTTTTGTTGTAGCCGGCCAGACTCCAACAATCACCAAATGTTATCATTTTTTTATGAAAAATGTATATTTTGCCTTGGGAAGTGTCATGCATGGGCAGATGAATTTTTATGTGCCATCAAATGCCCCCCTCACCCTCGCTGCATTCATTCATCCTTTTGCATGTCCCCTTATGGTCTTTAGCGCACACTTGGCTGCCCTGCTTAATCAGAGACCTTAGTTCGAAAACCTTTGAGTGCACACTTGTTGCCGAAGTTGAAAATCAAGTTTATTCTTTCATCTAGGTTTTCTTCCCATTTTTAAAATAAGGGGAGATGCTGCCAAATTTTCTGGAGGTTCTAACATCTTTTCTTTTCTTTTCTTCTTCTTCTTTTTTCTTTTTGATCAAATAAGAATGCTGCTTCTACTTTAGATGTGAAAACTTGTGGCCATTTAATCAAAGGATTAGGATGATCACATGAGCTTCCATTACCATATACCAGCATGCCCCACCCAGATCTTCAAATCTCCCAACCCAATAAGCCCTCTATAACTTGTGGGTCAGTGTTTGTAATGACCAATCTCACCATAGATCCACCTTCAATCAAAATCAAATTCAGAAGTACTTGATAACTCACCTGTACATGTAACTTAAGTAATGCATGGCGCGCATTGGAGGTTTGTGCACACTGGTCTATGGGGCCCACCTTGGGATGGGATCACGGGGGATTTAAAGATTTGGGTGGGTCATATCTATTTACCAATTTTGAGACCCTTTTGATGATCGTACCATCTTCATCTAGACCCCAAAATTCAACATTTCAGTCTATTAGATGGGTGTACAGTCAATTTGTGGGCCCAATCTATTTGGATGGGTGTTGACCCCATGAGACTGGTGCAGTTCAAGCGGGTCCTTGGGTGTGGTCCACCCGGATGGGCTCATGCCAAGTGCACGCTGGATAACTAGTCATGTAAATGTTGTGTGTTCACATATTTTATTACTGATCAAAATGATGTCGGATTCGATTGGAGTAACATTTGTTGAGGTCCCACTAAAGGGAGATGTTCTCATGCGAGCAAAATGCATGTTAAAAGATAATTTGGAAAATTCTGAGTTACTTGCCCAAAAATTCTGATTTACTTGCCCACTGAGAGACTCGGTCTCCAAGTAGTCAATCTCCATGTGTAGAAAAGTAGAAAATGCTATTTGGGCTAAGTATTTAAGACATCAACTTCCTTAATAAAAATTAGTGGTTTGCTCGTATGAGAACCACTTTTGTTAGGACCATGGTTTGCACCCGGAGATACGTTCGAAACTACACTACTATACTGGGGCCACAAGAGATTTTACCCGACTTTTTCTCTTGTATCCGTAGGAATTATTTTCGCCTAAAGGCCTGAAAACCTGTTATAAAAAAAATAATAAAAGACTCCTTAATAAAAATTAGTGGTTTGTTGACCAAGAAGCAATTCTTTTACGCAAGAACCAACGTCTGTAAATACCCACTTCATGTGTGTGGAAATGCAAGCATGTACTGCGTGGTGAAAGTCAATGTAACAAGTGTGCCAGTGTGGTGGTGTGTGTCTTAATAATCGTATGAATCCCATGTAAGAACTTATCAATAGGTAATTCTCTAAAACAACCAAGTTTAATGAAACGCCCCCTTTTTACCCCTCTTTTAATGAATAGGATCCACTCAATTTAGCCTTTTCATACATACACTATGCCCTCGTGAATAGCTACGAGTCCAAATTTGACACTTATCCAACTTTTCCTCACGATTGAATTGAAATTGTAAGAATAATGTCTATAAAATAATTAAATTTGGGCCATAGATAAAAGGATTAAGATTATCTTATGGAGTCTAAACTTTGCATATAGGTAGGTCTCAGGTGGATCTTTCCATTCAACAGGCATCCGTGATCATCATGCATCTCGGTGGGTCATATTTGGAGGGGCGTTTTTCTCCCAAAAAAAGCCAAACCTCATTTTGGAGGGTCGGGGTAATATGAAGATCTAGGTGAGGCTTATAGTTTACTGGTGTATGGTGATGGGGGCTCATGCAATCATCATAATCTCTTGATAAAATGCCCACAAGTTTCGGCAGTCTAAAATAGGTGCACAATCAATCCATCATCCAATAGTCCAGTCCATTCGCTTAGGTGCAAATCTAGGCATCCAATGACTATCAGGGTCTGTGTGGTTCACATGGACCATAGGTGGGCCCCACTATGAGGTGTGCTCAAGGCGTTCTTCAAAAAGAGGTGTGCGCTTGATAACTCACTAATGCATGGGTTGCGCACCGGAGGTTTGTGCACACTGTGCTATGGAGCCCACCTTAGGTTAGGATCGTGAGTGATTTAAAGATATGGGTTGGTCATATCTAGTTACCAAGTGTGAGACCATTTTAATCATCATACCGTCTTTAAGTGACTCACGATCCCAATTACCCAAGGCCATCAATTGAATTGGTTTGGATTTTTAATAAGTGGGCCCAAAGAGTAAAACGTATTTTCTCAGAGAAATTAGGATATGTACTTGGCTGCATCCATTTGTGGTCAAGATTATGTCTTTATTGCTTTAAACTCATTCGAAACTCAAAACAGAACGCCCATTTCATAACAAGAGACCTATGTATGTGGCCTTGTTTAGTAGAATTTTATAGAGGGTAGAAAAACGGACCCACAGTTCTCTTATATGATTCATCTAATTTTCTTTGCCAGGCGACTCACCCATGATCAACTTAAGCCACACGCATGCGGATTTCACATTCATCCAATGCTACTATGGACTGAAATGCCTTAAAAAGCCATTAACTTGAGTACCATATATCAATTGATAGGTCATTGAGATAATTGAGGTACTTCCATATGCCACCACCAGAAGAATTGCGTGGCCTAGGTGTGCTCTATCTGCAAGTTCGCATGGTAACAGAGGGAAGCAGTTCTCACAAGAATAAAACTCTAAATCAATTATAAGAATAAAACTCTAAATCAATTATATACTCTATATATATATATAGGGAAATGATCATATGCATATTTCTCTCACCATAGGATGGGGGAAACTTTCCTTTTTGGGTCTTTTTAAGTACAAAAGAGCTCACCCCATGTACTTGAAAAGACCCAAAAGGAGAAGTGCCGCTCACCGTATGGTGAGGAAAAGATGCATATCAACATTCCTCATATATATATATATATATAAAGACTTCTATAATTTTTCTCATATTTTTGACCAAATTTGAGCTTGATCCTCTATCTCATCTAATCCAGGTCCAAATGTTGCAGAATTTCTAGACTGGTGAACGAAGAGCGAAACACTGTCCGTGCCCTTAGACTCTTAAACAGTAAATGGGCTTAGGCCTAGACCTCAGCGAGTCAGACACGAATCCACCTTATTGACAAGCTTAACAGTAATGAGATGTTAGCCTTGCTAATCAAGAATAACAGAAAAAAAAAAAAAAAAAAGGCTTCTATTTGAATATGCTAAAATCAAACAATTTTCAATTCTTCTCTACTCTACTCTAATAGACTTCTTTTGATTGGGTTACAAATGGAACAGTTCCAGGTCGGAACCATATTGGACTCAAACCTAGATTCATTTTTAAATAACAGTTTCGGTTCCAGATTTGGTTATAACTTGACCTATTTTGTTGGTTCCAAATCCGATTCCGATAAGAAATCATGGACCCGGTTGCAGAACTGGGTCCGGTTAGAGAACCCAAATCTAGATCCAAAACCGGTTTTAATTTCTTGTTTAGTTTTTGTTTTATAATTTCTTCTTAAAATAACCTTATCATTCAACTTATACCAAAGCATTAGCTCTACTACCTTCAGGATTAAACATAAAAATGTCTAAGAAAATGTTGGTTTTGAGGTACAATGTATCAAAGACTTATATGGCAGGTCTTGGGTCCATGGGTCAGGACCTATTGGGACCTAGACTCGGACATGTTTATCAATTGGAACCTAAATTGGATTTTGGACCCAGACCCAGGTTATGAATCGGACCTAAAATAGGTTCCATACTTGGCTTTTTACAGGTCGGAACGTCCGGATAATTGGAGAATCGGATACACGTTTGCAACCCTACTTATTGAATGTTGTTTGATGTGTAGAGCAGGGCAGATTCACCATTTTTTTTTCCTTTTTTTGGGATATAATCTAATAACTGATTTGTCGATTAAATTGCACACATGATTTCAAAATATTAAAAATATGTTTAACTTTTTTTTTTTTTTTTTTGTAATTTGTCCTCAAATACCGCTTTTTTTTTAAAAAAAAAGAAATTAATAACTATCATAGTTGCAGCGCTGATGTAAACGTGGGTGGGTGAGAACTTACCTATTCCAAAAAATTAAAAAAGTCTCATTAAGAGAATTTTTTTTTTTGCCCTTCTCATATCATTTTTGCACCTTGAAGAATATATAGAGAGAGCAGCGTTCTTGTTGCTCTATTCATTAGTAAACTGACTTTCCTTTTCGTTAGGCATAACTGTTATTTTTCTTGTGGGGACAATTTTTAAAAGTTCAGCAACATGAATGTTTGAACACTAAACATGAAATTTAAGATATATTTTTATTGTATTTTGTGTAGAAATTCCTTGGCTTTCTATGCAATTGGATTTTTTGTCGCATATGCAACATTATTCCCCAAGAGCCTTTTTTTTAATTCAGTTTGCATGATGGGAGAACATTTCTTTTTCTTTGATTAACCAAAATGAGGATTGTTGGAATGCTAAAGGGACCTCAAGAGCATCCGTTAAGCATCATATTAGCTATTAGATGTCATGGGATATGATGCAATAAAAAAAGTTTAAAAACATGACTGGAGTCCAGCAACTCTAGTGATAATATCTGAATTTCAATAATGAAATTTAAAAAATTGAATTTAAGGAAGACTAATTGAATCCTACCTAACAACTATTCAACTAAACTATTTCTTATTAAAAAAAAAGGGGTTTTTACCAAAAAAATCCCCTTAGACAATTAGTAGACCAAAAAGGATTTAAGATTTTGTTAGTAATCTGATTGGACTTCCCGCCACACTTTACCTTTTCTTTTGCACTTTTGTACCGAGCAATCTGCTTGTCCGCTACTTATTTTCACCACTACATGTATACCTACTCAAATTTCCTTTTCTCATTTGTCTTCTTTTTCTGTCTTAGAAGAGAATTTATGCAACCAACTTTTGGCTTCCATGGATTTTTTTTGCAAATAAAGGTTTTTTTTTCCTTTTTTTTTAAGTAAAACTTGAAACGTGGACTTTATTATAGTGGTTCCTATGTATTGTTTTATAAACATTTTTTCACTCCATTAAAGAGTTTGGTGTACCATACTATAGAGGGCGGTGGAGTCTTTTTCCTTTCTTTAATGTCATATTGATTCCTTTGTAGTAGAATGGACATTGGCATTGGCATTGCCTAAAATGTGCAATGGCTTACATTCATCCATATGTGTAAGGCCCTAGAAACCAAAATGAAGATAAGGAAAGTTAGTCATGCGTAGTTTACCTTGATGTGAAGCTGGGCAGTGGAGGGTTGACAGATAAATAATAAAAGGAATACCTCCTTGGTCGTCCACCTGTGGCTGTGAGCTACAAAGAGGAAAAAGTAGACAATGGAGATGCCAACATGTGTCTGAAAAAAAAAAAAAAACACAATAGATGGGTGACCTAGAGGAGCTTGGGACCAAACAGGTTCGAGCGTCGCTATTGATGGAGAGGGGAAGGGAAGAGATGAGGATGAGGAAGAAAACAAGAGACAGCAAGCGCTGCTCATGTCATGAAAAATAAAAAATAAAAAATCGGAAAGGGGTCCATGGGACTACTTCGGTCTATGAATTTCTTAGAGGTCCTTTTTTATCTACTAAATTTGGCATCGTTCTCGTGTCGTTCTCAATTTTGTACTTAGATCAGGTTGGACCAAGACTACACTCTCTGGAACTTGTTTGACAATATTATATTAAATTATTCTGTTGAGAATATACTGTCTAAAACTTGTTTGATAACATTATAAAAGTTTTGCTCCGAAGAATAGAAGCGAGAGAATAATTAGATTTACAATGTAGACTTAACCTTTTATTATTTGCGGCACTCTGTTTTTCGTATATGGGACCCACCTATAAAATTTTAACGTGGTACCCATCTTTAAAAGTTAGAACATGAGGCTCATAATCATAGGATTTACAATATGAGCCCACTTTATAGGGATTAGAACGTGGGGCCATCTTTTTCTGAATGTAAATATGGAACCCACCTTTAGAAATTTCAACATCGTACGTATGTTTAGAAATTAAAATATGAGCCCACATTCATAGAATTTACAGTGTGGGTCCACTTTTTGTGATCGTTACCATGTGACCTACATTTAGGAATGACAAAGTAAAGCCACATTCTTTTTATAATTGTAGATACAAGACCCACCTTTAGAAATTACAATGTGATGCCGACATTTAGAAATTAAAATATGGATGCACATTCATAGAATTTACAATGTGGGCCCACCTTTATAGAAATTATAATGTAGTGCCAACTTTTGATTGATTGGTGAATACATGACCCACCTTAAAAAGTTAGAAGTGGTACCCACCTTTAAAAATTAGAGCATGGAGTCATATTCATAGGATTCACAATGTGGGCCTACATTCATAGGATACAATATGGCTCCACCCTTTACGATTGTAAAGTGACCCATCTTTAAGAATTATAAAGTGAGATTTAAACATTTTTAGTTTTCATTCCTCAAATAGTTAATTCGAGAAGAACCCTAAGAGCATGTTTGGTAATAGGTGAGGAGTTCAAAGATTTGAGGATTCCTCACTGCCCATATAATAGGGATTCCTCCTCCAAAATTTGTGGAATTGAGGACTTTACATTGATATTGATACATATAGAAGAGAAATTGGTACGTAAATCAGTGAAAGTGAGGATCTCAAATCCTATTGGGGGGAGGTTGGACCTAATTAAAAACTCTTAAAATATGAGAATACCTACTGGCCCAAATTCCCACAAATTTACAATTACCAAATATGAGTTTTTTCTTGACTTTGTGGGAAACCATTGAGGAGTTCCTCATACTTTGATTGCCAAAAAATGACATAAACATCAATCTTATTCCCCGTTGTATAGATGTAGCAAGTGTACCCAGTTATTCTCAGAAGATCAATTCACACCAGAGGCTAATGTTACCTGCAACAAAACAGAAATAATCAACTTATTGAAGGTGATAGTGGAGCCCAATAGCTAAATCCCAATATTCTTATCTTATTTCTAGTGGAGCCAAATTGAAGGTGGTAGTTGTGGTTCTTGTTTATTTACTATTCCGTCGGCTCTACTGCTTGTATTGACGTCTTACAAAAGGAATATACTGTCTTTAGACCAAATATAAGTACCGGTTGAAATTTAAGTATTTTTCATATAACTGTTAATGAAATATCTTAGAGTCATGTGATATTACACAAATAAAATATATCACAAATATTACGATATACATGCAATATTTAAGGATCCAGATTAATAATTATATAATTTATATAATTTCCACCTCTGTAGCCACTAAAAAAACCTCCGGTAAACCAGAAGACAACCCAACGAAAAGGAATAAAGGGTTTACATAGAAGGGTCTCTTCAATAACCCAACGAAAAGGAATAAAGGGTTTACACAGAACGGTCTCTTCAATATTCCCACCATCCCATCCCATCCCATCCGGCCATAATCCCATGTTATTCGTACTCCAGTAGGTCCAGCTCCACAATAATTGAAATCCAGAGGTCTATATGTAAAAGACAAAATTGCCAGTAATAATTTGTACGAAAAGATAGGTGTGTCCCATGTTATTCATACTCCAGTAGGTCCAGCTCCACAATAATTGAAATCCAGAGGTCTATATGTAAAAGACAAAATTGCCAGTAATAATTTATACGAAAAGATAGGTGTGGTTGGTCATGGGCCCACCAATGTACCTCCCAAGTTCTGACAAGTTAGATATTTGATTTTCAAAAGAAGAAAAATATTATTTATTAATTGAGACTAAATATATTAGAGAAATAATCAAAAGATAAAATAAATAAAACTTAAATAATATAAGAGTAAGCTATAAATTAAATTAATATTTATAAACACAATAATTATTACATAGAATCTAAACAATGAAATAAAATAAAAAGGGGTTTTACTGGGATCCCATAGTCTGAAATCTCTCACATGCCTAAAAATTACAAAAAAAAAAAAAAAAAAGAAAGAAAAAAAAAAGGGTCAAATATGACATTCTCTTCATCAAATGCTGATGAACAACTTCATGTACCTTGGCAGGAGACAGAACCCAAATGCTGATTAATTTCTCTGGTATTGTGGCCGGTAGAAATGAGGAGTGAATGAGAGTTATTATGTTAAGTGGGGGTTAAGTAAACATTTAGAGGTAAGTGGGGTCGCTGGGATTTTTTTTTTTTTTGCGAAGTTAACTTTGTGAATTTGTCATATTCTATTCAATTTTGAGATGCATGAACGAAAGTCTTCGGAACCTCGGACGGATCGGGTCAAAGAAGAAAAATTGTGGTTCATAACCAGAGGTTTCCAACAAGCCAAAAATCAGAATTTTCAGATATCTGTGGCAAAATATGTGATTCTCCAAACTGTTGTATATACCTCGAAAAGTGTGCCCGGGTTCAAATTAGGCCGTTTTGGGCCTTAGATGAGTTTGGACTGAATATGAAAGTTGTTGGGCAGGTCGGGACTGAACTTTTCAGCTCAAGGTACAATTTTTATGAAATTTCCAAGATACTCATGAAAAACCTTAAAATTCTAACTTAACCTAGAAAAAGTCGAATTCTCAAAAAAATCTTCTAAACTCTCCGGAACTAATCCCAACTTAGCTCTAATCCTAAGAAACTCTTGATTAACCTCTAATCAATCATCATTAGCAACTAAATATAATTAATTAATGTTAATCACTGTAATTAAAAAATCGAGTTTTTACACTCACTGAAGTGGAAAGGAGGCCTGCATGAGCGGGAAGAAAGCCTATGCAAGTGGGAAATGAGCCCGCATAAGTGGCAAGAAATGATGTACCCTGGGTTAGAACCCCGAGCAGCCTTGTAAGAACTAACGCTCGTTACCACTCGTGTGGTAAGGAGCCGTACTTGTGCTCCTTTATTGTTAAAGGGCATTATCGGGGTTTTTGAAAAAAAAAAAAACAAAAACAACCAGGAGGCAGAGGTAAGCCCTTTATCCTACCCTCATGTCAGTCCTAGGTTGAGCCAAAGCCCTTGGAACCTTATAATATTAAAGCCCTTACCTAACCCTTAAGGGTTAGGGCTGAAAGAAATATTTTTTTATATTATTATATATAATAAACTTTTTATACTATGTTGCTCGCTCTCATTTATTTGATTTAAGGACATGTGCATTGCAAAAGTTAATCTTTTTATGTCATTTGTAAAAGAATGCACGGGACAAGTTACTTTATCCTTGTATAAAAATATTATTTATAATTTAATGAAATAAGCTAATTTAATAGCATTGTAACATGAAAATAGAACATATATGACACTATTAAATACATGAGCATCTTAAATAATGAGCTCAATTTTATTTGTTGTCCGAATATTAGTAAGATTGTTGCTGTTGGATTTGAAAACACCTTCGAACTTTCACAGTTATGAGGGTTGGAAGATACAGAGGCTTTGCCCGTCTGGGTGGGTTGAATTTGGGGGCTTTGCCTATCTAGGTGGGGTGAATTTGGGGGGTTTGTTTGACAAAATGTTGCCGAAAGACACTGATTTTTGTCGGATGTCGTTGTCGCAAAGTGAGCGGAAAACTTTATGTGCTAAAATGAAAACTTTTGTTTTCTTTGTCCTTTCATGAAACCAGGGCCAAAACTTAAGCCCTCTTCTAAAAATTTCCCTGTATAAAATTCCACAGCACCATCCTGATAAGGCAGGCTCCATCAATCCTCTCTCTGTATTCAATCCTCTGTTGTATACCATCCCCTACAAGGCTACAAGCAAACAATGTCGCAAAAGAAGTCCCATGAAAGCATAAATGACAATATTGAGGAAGGATCGCTCCCCTTGTTTTTTAATATGATGGGCTACAAGGACTTTAATCAATGGACGAAGAGGTCCATCCTCAAGGTGCCTCCTTACATCACACGCCCCAATTCTGATGCCTACAAGCCCAGAGTGGTCTCATTTGGTCCCTACCATCATGGCCAAGATCATTTGAAGCGCATGGAGGCCTACAAGATGGAATCCCTCAACCGCTTCGCAAACAGAACGAATTCTGACCCCAAACAATACCTTGACAAGTTTCGGGAACTGATGCCTCAGCTGATGGCTTACTACACATTCCTGAACGAGGAATGGCGGGGAGACGAAGAAAGGTTCTTGAAGCTCATGGTGGTTGATGGGTGTTTCTTGCTTGAGTGCTTCCGTTCCGAAATACCGTCCCTTAACGACCCTTTGAAAAACATCTTCAGGGGTACCATGGGGTCCAATATCAAGAGAGACATGCTCCTGATTGAGAACCAAGTGCCTATACAAGTTCTTCACATACTGCTCAAAATTTACCTTGGGGAAGTCATCCAGCCGGTAAGAGTAGGATTCGCATTGGCTTTCTTTTTTAAGTTTCAGCAGTGGGTCGGTTGGTTATGATATGCACTTATTTTAACTTCTGTTGTATGTATGCAGGATGCTTGTCTATTTCTTACATCTATATTATGAGGTTGATACTGGAAGTTGCATAATAAAATTAATTATTTCTCATTTTTCTAACCTATTTTTAAATGTATAGATGATACTTCTTTCTTTTAACTTGGCAACTTTCAAATTAAATTTATATTAATTTCTTATTTAACATTGATTCATTATTTTTTTTATTTTCTAATTTTTTGAAAGATTGACTCCAATAAAATTTCTATGATTTCTTTTTCTTTGTTTTTTTTTTTTTTTTTTTTTTTTTTTGGTGAATTGCTAATGTATATTGAAAAAGAGTAGGCCTAGAAGAGTTAAGCCACAGGTGCCCACTTCCACTCCTCTACTAGAGCTGTCGCCTTGAAGACTAACTGGTTCCTATATCCTGACCCTCAAGGTGAATAGAGGGAATATTATTATTACATCACGGCCACTGATAGCTACTTTGTTGGAACCAGTAGGGAGGTAATCTCAGATATTAAGGCCACTGGTAGGAACTTGGGGAAAGCTATGGGTGGATCCACCTTTGGCAGCTAAAGGATCAATTCATAAAATGATATCAGAATAATTGTAGTCTTGTACAAGTCCAATGTATCCTAGTCATCTGAATCGATATTTATGGGGCGCAGATTTAGCATATTCTACTTGTCAAGTCCATTATTTCACATGATTCTTTTACTGTTTTCACTTCTCGACATAAAAAATGTTAGAAAGGAATGTCAATAATGATAATTTCATTGTTTCAAAAGTGATATGAAGGAGAGAAAAAGAAGATATCGATTTTTGCATCCATGCCATACATATTTCCAAATGTAAAGTCATATCCCCGCTCCTCGTATCCATCTATGTACCCATATCCCTACCTTGGTATCATTTCCAGTATCGATATTATTATGATTAATTTTTATTTTTTTATGCATATGCATACAGCATACCCATGCTCAATTATGGAGTGCTCTCCCTTTCTCCTCTCTCTCTCTCTTAATTTTTCACAGTAAATATGTATTGGGCAAAAGAAAACAAATATGGTAGGAGTCTATTTCAATTTCAAAATCCATGACAATTATGGCATATGACAGAATTGGGTGGCTTAAGTAAATTAAATAATTCATCCATTCAGTTGAAACAAGCAATTTAAATCAGGCCCGATGATGATGTTCAACAATTGCTTACAATCGAGGCATCCATTGCACTATTCTTACTCTTGTGTTTCTTTTCTATATGTGCTCATCACCACCGCAAAAATTGTTATAGGTTCACCAGGAACTAAACAAGCTCATATTGGATTTCTTTCATTGTGGTGACGTCGCCGTAGATGACTCCTGCTTGCATGTACTGGATGTTTATGCAGAGAGCATGATTCGCCAAACTAATCCAACATGGCTATGGAGTATAACTTCTCCTGGACCTATATTTCCATCAGCAATTGTCCTTTCCGACACCAGGGTCAAATTCAAGAAAAGTGAAACCATTGGTCTCATGGACATCCATTTTGATGAAGAAAGGCGCTTGCTCTGGCTCCCCAGCATTACTGTTGATGAAGGTACTGAGACATTGTTCCTCAATCTTATGGCCAGGGAGCGGTTTGATGTCATGAAAAGGCATGAAGTGAGCTCGTATGTTGCCTTCATGGGTTTACTCATCCGCTCGGCCCAAGATGTAAAGTTGCTACGTTCTGGTGAGATCATCATCGCGAAATTAAAGAGCGATGAAGCCGTGGCTAAGTTGTTTGATGAACTTGCAAAGAATCCGGTTAATGAACCAGATGACAGCCTGGCAATGGTGAGATTTGAGTTGGAGATATGGCATAACACCCACATTGCAAAGTGCAATGAAAGGCTTGCAAACTGGGGATCCAATTTCATGGAAACTTACTGCAAGAATCCATGGACTGCTTTTGGTTTTCTTGTAGGAACCATCATTTCGGTTGCCACTGTGATGCAAACTGCCTATGCAATCATCCAATTCTATCAAAATGACCCTTTTCGCCGTTGATAACATAGAGCAAAGTTGTTGCTGTATTCATTACTTAAAGCAAATAATTTCCCTGTTCTCTATTGTGGCATTGGCTAGAGGGAAGCCAAGACCGGCAGGTATTGGATGTATCCTTAGTAATAAAAAGACGGAGTGTTTATATTTTCTTGTGGCTGTTATTGACTTAAAAGAGAAGGAGGTCCTTGTGATCTCTTAGAAGCTATGCTTGTATCTTCTTCTGATTTCTTTAGGTAGATTGATTCTTCCAATACTCTTTCTTGGTTGAAGTCCACAGTTGGTTGGCCATGGAAATTCTTCTTATATATTTTTAAGAGATTGAAGTGATTTCTTCGTCTTTACAAGTGTTGTTTTAGGAATGTAGTGTTGGAAAAATGGCTAGAGCACCCATGATTTTGGTCAACTTTGAGCCAAAATAAAAGTGGGACACACTTATCTTTTTTGGTGGGACTATATGGGAATGTGATCTACTTCATCAGTAGATTAGAACATGTTGTTGATCATACTTTGGTTTGGAATTGGGTTGAAATTGTTGTCAACATAGCATTGAGATTTTAATGGGACAGCCCACTTGCAGCCCAGTTGTGCAAAGGCCCAATCTAGTAGGAATGCAAAAGTCTTCATAAAGGCTCATCAGTGGGGCCCACAACTATTGGGTATGCACTTATTGAAAAAGACATTCTATTATCCAACTTTTTAGGATCTAAGGTCTAAGATAAGAAGGTAGTGACATGTGTGCATTAACTTTTTCTTTCTATTGTATAGAGAAGAAGAAAAACGTGGGTTGAGGGCTATTTTTTATTTATCATTGAGAGGAGCAAAAGTGTTAGGGCAAAAAAAAAAGAAAAAGTTATTTTATTCATCAAAAAGAGAACAAAAAAAAAGGTCTCTCTCTACTTCTCTCTCCATATATCTCTCATTCCGTATAAGAAAAAAAAAAAAAAAACATCTGTAGCGTGACAAGAGAAGAAGACCTTCTGGGGACTGCGCTATCATCTTCTGCAACATCTGTAGCGTGACTGTCTCAATGCTCAAATGTTCCATAAAACAATCCTAGGATCATAGATTAGTGGTGGGCCTTTCTGGGACACGTCTGATCTGGTGGCCATTGTGATCTACAACAACTGTGGCGGGCGTGGCCACCTTACATAGAAACGTTCATATGGCAGAATGCTTGACCGTGGGCTCCTACGCAGTACCTTTCTTCATCTGTGGTAAAGTCATCTTGCTCTCTACTTCATGAAGATGTATGTTTGTAGTCTTCCTCATATCATGTTGGTGCTTGTCTATTGGCGGCTTATATTGTGAAAACTGTGAGTAGAGAAATTTGTTTGCAGTATCTGTTTGTGGGTAATCAGAGTGTGCTTTTGACAGAGGTTGAAATTGCAAGGTTTGGCTGTGATTGATTGTGACTCGCAATAAGTGTTTGTGGTTGACAAGAGTTGCAGGGCAGATTTAATCGAGAGAACTGATCTCGGTGAAATTATTTAGATGATTGATATTTTCTTGACACCTGTGCGTGTTGCTGGAGTTTTATTGTAAGGCACCTGCATGTGTCATAAATTCTGTTTATCCTTGTAATCGCTCAAGTGGGTGCTTGAGTGTAGGGGTTGGTGCTCTTGTCCTTTGGTGAGGGCAAAGTTGTAAGGGGTTGGTGCTCCTAGCAGTTGGTGTTGCTAAAATAGTGGAGGTGCACTCTTTGTGCACCGTGGATGTAGCCTGCAGGTGAACCACGTAAAATCTTCTGTGTCGTGGTTGTGTGGTTGATTGTTTGCTTATAAATTTTGAGACAAACACTGATTCAACCCCCCCCCCCTCCCTCAGTGTACGTGTGGGTTCAACAATTGGTATCAGAGCAAGGTCCCATTTACAAGCATAATCTGCTTTGGGTGATCTTGTTACAACTCACATGGCTACAGGAGAAGGTTTTTCTTCTAATAAGGCACCACTATTTGATGGGACAAATTACTCCTTTTGGAAAGTCAAGATGCAGACTTACCTTTCAGCATTGGGGTATGACATATGGGACTGTGTAAGAAAAGGCTACAAAGGAAAAGAAGAGCCTACTGATGTGGCTGATAAGAAATTATTTGAGAATGATTCAAAGGCGAGGAATGCTTTGTTGTGCGGCTTGTCAAACAGTGAACTTGTCAAAGTCATGAATTGTAAAACCGCGAAAGAGATATGGGATAAACTGAAAAGTGTACATGAAGGAGATGAGAAGATCAAGGAGGCTAAGCTTCAAACTCACCGATCACAGTTTGAAATGCTCAAGATGAATGAGGATGAGAACATTGATGCATACATGCTTAGAGTTAATGAAGTTGTTAATGCCATCAGAGGGCTTGGTGAGGAGATTAATGAACCAGCACTTGTGAAGAAAATTCTGAGGTCTCTTCCTCCCAGATTTAACTGAAAAGTATCAGCTATTGAGGAGGCCAAGGACTTAAACGCCTTTAATATGGATGAACTGCAGGGATCTCTTACAGCATATGAGATGAGAATAGGCAAGACCAAACCCACTGAAAAGGAAGCAGCATTCAAAGCCCACAAAAAGAACAAACAGGTAGCACAGTTCGATGAAGAAGACTCAGATGATGAATTGACAGCTAATTTTGTACGGAAGCTAAGGAAGGGAAAAGGAAAATTCAAAGGAAAGCTCCCATTCAAATGCTTCAATTGTGGAGGTATTGGTCATTTTGCAGCCAAGTGCCCTCTTGCTAATGCAGATGAAGATGTGACTCCTACAAATCAAAGAAAGATTATTCTCGTAAGTCATATGTCAAGAAAGGAAAGTCAAAAAGTTATATTTCAAAAAGGACAGAAAGTTCTTCAGAAAATAGTTCAAATGAGAATTATGAAGGATCAAATGAGGTTCTGTTTATGGCAGTCCTAGATGATGAAAAGGAAAAGGAAAAATCTGATAATGAGGAGATTGAGACTGATATTAATTTGGAAGAGGAGCTTATAGCAGCTTTGGAGCAGTTGAGTGCAGAAAGAAAGAAAAACAAAAATATTTCAAAGAAGATGACAGAAACTGAAGAAATAATTGAGACACTCAAGCTTGAAATAGAAGAAGGGAGGAAAATTAAAGAAGAGCTTGAGTCACAAGTTATAATAAAGACAAAGGAGTGCAGCATAATGGAAGAGGAAATTACAGGTTTGAAAGCTCAAGTTGACAAGACTAATCAGAAACTAAAGGCATATGATGGATCAATCAAGTTGAATGAAATTCTGAACAATCAGCGACCTTCACATATAAAGTTTGGTCTGGGTTTTGAGAAGGGTGAGTCTTCAACTAAACAAGATAGGTCACATGTTGAGAAGATTCAGAAAGCAACTGCTCAGCCTGCTCAATCTAAACTTGTGCAACAATCAAAGAAGCATGTGGCATCTATGGCGCAGCAATCTCAGCAAAGATTCATGGCACCTTTACAAAGGCAATCAACATTTTACAGGTCTACTCCTTACTTTAATGGTCATTGTTTTAAGTGTAATACTTTTGGCCACAAAATAGCTACCTGTAAATTTAATGAAAGGCCTAGAAATTATGTTAGTAGGAACCCATTTGAAGCATTGATTATGAACCCCATAGAATGCTACACTTGCCACAACTTTGGGCATATAGCCAGGGACTGTATGTATGCATACCAATATCCTACTAACACCTTTCAAGATTACTATTATCATGCTAATGCTTTGAAACAAAAGCAAAATATTCACATGACGCAACGGTGCATTATGAAAAAGAACAACAAAAAGGGAAGTCTAAGAAAGTGTGGAAAAGGACGGAGAGTCAGAAAAACAAAGCCGAATCTTTGATTGTTCAGACAGCTCTTAAAGCACAAAATGGGCCAACACCTTGGATACTTGACAGTGGCTGCTCAAATCATAACACAAATCATATGTCAGGAGACAAGGACAGGTTCATGAATCTAGAACAGTATGATGGAGGCTCTGTAAAATTTGGAAATAATGATGGTGCCAAGATAATTGGAAAATGAGCAGTTCAACTGAATCATGGGAAGATAACTTCCAAAGAAGTTTTATTTGTAAATGGGTTGAAGCACAGTCTTCTGAGTGTGAGTCAGATATGTGATCAAGGACATGAGGTAATGTTCAAGAAGCTAGGATTTGAGATAAGGAAGTCTAGCAATGGCAAAGTTGTAGCAGTTGGCTCAAGGACATCCGGCAATCTCTACACACTATCTGAAATTGTCAAGGAAACATGCGCTATTGGACAAGTTGATGAGAGCAGATTATGGCATAGAAGACTTGGACATATAAGCTTTGATAACCTATCAAAGATCCATTCCAAAAAGGCAGTAAGGGATATTCCTCATATAGGAAAGTCTTCAACTGTTGTGTGTGATGCATATCAAAAAGGAAAACTTACTAGAACTTCTTTCAAGTCAAAAGAACATCACACCAGCAAGCCATTGGAGTTAATACATACTGATCTATGTGGTCCTATGAGGACTCAAAGCATCAATGGTCGTAAATACTTCATGTTATGCATTGATGACTTTTCAAGAATGACATGGATAATGTTTTTGAAACATAAAAATGAAGCTCTTGACATGTTCAAAGTTTTCAGAAAACAAGTTGAGAATCACATTGGAAGGAGGATCGAATGTTTAAGATCAAACAAAGGTGGTGAATTCACTTCTGAAGAATTTGAAGAGTATTGTCAGAAGCATGGCATCAGAAGACAGTACTCAGCAACTAGAACACCTCAACAAAATGGTGTGGTAGAAAGAAAGAATATGACCGTTCAGGAGATGGGAAGAACCATGTTAGTCGAAAGCAAGCTCTCCGATAGGCATTGGAAAGAAGCAATTCAAACTAATGTATACATTCAAAATAGGTGTATGCTCAGACCTCATGAAGAGAAAACTCCGTATGAACTATGGTTTGGAAGGAAGGAAACTGTCAAACATTTCAAAGTCTTTGGAAGTAAATGCTACATCAAAAGAATTGAGCAGAACGTGGGAAAGTTTGATGAAAAGGCAGATGAAGGCATTTTTCTGGGTTACTCAACTAGAAGCAGGGCTTATAGATGTTATAACAAAAGATTAAACAAAATAGTTGAGAGTATTGATGTCAAGTTTGATGAACAGGTTGAACAACCAGAAAACAATAGACAAGAACTTCCAGTATATGCGGATGACAATGATGACAATGAACCTGTAGCACAGTCTGATGATAGAGAGGAAGGAGAATCTAAGGATCATTCAGATAAGAAGAGAGAACAGAGCAGATGGCATGAATATCATGGCATCAAGGAAACCAACATTCTTGGTGATGCAAAGGCAGGAGTTCAGACAAGAAAGATGACGAGAAGTATGTACTCTCTCTTTTCCAGCATTGAACCTAGAAATGTCATTGAAGCAAGCAAAGATGAAAGCTGGGTGAAGGCTATGAATGAGGAGTTAGATCAAATTGAGAAGAACCAGACATGGGAACTTGTACCAAGACCTACAAACAAGAACATAATTGATACCAAGTGGGTCTTTTGGAACAAGTTAAATGAAGAAGGAAAGGTGGTGAGGAACAAAGCAAGGTTGGTTTGCAAGGGTTATGCACAAGTTGAGGGGATCAACTTTGAAGAGACTTTTGCACCGGTGGCTAGACTTGAAGCCATCCGTATGTTTCTTGCTTTGGCAGTATACAAAAACTTCAAGATATATCAAATGGATGTCAAGTCTGCGTTTTTAAATGGCAATCTTGAAGAGGAGGTGTACATTGAGCAGCCGGATGGGTTTCAAATTAGTGATGATTTGAACATGGTGTGTAAGTTGAAAAAGGCTCTCTATGGCTTAAAACAGGCACCTAGGGCATGGTACTCTCGGTTGGACTCTTACCTATAGTAGCATGGATACAAGAAAGGGGTAGTGGACAGCAATCTATACGTGAAGACAACAGAGGGTAATCAAGTAGTTGTAGTGGTATATGTGGATGATATCATCTTTGCTGGCAACCGAGATGAACAGTGTAAGGACTTTGCAGAGAGGATGAAAACTGAGTTTGAGATGTCTATAATAGGAGAGTTATCATTCTTTCTCGGACTACAGGTGAAACAGATGAAGGAAGGACTTTTCATGTCTCAGATCAAGTATGTGAAAGAGATGTTGAAAAAGTTCAACGTGGAGGACAATATGCCTGTTAGCACTCCCATGATAACTAGTTGTAAACTTAGCAAAGATGACAATTCCAACTCAGTTGATCATACTCTCTACCGCTCAATGATCGGGAGTCTACTTTACTTGACAACTACCCGTCCAAACATTCTTCAGGCAGTTTGCATGGTTGCAAGGTTTCAAGCTGATCCCAGACAAACACAAGTAACAGCAGTGAAGAGAATTTTTAGATATCTTAGAGGCACGTTGGAATATGGACTATGGTATCCTAAAGGAAAGGACTTCACTTTGATTGCGTATTCTGACGCCGACTGGGCTGGTTGTATGGATGTCAGGAAAAGCACAAGTGGAGGAGCATTTTACTTAGGAGACAAACTTGTCGCATGGCACAGTAAAAAGCAGGAATCGGTATCTCTGTCTATAGCTGAAGCAGAATATATTGCTGCATCTACTAGTTGCACTCAGGTGTTGTGGATGCGACAAATGCTGAAAGATTTGGGGATCCAGATTATAGAGCCTATTTCTATAATGTGTGACAACACAAGTGCTATCAACATTTCTAAAAATCCAGTGCAACATGCAAGGACAAAACACATAGCCATTCGATACCATTTTCTGAAAGACAAAGTGACAGATTGTTAAGTCAAACTAGAGTATATCCCTACCTCAGAACAGGTTGCAGAGATCTTTACAAAGCCTCTACCAAAAGAAGTTTTTGAATATCTTCGAAAGAAATTAGGAGTTATTGAGGCTCCAAAGAAATAGGAGATCTTGTTCAAAGGGGGAGCATGACAATTTTTTTATGTGTATCTTGCTCTCTATGGATGCCCTTTGTTATTGTTGTCAAAGGGGGAGAATGGTTGGTATCTTAAGGCATTGAAGCTACAGTTGAGAGGTGTTTGGTGTCAGGGGGAGACAGTTGAGAGGTGTTTGGTGTCAGGGGGAGTACACTTGTTTTTGAAGAAAATTTCTTGTGGTTGACAACAATTTCCAAAGGGGGAGATTGTTGATCATACTTTGGTTTGGAATTGCGTTGAAATTGTTGTCAACATAGCATGGAGATTTTAATGGGTCAGCCCACTTGTACCCCAGTTGTGCAAAGGCCCAATCTAGTAGCAATGCAAAAGTCTTCATAAAGGCTCATCAGTGGGGCTCACAACTATTGGGTATGCACTTATTGAGAAAGACATTCTATTATCCAACTTTTTAGGATCTAAGGTCTAAGATAAGAAGGTGGTGACATGTGTGCATTAACTTTTTCTTTCTATTGTATAGAGAAGAAGAAAAACGTGGGTTGAGGGCTATTTTTTATTTATCATTGAGAGGAGCAAAAGTGTTAGGGCAAAAAAAAAAAGTTATTTTATTCATCAAAAAGAGAACAAAAGAAAAGGTCTCTCTCTGCTTCTCTCTCCATATATCTCTCATTTCGTATAAGAAAAAAAAAAAAACATCTGTAGCGTGACAAGAGAAGAAGACCTTTTGGGGACTGCGCTGTCATCTTCTGCAACATCTATAGCGTGACTGTCTCAATGCTCGAATGTTCCATAAAACAATCCTAGGATCATAGATTAGTGGTGGGCCTTTCTGGGACACGTCTGATCTGGTGGCCATTGTGATCTGCAACAACTGTGGCGGGCGTGGCCACCTTACATAGGAACGTTCATCTGGCAGAATGCTTGACCGTGGGCTCCTATGCAGTACCGTTCTTCATCTGTGGTAAGGTCATCTTGCTCTCTACTTCATGAAGATTTATGTTCCTTATTGTAGTCTTCCTCATATCATGTTAGTGCTTGTCTGTTGGCGGCTTATATTGTGAAAACTGTGAGTAGAGAAATTTGTTTGCAGTATCTGTTTGTGGGTAATCAGAGTGTGCTTTTGACAGAGGTTGAAATTGCAAGGTTTGGCTGTGATTGATTGTGACTTGCAATAAGTGTTTGTGGTTGACAAGAGTTGCAAGGCAGATTTAATCGAGAGAACTGATCTCGGTGAAATTATTTAGATGATTGATATTTTCTTGACACCTGTGTGTGTTGCTAGAGTCTTATTGTAAGGCACCTGCAAGTGTCATAAATTTTGTTTATCCTTGTAATCGCTCAAATGGGTGCTTGAGTGTAGGGGTTGGTGCTCCTGTCCGTTGGTGCGGGCAAAGTTGTAAGCGGTTGGTGCTCCTAGCAGTTGGTGTTGCTAAAATAGTGGAGGTGCACTCTTTGTGCACCGTGGATGTAGCCTGCGGGTGAACTACGTAAAATCTTCTGTGTCGTGGTTGTGTGGTTGATTGTTTGCTTATAAATTTTGAGACAAACACTCAACCCCCCCCCCCCCCCCCCCCCCTTCTTAGTGTACGTGTGGGTTCAACACATGTAATGTGTTGCTCTAATCTATTGAGAAGTGAATTAGAAATTGACTCCTAATACCATTACTTGAATACGGTAAACATGGAAACACAAGGAAGTGGTAAACTTGCATCCCACGTTGCTTAGGAGCTAAAGATTCTTTGGATATAAATATGTTTGCCATGGTAGTAAAGTACTTTACTGAACAGATGCAACCCCATATGAAGAGTCTTGAAGCAAGCTATATAAACCCATCTCGTCATCGGTCAGTCTTTGCAACTGCATTGCATTTGGGTCATTGGTCGGTCTCTGCAACTGCATTGCATTTGGGCCATCGGTCAATCTTTGCAACTACACTGCATTTGGGTCATCGGTCGTAGTCTAGAGAGAGAGTCTGTTGTAGTTTTGTTCACCAGTCACACAGTGTGGAGTGCCACTACTATGTGAAGAAGATCATTGTATCCTGGGTGACAAATGCCATAGAAGCTTGTAAGCACCATTGAGGGAGCGAAATTTGTCTTAAGGACATGGCATTAAACGCTAGCCTTGATTGATCTTTGTTCTACTTTCAAATTGTCGGATTACACAACTATTCTCTGTATTCTGCCTGCATACTATAAGTAGATTTACTTTCTAGTTTATATATTGTATTGTTGTTGTTTTGTTTTCTGTAGTGCAAACCTGTTCTCTTAATACTGAACTAATTCTATATGTACTCGGAGTAACATGTAGGAAGGTCAGCAAATGGATTTTGATGTTTTGGCTGAGCAATGGTGGAGAGCATTTTATCTTTTAGTGTAGCAGTCAAGCAACGTTATGTGTATTGTGTGTTTTGGTATAATGCTTTTGTACCTATGACTTTGTGTGGTTGTTGTCTTGTTTGTGTTGTTCCCTCTGATCTTTTTTAATTTTATAAAATTTATTTGTTACTGGTTGAAAGAATTGTTTAAAAGTTCAGCAACTTGAATGCTAAATACCAATTGTGAAATTTAGGATAAAATTTGTAATGTGTTTTCTGTGGAAGTTATCCTAGTGTCCTATGCCCTTTTTTTTTTTTTTTTTTGGTGGAGAAAAGAATGTATTAACAATTCTGAAAGGGAACTACATAAAGAACCACTTTCAACATACTACTGCACACCTGGTAAGATGACTAACTACGTCAAGGCATATAGCAACCTCCAGTTGGCAAAATAAGTAAAGAAGAAAGCCAAAAAAAAAAAAAGGAAAAGGGGGAGGAGAAGCTCAAAATCTAGGCTTTCTTATGAATAAAAAAGCAAAGGAAAATTCAGGGATTGCAAACAAATCAGAGAGAGCCCATAGCAAAACTGATCGCGAACAGTAGGAGACTCAAAAGAGCAGTTCAAGACCAGCAACTAAGCAGGGCGTCCACGACCCAAACAAGGAAGAAAGACACCAAAAGTTGTCGAACATTTAAGCACAGAGTTGCACGCCCAAAGCAACCCAAACCAACCGAAGAACTGAAGGAGGCTAAGATGTAGTAACTACCATAAAAATCCAAACTGCAAGGTTCAACAGAAATTTTTCGTAGCAAAATTGTAGGAAAAAAACTTTCAGCGAGCAGAAAGACACCTCCAACCGATGCCACTAACAAATCCTACAGCTAGAGCATATCCACTATACAATACATAAACACAGCCACAAGTTGAAGCAGACACTGCACACGACCTGCAACCAAAGGAGACCACACCGGGAAAGCAAGAATAGGGAGGTTGGCTCCTTTTCTTCGTCTGCTACAGTGAAACAGCTAGAGCAAAAATTCCAACACTGCTAGATAGGTTTTATGAAACGAAGAAGAAGAAAGCAAAACACAATCGGCCTTAGAGGCCCTTTTGTAAATTGAATGCCAAAGAAGAGAGTTCCTTTGAGATAACTCAAATGCATTCTAGTGCAATAAAACCAAATGCTTTAGGATGGTGCATGTGTTGACATGCTTGATTTACAGTAAAAGAAAGGTTCAGCCTTGTGAGAGTAAGGTATTGTAACGCCCCTGTGATGCTCCTATATGTAGTAGGATCTGGCAATGGTATGTTATCGGAAGTAGCAGAACCAGTAATGGCCTTCTAATTACATGGAAAATCGCAAGTTTCACAGCCCAACATTGAATTTTTAGTAGACAGATGATATGTATATTTCGTGTTCAACAAGAAGTGAACATGAGAACTTCCGTGAACCTTAACGCCAAGAAAGTGATGTAAAATTGCCTGTGTTTCATCTCAGAGATCATGTCTAGTTGGCGAGTTCAAGATTGAAGATAAGCAGTATTATTCCTAATGATGATGAGATCATCAACATAGACTAAGACCAGTGTAATTGATGTCTTGTGATGTTTGATGAATAATGAGAAATCAGCATTAGTGTTTAGAAAGCCCAAGCTAAGCAAAAAACGAGAGAACCTCTCAAACCAAGCTCAAGGGACCTGTTTCAACCCATAGAAAGATTTGCCAAGCTTGCATACAAGATTAGGAAAGCAAGAATCCACAAATCCTGGAGGCTGTGTCAAGTAAATATCCTCTTGAAGTATCCCACGAAGAAATGCATCAGTGACATTAGGCTGCTGAATTGTCTAGTTATAAAAAACTGCAAGAGAGAGAATAACTTGAACAGTAGCTTGCCTGGCCATTGGACTAAATGCCTCATTGTAATCGACTCCATGTTCTTGATGAAACCCTTCAGCAACTAATCTTTCTAATGGGTTGGTGAAGCTTGATCTAGACTTTAGTTAATTACAGGAGCTTATCTATACTGTGTCGGTTTAATCTGGACAATTTGTTATAAGGCCAAATCCAATGGTTGTGGGTGTCTAGAGGTTTAGGGCTTCATGTATTTATACGAGGTGGTGAGAGCATTGTACTAACGGTGAAACTCCGAGAGAGAGCAAAAGAGACAGTGAGTGATTGTACTCTTGTGGGTATCTTCAATAATAGTGAACTAGCGTGAATCTCCCGTGGATGTAGGCAATCTTGTCGAACCACGTAAATCTGTGTCTCATGAATTGTCTGTGTGACTGAATGATTGATTGTCTTATAGATCGTGCGTGTGTTTTTATTCCTAACAACTGGTATCAGAGCCTAGGGTTTCTAGTGCTTCGTGTTGCATGCAATCTAAGGCAATGATTGGATTGGATCCTGGACAAAGGATCGACTCTCAATCCTCATGAGATTCATAGATCAAGCAATCAAAGATCAGAGGTGATCTGAATCTTGGTGGGCCAATCACTGTGCATGGAGGATCGTTGCAAAACGGTCTAGGTTGGAACTTGCAGAGGACCCAATTGAAGGGATCCAATCGATCGCAAAGAAGAAGATCTTGTTTACTGTCACTACATAGAATTTCTCAGGTGAGAAGAAGGGTTCTGTTATGCCGCCGCAGTCGCCGCCGGAGAAGAAGGAAGTTCCAGTAGTCGTCGTCGCCTCACCATCTCCGAAGAACGCTGATCTCACCAGACAGTAGTTTGGATTCTGTGATTTGCAAAAACCGCCGCAACCGTTGCACCCATCGTCATCGTAGCTGTTACGCCCATTGTTGTTGTCGTTGTTACGACCATCGTCACCGTCGCCGAAGACATCAAAGCCCTCGTTGCCTCCTCGCCAGTCCAACCGCCCATCCATCGTCGCTGCAAAAGACAAAATTATAAGAGAAGGTGACTGTGGGTTGCACCTCTATTTCTCTGTAGCAGAGAACAGAATCGAAGGGGAGGAGAAGAGGTCCTCGGCCAAGTCAGGTCCATACTTGGGTTAGTTCCAGGTCAGGTTTGACCCGCCCACTTCTAAAGCTCAATAGCAGTTGCAGGGTCTCCCAGGTCTTGGGTTGGTTCAGGTCAGGTTCGACCTGACTCACGTCGCAGAAGCCCAGCTGCAGAAGCAAAATTAAGACGCTGACATCATCAATACAGTTGATATAGAATTGACCGGGTTTAACGGCTAGAATTGATTCGGGATTTCCGGAGACATCCGGACTCAGAATTGCATTCCCTTTTTTTTTTTTTTATTTGTATCAACGAGATCTACAAGGTAGACGGAACGGATTGACAGTTTGATAGGCAGAAAAGTTCATCAAGTAGATAGAGCTTGGTTTGAGTGGGAGTAATGACGGATGACATGAAGCTCACGATTGAGAGGTTTAATGGCACAAACTTTGCATACTGGAAGATGCAGATTGAAGATCTCATCTACCAGAAGAATTTATACTTGCAGCTTGGGGGAAAAGCCAATAAACCTCCTACAATGTCAGATGCAGAATGGCAGGTACTCGACAGGAAAGCCTTAGATGCGATTCGACTCCCTCTATCAAAGTCTGTTACATTCAATATATCAAAAGAGAAAACCACTAAAGATGTTATGGATGCGCTATCATGAATGTATGAAAAACCTTCCGCCTTAAACATGTTAGAAAAGAGTTTCTGCCAGGAACCCTAGATGTTGCATACAAATCAATACGAAAATAGCTTTAAACGAAGATGATCAAAGACCATACCTGTTAGATCTCTCTGATTTGATCTCGGTCTTTCTGATCTGATCTCGGTCTTGCAGCAGCCCGAAAATCTCCCCACGTTAAGATTTCAGATATCCATCGATTAAATAATTACCAACATCTTTATTTAATCGATATCTTTATAATTCCTTGAGACCTTACACTTAACTTATTTGATATATAGGACACAAAGTCCACCTGCAGGGTTTGACATAATCAAAACTTAAAAGCTTCATCAAGGGGATATCATCAATCCCAATTATGGGACGTGGATTCCGTCAGTAAACTAATATGCACCATACACGTAGTGTAGTCATCCAATTTACTGAGATTATTGACCCATAAAAGATCTCATTAGTTTATAAATCAAAATGGCAAACACTAAATGTATGTGTCTATTATTTATGTCAAGATTAAGAATACAACACTCACAATAACCATTTGGATGTTAATCATCTTACAGTCAGTATAAAGATAATAAACTCAAAAGCGGTCATGTTCAATACACACAAAGCGTACTAGCATGATGAGTCGAAATTATACCGTTTCCCGCAGCCAAGACAAGCCTGTTGAAACATCATGCTACAATCGTACCGATAGTGTGTCCAAGTCCATCTAGATTGTGAACAAAAACTTATATTCTATAAGAACCGACAGATAAGTCCTTCGTGTATAAGTAGAACTCTATACACCAACTTCTCTACTTTATAGAATAAAAGACACACACATGCATAATCATAAATAATGCAACCATTTCCCCATACAAAATCTCATTTAGATGAAAAGACAAAATACACTAATTAGTCGAAGATAAATACATAAAAGTATGCTTTTAGTATAAATTTCCAACAATCTCCCACTTAGACTGAAAGTCATGCTGACATGTATTTCAACCCCATGCCTTCCACATGTCTATCAAAGCTCTTTGCTGGTAAGCTCTTTGTAAAAGGATCTGCCGGGTTGTCCTTGGATGCAATCTTGGTCACAATTATATCACCCCTCTGTACGATTTCTCTTATGAGATGATACTTACACTAGATGTGCTTACCCTTCTTATGCATCCTAGGTTCCTTTGCATTAGTAACCGCACCGGTATTATCACAATAAAGTATTATAGGTGATTTTACCGAATGTACCACTTCTAGCTCTATCAAGAAGTTTCTGAGCCAAACTGCCTCCTTGGCTGCTTCAGAAGCAGCCACATATTCGGCTTCCATGGTAGAGTCAGCAATACATGATTGCTTGACACTCCTCCAACTTATAGCTCCACCTCCCAATGTAAATACAAATCCTGAGGTCGACTTTCTGGCATCATTATCTGACTAGAAGTCCGAGTCTGTGTACCCAATGGGTATCAAACTCTCTGCCTGGTAAATCAGCATATAATTTCTAGTCCTCTTAAGGTACTTAAGTATATGCTTAACCGCAGTCCAATGTTCTCTCCCTGGATTAGACTGGTATCTACTAACCATACCAACGACAAAACAAATATCAGGTCTAGTACATAGCATTGCATACATAAGGCTTCTCACCACCGAAGCATAAGGTACTTCCTTCATTTTTTCTATCTCATCAGGTGTCTTAGGACACTGATCCTTGGATAAAGTGATTCCATGCCTGAAAGGAACAAATTCTTTCTTGGAATCTAGCATGCAAAAAGGGGCAAGAATTGCATCAATATAAACCGCTTGAGACAAGCCCAACATTCTTTGTTTCCGATCCCGCAAGAGCTTAATCCCTAGAATGTGACTAGCTTCTCCTAAGTCCTTCATATCGAACTGACTGCTCAACCATACTTTGACCAAAGACAACACCCCGACATCGTTTCCAATGAGTAGGATGCCATCTACACAAAGTACTAAGAAAATCACCACATTACTGTTGCACCTCTTATACACACAAGATTCATCTGGGTTCTTCTCGAAACTATAAGATTTAATGGCTTGATCAACGAGTGTTCCAAGATCTAGATGCTTGCTTAAGTCCATAAATGGACTTCTTAAGCTTGCACAACATGTGCTCACGACCCTCAGCTATGAATCAATCTAGTTGTACCATATAGATACATGCATCAAGATTTCCATTAAGGAATACTGTCTTGACATCCATTTGCCAAATTTCGTAATCAAAATAAGCTGCAATGGATAAAAGAATCTGTATGGATTTCAGCATGGCTACTAGCGAGAAAGTCTCATCATAATCGATACCTTCTTTCTGAGTAAACCCTTTTGCAACAAGCCTAACTTTGAAGGTTTCAACCTTTCCATCCACTCCTCTTTTCTTCTTGTAGACTCACTTACAACTGATAGGTTTTATCCCCTTTAGTGGTTCTACAAGATCCCAGACTTGATTATAGTACATAGAATCCATTTCTGATTGCATAGCTTGTTGCCATAGTTCTGCATATTTGTCTTGGATTGCTTCATTATAGTTACAAGGTTCGGTATCTAGCTCATCAAGGACTCTATTGTATGACTCTCCCATGAACATATACCTCTTGGGTTGATGAACAACCCTCCCACTACGATGAGGCACATCCTGTATCTGTGTACGAGTAGTGCCACGTTGTGCCAAAACTAATCCTGGTGTGCCATCATCAACATGCTGATCCGGCTCATCACCCATCATGTTGATGGTTTCACCTGGAATATCATTAGCAAAAGACTCGGCAATCCTCCCACTACGACGTGGTAATGGAACGCCGAGTTCTCCATCTTTTGGTGCCTTTTCCTGTGCTATTGGCGATGAAAAAGTTTGGGTAGGTCTTTCTCCTCTCAACTTCTCTAGAACAATTTTGTTTTTGGGTTTGTGGTTCATGATATAGTCCTCTTCTAAGAATCGAGCATTGGTGCTAACAATGACCTTTCGATCTTGAGAGTTATAGAACAAACCATCTTTTGTTCCTCTGGGATAGCCAACGAAAATGTAAACTTCTGTTCTTGGTTCCAACTTATCTGTGTTCCCTTTCAGCACATGTGCCGGACTACCCCAAATCCGAACATGCTTTAAACTGGGTTTGCGCCCAGTCCATAGTTTTGTGGGTGTAGTAGGTACTGACTTAGATGGAACTAAGTTTAGAATATATGTAGCTGTTTCTAGAGCATGCCCCCATAACGAATTAGGTAAATCCGAATAACTCATCATTGACCTTACCATATCCATAAGAGTCCTATTTCTTCTTTTTGCAACACCATTTTGTTGAGGTGTACCTAGTGCAGACAGTTGGGATGTTATCCCCTCTTGTGCTAAGTAATCCCTAAATTCTCCAAAGAGGTACTCGCCACCACGATCAGATCGTAGTGTCTTGATACTCTTACTTAAATGCTTCTCCGTTTCTGCCCTATACTCCTTGAATTTCTCAAAGCATTCGGACTTATGGCGCATTAAGTAAATGTACCCATACCTTGAATAGTCATCAATGAAAGTAATGAAATACTCAAAGCCACCTCTTGCTTGGACATTCATGGGCCCACACAGGTCAGAGTGAACCAATTCAAACGGTTCTTTGGCCCTATAGCCTTTTGCCAAAAAAGGGCGCTTGGTCATTTTCCCCTCTAAACAAGATTCGCAGACTGGAAAGGCCTCGACTGCTAATGACTGTAATGGTCCATTTGCAACCAGTCTTGATATCCAATGTAGATTAATATGACCTAGGCATAAATGTCAAAGATACATTTGGTTCATTTGCGATGGTTCCTTTCTCTTACATGGTAGGGTAATTGTGTTATTCAATTCAGTCAGTTGCAGTTTAGGAGAGATATGATTAATAATATAAAGATCATTCACCAATGAAGCAGAACAGATAAAATGCTTATTGTACTTAATAACCACAAATTTATTAAAATAAACGGAATAGCTGTCTTTAACCAATTTGGAAACAGAAATTAAATTCCTCCTAATGGAGGGAACATAAAGACAATCTCTTAAAATTAAAGTCATATCTCTACTAAAACTTAGACTAACATCTCCTACTGCAATTGCTGCCACTCTCGTAGCATCACCCGTAAGCAAATAAATCTCCCCATTACTTAGCTGCCTGGTTTCCTGGAACCTCTGCAAAGAATTGCAAACATGATTAGTGGCTCCCATATCTACACACCAGGTACCGGTAGATATAACCGCTAAACATGATTCAATAACTAGTGAATGAAATTTACTTTTATTGTTCACTTTGTTGAGATAAGTTGGACATTGCTTTTTCCAGTGCCCTTCTTCCTTGCAATGAAAACACTTGCCCTTGGGCTTTTTCACTCCTCCCTGTAGTCCGTTGCCCCCTTTAGGAACTGCATTACGATTCTGACCCTTTTTCTGCTTCTTTATGCCTTTCGGCTTAGAAACAGAACATTTTTCAGCAACGTGAACACTATGTGGTTTTTTTAGAAGGCCCTTAGCAGCCTGAAGTTCCTTGAGTAATTCCGCCAAGGAAAAATTCATCTTGTTCATGTTGTGATTTAGGCGAAAATTCTCAAAGGAATCAGTCAATGATTGGAGAATGATATCGATCTGGGTCTCCCCATCAATTTCAGCTCCAAGGACTTGAAGTTCATTGAGGTGTCCCATCATTTTTAGAACATGATTCCTCACAGGGGTACCTTCAGCCATCTTAGTGTCAAACAGTTCTTTCATAGCAACCTGTCTAGTTGCTTGATCTTGATCACCAAACATCTCCTTGAGACTGTACATGATGTCGTAGGCAGTAGGATAAGGTTGATATTGCTATTGCAAAACATTTGACATGGATGCCAAAATGTAACATCGCGCCATCTCATCAGCCTTGTTCCATTTTTTATATGCCTCGATGCTACAGCATCAGTACATCCATCTACAGGTTTTTCTGGGCACACCTCAGTGAACACATATTTGTACTCTTCAGCAGTTAGCATAATATCCAAATTTCTTTCCCAGTCAATGTAATTTGGTCCAGTGTGTTTGTGTTCTTTGATAATAACAGCAAGTAGATTGAAAGCACCCATCTTAAAGCCTGAGATTTACATAATTAACAAATTATGATGGGCAAAATTAAATCTTTGGATTCAAATAAAAGCAAAATTGGCTCCCTCTGCTAATTAACAAAAGAATCCAACAGCAATCTAAAACACCAATGCATAGTATGCCTCGATGTAAGGACAAGTACCATACTTATATTGTTCAGATAGGACATAACCATTTAGTTCTACTGTCAAGGCAACAACTATGCTAAGTAAAACCAAACAGTTGCCATGACTTTGGTCCTATAAACAATAGAAGAGGCTCAGATGGAGAGCATAGTGTTATTTATAGCTAAGTGTATACCATCATTTAAGTCAGGGTCTATTATTCTGTATTTAGTCGCATCAGATGGAGAAGAGACCTATACTAATAATTACCCTAAATCATCCATATGGGAGTTTGTACTAGAGATTCCATAATTAATTCATCCGATTAGGAGGAAGACTCCAAGGTCAATGCATAAATCAATTACATCTCCTACAAAACTATGATGGAGACTGTGGGAGCTAACGAAGTTCCTTCTCCTACTTAGTTATTTAACAATGAGGGTTCTTATAAAACAGTTTAATTAAGACCAGTTTAAAATCTAGTAGTAATGGGTAACCATATCTATACTACTATACCATTCCAAACATAATTAAACAGGTATAATATCATATGTAGCAAGTTATGATAATAATAGACATCCAAGCACATAAAAGGAAAGACAACCAGCATAAGGAGCCTAGCTGTCACGGTCAAGTAAGATCATTTTGTCTTCATGATTGTCACTTCTTTAAAACACGCGCTTTGCAAAGGGGGTCCGGGGGTGTCCCCCGGCGGGGATCGAGTTGACCAGTCAGCTAGCGGGGGGTCCAGGGGGCGACGCCCCCAGACTAGAAATTTTTTATCAAGTTCTTCCTTCGAAATCGAATTTCTGCCTTCAGAACCTGTGCCTCTCCATGAAAAATTACATTGAATTCTAAGCCTCCTTACGAACGGAGTTCACATACTATTTCAATATAATTACATCTTTATGAAAAATTACATTGAACCCTAAGCCTCTTAACAAACGGAGTTCACATGCTATGTCAATATAATTACATCACCATAAAACTTGTAAAACACGTAAAACAGTAACCACGAATCTGATTCGTGGGATCCATTCACATAACATACACACGTGGTGACCATGATAGCCAGATCAATCGTTACAAAACAGAGGTTAGATAGTTTGCTGCAAAACAAGGGTTACAAAGAGCAAAGGCAAACCATCTCTTTTACAGCAACCTATAATCTTACAATGTTTTCTTCAATCTATACGCAATATCAAGATTGACTCTGATACCATTTGTAACATCCCACCCTATACGCATGCAGGATATTGTCCGCTTTGGCCCACGGGCCTCACGGTTTTGTTTTTGATGGGTCAGAACCCATCAAAAGGCCTCATGCAAGGTAAGGGTGTAAAGCCTACATATAAACCCATTCTGCTCACTTGCACTAGAATATGGCCGGGGACCTACACTCGAACTAGTCAAGAGTCGGCTCTGATACCATTTGTTAGAAAAGAGTTTCCGCCGGGAATCCTAGATGTTGCGTACAGATTAATGCGGAAATAACTTTAAACGAAGATGATCAAAGACCATATCTGCGAGATCTCTCTGATCTGATCTTGGTCTTGCAGCAGCCCGAAAATCTCAAGATCTTCTACTGTATTCCTCTATGCTCGAATTTGCACCAGGGAGTGAGCCTTTTCTGCGAATTCTCTTTGCTCTCTAAAACGAGATTTTTCTTCTTATTGACCTAGAGAGCAATAACGCATATTTATAGGCTACAATAGGGACCCTAAGAAATAAATAAGGATAGACTCCTTATGGAAGCAGGAAACCCTAATTCGAGCCAAATTAGAATTCTAGTTCGATAAATTACAATTCAGTCCACTAGAGAATTATAATTGCACTCCTGTCCTTATTTTCAAAATTAATATTTCGAGCTTCATGTCATTAAATATTTATTAATCTCCCCACATTAAGATTTCAGATATCCATCAATTAAATAACTACCAACATCTTTATTTAATTGATATCTTTATAAAGATATCTGGCTCATCCGCTTTTGGGCTTTGTTGGTTTTATCTTCTTTACCAAACAGCCGGAATGGTATGGTTATCCTCGATGAGCCAGTTATCCTCGGTTAGCGTACAATTTGAGGATGAAATTTGGGCTTTGTTGGTTTTGTCTTCTTTACCAGACAGCCGGAATGGTATGGTTACATTATTGAGTAATTCTTCAGGATCAACCACACTAAAATTTGATGATGTTGTGAGTGCTATCCTCGATGAGGAAATTCACAGGAAACTTTCCGGCGAATCATCAGGAAGTGTATTAAATGTGGAAAGCAGAGGAAGGTCATTTGAGAGAGAGCAAAGTCGTGGAAGATCATAATCAAGGAGCAAGTCAAGATCTTCAAAAGACAAAATCGAGTGCTGGAATTGTGGCAAGAAAGGACATTTGAAAAAAGACTGCAGAGCTCCACCAAAGAAAAATAAGCAAAAGAACGGTAATAAGGACAACGAAGCTTCCGTAAATGTTGCAGGTGATATTGTTCAAGATGATTTAATTCTTGCTATTGATTATAAATCGGAATCTTGGGTTATAGATTCTGGTACGTCCTTTCGTGCTACTGCACAAAGAGAATATCTCAAAAATTATATACAAGAACTCGAGTCTACTCCTGGTAATTAAGGTGTAAGCATAACTTGCGGTGTTTCGAATCTCTCCAGTATAATACAAAGATACACACCCATTTTTGATCTGCTAGAAGCAACATGGCCATATCGCCTAGAGACTGACACCCAAATTAAAATTGGGCAGAATGTTGCACCCTTAAACATTATTTTCTTTTCAATTCTAATCTTGCAGCTATTTGCTAAGTATTCTCATCCCTTATTTCCATCAAACAATATAATATGTAGACACAAAACAATATCTACCCCAACCCCACACTTGACCCCCAACCCAAACTTCATATGGACTTCAAAATCTAAGCCCAAGACAAAACAAGCTAAACCCACACTTTTCACTTTTTTAGGGGTCAACCAATTCGGCCTCACCCAATTTACACCGCCATAAACAAAAGCCCATAGCTAGGTCCACCCACAATCTGATGGTGTGAGGTGGTGGTTCGGTCCCCACAAAGGGCCAAAGTCCATTTTGTTTAAGAGCCCAAAGTTCTGTAAGAGGGTCATAAGCACCAGAGTACCAGACCCTAGTCCTTGCATCACATCCATCCAAGGGTTTAATTAGATATAGAGAGAAGAGAGACACGCAGGGGTTGTAATCTGCCTCCTTCTCTGTTGAAAAGAAGGATTTGAGAGAGAGAGAGAGAGAGAGAGAGAGAGATTTGAGATGGATCGAGACTGGGGATCGAAGCCTGGGAGCGGAGGCGCTGCCTCTGCCCAGAACGAAGCCATCGACAGGAGAGAAAGGCTTCGAAGGCTCGCGCTCGAGACCATCGATCTCGCCAAAGATCCCTATTTCATGCGCAATCATCTTGGAAGGTAATTTATCCATTCCTCCCATTACAGTTACATTTACATACACATCTCTCTCTCTCTCTCTCTCTCTCTCTCTCTCTACTCTAGGCTTGAGAAGAGTTGCTGTTTTGCAGTCTGTCTGTTTGATTGTTTGTTTGTTTGTTTGCAGCTATGAATGCAAGCTGTGCCTGACGCTGCACAACAACGAAGGGAACTACTTGGCTCACACCCAGGGCAAGCGCCACCAGACCAACTTGGCCAAGCGCGCTGCCCGCGAGGCCAAAGACGCCCCCGCCCAGCCCCAGCCACTCAAGCGCAAGGTCACTCTCCGCAAGACCGGTAAACCCATCTCTCCATTTGTTCTCTTTCTGTCTTCAGTCAATTGAAAGTGGGATAGATACTAGTGTTTGTAAGGTAGCACTCTTGGTCTTGGCTTGTAGGTTTGTTTGAGTAGAATACATTCTGCTGACCCCAGATTGATGGGATAAGGCAATGATTATGATCATGGTGATGATGGTCCATGTGGGGCTTGAATTGTTGTGTTTGGTGGGAATTGAGATGGCCTTCTATTGATTAGCTGTTGCTCTTGTTGGAGAATGAATATTTTGGAATTAGGAATGGACTTTTTAGAGCGTTGTGCCATGGCGGCTTCTGCATTCTTTTACTTCTGCGTGCAAATGCTACAAGGATGACACATAGCAACAAGTCTCATTTCTTATAGAATCTAAGGTTTATATTAGAAAGTTCAAATTGATTTCTTCTTTTTATTTGAACATTTTTTTGACATTATTAGTTTGATATTGGTGGGTCCTTTTTTATCCTTAGAGAAGAGATTATCCTGAATCTAATTGTAGCTCCCAAACTCTGTGTTATGGAGAATGATGTATCACATGGAGTTGTAGATATCTGAAACCAGTACTGATTCAGTTTGGTGCGGTATGAAACCTCCAATTTTTATTTCAGTCAACAGTTGCAAATTTATGGCTCTTATACCAAATTGATGCCAACTGGTTGCTAAAGTCTTCAGATTATGCACCCATCTCTAATGGTTGTTGTCAGTGAAGAGGAAATAAAGGGAGATGAAAATTGGAGAATGAAATTCACTCACATATGAATGATAGCTTGAAGTAATGAATTCCCAAAACTTCTCTTACTATCAATCCCAAAATTCCTGACTTCACAATTACCTATTTTTGGAGGCATTAAACTGTGTCCACACTCCGCCACGGAACTACCTATTTCCTAAAGATAAAGACATCCCGTTTTAGTATTGTAAAATGAAACCTTCCTACTAGCTGTTTCTCTGCAAAAGAAACTTTTGAATGTAGAGGTTCATGCACAAAATATCTTGGAGCTGGGATATAATGAGACGTAAAGTTGACTTGGAATTGACTTCGCTTGATAATATGCTCATTGAATCCTTACTAATCATTCATGAAAATGCCCCAAACCATGGACCTTTGATTTCAATGTGTCCCTTCTATCTTCTGTAAGGATGGGGGTGGGAGGTAGAAGTCTTGCATGAAGATCTGTTCTGGTGTTGGTTTAGTGATGTTGCTATGTTTCTGTTTTGTGAGATGGGAGGAAAACAAAAGAGATATATAGATGCATCATGAGGGAGTATGCGATGAATATATTCTTTGAAGCTGTGGATATATCTCATCAAATGAGGGCTGGTTACAAAATGCAGTCGTAGTTGGAGATCCTTTACCCTGATCTTCGTCCAACTCTTTTGTTGTGCATGTTTTTTTATTATCAGCGAAAGGGGGATTATGGTTATGACATAGCTTTATAGGCGAACCTCGTTTGTCTTGTTGGCAGACAACTTTCATGCATCTGAGGACATTGGCCATGCGTTTGTTGAAAAATTTCTGAGTCACCTTGCAAACAGGCCCAAGATTCTAACAAACACTGTTGTAGTATGGCTGCTTTATTAACTTGCTGTAGTGACAATTGATGGGAATTAAGGGTGTTTGATGGCTTGTAGAAAGCAGATAGGTTAGTACTATCATTTTTTAATATATTTTTAATTGGCAACAGGGAGAACTTATATTCCAAATAAAGCGAAGTACAGAAGAGAAGTCTCAATATAAGAAAACTATACGAAGACCCAGGAAGATAGAATAAAGAAAAAAAGAAGGCAAAATTAGCCAGACGTTCTTTAATAGTGTCGTTTAAGGCCTCTAATCCACAAGATTTTTGGTTAAGGCCTCTAGTCCATGCGCCTAGACTTATTTCAGGTGGATGTCTCTAAGTATGCTAGGTTATACATTTGCATGACTGATTTGCCCTTCTAACCTTCGGAAGTTATGTCACGAATTTTATCCCTAGTTTTAAGCTTCTTAATATGATATTTCATGACTGATTTGCCCCTATAACGGATTTTATTTTATAGTTTTAGATCAAATTTCGAAATTCAAATGGGAGGGAATAGATGAAGTTTCGAAATTCAAATGGGAGGAAATGATGTTGCAAAATTTGTTGAGGAAGTTTTGCAAAAGCCGGAGAGAGAGGAGAAAACGTCCTTGCCAACCACATGAATAATCCGTAAAGTGAGCTCTTTACATCCTCAGACCTTGAGTTTGGACATATGAGAGCACCGAAGGCAATTGAGGCGATCAAGTCTTCTCAATTCTTCTTACATTCCCGGACATACACAAGGCAACAAGGTGAGTTTGAGAGCATCCATCATGATATGGTCATGGCCTTCACCGATTGGGGCTTTTCCCAATGGATCTTGAAAATCCGTTCATCAACAAAGAAGGTTCTGTTCACTTATGGCATGGGGATGACAACAGGATTGTTCCGGTCAAAATACAGCGTTACATTTCTGAAAAGCTGCCTTGGATTCAGTATCATCAGGTTCCTAGTGCTGGTCATGTGTTCCTACTTGAGAATGGTTGTAGGAATGCTTTAGTTAAGGCACTTCTGCTTGGAGAGAAATTTTAAGTGACCTCTTTGTTGGTGTGCGTTGAAAGAAGTGGAAGATTTTTTTTTTTCCTCTCCTTTGTTTACTCTTGCAAATAGAGGAGGCAAGCAGCGAACACGTGACAAAGGTTGGCTTTTGCCTCGGTTTGTGCGCCAAGAGAGAAGGGGGCCGCACCGTCCCCTTTTCTGAATTTATTTGAGCTTGGTATGAATTTATCTGAGTTTGAAGTGAATTTATCTGAGTTTGGTTTGAATTTCTCTGAGTTTTGAAACAAAACTCAAATAAACTTATCTGACTTTCTATCACAAACTCAGTTAAACTTATCTGACTTTCTGTCACGAAATTTACGGCCTGATTTTCAGCGTTCTTGAATAACGCGGAGAGTGTATCCACGAGGGGCATTTTGGACTTTTTAACTATTTAAAACTTGAAAAGGGACCTTTGCCTCTACGAAAAAATAATGCGGACCTTTTGCAATAAAATGCAATGTTGAGAGACCTGTGGCTAAAAGCCAAAAAAAAAAAAAAAAAAACTTTGAAACTATGACAGAGGGCCTAAATGCATTTTTTTGTGAAGTGGAAGTAGAAAGTTATAGTATTAGTAATAGGAAACAAAGAATATACAAGAAACCGGTATGAGAGAGGTATTCCAGATGAAGATTAGAAATTGAAACAAAAAATAAAAAGAAGAAAAGAAGAAAAGAGAAAATAATAGAAAATAAACAGGTTGCAGCAGTTGCCCTATATATATATATATATGTGTGTGTTAGTTCTTTGATTCTATCTACCCCTTTTTTGGCCAAAGAATCCATTACGACATTGGTCTCTCTATTGGGATGTTAAATGGTTAGTCGAATCCTATTACAAAGATAATCGATCTCCCTAAATATGAAATGCATATTCCAAGGTCTACCTATGAGCTCTGCATCCATGAAATGGCATTGAATAAATTGCTCTCCAGTCTCCACTATGAATGACTCCAGAAGGAACCAGCATAAATTCTTAAAATTTCCTTGATAGCTAAAATTTCGCCCCATTGTAGAAATTTCAGCTAAAATTCCTGTATGACCCTAAGAAGACTAGGATGGTAGAGACCTTACTGTCAAATGGCACACCTCTAAATCTGCCGATCGCGGTTTCCCCTTAGCCAACCCATCTACAATAAATTTGTGTATCTTGGGAGGCAGAGGAGACCAAGAAACTACTTTCCTTGCTTTGAGAGCTTTGCCTTGCTAACACATTCCATCAACAGAGGTAGTTATCGGGAAGCAAACCTTCAGACTCCTTGGAGAATTAAGCCTATATACCCACTCTTGGGCAACGATACTTGAGAGATCTTCTAAATGTTTCATCACCCCATTAAAATTCATCCATTTCTTTCATTCTACAAGGAGAATAGGATGGCCATAGAAAAAATAAGTAGTTTGGCCCCTCTTATGAAAGAACCTCCTCCTAAGATTGGGCAATCTTCTTCTTCTTGATGCAGCCCAGGAATAGACCAAACCTGCTACGAGGATTTGGCCGAATCCAGATGAATTCCAAACAACCAGAAGCACGCAATCAAGAAGCCGGAACACAATTAAACCAAAGCAGAAATCTCAATACTATAACAATAGAGGTATCGATCCCTAAAGGGGATTTACATATTTATAGAGAAGATCGAAGAACCTTTCCTATCCTATTAGGATTCTAATTCCTAACATAGAATTCCCAAATCAATAAGAAACTTACTAAGCAACTAGGAAGCAACTAAAAATACTTTGTAAACTAGGATTGCTTCCCACAACAATCGACCATTCCCATTAGGATTGTGGGCTGATCCAATGGGTTGGGTCAGGTTGACCCAATAGCTCACGGTTTGGGCCTGGCTCGACCTGCACTAATTCTCCCCGCCTTAGAAAAACTCAACTCCGGCAAGTGTATAGCTTGATAACGCTCATACAGGTCTGGATTGATGCGTTGGAAATCACTAGCAGTGATCCATGAGGCATCTGAGATGAGACGATCTTTCTAGTGAACTAGAAACTTCTAAAAACCTCCGCAACGTGTAGACATGAGTTGATCATCAAGCACATCCACAATTTGATCAGTTGGAGGAGGGGTAGGCGGTAGAGATAAGATGTACTCTTCAACGCCCTCATTAGTGTGATGTCCTCGGTAGAGGGTTAAATCCTCCGTATTAAAAGTGGAACTGATGACTAACTCTACGGGTAGTTCAAGAACATATACATTGGAACTTATCTTCTTTAAAATCTTAAAGGGACTCCAATTGCAAGGATGCAACTTCTTGTTTGCTTTTGGAGGAAGGCACTCGGGAGGTATCTTGACCATGACATGTCACCTTCTGCAAACTCGACAAAACGGTGACGTGCATCAGCATGTTGCTTGTAAGTGATATTACCGGCGGTAATGTGCTCACCTCGAGTTTTGCACCGAAGAACATAATCGTTGAACTGCTCAAGTGTACTCATCTAGAGATAAGGTGCCTTGCTCGAAGACATATTTTCAAGGAAGTAGGTGCACAAATTTTCATCAACTTCTTTTTTTTTTTTTTTTTTGTTCCATTTTTCATCAATCACTTCATTAACTTTCAGGTGACACATACTAACAATGCATTGTTGATGATTTGGATTTTATTTTTTTGGTTTAAAGTGGAAAAAAGCTACAACTTCTTTATTTTTATTCCTAATAACATTGAATCGTTGATATGTTAATATTTAATTATTCAAACATCTATCATTTATGAGATATTGTTTTATGTTAATGATATTGTTTCATATAATCGTGTCATAGTCTTATTTGTCACTATATTGATGCTGCATTAATAAATAATGAGTAACTATTTTTTTTTTATTATTTAGTTTTAAATTTAAAAAAAATTGTAGAAAATAAAATATCTTGTGATTCATGATAACAATTGATGATTTGATTTACTTTTGACCTCTTTGAACATTTGATTATAATATAAGTTATTATTCAAAAAAAAAAAAATTTGCAATATGATTTTGATTTACAAAACGATTGACCAATATGTGCCACCACATCTCAAATTATCAGCTGTAAGAACTTCAAATGCATGGGCTATCCAACGGTAAACCTCTAGCTAGGTGGAGCAATATTCAGCCACATAAGAGCATAAGATTGATGAGCACCTCATTCAAGAGTTATGGACCCAAGGAAAACTTGAAGAACTTTTGCTAATTCCTCTTTTATGTTTTTTAAAACTTTTCTAAAGGTTATAACTTCTGTATCTGAATATGTCTTCCCTACAAATAAATCATTGGTTTGAAGATTAAGAAGCAACATACATTCTGTCTCCAAAGTTGGACAATTTTTTTTTCAGTTTTCCCTATCCCACCTAACCTCTCAACCATTCACAAAACTCATTAAGCAAAGTCATAGTTTAGGGTGCTTTAGTTTTGAAGGGATATCATCCACCTAAACATCTTCCTAAAATAGGATTGAATCCCCTTCCTCTAATTTGGACTCATCCCCTTTTTCAACACTCCACTTTCTCAGTTGCTCCACATGTCTCTTCGCCCACTTTAGGATTTTGACCCCACAATCTGGACTACCTGGATCTGGATACTCCACTCAAGATCCACCCCTGACCCTAACCCTTTATTTATCAGCTGTCACATTTCTCTGTAAAGCTTCTTTTTCTTCCCTGATCCTCCAGCAACATTTGATAACAGGACCGTTTTTTATTGTTGAAATTGGGAAGGCCCAGGTCTCCTTAACTTTTGCTTCTCAACCATCTTCCAATTTAACAGGGGAATCTTTGTTTCCTTTTTGCCTTCACACAGAAACCGTCTTCGAATAGTTTCCATTTTGTCGGCCATTGATTTCTAAATTTTAATTACATGTGATACACTGAAAGGAAATTTTCAGCTACTAACATTCTACAAATCTTAATAGCTGAACGTTTGATTCAACCGTCATCCAACTGCTAATCTGCAAAAGGATTTTCATAAAATTTCGAGGATGGCTGGAACGGCATTATGGATGGAGACAAAGCAAAGAGAAGAAGAAGCTTTTCTTGGGCAGAGATATGCTCTTCTGATCAAGCGACCTTTTTGCCTCTGTTCTATGGTTTTCTTTTCTTGATTCTCAGGTTATGTATCCCTCTATCTGTTTCTAGTCCTACTCATCTTGCTGTTCTTCTCTCTTCCTGCTCATTTGGCTTCTTCTTCTTCCGTCTTTAAAGGGTCAGCTTCTCTGTTTCGAAGGTCAAGTTATTGCAGTCTCTTAATCAGCCATACTAATCTGTTTGTGGGGGTTCACATATCAAATCCAGAAAGCTCAAAATGACTCTCTCTCACCTTTGCGTCGCTGTGTGCCCAGTATCACTCCAGTTAGAATTATTTTCAACATAGTTTGGACAAGTCTTTGATGATGATTATGATGATTGATCACTGTGCAAGACACTTGATTTAATTAAAAACATGATAAACTAAATCACGTTTAGGATCAGGTCTTTTTTATTGATAGAATTCCCAAAATTGTGTGAAACCTTTCTGTTCTTCGAAAATGGCAAGGTGTTATCCTTGATCCATATTTTATTCTGTGGTGTAGTGCATCGAGCAGAATCATTTAAACTTCTCTTTAGGAGTGTACTGATACTCTACTAATGTCATCGTGAAGCAGTCAGAAAATTTGAAGTTACAACTTTTCTTTTTTTTTTTTTTAGCTGTATGGCAGAGAATTAAACAATTAGACATTTATAGATTAGTCATATAATGTCTTAGAGTAACCTTTGATTACATTTTTTTCACCTATTTCACAGCTCTTTGTAGATTCCAAGGATCATTCGTGACATCTTCCATTGAAGCTTTGACACTCCAGCAAGTTGTTTTTTCATACAGTTCTATTTTTGTGTGAATTAAGAACTTGCTAGAGATGACAAATGATTCAGCACATGTCATATGGAACCATTCCTTATGAACAAGGGCTGTCGATTGAGCCAGCCTGTTGAGCCAACTGGCTAACCTGCTTCTGAATTTGGTTTGGGCTGGCACTAATGGGGTTATGGGTTGTGTCTCTGTTTGAAATTGAGGACCAATTAGTAAATGGGATGGGCATGAGTTGACCTTGACCCAAGCTGACTTACCATTTCGGCTCTGAATGACAGCGTATTTATTGTCTTGTCATTGGTTGGGTTCTTGATGCAGTCCTAATTCTCAAATCAGACTACAATACAGAAAATTCTAGATTTTTTATCGGTAAAAACTCTAGAGAATTTAGAAGAAAGGAACTGAAAATAAATTTCAACACTAAGCTATACTTGCTGGATTAGTGCTGGATAACCCTCAATCCAATGGAGAATGCTTAATCCAAGGGAGAAAAAGATGCTTTATTATAACCATTGCTGAAAAACTAAGTTCTGAATATGTAGCTCCAGACAACAGTCCATATCCCCTTCTATAGCTTGAAATGAAATCCTGGAAAATTTTAGAACCTTATCTAACTTGGCAGTCTTTCCTAGATCACTATGGCTAATTACATAGAAATTGATTGACTTGCAAGAGCAGAAAACAAAATATAGACAGATGCAATTTGTCATGGATGTCCAAAACAGTTTAGATGATCTGCGCTGTGAATCCCACATGGCTCACCTTTTTAGTATAGAGGGTACTTTCCTTTTACGGGACCTTTTGGTGAATCCAGTGGAATTGATTTTCCATGGATCTGGGTCTAATAAGGCCTATTTACTAAGGGCCACAGAAACAGCACGTTTTCTGTTTATTTCTGCAGAACTTTATTTCTGTAAGCTGCAGAAAACCCTAGCGGTTTCAGAGTTTTTTTTTTTAATATTTTTAAATAGCCCTTTAAACATAATTATTATGAAATCCATGAGACCTTTTGGGCCCGCTCTTCAATCTAAACCATTCAATGCTTAGTCCAGCCCCTGCTGGCACAGTTAGTGCCTCCAAAGTCCAGATTGTTCCATAAAGCCCTTCGCCATTGGAAATTATTTTCCATCAGTTCTTTTGTGTTGGACCTTATAATGTAGCATGGATTTAGGTAAGTTATTTACATATGGGTGATGGGCAGTTGATGGCTTGGTTATTATTATTTGACAGGTAAAGGAGAGGGCTTTTAATCTTGATCCATTTACTAATTATGTTGGTCTTGGCATCCCTGACTTGATCTGAACCAGACCATTTTCATTGCTTGGGTTTGAACTTTTTGCCTGTCAAGGATCAGGCTTGGTCCGTCTCTGGTGTGGTTGAACCTAAAATATATGCACCTATAATATGAACACATTTCATTTCCCAAGAGATTTTCATCTACTCTTACCCCTAACAAAAAATAATAATAATACGTTTTCATTAACAGTTCTATGTACTATATCCAATAAATGTTGTCTTAGCTAACATCAAAATCATCGTACTTCTCTTAAGGTCACGCTTTAGCATGGTAGTATTGTCTTTTGTAAGTGGCCACTATTTACTAGCTCTGAATTTATGATTTCCTGTGCTGGCAGTCAAGATTGGCAGGCCAGGTTACCGGGTGACAAAGCAATATGATGCAGAAACTAAGCAGCGGTCTCTTCTGTTCCAGGTGCTTATCCTTCTATCTAAATTACACACATGCATGTACAAATGGTGACAAACTAACAACTAGGAAACAAATATGGGCATTTGTTTTTTCCACTATTAAAAATATCCAATACACTAGGTGACAAAGTGACAACCTTTTTTTATTTTTTGCTAGTCAGGGGAATGACAAAGTGACAACTTAATCAAAACTTCTAGAAATGATTAGGGCATTGTTTGCAGATTATTATATAGGTGGCAAACTAGGCACCATGCGACCTGTTTTTGTCCAGCTGTGATGCAGCCGAGGGTCTGGTGATAGACTTGATTACAAATAAAGATGGACACTAGTACAATTCAGCAATAGCCCAGACACCTGAATGACACCAGGCCTGGCTAAGTGTATTTGCAAATAATGCTAACCCACATGCAAATATCCCAATTTAAAAAGAGGAGATACGAGCAATGTTGAAATTTGGTATTAGTTACAAACATTCCACTTGGCTTTCCAACCCAACCAACATCATGGTCAACATGAGTTCAATTCAACTGCCAATACAAGGAATCTATTATTGTATATGACATCTGCAACTATACATCCAGGCTTGCAATTGGGATATCCTTTGCTATCCCCACCCGTCACCTTGTAGATGAATGAAGTGGTCCACCACTCCACTCTAAAATAACAGCCTTAGTCTGTTTGAAGCAATGAACTGCTTCAACATGGCTCTTTAGCATAACAGCTGTATGCTCAGAGTAAATGGCCCTTTGTTCATCAACCACTACAGTCAAGAGACATGCCCAACAGCATAATCCCCAATATCGAAGGGATTGTAATTTTCTTTCACGACAGTCAAATATATTTGATTCAGTCGGTCCAATGGGGTGTAATCAACTTATTCATGTGTGGTGTAATGCCAAAAAAGGGTGACTTTGAGCTGTTGACAGTAGGTGTGTATTGACAACTTCTCATGGGCTAAACCCGCTGCCAAACTCCATACAAGAGCTGTAACCAAGGATCATAATATCAGACTGCAAGTTGTGAGGCTGATAAATTGGCATATTGGTCAACATTGCACCAAAATATTGATGTTATTAGCATTCTAAATTTTATCGGTGCATCTTGGGCAATATGCACCTATAGGGTGGATCATATATCAGCCAGTAATGTCCATGCATGCCCCTTTTTTAGCAACCTACAAACCCATTTTGGGTTGTTTTGCATATAAAAGCTTGGAAAAATGGCTTTTTTTTTTTTTTTTTTTCATTTGTAGCACTAGAAATTCAAGAAAAACACTAAATCAAAGTTGTACATTAAGAATTAAAGAGGATATGTCGACCCATTAGCTCAAGGGGTTATCTTTGAGGTAAGAAAGAACTCGAGATTGAGTGCAATATGTAGGTTTTTTTTTTTTTTTTAGTAAGTTTGTGTACGAATGAGTTTCAAATCATAAAAAGTGCATGTTTGTATCTCTGTTTGACATCATTTTGGGAATGTTTTATTCTGAGAATGAAGAAAATCTTGTTTGGCAGGCATTTTGTGAGAGAGAAAATCATAGATGTGTGGAAAGGGAGAAAATACAGCCAAAAAAGTTTTTCTTCATTCATTCTCATAATGAAGCCAAACAGGCCCTTTGATTTGCTCTTGCAGTGGCTATTCCCAAAAAGTGTTTCCAATGAAATCTCTGCAAAGTGCTTAACACCATTGCTATCTCACAAAGAATGCCTTCTGTTTCCAATAGCTTTCCAAGTCTCATACACCTAAAAACTGTGAGAAGTAAAGGAAGGAAAAATACGTGTCCCTCAGGTGTACGTCAGCTGGTTAGGGGCAGGGTGTGCAAGTTCGAATCGCTGACGTAGGGGAAAAAGGAAGGAAAAACACTTCTAATGTGACTCATTAGAATCTCAATAATAACAGGAAATAAAGAATCATAAGGTGGCCCATGCACAAGGTGTGTCACCCATGGGCTTAATCTTTTGTGTAGGAACGTACCCTCTTGAATACTGATAGAAGGAAAAACCATAACCCCTCTTGAATTGGAATTGGCCAAACTATCATTTAAACATCAATGATACTGTTCGCCTCAGTCCAGTGGTGGGGATCAGTTCAACAGAAAATCAGGACGGTCAGTCATTTTTTTTTTTTTGCCCCCAGGTTGGGGGTGCTCTCCTGTAGCCTTCATGTTTTTGCCAACCCAAGCCGTCCAAAGAGCAGGACCTCCCCCTCCCCCCACTCCTCCTCGAATTAATGGTTTCAACCGAAATTCCCTTGCACCTTGCAGTAGCCATGCGGGAGTCCCGTAGGTGAAAATCGCCCCTGTACGGTAAAGTATGTTTGTATTTTATTTACTATTTTACAATATTGAAAAAAAATATTCCTTGCGTTCCTAGATTTAACCATGAAAAAAAAAGTTTCTTACACTGCATTTTTCTTCAGAGTCTAGCACTGAAAACTTTTAATGTTTTCTGGGAAAGTTTGCATTTTAGCTCTAATAGATCTTGAAATTTTCCATCAGACAACTGTTTTGTTTATGTTATGGTGATCTTGCAAATCTACAGATTGAATATCCTGAAATTGAAGACCTTGCTAAGCCACGACACCGGTTTATGTCATCCTTTGAGCAGGTAACATCGTCATACTGTAATTTTAGTGATTATAGTGAGAAAGTCTCACTCATCAGTAATTACCTTCATCTCCCATGTGGGTGCCAATTGAACAGTGTGAGGAGCTTTTAGCTTCTTCCTGTTTTTAGGGACAGAAATTTATCTTCTATTTCAGTTTTCTTGGGGTTGACCCTAGGGCTTGGATAGTATTTTCCTGCTGCTGTTAATGGCGTAAGAACACACAGAGTATTTATTTAAATATTTATTTGGATTTGTGCAATGCCGACCCCAACATAGTTGGGACATGGCTTTGATGATGATGATTATTTGGATATGTACAATGAGCTGAAATTGATTTTGTTTTTGGCAGAGGGTAGAGTCTTGGGATAAAAGGTACCAGTATCTCTTATTTGCTGCTGAGCCATATGAGATCATTGCCTTTAAGGTAAACCTTTGATAGCATAATATTCCTATTTCAGTTAGTGTTTGCTAATTGTACATTTACATCAATCGTGTTTTCATTTCCTTGTTTTCAGGTTCCTAGCACCGAGATTGACAAATCTACACCCAAATTCTTCTCACATTGGGATCCAGACTCCAAAATGTTCACGGTTTGTGTTATAACTCATTTCGTTGCATGTTAGTCAGGTTTTGTTTGGATTTTCCCCAAGATTTGTATTGAACCATTCATCCACCGTCATTTATTGGATGGCTTCGACCTAGATATGAAGTCATCCGATTTTGCATTAAGCCAAAAATCTCATGGTGGACTAGCATTTATTTTGACCATGTTCTCCTGGTCACTGTGAACAACTGCAAAATGTGGACAAGGTGGATGGAGGGGGCTTTTCCTATGTTCAAGTGGATGGGTTGGTTGGGCAAATTTTTAATGGGGTTTACATCCAATCAGGTCCTTAGTTCTGTTCTTGTATATTTTTTAGGACTAATTGATTTGTTCTCAAATCAACAGCTGCAGTTGTATTTCAAAACCAAACCACCGGAGGCTAATAACCCTCAGACAGGAGTTGCACCAGTTGCCAATGGCACAGCAGCTCCCGGTGTTCCTCCTAGGCCTTTGCCTCCACCACCTCAAGCACCACCCCCACCACCACCTCAAGGACCCCCACCCAGTGCTCCTAGTGCCAATACTCCGAGGGGGCCGCCACCACCTGGTTCTGCTCCAATGGGTGGCCTTATGCCGCCGCCACCAATGGCAAATGGACTCCCACGTCCCCCCATGCCTCCCGGAGGTCTTCCAGCTCCACCACCACCACCACTTGGAGGTGGTATGATGGCGAACTTTACTCCTGGCCCTCGTCCTCCAATGCAGCCGCCACAGGGTTTTCCGGGGCAACAGATGGGCCAAGGGCCTCGCCCTATGGTTCCGCCGCCACCTCCTAACATGGGGAATCAGCTTCAAAGGCCGCCTACATCATAGGTAAAAGCCTCTCATTAGCTCTTGGAGAGCCTCATTGGAAGGCTGTTGGAATCAGGACTCCGGTGATAATTTTGTGATAGCTGGTTAAATGTTTTGCAACAGTAACATCGGTAATTTTATTGATATTACTTTGAATTCACATGGTTTAGTATGTACATCTAAAGCCAATCCTAGTTGCATGGGATGAGTCTTTGTTGATGATAATGACAATTTAAGAATGTTGCCAAGTAGTGTGAAGTTTGAAGCTATACCTTAGTATCTTATAATGAAATGAATTAATGAAATATTTGGGGTTGGTCTGTATTAGGGTAATAAGAGTTCTCTGTTTCCACTAGTGCAGTCTTAAAATCAAATATCCTTGCCGTTTTTATGATGGGATCCAACCACCTATGGTGAATTTGGAGAGTCACCCTAATTTTCTTTTTCTTTATCCTGATTGCTCTGCTTATCTAAAGTGGGAACCATTTCCTATCAGGTGATATGTGCTTCGTACCCGTATGGCCCAGAATGTCAGCATCTCAACTGTCCATCTTTAGTGGCCTTATCAGTGACGTTCTGAAGGAATAAGCTGATGACTCCATATGTTTGGTAGTTTTTTCTTTTGGCTAGGTTGGCCCACCGGCCCAGGAGTGATACTACCAAGACCCTAGGTATTGATCCTGGGTATGTGTGTGATACTGAGGTGTCAAGACCACTCAACCACCGTGAGTGTGTCGGCCTTATCTTTGGTAGTTGATAAGGCAAAGAAAACAAATTTCTGTAATTCTGGTGGGTGTTATGTAGTTCTGTAATTCTGGTGGGTGTTACGTAGGTATCTTTATGTGGCAAAACCAAAGCCTGTCTGCATCACTGGAACATGGTTTTTGGTTCATGGGTGCAGTATGGCTCATATCAATGATCCCATATTGTAAGGGATATGATGAAGATAATCTCTCTCTCTCTCACACATGGGTTCCGGTTTTGGATTTAAGCTTTCGATCCGGGCCTCCAATTCAGAAAGAAGGGAAGGGGGAAATAATAAAATTTTATAAAGGGGGAAATCCCAGAATCTCCTCCTGTTATTTTGTGATTTCTCCGAGTTCTTACATCCATGAATTTGCTATTACAGTGTCCTGGAAATCGTTAGTCAAAGAAAATAATTTTCTATGTTCATACGGTTATGATCATCAGATGCCCATATTTTTTGACCTATACCCTGTACACATGGTGGACCTCCAGGTTAAAAGTTCTGCTTACTTGAGCGGGACAGTTGCCGGTGCACTAGTAGGAGACCGGTTTTATATATATATATATATATATGTGAGATGCTCCTATAAGAGATATTTCTCACCTTATATGAGAGATTGGGTGGAGGCCCTCACATCCATATCCAATGCCAACAACTTAAACTAGCATTTTCCCTTTTTGCATATGAATTCCCTTTTTGTACTTCACCTTATGTACTTGAAATCCCCTTTTTATATTTGAAAAATACCATTTATGAAAGCATCTCTTACCCTATGGTGAGAGATAGATGTACATGAATATTTTCCTATATATATATATATATATCTCATAATTAAGAAATCTAGAGTTTAATCACTTGTTTGTTCGTAGTCACCTTCTTATGGGCATGTTCGATTGAGGACTTTGGAGAGGATAATTGGATGGGGCTGAATCTTAGACGTCAGAAGATGGGGGTGACAAGAAGATTTTCTCCTAAATTTTACTTTGGGCTTAAAGAATTCTTAAAGTTTCAGCAATACGTCTGACATTCATCTAATCCCCTTAATTGGTGGTGATGCAGTTGAGCTCTGAAGTGGACCTGGTCTTTTTGTATTTTTTTAAGTCTGGACAGGTCTTTGGTCCAACTAGACCCATTAACAGCTCTAATGAAATTTGGGGCAACAAAAATTGATTATTTGAGAAAATTGTATTCTAAATTCTATGTTGGGAGGGAATTTTGAAAACCAGTTATTTGGGTCAACAAAAATTGCTTATTTGTGAAGATTTTCTTCTAAATTTTATGTTGGCGGAGATTTTTTAAAATCAGTTTTTTAGTGGTGTTCTCTTTTTACTATTTAAAAATAAAGATCATGTTTCACCATCTCAATAGCAAGGGATAAAAGAGAGAGACATGAAGGATTTAAAAGAATTATGAATCTCCATCCGAGAGAAAAGAAAAAGGAAAAAGAAAAAGAACAAGGAAAAAAGAAAAAAGACAATTCTTTTTAGGTGACCGCCAAACAATAGAATGTAACAAAGGTGTTCATAACCAGCACAAAGAACGTTACTTTTCTCCATATTGTTCTGTCGTTGTACTTGTGTCCAAACGACTAGCTCACAATTTCGCCAACTAATCTTGCACTGCTAAACCACGTTTGTCTTTTTAGATTTTACTTTTTCCAATCAATGCCCAGATCGACGCCTGCAATTTTAGTTGTATAATCTCCTTCTAGAAAGGTTTGCTCCTTGATCTCTTCAAAGAGTGGAAATGGGGAATGAATGAATCAAGTTCCTTTTTCTGTTTTCTTCTCCCTAGATGGACCCAACTTCAAAGAGTGATTACTACTCCAGATAAGGTTTCAAAAAGGAATATTTAATGGGTGAAACAAGTCACCCCTTTTTGTCTTTTGAAAGGATAGGTTGGAAGTATGGAAACCTCCTCAGAAGTTGCCAAACAATGCTTAACAAAGACTTCATTGTCTTCTAGATGGAGATTAGATTAATAAATTGCATGCTTTTCAAAGTTTTCTATCTAGAAGGAGAAACTGGTAGATGGATTGGAGAGGAATTTGGTGGACCATGCCTTTCCACCCTCAGACTACTGTTGCACCGTCAAACTTTCATCCAGAAGGGAAGACTGGTAGCTAGACTTGAGACTTGAGACTTGAGACTTGAGACTTGAGACTTGAGACTTGAGAGAAAAGTGGGGGACCATGCCCACTACGAAGAAAATTAATGCTTCTTAGATTAGATTTTCTTCTGGTACTACCATATGACATGTTGTAATGTGCCTGCTTTTAACCCTCTCAGTGGATCAATCCATTGTGATTTATCTGGCTTTTTGTCCTTTTTTTTTAGTATACTGGGGCTCACTTTAGGCCAATGTGAGTAATGGATACCGACTTACCCCTTTAACCCCATGAAGTGTGGCATCTACTCCAATTTGACATTGACCCAACCAATAACCACAGTGAGATTCAATCACAAACATAAATGCAAAACTATTAGTTGCTTCTATGGAGAGAAAGATGATGCCTCACCACTGGAACTATCAATGGATTTGAATGAAATTAGAACTTCAATATTTAGTTTCTATTTATCTTATTATGATGATTTGTGGCTCAACCCCCTATATATCTTTGTTGTTGGCATACAAACAAACTACCTCATGAACTAGATGCATATCCCAACTCCCAAGTAAGCCCATATTTGATGGAAGCACTTTGCATCTGGGTTGATGCCTGAGATTGCCCCTTACATATATGCAAACATCTAAGCTAATGAGTTGCTAAAAATGATAAAGAAAGCTGTACAGCTTCCTTAAAGCCCAATCATGGTAAAAATTTCTTTCTCGGCAATTTGTCATCTCTTTAATTTCTTAGGACATTATTAAAAAAATCCTCAGGAAAATATAAATTATATTCACAAGGTAAATTTTCAGGATATGCCCTCAAACTGATCATGCAATTTTATTATTAGTATTATTATTTTTTTCCATCCATCCTACTCTAGGTAATTAAGAGGTAGAATTTGGACAACTCGAAACCTTCAAAATCAACATCCAGAGCGAGAAATATTTCCTTGATGGGGCCACTATACGTATAAAAAGAAAGATTATATATGTGGCTAATATGCGAAAGTGAGAATATATTCTTTTTTTCTTTCTTTAGAGGCAACTCATAATAGGTGGCCTCAATATGTAAATTGGGGGAGTGGGTGAGATATATACCCAAAAATGCTCTGATACCACTTTATGACTATCCGTGTCCACTGGATATTATACATCTTGACCGAAGTCTCACAGTTTTCAAATGCATTATATGGATTAAGATCAGGTCGTACATATATATATATATATATATATTCAGCGCCGGCGCTGGATGCTTCTGATATGGGACACTTCATCGCGGTATTAACCGAAGCACTCCACCTTTATAACTGGATAGGTCGCGCCTTTTTGACTCCCAGGAATACTTACCTATTCTTACCGCAAAGGAATGGTCTTATACGGCCTTCAAGGCTAACCATTCGGCTCAAAACCAACGTGCCTGCGTGAGTATCTACATACGAATAGAACTCACAAGTTTCTAGAAGCGTTATATGTAAGCGTACATATTGTGCAAGTCGACCGTACAATGCATGACCCATGTATCCTAAATACAAGGTTAAAAACAATTAATAAGACAAAACGGAACCGCCCAAAGCATATTCAGTCAGGAGTGACTCCAGAGGACAAGCACGAAGAAGACGGTGGACTTATAAAGCCAAATGTGCTGATCACCAAAAGGTGGGGCCCATTGGTGGTTGCCCATCAAGCCACTCATCCTTATCCCAAAAAGTGGGGCCCACTAGTACCCAAAAAATTCCAGCAGCACACACGGCGCTACCATTATTAGTAAAATGGAAGGCCCATGACAACTAAGCCCACGTGGAAAAGGGTTACCCTTAGGTAAATTCCTGAAAAATCGTTGTTTAGTAATTGTAAATTTTTGAGCTTATTTTGCCACCTTACTTATAAGGTGGAGTGAAGTAAAAGCCTTCTCATCATGCCAAAAAGACTAGCTAAGGGTTATATCAGAAGTACAAAATTTTAAGATTCCTTCCTACAGTTAAAAAAAAAAAAAATCGAATGCCACTAAAATACAAAAATTGATGTACTTTTTACCCTAAAAGTAAAATTATCAAGCCACTAAAAATAAGATTTCATCATACTATGATTAGGCCCCCTAATATTTTATTCTCTCTTCAATTTTTACTTTACTTCACTTTACCCCCGAGAAGTATTTTTACCAAACAAACCTAGGATTAAAGCCAACCGAAATCCTCATTTTTTTATGCATCAATACACACGTCAATATCAATATAAAATACTTAGCTGCATAAATCCTTAATGAGAAATCATGATTTTAGGGGCATTGAGGAATTCTCAGATTGTTAGGTTTCTCAAGGATTCTGCACGCCATCTCTAACCAAACATTCCCTAGAGTGGAAATCCCAAAGCTAGTCACAATCTCACACCCTTAGAAGAAAGCTTCAAAAGAAAACTCTTGCTATAAAAGTGAAACTCAATCAAACCCTGGAAAGAAAATTCCTTGAGATATTCTCAAATTTTACTTAAATAACTTTGGCTTGACCTAAAGATTGAGCATGCAAATAATGAAATCATATGGTTTTGATCACATTATCAATCACATGCTTATATTGAAATCCACTCTTGTTGGATTAAAATTTTGAAAACATAAAAAAATAAAATAAAAATAAAAACATTTATTTTAAACTGTACAAATTATCAACACACTCATGAGTCATGAGTCATGAGTCATGAATAGCACGGACACACACATGTTCCCACCTTGGCTATACCACGCCCATTACCCACTCCCAAGAGCCACAAAAACAAAAAATTCCATCCCTTCTAGAACATACCCCGACAACGCGTCGATCGACTCCCAAAAACAAGGCTTCTAAAGAGACCTGAGATTGGCTCGGATTGGAGGCCCTCGAGATCCTCGTGTGGTTGCCTTTTACCTTCCTGCCCTTCTCACCCCCACATACACTCACCCTCCCTACATATATAAAACACATCCTGCTACATACACTCACCCTCCCAACAAATATAAAACACATCCATCTAACCACACCACCTTCTTCAACAAACCAACCCACTCCATTTCCAAAGCAATCAGAAGATCAAAAGATGAAGAAGACGCACTTCATGTCCACCCCAAAGCCAGACCTCAGTGCCATCTCTCTTTCCATGGCTCGCAAAAACAGACCCAGAGATCTACTACGCAGGTTGAGACAGTACTTTCTCTACTCAAAGCTACGTTCTTTACTCCCGCCACAACCTCTACAGGTAAGTCTTTCAACAACTACCCATCATCAGATTAGATTATTTACTCTAAACCCATCAACCCCATATACTAATTTGTGGTTTCAACTTTCAAAACAGCTTACAAGCTTTGTAGGGAGTACTGAGATGGCGACCGAGTATGAGCCCCCACGGCATGAAATCCCTCGTGGGGACTTTGATGAGGACAAACGTGCAGAAAACAACAGAGAAGAGAAAGAAGCAGAAGGAGAAGCAGAAGAAGATGAAGATGATGTCGTGTGTGAGTGTGATTACGTGAATGACAATGACGAGGATGATGACGAAGTTGATGGGACTGAGAAAGCATTTGTGCCTTCGATAAAGACAGAGAATGGACGACTCACTCCTAATCAGCACTGTCGTCCTCAAAGATGTTGCATTGTCGTCTTCTCTCTTCCGTTTGTTGGAGGAAGAGAAGCTCAATATTATCTTTGAGAACCAGTATAGAACGGAGACCAAGGTCTCTCATACTCTTCAGGTGATTGTGCTGTGGGGTTGTTATTTCTGTGGAACTATGCATTTGATGAATGAAGATTTGCTGATTGTTTCTTATGAACAATTTTTTTTCAGGTGAGAGTGCCATTGGAGTATGATGTAGATGTGCTGGAAAGGAAGCTTCAGAAATGGGCTAGAACAGGAACTCATTTGTAGCAGATTAATTATGTGTTTTTTTTCCTTTTTTTTATTACTTCTTTCTTATCTATATATAATACTTAGGTGTAGGAATTTTCATCATATGTACACTTGAATCTATGTAGTTCTTTTAAATCAAGTTATTAGGTAGACAAGGTTAGTGCTTTTGCATTGTCTGTCTCTGGTATCATATGTGAGGAAATGTGTTAGGGTCTTTTTTTTCCTTTTCTGATGGCTATTTGAATCTAGCAAGAGCCCACAGTGGATGTGGTGGTTTTATTTTCCATGTCATCTTTGAACACCATTGCACATAAGGTGGAGTGGAACTTGGGCAATACCAATTTCATTTAATGTATATGTTGGTCATGGGATTAGATCCCAACCTTTTATCTGATGGATCGAGTTCACTTAGATTGGGCATGAAAATGGGTTGGTTCTGGTTTAGTCTAAAGGGATTTTGACATATTAATTCTCTTGAAATTCATGTTTTTTTTTAATTTTATGACTAAAATTCATATAATATCACCAGAGTTGCTTGACTCAAGTCAATAATCTTATGGAGTTTTGACATATTAGTTTCCCTTAAATTCGGTTGCTCCAATTTCATGACCAAAATTCAGGTAATGTCACCATCACTTAACTTTGGTTAATAATTTTTTAAACATTTTTGCCTTGGATTCCATCATATCATGGGACAGTGTATGTCACAGAAATTAATAAATCCCATGATATCGACTATCCCATGATATTGTAGAATATGGACAAGGGTGGACCTAGGGGGGCTGGCAAGGGCCATGGCACGCACCCCCACCCCCACGCCGCTACATCTTGAAATTCCCCTCAAAGAAAGGCTTTGGCTCCTCCATCATGTGGCCATCCATTAATTGATGGCACCTCCATTCTTTAGGACTTTATTTAACATGGTTTTGACTCTAAAAAAAATTAAAATAAAAATATTGCTGATTTTGAGAAAAACTTAGAATGAAAAAAAAGGAAAGGAAAATTAAGGAAACAAATGAAGGAAAAGAGAACAAATAACTAAGTTTTGATGGAGATTTCTCAATCTTCATTCTAACTTGTCTACACTTGCCCCAAATCTTATAATCTAAGAGATGAGAGGAAAAATTACGTATTCTTGTTGGAGATCTTAAAAAAAGTTGTAAATTACAGACTTGCAAAGGCTTTAAGGTATGAATAATGAAGAAAAATAACCAACCCACTTTCTCTTTTATATTGCATCTATATACTGATTTAACTACATGTCATTATGTATTTTCAATCTTTATGCCTTATATTGAAATCTAATCCGCTTAAAACCAATGTCTGTTTGCTATTACATTAATTTTTAGCTCAATCAGAGTTTATCCATCATAGATAAAAAAATATAGTTGTATGTTTAATTTTGATTATTATTATTATTATCCATGTCAGAGAAATGTGGTTAAAGATATTTATTTTAAGGAGATAAAAACTAGTGGAACTATGTTTTTTGAATGATTTAGATTTTAAATATGGGTTGCTGTTATTACTTTTCTTTGAGGTTTTAAATAATAATATTTTGAATTGTGACTTACACATGCATGCATAGGAAAAGATCAGTACCCATATTTTTATTTTTTTGTACTTTAGTCCATATATCTATATATATATATATATACATACATATGGTAGATATACTAATGCAATGCATTTTTAACCACGAAGATTGTTAAAACTGCACTTCACAACATAATGGATGATAATCTTTTACGGACTCGGCCATGAAGATTGTTAAAATTGCACTTCACGACAGAATGGAATATAAATTTTTTATGGATTATTTTTAATTGTATATATTGAAAAAGATATCGCAAAGAAAATTAGAATTGAAATAATAATTGATGACTTCAACTCAATGAAATGGAGCAGAACTTCAATATTTTAATTACTATGTATTTTATTACTATATTTTGTAATCTTCTTTTATTTTTTTTATTTTTTATTTTTTTTACCACCCCCCTAAACAAAATTCCTGGTTTCGCCCCTAGATATGGAGTAAAAAAATTTTAAAAATAATGTTGACCAAAGTTAAATGACTATGGTCACATTATTTTAATTTGGGTCATGAAATTGAAAAAAATAAATTGAAGGACTACTAATATGTCAAAACCCCTAGTCTAAATCTCCCCCCCTCTCTCTCTCTCTGCAATAAGATTTATCTCTTCCCATTTATTTTTTTACTTTTTACTTTTCAAATGATATGTTCTAGTGGATAGGCTTATCTAGAAAATATTCTTATTGTGTAACACGTCTTGATGATCTATCTCATCGGACTATGCATATGCTTGGAATTTTGGATACAAACATGAGATCTAAAATCCCATGGCTAGCACCCTTGTTTGAGTTGTCAGATGTCTGGAAGTACTGTTCTGGATGACATGTGACATTCCCACAAGATTAGCTCTTTCCAAGTGATCTTTCACCCTTGGCATGTGGGCCACAATTTGTGGCGCCCCGAGCCTCGACGGCTTGGATTTTTTTATTATTTTTCATCAAGATCATAATTGTTGATATTTACCCTGTGTTAAATTATCATTCATGGTACAGTTCTATCTGTGCTGCCGTGCAAGTGAACTCTATCTTTTAGATAAGCCCTAGGGCGGATGTCCACATCTGAAATTTGGGCCAGATTTAGGTTGGAATGTCACTCTTTCCCTTACAGTTACATGTAAAATGAGGTGAGGTCCTTGGGGTGAAGCATCAAATCAAAGTGAGGATAAAATATCAGTGGATTATGATGATTTTTTTTCTTTAGTGGTTTGATAGGAAATCTTTTTGACTTTTTGTATAAAAAGTAAATGCTTTTTAATTATTTAGTAGAGAGAGGAGGTTGTTCTTTTTACTTTTTTTTTTTTTTTTCAAAAAGTAGGAGGAGGTTTTGAATTTGTGTACTTTTGATATGACCCCCTAGTCTTCTTATCTAGCAAATGGAGACTTTACTCCACATTCACTTTAAGAGTAAATTCCCAAACAGGAGAATTTGGCATTTGAAGCACCTTGATTTAAACTCTACCTTTTTATTGGAATGGAATTGAATAACTGGAAATTCTAAGAAATAATACGAGGGTGAAATTATTTTGGTTTTCTTATTTTTCCTATAGCACATTGTTTTGTTGTTTGTCCGACACATTTTTCATTGAGAAAAAAAAAAAGTTAACTCATTTTTCTCAATAGAGAGGGAATTTCCTTTCGATCAAACATATAATTGTTATGGAGATGTTGTACCTCTCGCATGCAAAGCGAGCGCTCTACCATTTGAGCCACATCCCCTTCATGGTGGTGAGGTTAAAATCTTAGCATACAAAGCACAAGTTTTATAATAAAACATGAATTAAGGGGAGAAGACATATAAATACCCTTATGTCCTTATCACCCTAAAAAATCAAATCCAAGGTCAAAGTTCCATCTACATTAAGTCCGAATCACGTGAGTTCTTAGGCTTCCTTTGAGTGGAAGGAGTGAAACTTCATAGTGTGGCCCACCTAATAAAATCTCCAGTAGCTCAAACTTATATTCTAACAGGAGCTGATGTTAATGTAAGATTGAGCATACAATTAATAACATGATTAATGAATATGATCAATAATATATAAGATCGTATGCTCAATCTTATATAGGGCCTACTTCTATTTGGATAAGATTTGAGGACCCCATACATTGATAGAGCATTCATTTTTTAGCAACTCAAACTTTTAATAGATGGGACCAGCTCTGGAGTTCTACTCCTTCCACATCTTCGCGTTTTATGATTTGGTCCTCATTCTTCATCTCTTTACTAGTCTTCTTGGTTGCAACCCAATTTTAAGTGAATTCTAGAAATTTTGTTTTATGCAAGCAAACATGTTCTAAAGCCCTAATATCTTAACTCCTCTACAATTCTAGTTATTGATAATGTGTATTACTAACAATGATGCCCCAGTGCTACTAAGCGTCGAGAGTAGGAAGAAGACGACATTTGCAGCACATATACGAGGAAGAACAGAGGCCTCGACCACATCATCGACACAGAGACCGATCTCAAAGCCGCCGTTAGAGCTGGTTGATAACAAGAGATGGGAAAGTGAGGTTAGGACTTTGAGACCGGCCATTTTAAACAAAGAGGGATGCTAACTGATAGAGCACTTGTTTTTATTTGGTTCTTTTAACTACAATATATCTGCTTGAGAAAGTTACTTTTTGGTGGATAAAAAGAGGGGTCCAGGAAAATATACTTCTGTAAGTTCTCTGGTTCTAGTGGAAGGTTGTCTGTGCCACAATAGTTTCTCTACGACTCTATTTGGAACAAGACTGGCCATTCTCTCCTCCCTTTGCAACGAAGTGGAGGAAGAGAGAAAGGACTATTTGGGGCTCTATGTACTTCTTTCTATAAAACATGGCGTGGCACGGAGGAAGAGACATCTTGAGAACCCTCTCAGGTTTCTGGTGAATTATGACTATTACTCCTATCCTGATGCATTTATTCGTCATTCTACTCCGAGAAGGTTTTTGGGTAAGACCGACTTGGACTTTTATTACAACTCAAAGGGGGAATAATCTTCTTACTACAAATTGTCATCAGCTGGTTTGGATGAGGTGAAGTGGCTAAAACATGTTTCACCTAAACTCATGTCGAATCTGAGCACTCATAACTTGATCAAACCATACATGCCTTTGGATCAGATGGAAGCATTTGATATCCTTCTGCCAAGAAATGGGAATAGATATTAAAAGGGAAGTTCTTTTCAGAGATTTCACACATTTCTGCTTCTGTTTTTTAACCAGACGGGGTAAATTTTAGTTATGAATGTATGCAACTTGATTGGAGGTATTATCTAACACAAGGGATCACAAGGCCCACTGCATGGGCTTCTTTTAAGAGTATCTACTCGGATGGGGCCGGGGAAAAATGCCAATGAGCTGAATATGCCTAGAGTTTCTCCCTCGAATCATCACCCAGGAAGAGGGAGGTGCCCACTTGCGGATGAAGTTCGGGACTGGTGGAAAGCCACCAGCCGGATAGCTTTAATGCTAAATTTTACCAGGAATTCTGGGCACTGATGAAATCACATTTTCAAATTAGATTTGTCACCTCAAGTGAGTAAGACCCTCATAGCCGTGATTCCAAAAGGAGGGGGGGTCCAAACCCTAAAGAATTTTGACCCACAACCCTCTACAACGTTCAATAGAAAATTGTTGGCAAAATCCAAACCCACCATCATCATTCCCTCCAATAAAAAAAAAAAAAAAATTTATCTCCCCTAATTAGGGAGTGTTTTGTCTTCTAATTAGGAAGTGTTTTGTCTTTGGCAGAACATTATAATGGCCAAAGAAATATTCCATCAGATGAGCCAGGTGCATAGGAAAAAGGCAAATCACCCCTTGAAGGATATGTGGGGAAAGCATATGACACAATCCATTGGAATTTCCTTCACAAATGCCCAGAGTTTCTCCAGCGGTATTGATGGTTGCATCATGAAGCGCATTTCTACTGCATCTTTCAGAACTATATGCAATAGAGGAATTTCCCATAGGAAGCGGTTTGAGACAAGGGAATCCACTTGCTCCTGACCTATAGATAACATGTAGAGAAGCCTTCATGTCATGAGATACTTAAAAGAGTCACTTAAATAACTTTTGACGAATTGAGATCGGTTAGGATCTCTGCAGTTTGCATACGATCTTCTGCTCACCTTTAATGCCTCAAGCTTCATCTCTAATCTGCTAGGAAGAGTGTCGGAACATTTTGCTAGAGAGGCCTTCATGTCATGAGAAACCTAAAGAGTCACTTAAATAACTTTAGACGAATTGGGATCAGTTAGGATATCTGCAGTTTGCATACGATCTTCTGCTCACCTTTAATGCCTCAATCTTCATCTCTAATCTGCTAGGAAGAGTGCTGGAACATTTTGCTAGAGAGGCTGGTCAAAGAATCAACAAACGTAAATCCCAGCTGGTATTTTCAGTTGACACCCCAACAAGATTTCAGTTACCTACTTGGGCTCTCAAATCTCAATTGCCCACGAAGAACACTGGTACAGCAGCGTAGAAAGGGGTCTTGGCAAGGATTTCTAACAAAACCTCTAACTGGATAGGACCGAACTCTTGTCTGTAGGTAGAAAGAACCTAGAGGTCCTAGACCACTCAGTTACATTGACCATTCCATTTCACTGGATGGGTATAAATGTACTCCCAGCTTCTGTCTCCAATAAAATGAACTATTAAAATTCTTCATTTCTCAGGCATGAGTATTTCCAAGACCAAAGGAAGCCAGCCCAGGTCACACAAAACTCAGTATCTGTGTCTTAGTGAAAATCACTCCTAGAGTAACTGAGTTTGTGATAATATAATTGTACACATGACTCAGCAGTCTCTGGTCTTCACATGTATTTATATTCAGGTTTAGCTTGTAAAAACAAGTAATGAATGAAAAAAAGATCTCTATCTGCTTCCTCCTTTTCTTTGCTTTTGTAGTTTGAGTGAATAGACAGATTCTGCAGGTCGTTTGTCATGTGCAATGTTGCTCCTGAGTCTGCATACCATGTTTGATCAGCTTCTGGAGTGAAGTGGCCATTGCTGCAAGTTGAGATGGAGGATGTCTTCCTTGATATGAGAAATCCATTCGGTGGTAACAGTCAAGAGCAGTGTGTCCTGTTCTATTACAGATCTGACAACTTGGTCCGGTGGAAGAGTTTTGAGGGGAAGAGTTCTGATATGAGCGACCTCTGTTGTTCCTTCCTCCACGTCCACCTCTGCCATGCCTAGCTGACCTGTTACCAGACTTTCGACTTCCACAATTCGATGTTGTTCCATAACCAGATTTTCCTGTAACTGCACTACCAGAATCAATATCTGTAGAAGAAATAAAGGTAGCGGAATGATCAAGAACAGAGCATTGAGAAGTCTCGATGCTCATTTCTTCACGGAGAAGGAGAACATGGAGTTCTTCAAGGCTGATTCCTGATGACTGAGTCCTGATAGAGGTCTTAAAAGGACCATATTCAGATGGAAGGCCATTAAGTGTATGTGTGAGAAGATCTTCATCATCCACAGGGCACAGAGCCATTGCTATTTCAGAAACTTCTTACTCAGTAGCACCTCAAGCATAAAAACTTCTTACTCAGTAGCACCTCAAGCATAACTCTCTTCAGGAATGCCATAATAAACTCTGGGACCAAACTCCTCACTCAGAAGTATACCAGGTCTGGCCCTCCCCACCCACTGCTCTACAAGAATAATATTTCTGACTGCATCTCTCCCAGTAGATAAGTCCCATGATTAGCCTGTTTTGCAAGGTAGCAGAGACTCGGAAGTGGTTCTGGTTCTGTAGATCATGCTCATCATGCATTTCTAAGCTGAACAAAATGCAGATCCCAGCTGCGCAGCCTCTTCAATGGTCACAAGGAAAGAAACATGCATTTTCACCAAAAAAAAAACATTTTTCATTTGTTTGAATGTTTTCTAATAAACCACTTTATAACTTCAGAATCCAATCTATTCTAGCGAGTCCAAAATTTCAGGCTTAAATAAAAAACTATCTCGGCTGCTAACAGGCATACCGAGTTGAACAAAATCCAGGTCTCAGCTGCGTAGACTCTTCGGTGGATATCATACCTCATGGTCACAAAGAAACATGCATTTTCATAAATAAATAAATAAACACTTCCCATTTGTTTGCATGTTTTCTAATAAACCACTTTATAACTTCAGAATCCAATCTATTTTAGTGAGTCCTAAATTTCATTCTGATGAGAGGATTCGCCAGAAGCCGATGTTGAATGGGCTGGGTATCTCCACTGCACATCAGCCCATGTGCTCTGCCCATCTGTGACCTCCTTAACCACTGATGCCACCTCATCAATACTGACGCGGATCTGATCCTTGCTATCTCTCTCTCTGATTGTAACTGATGTAGTAGAATCCACAGTGATGGCAAGAGGAACGCCGAGCTCATCTGTCCTTGCATACCGTTTCCCTATTGACGTACCTGCAACATTTTCTTTCAGTTGACAACCATATACATTCATATGTAAAAAATCAAATCACTCACCCCGCCCCCAAAACTGAAAAATATAAATAAATAAATAAAAATAAAGATTGCAAAGCATATATCAATCAATATAAATAAGTACATATGGGGCTGTAGTAAAGACAGTTACATCATCAAATATTCCTACAATCTCATCCATGAATGCAGACACAAACCAACCGGGCCTGCATGGATGCATACTTTTAGTACGTACATAGTTTTATCAATTTAGAAAGCATTTCCTCATATGATGTATGTAATAATGTACCCACACACACATAAATCTACGTGTGAAATTTACCCCCTCATCCATGTAATGCATGTACTTATCTAATTAACTCTTTTTTAAAATGAAATATAATTAACTTTTCCACCCAAAATACTCCGGGATTTAATAGCCTGAAGTAGGCATGAACGGAATCCATATGTGCAACTGTACGGTCTTGGAACCTTGAAGTCCAAATAGTAAATGTCTAGTATCAAACATTCAAACTGGGTGCACGATGCTTCAAAACTCCAATGAAATATACTAGCCATCCATTATTTTGATCATTTTTTTAAGTACAAGGATGAAGTGCAGACCATGCCTCCTTTTACCCCCTCATACATGCAATACATGCAGGTAACCTTTCCATCAAAATGTTCAGGGATTTAGTGGCCTGAAGTAAAAGTAGGCATGGCATGGATGCAGGCCACACGTGCAGCAACTGTACAGTCTTGGCGCCTCGAGGTCCAAACAGTACATGTCTAGTGGCACATGATCGATGGTGAAGGATGCTCCAAAACTCTCAGATGAAATATGGACCTTTGATCATTTTTACAGTATGAGGACTATATTTAATTCTTAATCATCCACCCGTAGGCCACTGATCAAAGAGATCTTCCAATCTGTGAGAGTGCTGACATCACCCTCCATCATGGGCCCATAAATAAAGCGCCTGCATAATCAAACAGTGAAACCCATGTACAAAATGCAGAGTTGAAGAAACCTCAACATTTTGTGGAAGACTTTAAAAAAAAAAAAAAACTTAGATAAAAAGAAAAGAAATCCCTCTCATCAAATACTGACAATCTCACCTCCTACTGAGAGCAAATTTTAACGGGAAATGTTCATATGCTTCTTTCCCTCACCATAGGGTGAGGGATACTTCTATTTTTGGGTCTTTTCAAGTACAAAAGATTCCACCCCATGTACTTGAAAAGCCACTTTTGTACTTGAAAGGACCCAAAAATAGAAGTATCCCTCACCCTGTGGTGAGGAAAAAAATGCATATGATCATTCCCCAATATTAACCACCAGCAATAGTACAAGTGCGAACTAGCATATAAAGAAGCCAAACCTTAGTTGAGGTAAGACGGAAACTAGTAGGCAATCACAAGCTCTTAGGAAAATGCAACCACCCCAGAGCATGATTTTAAGTAGATATGTCATGCGTCTATATATCCAATACAACATTTCCAACCACAACATATTTCCATTTTTCCGTCAAGTTAGATGACCTACTTAATTTCACATAAACAAGAATTGAGATCATCCATCTATTATATTTTAATAGCATACCTGTTATGTCAATCTTATGAGAGATCCCAGCCGCAGTTAGTCCTTTGGAGATGCTTTTGGCCACTTCCTCGTATTGTTGATTCTGAACCAGAGGGAAAACGGTACACTTGATGGGTGCCACAAGAGGGGGGAAACTAAACACATTTAATTGTTCATCCCCACCTTTGTTAGGCCTCATGTAGAAAGAATGCTCAAACAGGCAGTAGATTATCCGTCCAATACCAAAAGATGGTTCGATCACCGATGGAGTAAAAACCCTCTGGTGTTCCTTCTTTTTCTCTTTAGAGATTGATACCATGTTTTTTGTGATTTTGACAGCTTTTCCAAGAGTGCAGACATTGAACTCCACCTCCCCATTAGATTCTAGAGCGCCTTTCATTTCCATAGCTTCAGTTTCACTCATAGCCTTCCAAAATAAGAACTCTTTTTCTAAGTGAGCTGGAAATATCCGACGGAATTTTTACTACTAGTTCTGCAAGGATAAATAATCATAATTTACCTCCAAAGCTTCAACAACCATCTTTTGGCTCCCCTTGAAGGCAAGACCCAACTCCTTTTTTACTGGAGCTATGATCAGTTTCTGAAAAAATTAACACTGCATGAATCATCTGTGAAATTGCACTCAATGGAAGTATGGAACCATCAATAAAATTGCTATAGCTCTAATGTCTGTAGACATGCATGCAGATGCTGCCCATCCACACACTGATAAATGTGCTAGTATGGCATAGTTGGAGGTGATCATTGTTGCAATCATAAGGTAGCAGCAGGTTCAACTTGTGCCACCATTAAAAAAAATAAAAAATAAAAAATAAAAAATTTGATTGGTTCGTCAGATTGATGTATTCGTTTGTGAGGGTCACACATAAAAACAATCTGGATGGTCGAGAGAGAGAGAGAGAGAGAGAGAGAGAGAGAGAGATATACCTCCACCTCCCTGGGTTCTGAAAACTTTTCATGTGCAACAAGAGGGGCACCACTCTTTTCCTGTTATACAGTATTGCCAAATCCATTAGCTATATAGAGGCAACAGAATAAGGTTATAATAACAAATTGATAAGATTTCCATTGCAAAGAAGAAAATTTAAGAGTTATCAAACAGCTAAAGCCATTTAAAGTTAGAATTCTTTTATTGAAAATGTGAATCCCCACACACACACACACACAACCGCACACACACACACACACACACACACACACACACACACACACACACACACACACACACACACACACACACTTCTGCCTGAGAAAAATGAACTCTTGTAAATTAAATAACTTTCAGCTTTTGAGATACCAACTTGTTTTCAGTGTTCCATCCTACATAGAGATTCAGAAATGGACAAGCAATGGTTGTGGTGATACAAAAGCAAAGATCAGAATGCAACATAAGTACATAACTCAACTTCAGGGCTACAGAAAGTCAATTTTGATGAAAGCATGTTAAAAGGGAAGGGTTCCATATGTGAGAAGTACTTTCAGAATGCAGAATTTAACTTAAGAGATTGCTCTCCAGTCATTTAAGAATGGAAGAACAAAACCAAAAATAAGCAATCACTTAGATGATCTATTATTTCTATTTTTCACATCTTCTATAATCCATCATGTGCCCAAGTTTGAAGATGATTCTCAAAATGCGATCTCAAACTCTATCACTGAAGAATAGAAACATTAAAGCATGCCTTCTATCATTACAGAGAAAGTGTAAAGATACTGTTCTCCAGTAATTTGAGGATAAAAGACACACTGACAGAAAGGACATGAACCATATTAAAATGCCTTAAAGCCATGTAGCATTTAAAAGGTTGGCACTTCTAGAATGTGGTCATAGCATGTAAGTAATATCATCTTAATGTAAAATGCAGAAAAGAACTGAGAATTTCTAAATCTAATTTCTACAGTGAATTCAAAGTTCAACAAAATTCTAGAATTCCAATTCGTGAAATCATTGAGTGATCATGAACCTTGAGAAATTTCTTTCTCATTAGACATCAAGGAGCTTGAATGTTCATTGAAAGTTATTTCTGTCATCAACTCATGGAAGGAAATAGAAGCACCAACAACCCAATCAAAGAATGCATGATGGGGAATCACTTGCATTTTTCATCATTGCCTCCTGTTATTTTCTGCCTGTCTTTTTTGTCTGCTTAATAATAATAACATTTTTTTTTCAGTAACAAAGGACTATATTAATAAGAAGGAAAGTTACAACCAGGCTTTATATATATATATATATATATAAGATAAAAAATACAACTTGAAAAGGATGTATTGGTATTACAGGAATATACCAATACCAACCCTAACTACATGACATTAGCATTTATGTTGCACACACAGTCAACCCCTCGTTTAGCAAGACAACCCGCTCTTTCGTTCGATGATCTACTAATATGCAGAAGTGAAACCTGGACGACGGATGCTTAATAATAACAACATCAACACCAATAAAAAAATATTAATTACATCAATTATTATTTTTCTATCAGTAAGTACGTCAATTATTATAAATAGATAAGGGGCAAATTCAAAGGGACAGATTTCATTGCTGGTTTGTGATTGTGATTTTTCTGAGAACATGCGAAATGACCAATGTTCTTGCAAAAAAACATGGCAATGGAGTGCATTGGATCTGCTTTGCCTCCAGCTTTTCTCTTTTGAGTGATACTTCTGATTTCTTAATCACTCTATTTGTATCCTAGTTTTGCCTTGACAATTTACTTATAATGCCAATTATTCAAAGGAAAAGGAGACAAAAGGGCAGGCAGCTATTTGAAGAAGAGAAATTGTGCAAGAATTTAACTGAAAAATAAATAGAAGTACCACTATCATGTCCTAAAGTATAACTAATTGAGAATCTTATACCATTCAATATAGAGCTTATAGAGCTTTTGTATCTTACTGTGTGAGCGCGCAGATCATATGCAGACCTATCTGCAATACCAACACACTCAATCCAGCCATAGGAGCACTCAATCTCAGCATCCCAACAGTCTGCAGCATAATGAGCCATCTCATTGGGCAGATGCTGCCGGAAACGTAGTCGTTCTTTGTCAATTCCAAGGTGTGTCAGGAAAAGGTATACCCTCCCAATGAAGTAGCCAAGAGTCTGGTTGTTCACAGTGCCCTAAACAGCAAGGAAGGCAATAGATAAATAATATCTTACCAGCCATCATCGAATATAATGGTGCAAACTAAACTATACATACAAGAATCAAGATTCTGCTTTCCAAATGAAAACAGAGGTAAACGACAAAGTGTAAACAAGCAACCTTTGAAACTGCTTCACCAAGGCAAATTTTCTTGGCTGGTTTTCCAGTCATTTGCTCTTCTCTAGGGAACATTAAGAACTCCAAATCAGCAACCTCTTTGAATTTCGGGTGAGATTTGTCATCAGGATCAACAAAATGCTCAATCTCTGCAAGCGTGAATTCACGCACTCTCAAAAGTCCTTGGCGAGGAGATATCTGTAACACAGACAGCAGTTTCCAGGAGATGGGAATCAACTTATACACAAACAAACAATTGCAATCAGCTTATACACAAACAAACAATCTCATAAAGTCAAATGATGAAGTGGAACATCAAACAGTACAACATGAGCCTGTATCTGTGGGTGTGATGAGGAAAGATACAGCAAACCCATGGCCACATCAATGCATTCAGCATGAGAAACAATGAAACATAGCAACTGATCAAGTATATCAGACATTCAAATGATTTCACGTGAAGAACAAATGGTTGAGGAGAAACCTCATTTCTAAAAGCTTGACCAATCTGGGCTGCAGCAAAAGGAAGCTTGTTCCCATTATAATAGTACAAGTCCTTGAAGTTAACAAAGATGCCTTGAGCTGTCTCTGGGCGCATATACCTACAGTTCAAGGTTTCAGGCTTAAGTAGAGATCTAGACATAGAAAAATTGCAAGCAAATAAGGGGGAAAACCACTAAAGAAGATCCTTGCAAATTCTCACCCAGGGCTCAAGCCAGATGGACCTATTGAAGTTTGAAACATCAAGTTGAAAGGGTATGGATCGGAAAGAGGGTTCTTTGTATCTGGAGCATTTATACCATACTCCTTGAGCTTTGCACCCAGTTGTTCAGAAGTCAAATCATCCAAAATGGCAAGAACATGTTTCAGCTCTGCTGCCTTTTCTGCAGTCAGAGAGAGGTCCTTCTCAAGTTTCTCCTTGCAGAAATCCTTGAGCAAGTGATCAGCCCGATAACATGTTCCAGTTTTCTCATCCTTAACCATAAGGTCTGTGAACTTGTCAACATGACCTGAAGCCTTCAAAACAACTTCAGGTGTGACACAAGGGCAATCCACTTCCAGCATGTTCTCCTCCAGGACGAAATGCTGAAAAAAAATTGAAACAGCAGTTTAGCTACAAATCAGCAAATAGGAAATAAGCAGTTTTTTTCCAGGTAACAGTACTTGAGCCCACAACCTCCTGGTTGTGAGAATGAGCACCTCCCAACTGTGATATGGGCTCTTATCAATAAACCCACGGTACATTACAGATTGAGAAATTTTCAGATACAGAATAAATACATCTATCTAGCTCAACATCTTGAAAATAATGTTTCTCTTGCAGTCAGTACATGCAATTTCATCATCATCGTTATACAATTGTCACTTCAATATTGGGTTGGATTCAAATGTACTACTTTACAATGCATGGATATGGATAAGGATAGGGCATGGATATAGGGACTGGAGAGATGACTCAGCACTTTCTGAAATCCAGACATGGAGATAAATACAACTATCCTATCCATAACAAATGAAAATTCATATTTTACATTAAGGTTTACACAAAGTATTAATTTTCTTCGTCATAATAATTCTGAATTAATGGCATATCATTGTTTAGTTTCTTTTCTAGCATTTTTATGCTGAAAAGTAAGAAAACTAATAGACTAAAATAAAATAATGCACTTGCTAAGAAAACTAATAGACTAAAATAAAATAATGCACTTGCTAATCGCTATATAGTAGGATATGAAAAACTTGTAACCTAGAAGTATCCATGCAGTATCGTATTTGTCGACACGTGTATATTGGGCATGTACAAGTTTCTGTGTACAGGCAATTCACCATCGTCGTCATAGGCTTTTCACACCAACCTCAGTTGACTAAAAGAGTCATACTAGAAAACAATAAGTCATCTTCTATTACATTGTCTCTTTACATTGCTAAATTTCTTGATTTTCTTTAATTTGTTCAGAATTTCATTGGTAATCCTGCAATCCTTTTGCTCAGGGTTGGGAGGCCTTTAAGACTAGGGACTAAATATATGAAAAATGGTACAACTTGCAACCAATGTTTTAAAACCATTTTCGTGTTGGTTAGTACTGGGATGAATTGGTACCACCCATGCCGGGACAATACAGGCGAGCCATTATTAAAAATCACAATAAAAATACAAAAAGAAGAAAAATGACTAATAATAGAAAATGGCTAAAAATTTTACAATTGTATCTTAAATTAATTATAGATATACATCGTTCTTCTTGTATCATTTCTTCTAATAGAAGGATCATTTAACACATGCAAAGCACCAAAATTATCAATATATAATAACTACACATACTTAATACTCATAATAACATTAAAATAACAAACCACAAATTATAATTATAAAAAAAGGGTGTGGCCTTGAGGCCACTGGGGCAGCTAATTCTGTATCGAGTTTTGAGTTGGATCGAACCTATCATCATCATCTACCATAATCACAAGTCCTAACAAAATAACTAAAATAATCAAACAACTCAAACTTCAACTTCTTACTGATAAATCTCATGTAATATTGGTAATCAATCTTGTATTGTGTACCACCACATTAATACAGCTTGAAGGTCCCATTATCCAAATTGTTGAGTAAGAATTTGTTTTAGGTACCATAATAGCACTTATCCCTTTTACTTCAATGCTCACACTCAAGAGTTTAAATGAAAAAAAAAAAGGGGTTCATTTTATTTTTTTTGTTGAGTTCTTGAGTGACTTTGTCCGTTCCAGCCCATGACAATCCCTACGGGGTGTTGTCAATCCGTGCCTGTCTAATGATGATTGTGAAGGTTTGATTCGACGAAGTCTGTGCTGACTGGGTGGACTCCAGCCTTTTTTTTTTTGGGGGGGGTACTGGTCCTTTTTTTTGGGGGGGGATACTGGTCCCAAACTTGTATTGGTGCTGGGCAAAATCTCAAACCATGCTTGCAATTGCTTGGGGAATATGGAAAGAACGAAACAGGAGAATATATGGAGGAATTTGCTCCCCACGGTATTCAATTGCACCGCCAAGGATCAAATCCTCAATGATAGAACAGGTGCCACAACACAAAAGCTTTGCCGTCATGGTTTCAAAATTTACTAAGGATGGGTATGCATCTACAGGTGAACATGCTTCTAAACTAAAGAGGTAAAGAGGGCCAAGTGGGCCAACTTCATTTTAGCATCTGCTGAAGGACACAAATTAAATATAGGTGGTAGCTTCAGAAGAAAACGAAGCCCTTTGAGATGATTATAAAAAATGTTATAAGAAACAGTTTGGATATATCAAAGTTGCCAGTGAATAACAAGTTTAACAACATCCCTCTCCCACATGATACGTAGTATGAAAGTAAAAAATTTCAAAAACATCTTTTCTCCGTCTTTTCTTCTTAAAAGATGTTTTGAGAAACTTTTGCAGAACTTTTACCCTGGTTTTAGAAGCTAAAAGCCACATTTATGGAAGATCTAAGCATTCAAAGATCGGATGTACTAGTCATTTGATCCAGTGAAAAGCAAATGAGAATAAATATTCATACATGAATTTGTTCATAAAAACTAAATAAATAAAAAAAGAGGCTAAAAATCCTATATTTATAGGATGAGTTTTCCCATTTTCATCATATATTTTAATATTCTTTAAGGGTTTTAGGCTCTAAGGCGGAACTCTGCTGAGTCACATGAATTGGCTTGACTTGACTTGATCAAGACTGAGTCACACCCAAGTATGGATTTTTAAAACCTTGTTCACAATGCAAGTTAAAGCCCTCTGCTTCAAAGTTTCAACTAAATAAAGAATGAATGAAAAAATCTTTTATCTCATATATAGAAAAATTCATCTAGAAGACTATAACAACCGAACAATTCGATAACACTACTAGTGCTCATTAGCAATTCATTGCAATAAATGCTTAAACCTTAAATTAAAGCGAACACGTATATCAGAAGCACTTATCTTAGTTTTACTTTGGTGAACCTAACTTTTGAGAATCCACGAGACCAGGCCATTCACCTTGATAAATCCAACCCCCTCATTCCACATCCCCCCAACTCCCCCACTATGAATTGGCACTTATCCTTATTTCACTTTAACTGGAATGTGTGTCTCCCTTGAATTGATCATGGTTCCAACTCCAACTGAAGTGAAATATCTCATGCAAAAATCGCAGGCCAATTAACAAGTTTAAATACATGTGGAGTACATAGACTACATTAACCCATTATCTAAATTGTTGCCATATTTTTTCATTCATAAGACCCACCTTCACTCAATCTTAGCTCAATCCTGCATAAAAGTGATGCACACCAATCCATTGATTTGCTTTGCTATATTATGATCAACCGAACAGTTCAAACCACTTCAATTCTAATTAGATGTGGGCCGTCTGATCAAATGGGTCAGTTCTCATTACTACGAAAATGACCATTTCTCATCCTTGATTGTACATAATAGAAAAAAGAGACCATGTTAAGCAATTCAACAACACAACCACTACCACTAAACCCTAAACCCCCAGCGCATTACAGCACCTCCCCTTCCTTACCTGGCGCCAAAAAGCGAGCACGTTGGACTTGACGGCGCAACCCGGAGGGCCGTAATCATACAGTCCGGCGACGCCGCGATAGATCTTGAAGGAGGGGATGTAGAAGAGCCGCCTCTCGAGCGTGTTAACGGCAGCCTGGCGGAAGGCCTCGCGACTGACGGCGCCGTCACCTCCGCCGCCGTTAGAGCTGATGGCAGACTGGAGCCGCTGTCCGATCTCGGTCGCCTCGAGCTTGAGGGCCTTGAGCTCTTCGACGGCGGAGTCGAGCTCGGCTCCGGCGACGCCACGGGCCTTCAGATCCCTGACGGTGTCGGCCTTGGCATCGACGGCCGTTTGCTTCTCTGTTAGGGCTGTGCGTAGGGGGGCCTCGGCGCCGTCCATGGGTGACGGCTTCCGTCTGAAGACGTGGAGAGGGAAGCGGCGTAGGTTAGCGAGGAGCGGATATTTTTGAGGAGAGGAGGGAGATGGAGAGAGAGAATAATCGCATGCCAGGAGGGAGTAGCGACAATGCAGATGGGGTTTTTGTAGATGGCACAGATAGGGCTTTCGTTGTGCGTCTACTTTCATAATGCTGAACGCTGGCACTCACCGGGGCTTGTGGGGTCCACCCCAGTGACGGAGGGTAGGATCATCACCTGCCCCCACTCGATCCATGCTCAACAAGTTCTCACAGTCCAAAATGAGCGCACACTCGATCCAGCGGTCTAATTCATTCGGATTGGTGTCAAACCCTGGGACCAATATCTACGAGGTGGGTCTCTACCTAGTTCACTCCAATCGATCAAAGTGTGGGCCCCACCATGCGTCCCATAGCACCGGTGCTTTCCTAAGGAATCACCTTTTTGTTTGGTTCATTAGATGAGTGGTTCGAAACTCTTGGTTGACTTATCCATCCATGGATCTATTCCTTTGTTGCAGGGTAAGATGAGACACCATTGCTCTTTATTAGTATTTCCCATCTCAAGATTACTTTCTAGGATTCACCAAAGGTCTCACACCTATAGTTCAGTTGGTAAGGGACACGGGCACGTAAGCCTTTTAGCATCAACATCACAAATAAACCTAATATAAGCCTAATTTAACTAACTGGTTATTACAGTTTTTTGGGACAAAGAATATCCTAGTCTCCAGTACTCTCTTTTAGGTTCTAATTGATAATCAAGCTTGAAGCGAGAGTCAAATTTTTTTCAACTGGAGTCAAGTCTAGACCAAATAGCCAGATATCCTAGTATGTACATGGATTTCTTAGCCATTTTGTAGTTCATAGTTTGTGGTTGGCCTTTTGTGGCGAGCTCGGTTTCATCGGAGGTAGGATGAGATGATTCATATTTTTGTTTACTATTATGTATGCAAAACTATTTTTTGTTAATTGTTAATATATTGTCCCTAATCCCATGAAAATATGAACAATAGACTATTACGAGCTATTTGTGCTAGAAAACACTCTAAATCATTCAATAGAACTTAGAAGTTTTGTAAATAACCAAAGCACTTACTTGTAGCTCTATGAAAAGAAACTCTGGGCTATCTCTCAAGTTTTAACTCCAAACAAACCAAATGAGAAGATAGAGAAGATGAAGAAGGTGAAGTATTCCTCTTCAACCCACATGCAAAGCCTCAATCTTGATGCTTGATGAAGAAAATGGAAGGAAGAAGAAGAAAAAAGGAGTCTAAGATTTTGTTTTGTGCTGTAATGAACGATTAAATGAACTTTGGGTTCATTTGAAACCTTATGAGCCCACTTTTGCATAAAACCCCATTCACTTCTATTATTTATATTTCGAGTCAAATGAAGACTCATTTGATCCATTTAAAGTCAAATGCAATCAAGTCTACTATTAAAGTTAATGTATTCTTTGATATATGCGTGTTGGTATCAAGAATTACCGTGTTCGATGAAATACGCAAAAATCCGTATTTATGAAAAAGTCTTTGTTTCCCTTTGTTTGAGTCTAAAACCAATTCAAATCATTCAATCTCATTCCATTAAGCCCAACTCAATCATTTGAGACTAATTTCATTGAACTTGGTCATTAACCATCATTAGCTCAATTAAACATGATTAATTAGCATTAATTTCAATCAACTAGAGTTAATCTTGATTAACTTGGGATGGGGTGTAACAGCTTGGGCCACCATTGTTAAAATGTAGGATACTTATTGTTCAAGTGATTTGGATTTGATAAGTTGTCCCACTTGAGGACTTATAGGCAAGAATTATCTATCATGATCTTTTTTTAAATATTGGACAATTTTGATGGAAAGCAGAAGTTCATTCAAAACAAAACAAAGGGATACAAGAATCTGAGTTTGGAACTTTGGATACAAACATCAAATATAGATGCCTTGGCCACTGCAGCCAGGGTGAGGTACCTTTCGCTTCATTAACTTACTATTTTCCTTGTTTGAGTTTCCAGTTGTGTGGAAGGGTTCTGGATAACATGTGCCAAGCCAGACAAAGTTAGGTCTTTTCCATGATCTCACTGATGGCTGTAGATCATTATTTTTGCTTCATTGAGCTTTAACGGATAGGATTCTTCCGTTTTTTTTTTTTTTTTTTCATTACTGTTGAGGCTTATCCTGTGCTCAATTGCCACTCTTCATAGACTTCTATCTGCACAACAGTGCGAGTGAGGCCCACGTTTTAGATGGGCCCTAGGGTCAATGTCAATATCTGAGATTTGGTAGCAGATTTTAGGCCCGGAATTCACATTTCTTCCTAAGAATTAATAATGGCGTTTGAAGCACCTTGAATTGGGATTTGAAAATTTCTAGAGCCCCTTTGTTTGGATGGAATTGAGCTAAGGATTCTAAGAATGGTGGCCGCTTGAGTATTACCACCCCTAATTTCAAACCCAAATATAGGCACCATCACATTCTTATGTATGTGAACTACATTTCATAAATCAATATTGGGTCTGCATTCCAGTCCGGATCCCAGTCCATCAAGGTATTCAATTTAAACCCTGGGTGTGGGTCAATATACACTATGGATCCAATCCATTTTCATGCCTAGTAAATGGACCGCAAGGATGCATTTCCTCCACATTTGATCCGGAAGAAGGCAACTACCAAAAGCTTATTAGACACAAATCCCATATTCCCTCTCCTCCAAACGTTGCTACTCCAGAAAAAGAGCGTTAGAACAAACCACCAACCACAACCCAAAATCTAGCTGTGTACAAACTCTATAAATACAGAACAAAATCATTACCAATCTTTTCTAAAAGCCAAGTGTAAGCAATGTCCTCAACATTGGCGCTTGTTTTGATATCATCCTTGTTGCTGCTGTTGCTGTTCTCTCATGCAGATGCTACTGCACATCATCATGGATGGGCCACTAGTCTGCGGCGGGATTCTGTCCATAAGATCAAGAAGGGCCATCGTGCCAAGTTTGTGTCTGGAGAATGGAAGCCGGCCCATGCTACATTTTATGGTGGGCCTGATGCCTCAGGGACCATGAGTAAGTTGAGAAATGATGATATATATGTATATAGGACTAGGATTAACCAAGTTGATTTGGTTGCATGAGGAGAATTGACATGGATTTGGTTTTGCTAACAGAAGTGTTTGGCCCATTGTTTGAGAACTCGGACAGACTCGGCTGAGTCGAATTGGATTGGCCGCAGAAAGGAGGGTGTTGAAAAATGTAATCATACTACAAGAAATTAGTTTATTTTTAGCAGCCAACGAGATTGGATTTAGGGGGCGCTTTTTCTTTTTTTTTTTCCCAATAAATGTCATTTTTTGCTGCGAACTTTTTTTTTTACTGCCAAAGAAATCTGTCATATTAGCTATATATATACCATCTAAGAGATTTTGGTGGAAGTAGCGGCAGGAAAAAAAACCTTCCATAGCAAAATAGGACTTTTAGGGGCAGAAAAACCACTGCTAAATCAAACATAATCTGCTGCTAAAAGTCATGTTTTTTTTTTAGTACTTGACTCAATTTGACTCGGTTAACACTTCGGTTGATTAGGGCTTGACTAGGCGAAGACTTGGTCACAACTAAGTTTGAACCTTAGTTAGGCGGATTGGGTATTGTGCTCCACCCAAGCCAGACTAATTTTTGGCCAAACCAAAACCCATAACAGATCCGGAAGCAAGCACAAGCCCATGATTTAGGAAAGCACAACCGAATTTGTAAATAAATCCTAACCCAAATGCAGTTTGGGTAGAATCGGGTTAACTCTGCCTCACTTTTTTTCTCTCACACGTTTTTCAAAGGGAAATTAGATCAAATTTGAGCAAGTGAAGCTAAAATCTGAACCTAATGTAGGCTTGAAAATCCTTGGCTCAACCAGGCCATGCCTAACCCGAATTCCAATTTTGATAGAAGGTGAATTTGCTCCCCTGTCAACACTCTAGGAAAAATGGTAATATAATATAATATATATTCATATATATGAATTATTATTTATTTTTTACTACCTTAGGAATTCAAACTTCTGCACTCTTACTCACACACCCATGTTCTTAACATATCCGGGGGAACACAGATGTATTAATTTTGGCTTGACTTTGTTACTCAATCAAATCCTGGCCAAGTCTGTGAGGAATGCACACATGTGACCCATGACTTGATGAATGATGAACCAGGTTCGAACTGAAGGGCCACACAATGATAAACCATTTTTTTTTTCTACATCTATTCTGACCATTACCTGAAAATAGGCCAAATTGTGAGGCAAACTGGTAGGCCTACATTAAATTGGCGCGGACCCGAACCCGGCCCACGCTGGCCAATGCACCCATAAAGGCCAAAACCATTAAAAAAAAAAACTTGAACGTGGACCTGAACTCGGTTAAAGATCTGGATCCATGGCTAAACTGAATCCCAACTATTTATATGCTATATTATATATCTGCATGTAATTAATACATGCATATTAAATATGGGTATGGCATCCAGTATTTGGATTCTTGTCTATGAAGTTGATGGGCCCAAATGGGGACCTAAATTTTAGTTGGGTTCCATGTAGTGGACCTGAAGCAGTTCCCAAATTAAAAGTGGCTACATATATTAAACACATCTGTGACATGGGTTTTTTGGGACCTGTTTTCATCCCAAGGCCCAAACCTACCTATTACCTAAAACACGTTATATTAGATAAAGAGGAGTCCGCACATATAACCCAGTCTCCGGACACTCATATGAACGCCGTAGGACTTTTCAATTTGACTGAGTGAAAGTGATCGCAGAGGGAGCATGTGGATATGGAGATCGGCAGAAGGGAAGTTACGGTGTGCAGACGGCTGCGTTGAGCCCGGCGCTGTTCAACAATGGGACAGCGTGTGGGGCCTGTTTCGAGATCAAGTGTACCAACGACAAGGCATTGTGCAAGCCCAGCCACCCTTCTATCTTTGTCACTGCTACTAACTCCTGCCCTTCCAGTGGTAATGAAGGGTGGTGCAGTCCACCCAAACACCACTTCGATCTCCCTCAGCCCATATTTCTTCAGGTTGCCGACTTGAAAGCCGGCGCTGTTCCGGTCAACTATCGCAGGTTTGGATTAGCATCAACTTCATTCTTTATTTCTTTCTTTGCTGCCATTTGTTTCTCTTAATATTTATGATGTGATCATAGTTCTAAAACTTGGCGCGACCCGGTAAAACTCGGCTGAGTAGAAAAAGAGATGACTCGGACTCGGTGACAAACTCAATCCTCGATGGGTTTTGGCCCAACCCTTGGCCAAGATTCTTGTTGAATCGAGTCGAAGACAGAACGATAAGGGCCTATTCATTTGCATGGAATTGCATTCCTAAAATTTTAAGAAGGTAAAATTGGTTATGATAGAGGGTTAATATTAAAGAGGGGTACTGAAGGATATATTGTGGTGATCATCTTGGTATTCATTTTTCATCCCTTCTTACTATATTTTCTATGAAACAGGAGTTTATTTGATGATAATGCATGAATTCTCCATCCTTGTCTCTTCAATTTTAGTCATTTATAAATATGCATTCCTTCAAATTCTTAGAATCTCAATTGCATGCAAAGAAATTAGATTAATTATGGGCCTATTTATTTGCATTAGTATACATAGAAATTGAATAGATATGGTGGTTAGAATGAAGATTAAAGATGAATTTCCAGATAGAAACATCAATAATATTTTCTTTAATTTCATTGAAACAGAATCAAAAGATGTTATTTAATGCTCGTTTTTTACAACTCAAGTTTGATATTCACTTTTAATCACCCTATATATTCAATTTTTATTTTGATGCAAACAAATATGGCATAAAAGCTATATTCAAACGAGTTTTGATGTTTTTTTATTTAGTCAAATTTCAGCTGATCGATCTTGTTTTCGAAGTCCTAAGATCTAAATTTGAAATTGTCATGACAATTTTTATTGGATGGACAATCTTCCCATAATGATATGATATCTGTGCACTGCACTGCACTGCTGGGGGTGGTGTTGCAGGGTCCCTTGTAAGAAGGAAGGAGGTATAAGGTTCACCATCAGCGGCCACCGTTACTTCACCCTGGTACTGATATGGAATGTTGCTGGTGCTGGGGACATCATGACCGTCAGAATCAAAGGCAACAAGTTGGGGTGGACCCCCATGACCCGAAACTGGGGTCAAAATTGGCAGACTGATGAGGACTTGGTGGGTCAGTCTCTAAGCTTCAGGGTCGTCACAAGTGACAAGAGGACTTCCACTTCATGGCACATCACTCCACGTGAGTGGCAGTACGGTCAGACCTATGAAGGCAAGAACTTCAAGTAGTGATGAATGACGAGGACTCTTTTCAGTGCTGTAGTATCATTTCTAGCATATATAGATGGAGAGCTATTTCATGAAATTGTTTGTTAGTACTTAGTAGCATCTGATGGTGCAATTAACTCATGTATTAGGAAGTTAGTTGAATAAAAATGGTCAATGGAATGCTACTTTCCCTAACGTTTAAGGTTATATGCACCGTTCATTAAATTAGCATATATTTGTGTCCCTTCACTACCTTCTTTGGATGCTCAAGGATTGTAACTTGCAAGGTAACAACCATGAAAATTCTTCTTCTTTGTAGATGGGAGGATCCAAACTTCTTGGATTACTTGTACTGACAAGTGGTTTGTCTTTTACGTATGGATATCAAAATGTGATTTACATATATAAAAATTTTCACTAGTGAGTATTAAATGTATAATATTTATACATGTAAAACATAATATCATATTTGTTTGGAAGTACCGTTTTCATATTAGTAAATATTAAACTATTTAAATCACAAAAGTAAAATCTTCATAGATTTTAAAATCTATAATTGTTTAAGACATGAAATAAAATATTCTACGGTTTAATGGGTCACTAAAAAATTTAAACAACTCGAATTAATAGTTTGGAGCTAATAGGAATTGCAAAAAATAAGAAGTGGTGAAGGAACTTATATTGCAACCTAGTGGAGGAATTTCATTTCTATCGTCTTGGCCCTTATCAATCCATTCACACCAGTGAGTGCACCTGGTAACTAGATCACCAATACTGGCCCTCCTTGAAGCAGGTAATTGTCCCTATGTCTCATATATGTTCGATGCCATGTATGAGTTCTTAAATATCCTAGAGTGGACATAAACTTTAAGATAAAGGAGCGTCTTATCTAAAAATCACCTTAGCTGGACAGCAATATCCTTCCATTAAGAGATTCTTGATTGCTGAATTTCCTTTTTTTGTTTTTTTTCTGTTTTAACCATCTATCTCATCCAGGTATGCCTTAAATAACCTGTTTTTCACCTATAGGAATCTCGCACATGAATGGTTTGAGATTTTCAATCCATGTGGTCCATAAATCAAAATCCCTTTCAATTAAAGGCGTCAACCAAAATTCCTATATGACAGCGGTATGAGAGTCACGTAGGTGAAATTCGCCCCCTACTAGAAAGGACCAATTGTACATTCTCATGACAAAACTTGAAATGGGTTCGATGGTTTCCCAAGTCCATGTGGCTTGATCCAGATTCAATTACAACATAGCTCCTATGTATTTGATCTGAAGCCGACATCAAGAAGAAAGCGACCACTCGTGTTTGACTCTGAACTCCAGGTGAAACCTGAATATGTGAATCCATCCGATAGAGAGACCTTTAATGGCTGAATTCAGTCTCTCTCTATCCAGCTACTGGGTCCTGAACATGTATGGATATCCATCAGAATCTGAAAATATTTAAAAATCAATCAACATGTTGGACCCAGATTAGGACCCAAATTTCCACCACATGAATAAAAAATTAAAAAGTAAAAAAATTGCATGATCATTTTGCATGACTATTCTTTTTTGGATCCTGATCATTGGTTCCTCACATGCCCATTGAAATCTATGGATATTCAGGTACCTCCCACAGATGGGGGCATTATTGTTCATAGGCCCATTGGTTGAGGTCAAGAAACTAATCTTCTGGCTGGATAGAACAGTGGGCAGGCCTGGGTCTTTTACTAGATGGTCTAGTCTAATAGCACAACTGAAGACAAAAGGATTTTATCCTTTGTGAATGGCCTGGGCCTCTCTCCTATTTCTAACTTTTGTACATAAGGAAATGGTATAGATCTGAATCTTAGGGCCAATAACTAAACGGGCTACCTTCAGAAATTTTCAGCCGGACCCATTCTATGAACAGTCATGTGAGCTAACTTATGGATGAATTTGTTCCTATAAGAATTCCGGTCCAAGAACTGTCCAAACAGGGTTTGGAAAAATACATGTAGGACCCAATCCATTCCAGACTGAAATTTGCCAGTTTGTATTAAGCCCAGGATTCCAAGATTCTGGCCTGGCCAATTCGGTACAATTGGACCTAACCCAATTAGTATAGTACCCACTCCATCGCCTGAAATGTGGGCCAGAGCCAATATCTACGCAGGTCTTATGAATATGATACAGTAGGTTGACAATCCATGGGCTCAGGGTGGTCAAAAGTCTAGCAACTCCCATGTGGTAGCGAGGCTGTCGGTTCAGTTCCATCCTCAAACTTCACAATCATGGAGTGCAGTTTACAGGGGTTGGATCGGGATAAAATCCATCTGTAAAAACAAAAATGCCTACAGTTCTCTGAATATATATATATATATATATAAAAATAAGGGGCTAGCTCTCTTAAGCTCAAGCTTAGGATAAGGTAAGTTTAAGTGTGTGGTGGGGCCTACCTGGAGACCCACATGAGGATGGGAATGGGGGGATTTTAAGGATTCCATGGGATCCTTCTCTCTGCAAAAAATCAGCTCCAATCGTGATTTCTATCATCTCCATATGGGCCCAAAAGTTTAATGGTCAACAGGCCATTTGAATCGATACATAGTTGATCCAACGGTTTAGATAATTTGGATATAATCGAAAGTTGGCGGATATGTGCAATTTAGGGGAGTCATGTGTTTGGTCCATTTGGATGAACCAAAGATAGGCCCCACAAGCATGGAGCTTACAAAATTTTATCCTAAACTTGAACTTAGGAGAGCATTGCTCTATAAATATATATATATATATATTTTATATACTGATTTGGGTTCATATACTGCAATATATTCAATATAAACCATTCATTAATTAAAAGGAAACAAAATTGCATAAATTGAGATAAGGGGAGAAAACAAGAGATTACAAGAGCAATGAACCCTCTCCCAGCTGTTAGATGACGTTACCCATCCAAGGAGCCAACCTCTAAACCCTATGCTTAGCGAAAGCATCAATCATAGCATTAGTTGATGTAGCCACAGCACGGAAGACAACATTAATTGAAGAAGATAATTACTTAATTTCATTAAAAGGACACTAAAACTTCTAAGAAAACACCTTTTGATTAGATACCCAAGCGATTGCATTTGAGGAATCGCTTTCCACAATCAGCACATCATCAAAACTGGTTGAAACTAGACAAAGAGCTTTCAAAATCGCCAACACCTCCGCTTCATTTAAATCACAAACTCTAACATGCTTAGAAAACATAAGTAAAAGTCCGCCCTTACAATCGTGAAACACTCCGCCAATACCCGCCAGCCGAGACTAATCCCAACCGTGTGGTCGGGGGTGGGGGGCGGGGAAATGGGATAAATTTCCTCACATTGGAAAGACTACACCCCATACAAGTTTCCTATTTAGTAAGAATAACATTAAGGCTGAAATTAGAGAACTCTTTTTTAGCCAATGCACATTTTGCAATCCTCAAAGCTACCCTAAAAGTAAAATGAGATGGAACTGATGTAGATCTCCCTAAAAATCCTATCATTTCTTTCACAATATATTCAATATCTTACGTGTAGGTGGATTTATTCAATCCAAATAAGGCTGTTGACAGGCCGAGTTTTGGGTAGACTTTCAATGTGGGGGAAAACAAGTGCATAAAGCTGTCCAAAGTAACTTTATCTTAAGCTAAATTTCATGATCAATTGAGGGTTCTATGGAACAGTCTATCCATTCATTAAAATCTCTAATACAAATACACTTGCAAAATGTAAATGGAACAGGAAAGTGTCTACTGGGCCTTTTACCTAGTCTAGCACATTAGAGTTTAGACTCTAAACATTGATCTCAGTAAAATCTTTTAGCCCCAAAATGCATTTCTAAGGCTAACTAAACAGACCCAGAGCTGGCCTAGGCCTAGTGACATCCTTAAATCCAAATATATTCCTTATAAATTTTTAATTTTTCTGAAGAAACAGGGTCAAAGTCGACAGTTTGCTCTTGGATATCTTGGAACTGTACATATGAACCATTGATGGAGAGAGAGTTTGGATGATGATGTCCCCGGTCTTTACAGGTGTCCATGTTATGGCCGTATACTTATATTTCAAAAAATCCAAACTATCTGCAAACTCTCCACTTCTTCTCATTCCTTCTCCCTCCAAAAGTCCCCTTCTTCTTCTTCTTCTTCACTTTTTTCTTCTTCTTTAGACTTTCCAAATTCTATCTTCTTCTTCCAATGGCAATAGCTGAATTCTTTCCCTCCACAAGAAATCCTCTTCTTCCCTCCCAATTCTCTTCCAGACCCGCAAACCATCTTTACAATTACCGCATTCGCGTATTGCGACAGCGGCGTCAGAGACTCGCACATGCCAAAGTCTTCTGCTCTGTTGCACCCAAGTAACCAATCTTCGCTCCCAAGTAATTATACCCTTTTGTTTATTTCTTTTACTTTTGCTTCTTATGGTGTCTTTGGTTTTGATTGTAGTCCGGTGCAGGCGCCTGTCGCGGCGCCGCCGACTAAGGGCACAGGTGTGAATAAGTCTGATTGCTTTGGCGTGTTCTGCGTCACCTATGACCTCAAAGCTGTAAACCCATCTCTTTTACCTTTTTTTTTTCTTATATGAAATGTTGAATTTCAATGTTGAATTATTTAGTGAGAGGTTAGTTGATGTTTGATTTTGGGTTGAACAAATTGCAGTGATGTTGTGTAATTTGTTATGGTGGGATCATATGTGGATGGGTCACTCTGGATAACTGTGGGTTGAATGTTTGCATGTTTCTGATGTGGGTTGCTCTTTTTTTTTGGGTTATCCTTTTCCAGCTTACTGATTAAGCATCAATAATCAGATGGCGGATGCAGCTGTTGGGTCATGGTGCATCTGAAGTGGGACCCACTGGATGCTTGTTTGACATGTAGACCTTTTTGGGTTCATATAATTATCATGAATGTTTTATGCAAATCTGATGATTCTGACTCCTGCCCAAATCACAGATTCATTAAATCATGGGCTGTGCATTTTGCAAATGAAAATAGATCAATTCATCTGATGATGGTGGAAAATAACAAAATAAAGATCATTCTACTCGTGTTTTAGTAGTTGCAAAAATCTTACCAGATTCTTGACTGAGATGTTTTAAGAAATTCCCAGTTTGTGTATTGATGGATTCCAAAACAAGCCCTTCATTTTTATTTCCATGTATTTTACCTTTGCTTCTGAATATTTCCTTTCTCATCTGCATTGACTATTGTTTACTCTATTGATAGGCTTTCACATGACATTCATTTAATTTTGTTAAGCCAGTGTTCCGAATTAGAAGTAAAGAGTCAGGGGATATTCACCATTCATGGCACAACTTACTATTGTTTTGATATAGCGAGCAGTTGAGAAATTATGTTACAATCTGTAATAACTTTAAACACGGACCTCCCCTTCTACCAAAAAATGGATATGAGATCATGTTGACACACTGTTAGTAGATTAAGTTAAATAAAGAGAAGTTTAAGTTTGTCAATTGATTTTGTAAGAACAGAAAAACATGAATCGCATTCATTTGTATTGCTCTGGACCTAATACCTAATTGACGATTATTGGTTGGCTTGATTTAAACATTTTAATATAGTTATGCTTATGCTTAATTTCGGGAGTTCCTTTTTTTATTCATGATGGAAAATGGATTAGAAAATATAAATTTACAGTGGGGAGAAGGACCTCTCAAAATGGCTTACTAAACTCTAACCCTCTTTCCTAACTGGAAAAGAGTTGGTGACCTATATGAAAATAAAGGGTCCCATAGATACACTTAGTTTAGTTGCTATTAAAAATAAGTAGTAAAATCTAATATTGTTCTAAAATTCTAGTTTTTGGGATTTTTATTTCAATTTTATATACCTCATGTAAAAATCACACTGATATATAACAACCGATACATTTTGCCAATATGTATCATTTTGTGGGGAGGTCAATACACTCTCTGCAACTGCTCTTTTTATCGTTGCTTTCAAGTCCCCCACACGATATTAAAACAGACCAGCATCCAAAAGTATGCTTCCATTAAAAATGCCAACAGTCCAACCTCCTATCCTTCTGGAAAGGCTTTTTTTTTTTAATGGACTTTTGGCTGTTAAGTTCAGCACTTAAGAAAATCCAAGTAGTGGTTCTAGACCTCTTTACGATGATGGAAGTAGTAACTAGAAGTGTCTTAGTGATTCTGACATAAAATATAAACCCAGAAGACTTTGGTTTCTACTATGAAAGTGATTAAGAGTTAGAATCTTATTAATTTAAGAGGTCCAAAAACAATTTTCCACTCTTGGTGGGGTGACAATTCGCTTGACTTTAGAAGAAGGAAAGATACCTGCTCCATCCAAGTTTTTTTAAGAATGCTTTCTCATTTTTTCTGCAATATCCCCTAAGGATGACCATTTTCCAGTGCCCCACCATCACTCTGCAAATTTGGAAAAAGGCTTCTCATGAAGGTTAATGGATTTTTTTTTGGACCCTCTAAACAGTTAAGTAGATTGATCTTTCAGTTTCTAACAGCGTAAGCTTTTGGGATGTATTGACTAGTCAGACTTGAGAGTGTGTCAGAGCTATGCCAGGTCTCGAGTTCTTGCCCCAGGGAGGTGTTGCTCCCCTAGGTCGTGTGCGCAGGCACGTATCGCATGGGTAGGCATGTGTGGGTTATGAATTCAAACGGCATCCCATTCGAGGGGGGTGTTAAGTAGATTGGTCTTCCGCTTCCTATCAATTTAAGCTTTTGAGATGTACCGGCTTACACTTGACATAACCGCAAACATTACACCTTTCTTTCACCACTATGCAACAGATACAGTTCCAATATGATCCTTCACTGAAGGCATGTCGGTTTATGATGGTTGGATTTAAGATTCTTGTCAGCATTTGTTATTTTCAAAGAATACCGCCACTAGTTGATTGTGTATTCCACACTTAATGATGGTCTTCTAAATATTACATTGCCATGATTAAAATGTTTTTGTGACCCAAATTGTTGGTTGATTATTTTATTTTTTTTGGAAGAAAAGGTCATGATTTTACATCAGAATCCAGATCCTGTAGAATTTCTTTCAGTGCCCTCTCTTCCACCATTAAGATCAAATGTCATGCTCAAAACTCTGTTGGTGAACACCATGTGTCCATCATACTATCAACGGTAATCTTAACTCATGAACTCATGCCAGTTCACGTCCATGTCCGTACTGTTTTCTGTGCCAAATCATGAATCCAAGACCTGATTGGTTGAATCAAAGTTTTCAACAATAACCTGATTGGTTGACCTGATGGACTCGCTATTTTTTTTCTAGTGGTCTTATGTTCTACCTCCTGTTAACTAGGACGCTGTTATGATTCTTGTATTCATTTGTTAGTCCAATAAAAAGCTAGTGGAAACTTGGGCAGTCCTGTTAATTTAATCATCTCAATATTTTGGTAGTCTGGGTATTTTGGTCCTTTGCCACATTATTTGGAAACCTAAATCTCAATGAAAGTCATTTCCTTCTTTCCTAGAATTGAATTTTACAAATATTGGCATGAATTATTTTTAGATATACATGTCTAGTTGATTTATTCTAAATGAGCTGTTGTTACCTGACTCTCCCTTTAAATATTTTGATAGGAAGAGAAGACAAAATCATGGAAGAGTTTGATTAATATTGCAGTTTCAGGTGCTGCTGGGATGATATCTAACCATCTTCTTTTCAAAGTAAGGAATCCATATTTTTTTGTTACCACATGAAACTAGATACATTAAAAATGATAATTATCTTACTTATAATGCCTTCTTCAGCTTGCATCTGGTGAGGTCTTTGGCCAAGACCAACCAATTTCCTTGAAACTACTGGGATCTGAAAAGTCATTCCAAGCTCTTGAGGGTATGATTCTTTATTCCCCTGACTATGTAACCCAATGATTTTACTAGCTTTTGGGGCTTGCGCCTCAAGTCTTCCAAAAAATGCCTGAGGCCATATCAGTAATAATTTTGCATGCCCCAAATGAAAGTGCGCTTCAATCTTGCTCCATATCAGAGAACATATGCTCCATTAGCACATTCTGTTTTTTTTTTTTTTTTTAATAAAATGGGAGGGATGTTTTAATTTTAACTTGAAATCCTTTTTTTTTTTTTTTTTGTATTCAAGAGATGTGCAACAAAAGGTGAATTTAAGTCACACCAGGCCAACTCATCGAAAGTCCTAAAACAATTAAATTGTGCCTGTTTATAATCTACATAAATATAAGTCCATTAGCACATTCTGTTTTTTTTTTTTTTTTAATTAAAAGGGAGGGATGTTGCAATTTTAACTTAAAATCATTTTTTTTTTATGTTGTATTCAAGAGATGTGAAACAAAAGGTGAATTTAAGTCACACCAGTCAACTCATTGAAAGTCCTAAAACAATTAAATTGTGCCTGTTTATAATCGACATTAATATATTCTTATTTTTATATAATTATTTATATTTTAAAAGATACGTGCTTGTGAAGCTCATGCCTTACTTGTTGGGGCTTTGGTTTCATGATTTGAAAAATCAGAATACCTCACTTCATGTCTCAATGGTCTGAAACATTGGTGCAACCAAATAGAGGTTGCAATCTGCGGGGCTACCAAGGATAATTATGAATGCATCCAAAAAGAGAGGCAAAATAAATTTACGATGGGATAATGAATATTGGAATCCTTGATTATTTTATTAAGTTGACACAGAACACATAAAATGAAAACAGAGAATAGTTACTTTAATTATTCATCTATATTTTTCCTTTTATTAAGGGAAAAGGTGGAGAAAATTTCTCTCAGTTCTACTTGAAGCGAAAGAAAATAAAATTCCCAGTTTCCCACAATTCAAATTTGTCCTCTTTAAAATTTTGCCATGGTACAAAAGTGTAATAAACTTGAATCCTAGTTCATCTTTGGAGCCTTTGACTGAGGGCATTTTTATTTTTTTTTGCTGAACAGGGCATTTTTATTTATTTATGATTATTTTTATTTTTTTACTATGTTTTAGGAATTACTTGTATGCATTTTCTTTCTGAAAGCAATCCCTCTGTCTCTTATAATACCCTTGTGTTAAGTTTGAATCTCATACAATCCGAATTAGTGATTTGTGTTTCTCCATGTTCTTTAAAATGATATCCAGGAGTTGCAATGGAGCTGGAAGACTCCTTGTACCCTTTGTTAAGGGAGGTCAGTATTGGTGTTGATCCTTATGAGGTTTTCCAAGATGTTGAATGGGCTCTACTGATAGGGGCGAAGCCTCGAGGTCCTGGAATGGAACGTGCTGGTTTGTTAGACATAAATGGGCAGATATTTGCCGAACAGGTGCTAGTTATAGTCCGCTTCTTTTGGTCCATTATAATTTCCATATAAACTTAAAGTTGTCTCTTGAGTATTTTCTGATATCTTATATTAAACAAAAATCTAGGGAAAAGCTCTCAACACTGTTGCATCGCGTAATGTTAAAGTGATTGTCGTTGGAAACCCATGCAACACAAAGTGAGGATGATTTTGTTCATGATATGTTGCTTTTGAATATTTTATGTGCTTTATCCTATGGCTGTTTTTACTAATGTTTTCTCCTTTTCGGACTAGTGCTTTAATATGTTTGAAAAATGCACCAAATATTCCTGCAAAGAACTTCCATGCATTGACTAGGTTGGACGAGAATAGAGCGAAATGCCAGGTACACATAATTTAAGCACAATTTAGATATGTTTTGATTGTTCATTTTATATGTTTGATACTTTTTTATGCATTATTATTATTTTCTAACAAATTATTTTTTGTGAAGCTTGCCCATAAAGCTGGTGTATTTTATGATAAAGTGTCAAATGTGACCATTTGGGGAAACCACTCTACTACTCAGGTTGAGTATTTTCAAAATATAAAAAAATCTATAATGTTAGTTGTTTCTATATTAAATGAAATACTTTTAGGAGCTTCTAGAGGATAGAAGGATACTCATATCATTTTCATTAACTTTAATTATATAGGTTCCAGACTTTTTAAATGCTAGAATCAATGGGATACCTGCGAAGGAGGTTATCAATGACACAGAGTGGTTGGAGAAAGAGTTCACTGAAAGGGTTCAGAAGGTAAAGTCCATAACACTTTTCATTCAGTCATCTGGTAAAGTAACTATGCTTTCATTCTCCCCCTTTTCTTTTACCAATAAATAACATGATCAAAACATATTGCTTCATTGTGCCCATTAAGTTTATGCTCTAACATCTCTTACTTCATTATCTGATTATTAATGTCATCATATGTAATTTTAAATTTACTAAAAAAGGATTGATTTGCAGCGCGGAGGTGTGCTCATCCAAAAATGGGGAAGATCTTCAGCTGCATCAACTGCTGTATCAATAGTTGATGCCATAAGGTCTCTGGTCACACCCACTCCTGAAGGTGATTGGTTTTCTTCTGGGGTAAGTACGTGAGTTAAAGGTGGCATATTAATGGTTGACAAGTATTTGGAAGAAAACCCAGGAAAATGCCCCATAGGAATAAATCAAGGCATGGAGCAAATAGGACCCATGCTGCCATATTTGTCTCATTGGAGCTTATCTTGGTTTTCCCCCAAATATTGTAAGATATGCAACTTTTGGAACCAAACCAGGAGTCTTTGCTCTTCAAATTCTTGGAAAAAGCCTGTGGAAGTATTCCATATAATTTCATTATTCTTTTTAGAGAGATAAATGATTTCCTAAAACTTACGTGGCAGTGTTGCCCCATTTGCACCAGAAACTAATCAGATCCCTCGGGTGCTTTACAATGTTTTCTCCCGAATACCAAACCAACTGTTGATTTCAGAGCCAATTCTGTTAAATCAGTCAAACATCTTGCCACCATTTTTTATTTTTGTTTTTGTCTAGTAGCCAACACTTAAATAGATCTTCAGAGGGATCTACATTTTTTTCAGTCTCAATGAACTTCAGTTTTAGGTTCTAAGTAGACATCATATATTCTTTAACTTCCTCCTCTGTTCGGATAAATTTAACCATCTAGAGCCTTCAACATGGAATCCTCTTGATTGATAAGCTGGATCATCCATTCAATCAAGGTAAGTGGATGCTAGAGATCCAATATGGGACCCTCTATACTATATCAGGCACGAACTTTACCACATCAAATTTCACGGACATTAAGCCTATGAAATGGTATGACGCATCCACGTAGGATATCATCTTGATTAGATGATGTGGATCTAACCTTAATTCATTGATCTTTTACCAAAGATGCTACTACTTCCCATTCCAACTATGTCTAAATCCTGCTTGCCTTCATAGTTTCACTAACATTTGAGAACGATTACATTGCCACTCCACTCTTCCAACTCCACGTTACTGAATTAATTACTCACAAATTTGTTAAAATTTGCATCGAATATAAGGATGAGTTGAAACATAGAACTACAACATTTATCTATAGTAGATGGGATAAGATTTCCATGTTGATGATGATGCCAATAAGGAATGTTTGAACTCACAAATTTGTTAAGCTTGTATAGTAGTTTGGGGAAATGCTACTAGAACCTTGTTTTTCTCCGTGGAGGAGACCTTAACCAGCACTACTGGCAAGTTTAGCAAACTGAAAAAATTTATACATATTTGATAGTGTCAGATATGCATTGATAGTTTAATTATACTGCTGTTGTACCATAAAGCACTAAATGTATATCTTGCACTCAGTACTCACTGTTTCTTATGTCATCAAGTCAAGCTGCACATAATATCAACAGTGAAGTATCCTGTTCGCAATGCTATTTCAAATTTTTACTGTTATTATTGCAAATGCAGGTTTATACCAATGGAAATCCTTATGGTATAGCAGAAAATATTGTTTTCAGCATGCCATGCAGATCAAGGGTAGGTTATTTTTTGTAATATATTTTGTTGATTTTTTATCAACTCGTGCACACTGGACAACACCTTCTAATGCTCTTACTGTTCAGGGCGATGGTGATTATGAACTAGTCCATGATGTAGTCTTTGATGATTTTCTGCAAGAACGTATAAAAAAGGTTCATTTCTGCATGAATCTGTCATCAAAGTTGCTTGACATGTTATACACGGCCTAATTATCTTTCTTGATGCATCTGTCCCAGACTGAAGCTGAGTTGCTTGCTGAGAAAAGATGTGTTGCCCATCTTACGGGGGAGGTAAGTACATATTGATCACAATTCATCAAAGTACCCATTGATCATCATCATCATTAGAGTGCCTTATCCAATCAATCTGGGATCAGCTTATAAAACCCGTTCAATTGTAATTAAGAAACCAAATCAAGTGCCCAATCTAACGTTTTCCCTTTTTATCTTTATTGTTTCCAGGGCAATGCCTTCTGTGATCTTCCTGAGGATACCATGCTCCCTGGTGAGCAGTAAAGCAACTGATGAACAAAGCCCCTTTCCATAATTTGCTGAAAAAAGATTTTAGTAAAACCCACAAGCCTATGGAGGAGAGATTCCACATTAGAAATAAGATGTATCTATTGTATCTTCAGTACAAGCATTGGGAATGACAATGGCGAATGGTGCGATTTGAGATCTCTAACATTTTTTAACTCCCAATGGCCTTTGAAGGGGTAGCTTTGAATTGTTTTTGTGATGCTACTTTCTGATGGGCAGATTACAGACATGATAATGTTGGATGTACTATGTATTCATATGATACTTATTGTAGTCATTATGTTACTCCCAGTAGCAGCTGTTCATTGAGATTCTTTTAGGTTTGGTTTCTATCTGAAAAAGGAATGCAAATTATAGTTGAATTTCCGACAATCACAGGCACCATATTCCATGTTTAGTTGACTAGTTCGGACTATATTGCATAACAAAATGACGGCAGTGCCCTTGGTCCAGGGCTCAATGCTGACCATTTATCTGGTGGGGGCAGTCATATGAGACTCGATGCCAAAAATTCTCAGTGGGTAGTAAATAAAATGTGCTGTAAAACAGGGTCATGGACTTTAAAAGGGAAAAGGGTAACAACATTTAAGAATGAAGTGACCGAGAGTGGTGCTGGAGATGGAATTTGGAGGGACAAACTACATGGGGAATTAAGTAGATGTATATTAAAATACTCACAGAGGTACTTGGAGAGTCAAAAGGGAAAACACACTATAATAAATAAACTTGGTAGTAGAACATCGAGGTTAAGGAAGTTGTTTGAGAGAAAAGCCGTTGCTATAAAGTTTGGTAGGAACTAGGAAATATAGAGAATTATAAAATGTATAAAGGCAAAGAAAAAGCTTAAGAAAGTGGTAAGTGATGCAAATGACTTGTATAATAAGTTGGTAACAAGAGAGAGATTTTTCAACCTTACAAAAAAAAATTAAGAGAAGAGAAAGGAAAAGTAGGGACTTAGAATATCAAATATATAAAGAATGAGATCAAAAGGTTTTAATGAAGGACAATGATATTAAAGAAAGATAGAGAGAATATTTTAACTAACTTTAAATAAATATTTTATGAGGGCTTAAGAATGAGAGAAGAGGGTAGGGAAAAAAAAAAAAAAAAACATTAGCACAAATGAAAACAGAAATGGCTAGGGGCCAAATGACACTCCCATATAAGTTTGAAAATGCTTCAGAAGAAATTGAATGGATTTGGTTAGCTGGGCTTTTCAATAAGTTAGTAAGGACAAAGAAACACCTAATAAATGGAGAAGCGTTGTAGTATCTATTTACAAGAACAGTGGAGATATACAACGTTCCACCAATTATCGTGAGATTAAATTTATTAGTCAACTATATATGTGAAACTATGGGAGAAACTAATGGGGTAAAGACTTAGACAAATAAATAAATAAATAAATAAGATAGCAAAAAATCAATTTGGTTTCATGCCAGGGAGGTCAATTATGTAAACTATCTTCTTACCTAGACAATTAATGGAAAAATCTCAAGAGAAGAGGTAGAATCATCATATAGTCATCATCGATATAGAGAAAGCCCCTGACATGACATTTACTATCTAGAGACTTAATTTAGTGGGTTTTAAATAAAAGGAGAGATGTTATATTGAAATCATTAAAGACATGTATCAACGAGCAATAATGAGTATGATAAATAACTATGGAGAGACATGTGAGTTTCCACTAATCATATGTTTGTATTTGGGGTCAACTTTAAGCTCATTATCTCTTTATATTGATTATAAACAAGTTAATTGCTCATATTTAAGAGGATACACCTTGGTGTACGGTATTCTCAACTGATATAGTGTTGGTAGATGAATCAAGGAATGACGTAAAAACATAATTTAAGAGTGGCAAGAGACTTTAAAATCTAAGAGCTTTAAAATAAGTTGTAGTAAGACAATATATAGATTGCAGCTTAGCTTAAGTGAAGATATGCAACGAGCTGAAGCTAAGGTGAGAATTGAAGCTCCAAAAGTTATCACAAAGAGGACGAAGACATCGAATATAGGATAAGAATAGGATGGTTGAAGTGGAAACTTGCTTCAATAGTACTTTGTGATCGGGGCATACCCAAAAAGATTGAAAAAATAATTTTACCAGACAAGCACCTAGACAGACTATGACCTATGAAGCAAAATGTTAGCCAATAAAAATGCAACATATCCACAAAATGAGTGTCACATAAATGAGAATGTTGAGATAAATGTATGATAAAACTAAGAAAGAATCAAAAGTAAGCTCTTTCAAAGCATTTAAGAGTAGTATCAATAGCTGATAAATTAAGAAAAGCTTGTTTGATATGGTTTGGACATGTCCAGTGCAGGCCAACAATTACACCAACGATAAAAAGTTTTTCTTTGCAAGTTAATGGCCCATCAAGGAGAAGGGATATGCTAAAGAAGACATTGATGAAAGTAGTAAGGATAGCTGTAAAGAAATACAACATATCCAATGATTTGGCTGAGAATATATCGAAATGGAAAACCAAAATTCGTGTAGTTGAACCCAAGTTAGCTGGAACAAGGCTTTGATGATGATAACAATCATGGAATTGTTTCCCTGTAGTAAAATGGTCTGTGTGTACCACATTCAAATGTGTACCACAAAATGATGGCCTGGATCTCTAAATCGTGTGCCCTACTCCATGGTCGCTGCTGGTGGAACAAAAACTACCGTTAACATTATATTCATCCTTGCATATTCCCTCATTTATTAGGGTTGCATCCCCCTTTGTTTTGTCTCTCCCCCTCAGGTTTTCTTTTGGCTTATCCTCTTATGTTTCCTATGAATATGGTGAATCGTAGAAAGGGCCTGTTTGTTAGGATGGAATTGCATTCCTACGAACTCATGGCAAAATGGATAATGGAAGGAATGTTAAAAGAGGTAAGGGGTCTAAGATGAAGATGTAGATGGACCACCCTGACTTGGATTTGATTTACTAGATGGCTGGGATTCATTTTCCACCAACTGAGAGATTATTTGATGGCCATTTGTTGGTCTTTACTTCTGTTTCTCTTGACCTTTATTTTTCAATTTTAGCCTCTAATACTAATACATTTTTCAGAAATCCTAGAAATCCAATTTCATGCAAAGAAACATTCTCCTTTGACCTAATGTGTAGCAATCTAAACATATTGGAAATTTCAGCCCACCCTGCTGTTTGGTCTTGACCATGAAAGAACTGGCAATTGTATCAAATTAGTAGACCATCCTTTGCACAAGATTTTGATTTGACCTTTATGATTCAACCCAATTTCATGGATTGTTGGGCCAATGGAGTTGATTGTTGGGGGCCAGGGGGGGCATCCATGGAATGCAGTTTCCGATAAATGGGGATTTTCCTTGTTAATTGTATAGGGAATGCAACGGTGAAATTCCTTTCAGAAACATTCCAATTTGATGAATTACAGGATCATGGGCCTTGTGTTAAGCTTGTGCCACATTTCAGGATCATGATCAAAGAGCAACCCAGATTGGAATATCATAGTTGTCCACTCCATTTGCCTTTTCTGTTAGCTGGATGTCAGCTTCTGATAGGACCCACCAAATACAATCTTCTAACCTGAGAGATTTTACAAAGATAAAACTGTTCCAACTTCCAACATTACAAAAGTATCTACAAAGCTACTACCATGAGAAAATAATAAAGGAAAATTTATATATAACATTATCTTATAAAAAAAACAATTTTGTTTAATGCTCATGTGAAAATAGTGGAACACAGTCAAGTGGTCATTCCCAGTCAATTGAGCACACCAAGTTTACTGGCCGAAGGGAATGATGTAAACAAGAAATGTATAATGTGTACAGCCATTTCTCACTGGCTAATATGAAACTTATGTTGTCTCATTAATACCGATGTATAAGTTCCTTGTATGCATCCTTGTTCTTTGAATAATATTCGATCTCTGCCTGCAAACCCCAATAGAAAATTTTATATTTCAATGAACCCACAAACAAAGTTTCAATCTACAACATTATAGGTCATGCATAGGGATAACTTAGTTTCTGCAAAGAGAAAATATGGTATTGTATGATTAGTAAGGAACTCATTCTAAAATTCATTATCAGGGTTGATGTAAGCTGATGTTTCATATTGATTTATATTGCAATTGGAATTGGCGTATTGGAGATGATTTCAATATGATCTTACCTGACCATATAAACTGCTGTGTGCACATTGACATCTTCATCAATCAAAGAAGCTGAAAATATGTTAGTTGCACCCACATGTTTTACAAGAATGGAAAGTAGAGAGAAGTTTGACCGATCACATTGTTTTGGATCAGATCACAGGAATCTTTATCTGGGAATCTGTTATCTTTACAGTTTATACTAGTCTTCTTTTTTGGGGGGGCAGTGACGAATGAATATTGTTGCAAAGGAGGCACAACAAAGAAAGCAGTACAAGATAGCTATACTTCCCTACAATGAAGAAAAGAAAAAGGGAAAAACATAACACAAAAGAGGAAAGAGCCTCTATAACATGGCCTGTAAAACAGGTAAAGCATTAATACAGGAAGAAAATGGAGAAACAGAATTGTATAGGGAAAAATTATCCAATTAGATGTTACTAATAAGATGGTTAATATAGGATAGCTGCTTGGTGGGGAAAGTGAAATTCTTAGTCGCTCTTTGGGTTTCCATTAGACCGTCTTTAGAGGTTACTCTATCGAACAGATTATGTTCAATTGGAAGGAGCTGGCCTTTTCTTTTGCAGGGCCAATCTAGTTCTGTCTTAGGGACTTTTCCTTTTTCTTTTGGGGTCCTTTTGTTCTAGCTTGTCAGTATACTTCTCATGTACTGCTTGCTTTTCTAATGAAAGTTACCATTCAAAAAAAAAAAAAAAAAAAAAAACAAAAAGTTTACATAGGATAGGGATGTAAAAATTCACCCCATCCAAGCACGCTATGATTGTGATTTAGGATTTCCATGGATAGTATTTTCATGGCCCCCGAATGCCACTTGCTATCAACAAGGTTCCTTGGCTCCTGCACGTCATCCATCCCCAAGACTCACACTATCCTAGGTGTAGACCACAAGAAGTTGGTGCACCATCATTTAATCAAAATCAAAACCAAGCGATCCCAACACCTATTTAACACTCAAAAACAAATTATCCATCCTAGTCGAGGATTAATGTGCATCAAGTAAGTACAAATCATGACCCAAAATGTGGATAACCCTACTTTCACTCTAGTTCCATCATTTGAATAAACTTGCAGCCATTATTAGAGAAGAAACTAATTACCCCTTATAAAATACAGAAAATAGGAAAAGATTCACAAAACCAAGTAAATCCTTATATCATTAGCAAAATTGCCAGAAAATAAGCTAATTTTGCAAATTAGGAATACGAAAAAACTGCCTCTGCAAGTGTGATTTATGTTCCATCCATTGTAGCAACTCCGAATGTCAAATATTTCATTATTATGGAAACAAAAAGACTACATTCAGATGCATTAATTGAAAGGGGAACAAAATTGGTTCTAAAATTGTGAATAGATTCTTAAGTGAAAGAAAAAACTAGTTAACATTGGCAGATATTTTGTTTGGCATTCTCAAACATTTTATTACTAAGTTGTAAGGTAGCTTTCTAAAATTCAGCCATAAAGTAATAAGATTGAAGGAAAAACACTTGAAACACACATTCAAATGTTACTTACCTTGCGAACACCAATTACAGCTGTCACAAGTTTTTCACCAATCAGATCCTTTAAAATCTTATTTTCATAAAGAGCTTTTACAGATCCACATAGATCATTTGGCAACCTTTCTGCATCACTTTCTGAGGGGTTTCTTTCTGTTACATTAAAAAGAAAAATCAACATGTTGGAAAATATGGTTTCTTTCTTCAATATACACTTCAGATTTCAGAAGTGAGAAAATCTTCCAAGTGGTTCCAAAGAAAATGCTCTGATGAGTCACATAATTAAAGAACAAGCCATTTTTTATACCAAGAATTAAATATAGTAAACTCTACCTGTCATTGATTTTTTCACTCTTAATGATCAAAATATTACTTTTTTTTCCCAATCAATAGATGACTCTTTTTTCTTCCAATGATTTAAATCTTTTTGTTTCTTACAAATTTATTTGGCTTCAAATTCCAAAAGGGCCTAAATGGGAATGAACACAATTTCCAGTGAGATACCAATCATAATTTCTAAAGAAACATGAAATTCTTAAGAGAAGTGGTGATTGCATAAAAAACTGAAAATATGGGAAAACAAATCCAAGCTGCTCCCAGTTCAAGCGAAGAAAATGACATTAGAACAACTCAAAAATAAAATAAAAAGAAATTCATGAAAATTGCACTGGAACAACTTTAGAATCAAAATTATCAAAATTTTCACCATTTTCCCTTCGTCCTATTTGATGTATTCATAGACTGAGTTTGAAACAACTATTCCACATTAAGAAATAATTAAGTTAAAATATGTGCCTGCTAAAGATTTAGTTTGGCACATAAAGAGCCAGTTTTCCGTAGGATTACATCTGACCCGGTATTAATGCCTTACAGAGGCCAAATTCAGTCACTTAAGGTGGTTTGGGCACGTAAACAGTGTAAAGGCGTGGAAGGCCTATACAGGCCCAAGATTCGAGAACTAAGGCCAACAGGTCCACATTGCATACCGTAACATATCCAAATCTGTCCTCAATTGTTGTAAATTGTAGTCTCCGAGATAAGATAAGACAGCTGGCTGCTGTAATCTTCTTTTAGAGTAGATAGGATACAGATGCAGTTCCCTTATTTCTTCCTCTTATGTAACTCCTATCATAAAATAGTTCATACTTATACCCACAAGGGTCATATAGTTCTTCAAATACTCTCCTTTTATGTTATCATGGCATCGGAGAATGTAGAGCAGTTAGCACTTGGGGGTTGTTTGTCTTTTATTTATGGGATATGAAGATGGGATTTACATATGTAAAATATATTACCATCATACAATGTTTGTTTGGAAGAACCATTTTCACATGAGTTATTGATATGGAATTTAGTTGTTTGTTTTTGGGCTCTTCACATTTTTCTCAAAATCCACAAGGTTTTAAGATATGAAACTTCATGTCTTGAGGTTGATCATTTATATAAGAAACTCGAACTACTCAGATCACGAATTGGGAGCCCAGAAAAGTGCAGTTTTATTGGTTGGGTTTTTAGTTCAATAAAAAATCTGAACAGTTCAAATTGGAATTTTGGGGCCCAAGAGAGTGCAAAAAGATAGAAGATGGCTGATGGGTTTTCATCCTGCAATAGGTGGTAATTGTAATGGTGCCTCTTTGAAGTGCGAGGCGGGAAATGGTTTCACACCTGGAAAGTAGTGAAAATCTTGATGTGAAAATGGCCACACTAACACACCATTTTCGCATGCATGTGATGTGTGCAAACAAACTTGTTCATGTGTACACATTACACGTGTAACGTGTACATTTGTAAATCAGTGCAAACAAACAACCCCTTGCAGATTAGGCTGAGTATTCTCTTGTTGGGGGCAGCAAGTACACTCATAGGTAATATGACCAGATTGTTTGCAATAAGCAGAGTCATTGTTCTTTTACAAGACTTACTGGAAGAAATGGCCTGTAGACAGCCTTGGCTATTGGGCCTTGGGTCAGGCCATGGCCTTTTGTGTCTCTACAATGTACATACATAAGATCAAAAGCAGCCTTGAATGATGTGTTGAAGGGTTACAAGTTAAAGGAACCAGGAGAGGGGAAAGATTAGGGAACACATTGAGTTAAATAGTGCGGAAGCACATGGACAGTGGAGTTAAGGGAACATGGCTTTGAATATGATTGTGCGGAAAAGTGGAAAAGTCCAACTCAGATAGATGGGATAACTCTTTGATGATGATAATGAAGAAAGGCAACTAACAGTGGATACGAATCAACAATTCTGAAACTTTGGGTGGAATCCACAGAATGAGCTGAAAGTTGGGAAGAAAGGAATACATCTTTACAGAGGAGTTCATATTTATCACCAAAATCTATTCAAGAACCAGTCATCCTCCAAAATTTGTTTTAACTATATATATATAACAGCGGTCAATAATTAACCTATGGGTTGTGGAGAAAAGGTCCAAAGTATATAAGTTGATCTGACTGAAGGTGTATTAATGCACATGGTATCAAACAATTCTAAGAACTAGGCATCCTCCAAAATTTTTTTAATACACACATAATTAAGACAGTGGTCAACAATTAACCCATGGGATTGCTGACCTATTGAGCAGAATGTTGGCCAATCAAGAAGCAACATATATACAAAATGGATGTAGCAGAGATGAGAATGTTGAGGTGGATGTGTGGTAAAACTAGGAAGGATAAAATTAAAATTAAGCGCTTGCTAGAGCATTTAGGGGTAGCAATAATAGGGGATAAAATTAGATAAACCCGTTTGAGATGGTTTGAGCATGTTCAACGTAGGCCGGCTACGGTACCAATAAAGAAAAGTTTGGCTATAAAGGTTAATGGCTCACTAAGGGGAAGGGGTAGGCCAAAGAAGACATAGATGGAGGTAGTAAAAATAGATATGAAGAAGTGTAACTTATTTGAGGATTTGACTCAAGATAGATCGGAATGGAGAAACAAAATTCGTGTACCTAACCCTAACATAGTAGGGACAAAGCTTTGATGATGATGATGATGATGGTTGTAGAGAACAAGTCCAAAGTATATAAGTTGATCTGAAGATGTATTAATGCACATGATATCAAACATTCTAAGAAGTAAATACTCAAGAAATGCATTCATCTTATTACCCATCATTCTAATTTTTGTTTCATTTTATTGAATTTTTCTTTGTGATTCTCCAGTGTCTTGAATAATTTGCTGATTGTTAGAGATATTAGGAATAGGTGAGCGGTTAAGCTGTAGGTTGTTAGTGATTCTTCGTCTTATTTTGTTCTTGCATTATATAAATTGAGATGAGTCTCCATAATAAAGTACGATTTATTTTATGGAAATATAGTATCACTTGAATTTATTCATGTTATCGAGCCATGACCTAGTAGCATTCTTGCAATTAGGTTATCTATGTGCTTGCCTTTTCAATTTCTGTAATGATCTTGTTATTTCATTCTCTTTTCAATAAAATTAAGCATCCTCTTTATCCACACATTTATCCAAGCCTTATGATCTCACTATTTCTATTTTTATAAAGTTGCATGATTGAAAACTTCTAAAGAGATTACGAAGGATCTAATCTAGTGGGCTACCCCGATACCGACGTACTCAAAGAGCAAGATGCGACTGTGATGGACTTTACATATAGACAGTGATCACTAGTGAAGCATGATGATTTTTGTTACCAATCGTATGATCCTTTCTATTGAAAGAACCATGTGATGTGATTGCCTAAGGGTGCTAGAGATATTAGTAATTGGTAAGAGAGGATAAGCTTTTGGTTGTTAGTGATTCCTTATCTTATTTTATTCTTGTATTGTATAAATTGAGATGGATTTTCATAATAAAACACACGTACTTTATGGGAATGTAGTGGATCTTGAGTTTCTTAATGATAGCTTTCAAAGGACACTATATTTTGAATTAATTCATTGTATTTTATTATGAAAAACCATCTCAATATATAGAATAAAATAAGATAAGGAATCACTAACAACCTATGGCTTCTCCTCTCTCACATATTCCTAATATCTCTAACACCCTCCTGCAATCGTATTGTCCTTTTGATAGAAAGGATCATACAATTGGTAACAAAATGAACAAACCTTATGATCTTTAAAAATAAACATATGTCTGGGAAAAACAATCATCATGCTTTGTAGGTGACCACCGTCTATCTATATAGTCCATCACAATCGTATCTCGCTCCTTTTGAGTCCTTGGCACACTAGATTAGATCTGTTGTGAAATCTTCTAGAAGCTTTCAATCGTGCAACTCTATAGAAATGGCGATATCGTAAGGTTTGGATAATTGCGTGGATAAAGAGGATGGTTAAGTTTCATTGAAGAGAGTAAAAAATGACGGTGAGATCATTATGGAAACATAAAAGGCGGGACCATGGATGGCCTAATTGAAAGATACCAAGCCATGGCTCTAATACCAAGAAGAAATTCAAGAGGCACTAAATTCCCATAAAATACACCATTATAATATATTATAGATGTAGGCATCGATTTCGAAATTGGAGTCCAATTTGCTAATCGATTGCAAAATTGGACTATAATCTCAAATCAATTTGAGAAATTGGATCTCAAATCAATTTCAAGAGATAAGGTTTATCAATCAATTCAGAGTCCACTTTTGTTAAGCTTCTTCACGTGAATTTCAAATTTTAATATATATCTATTATGGATAGGTGATTAAAGAGTCCAGATGAAAAAACCCACATTGCTCAATAACTCTATCCAACCAAGTTAAAATGAGTCTTCTTTAGGTGGATTTAGAATTTTAATATATTATGGTTAGAAAATCCTTATTGTTCGTGATTTTTAAAAGTGGATCCTTGATAGTGATTTATACATATAGGCTCCACATACAATAAACTTTTTTAAAGTGGGCCTCATATTCTAATTCCTAAAGACGGGGCCACATGCAATTTTTCAATTGATTGTTTGATTTCGATTTTAATATTGACTTTATTTTATCTTCTTTCTAAAAAATAGAGATATATCTTGTCTGTTATGATTTTTCTTATAAAGAGATTCATTTAAATAGAATTCACAATATATATATCTTATATTTTGGGTTGCCTTGCAATTGATTAAGAAAGTTTCATATAGTAACTAAGAGATTTTGTGTCGAGTGATGTGTAATATACATACAATTTCACAGCAAATTATATTGCAACTTTGTAAGGCACCCAAGTTCCAAAATTCAGAAAGAAATAAATGTCAAATCTTGATCGAGGACCTTTTCTTTCTACCTTTTTTATTCATCCCTGATGTGTACTTGTGAAATCCAAATTACTCAAGTCCAAAATTATTGTATGTATTGGCGCCTGGCGTTCAAATGGGATTTTGGCCCATTCCACGGAAAGTGAAATGTTTCAAAGTTATTGTCAAGAAAATATAAAAACAAAAGGGATTCTTACAAGAAGATATAAAGACCGCCAATAATTCTCAAAAAAAAGATAAGATTTGAACTTTTGTCAAAGAAGCATGGCCCACTTTCAGATCGGCTAGCTGTGCCGTGCCGTGCCGTACCATACCCCAATTAGGCCCACATGCCCATCTTAATCTTTTATTTTTAAAATTGCTTACCTATTCCTAATATCTCTAATACTAACAGCTTCAAGCTTTTCCTCTCTTACCTATTCCTAATATCTCTATTAGTGACTGCTCTCATTACTTTACCATTTTATTTGGGACCCATTCTTCCTGCCGCTATTCATATTAGTTTTTCAAATCGCTGGGAATTTTGATAAAACCAAAACAAAAGAAAAGAGGAAACAATGCCATAAATGAAATCAATGAAAAATGACATTTGACCAAGCTACTTGGCACTATAAATAGAAGAAAAAGATTTCCTTCCTATTTCTAAGGATAATATCTTAACAACACTCTTTAAAGATGCCTTATGTTCCATATCTTGTTTAATTGACCATACATTAAAAAATACATCTTTTGCTTACTTGGTTGACTGAAGTCCTATTTCTTTGTTCCATATCTCACAACCCTTCTCTTCAACCAAGGCAGCAAAACATAAAAAACAAGTTTCTCTAATAGCATATCGCATCAGGAGGGACGGAAAATTAAATGCATCTGAGACTGTCATAACTAAAATTAACACTACAGACAAATATTTCACCATGTAGATGACAGAAGAATACTTGGGCCGTTAATCAACTATCACTGAGGTGCCATTAACACATTTAAACACTACCATCAAAGCCGTTGATGAAGTGAATCTATCATACAAGCTCCAAACAAAAATGGATTGACAAACACAAAATAAATTGAGAGGTAAAATTTTAATTTCATTAAAGGACTTCCAAAAAGAAAAAAAATAAACAAAAAGTGGAGCTAGAGAAGATTGTCACTGTTTTAGAAAATTGAAGAGTCATACCAATGGGATGGGGCAAGGTCAAGTTCCTTCTAAGGCCATCTATCCCTGCAGCCATTATTGAAGCCAAGCCAAGGTGTGGATTTGCACAGCCATCAAAACTTTTGATTTCAAAGTTGCTTACAAGCCCATCAGGTACTCCAGGTGGGGCTGCAGTTCTCAGTGGAGCTTCCCTGTCTTCTTTTCCCCAACAGTGATAGGCTCCACTCCATGTGTTGGGTTGAATCCGATCATAACTGCATATAGTTGTATCGGTTTAATTGGAATTATGATTTGGATAATTATGTAACTTTTGCACTGATTGCACACAAAATGATACTAGTGCAAAATAAGATTTTGCAAAATGAAAGGGTACTAAAAGGGACTGCCATGTCTTAGATTTCATATATTAATAGTTTGAACCAAGAAAAGGCGGGAAAGACAAAAGGAGAAGAAAAAAGGAAAAGATGTTATATGGTAGAAGGATTTACAAGGAAGAAAAAACCAGTATTTCTAAATGAAAGAAAATTTGAAAAGAATATCCAGAGAAGGAAGAACAATGATGACACAAAGAAAAGAAGAAAGAAGAAAAAATGCAAGGAATGCAACATCTTGTTTGGAAAATAAATTCTCTCTCTTAAAAAAAAGAAAAGCTATAGTTTCTCCAGCTATGATGTGTGGCATGTTAAGTTTTTTGAGAAACCAATAACAGAAAATACCGAAAGTGTGAACTGCTGTACTTCATGCAATTATAAAAAACCATTCGAGACAACTGTATTTGAAGAGACTAAACAGATCTCGGTGAATGGGTTAACACGAAATGGAACTTGTATAGGGACTCCCACATTTTTCCATTGGCTCAGGAAAAACTATTCTTCAACATGTGGCACATTTCTGTGAGGCCAAAATTGCTAGTTTTATGTCATATTCCTAGACAGTTCATTGCAAGAATTTTAAGGACACCAAGGGTGAACCTGAAGGGATTTAAAGTGGAAAGGTCAGAATTGTCAAATAAAATTAACACTCTTTTACTCAGTTTCTGGAATGGAGAAAAAGAATTCATGTAGCCAACTACTGAACCCAACATAGTTGAGACAAGGCTCTGATGATGATTATTCTTTCCTCAGTCACTTATCTTGGGTGGGATGATTATGAGTGTCCTCTATTGAACAGGAAAATGAAGGGAAAAAACGTAAGAAAGCAAGTACTGCGGCCAACTCCTTATGCATTCATACTCAATTATCTTTAACTTCATTCATGTATTTTATTCAAGAACAAACAACTGCAAAAAAAAAAAAAAAAAAGGCAATCATAAAGAGAAGTTTTAAGTGGGATATTATTTGTCATGAGAATAGACTTTTACCTATTTGGAAGAGGAGCTGTAAATGCCAAAATTGAGGGAAGGTGGTGGAATACTCCTGCCAAGAACTTTTCTCCAATTTTTGACATCCCATACTGAGTTTCTGATCCATCGGATGCCATAAAAACATTCCTTCCGTTCTCCATCAAGCTTAAGTGAACATGAGATCCAGAGCCAATAGCATCCAAAAAGTATCTGACCGCAGACATAATATGATGAAAAAAAGGGAACGTGATAGGTCTCAAAGAGGAAACATCATAAATTAGGTATTCATTAGGACTTGGTCTTGTCCGAAGAATGTCATTGAGAGATTTGATGGTATTAGGAACAAAATTAATTAAAACTTACAAGAACGAAATTAAGAGCCAATTTATAAACTTACTTTGGCACAAAAGTTGCCAATAAACCATGTTTTCTTGCAACAGCTCTGATCACCTCACGGACAAAAATCAAATTATCAGCTGCACGAGTACAAATAGTATGTCCCAGTGCTATTTCAAATTGACCATTCCCAGATTCTGCATGTAGCTGCATCATTAAGAAAATTATCATAAAGAGAGTTTGTAATAACATGGGATTGAAAGATTTTTCAAGCTAAAACATTGAAGCCATCATGTACAACTTTTGTAAACATATAATAAAGGATAATAAAAGAAAAGAAACTGTGACGACATGTTAAGAACATGACAAATTCAGAATAAATATTGGAATTGGTCGAATTACACTTGAAGACGTGTTGCATTTTCTATTTGGTAAAGGTCATTATATATCTTTCAGCCATAGAAAATGTATTGATACTCTTTTTGGTAAAGGGCATTATATATTTTTCAGCCAAAACAAGGTCATTATATATTCAATTTTGGCAAGGCCGAAGAGGATATGCATCCTTGGGATACAATCCTATAGTGGGAGGTATTAGGAATCTAATGTAATGGTCCCAACTCCCATTATTGTTTCTATGTTAGAGACCATAGGGGTTTGGGAGTCTATTTGTAATAAGGGTTTTGAGGTCCTTTGTATTACAATTCCTTTTTTATCACTCACTATAAAATAAGGAGCATGTGTTATAAGATACGACTTCCCTCCTTAGTCGAAAGTTCTTCCTCTCTCTCACACACAACTTATTCTCTTTCGATTCTTCTTTATTATTCTTCCTGCCCTTAATTTTTCTTTTTCTCTAAATTCCAAGTGTTTTTACTTGATGTAATCCTAGTTCCAGAGAAAGATTTGAAGGAAGCATGCTTGTATAGACAACAATGGTGGTAGAAGAAAGAACAAATTAAAAAGAAAAAAGAAAAAAAAAGCTATGATCCTTTCCTTTCTAAGAAACGATTCCTTCTCTTCTGGGGAAAAAATAGTAGTATGTCTTATCTCAAATCTTGCTTACGTGTAGGGGGTTATTTCCATTTACATGGGCCTATGGCCATTGGTAACTTACATTTGTCAAGATACAATTGCACCTGTCACACAAGATTGTAAACCAACAGATCTTTGTCATGTGTGAAGGCCATCTCTCATCATCCCTGGGAGAGTTCCATTTGGCTTTCAACCAATTGATCATCTCAGTTTTGGGGGAATCTTCGGATGGCAGTAGCATTACCACTAACCCATTCAAGTCTTATCCCTCCACTTCACACAAGACCTAGCCACTTCTTAAATCCAATTGGTCCTTCTTTTCAGTAACCAATGGATGAAGAGCAATTGAAACATCATCTCCATCGATTTCCTTCTCTCATAAGATGATGGGAATTGCCCATAATCTAGATCCACTCAACTTTTAATAAATAGGTGTCTCCTATCCACCATCTATAAAAATCCTCCACATTTTACCCCACATATTGTTCCGTTAGCAACTTAATTTACCCTTATGTTTCGTAGAACATGCCCATATATACCAAGGAATCTGAAAATATGTACGTGTCTATCTTATTATCTCTGTCAATAATTGTCTGTATACAAGTAGTTATAGAGAGAAGTGTGTTCATCCAATGTATCTAACCTCACCCATCTAGGCATTCATTTTTTTTATCAAGTCTTATCCCTCCACTTCACACAATGATGCATTCAAATCTGCCCAATCATCATTGACTTAAATCCATCAACCTGAGATTTCTTAATTTCTTTCACTTGCTCGTTCACACAGCTTGCTTACTATGAATTTCTTGATCATACACATGTTCCTTCCTAGCTTTTTTGTAATTTATGTTTATTTTCAATCATGGACAGATTAAACTAACAAGCTGAAATTATGGGCAGAACAATAGTTAAAGAGTGAGAAGGTCCCAACACATTCCACCACCATAACAAGCCATGATCTCAGATCAATGGTTATGCTAGAACATGGAGACATAAATTAACCGGCTTATGTTGCTAATATGATTAGTGGCATCTTCCTAAGCATCACATTTCTTTTCCCAGTCACAAGTGTGCCACTGAGGAGACTTGAATGCTGGTCTACTTGCCTGATGACCTTAATAATACTAACCCTAGCAGAGAGCATGGTGAACAACAAAAAAAGTGAGTGTACCTGCTCTATAAAAACATCCATAGATTCAATAGAAGAATTCACTTCCTGTAAAATTGATGAAGCAGCATCAAATCCTGAAGTGGAGCAGTAGGTGGTCCGGTCAAATGGTACCCACTCCTCTCTCCCTTCTCTGTAAATATTCTTTGAATTAAAGACAATAAATCAAATGACAAAAATTAAAAGTGCAAGAAGTCAGGTGCGCGATTGTAAATGATACCTAATCACATTCTTCAAAAGATAAAACTCATTTTCAAAGCCAGAATTCATTTCCTGCACATAAATGAATCAGGGATCAGTCATAGCAGGAATATCTGAATGAATATTGGAATTAAAATATCTAAAATAATACCAAATTAAATTCGTCTTTTAAGACTTTAGAAACCCTCCGTAGGGCCTCTCTTGGACAATATTCCCAAGCTTCGCCAGGTTTTAGTTTCATGTCAGCCAAAACCATTTCTTCTCGTGGTGACCTGTTGAGAAAAGAATATATTGCTACAAATTACTGACAACCGTTCTGTATCACTCAGCAAAAATATACAAATACAATCATATCCTTGTAGCGATAACGTTGGGAAGTCAAATATTAACTGGAATTTCTTTTGAAGCTAAGAATAATATATTAACGACTCCGAAAGAAGGGGAGGGAGAATCCTCCATACAAAATGAATGAAATGCTTCCAGCCCACTACCACACCTCGATAAGGCGACCTGCAGCGGCAAGAGGCAGCAAGAAGGAAGCCAAAAAAAAATGGGAGACCGCCCCAACAGACTAGGCCTATTTTACAAAGCAGAGACTGGACCTGAAAAAAACAGAGGACCAAAAACAAAAGAGAAAGACAAGGCAGGCAACCAAGAGAACCCAGGCTCCACATAGGCACATACAGCTGCCAAACATAGCACTGCAGCCACCCCAGGAAACCACAGCTGAACACAGCTGATCAAACCAGAAGCAGCAAGCAGAGAGAAATAAAACCAAACAAAGCACAAGGAACACAGCCGACTGCAACCAAACTGCACAGAAGAAGGCAGGCCAGAGACACAGAAAAAACAATCTGCAACTGCCCAGCAATACAACCAAGCATCTGCACTAGACAATTCAACAGATCAAGCACCAGCAAACAATCCAAAAAGACCATCCAAGCAAGGAAATGACCCATAATGACAGCCCAGGCAAAAGCATTGAAGCCAACACAACAAAGCCCAGCTCAACAGTCAACAGAAACCTGTAGAAAATCTGACACATAGCTGTATAGCATAGGAGCTAGTAGTAAATCCCCAAGGAGGAAAAAATAGGTTGTCACCTCGATCAAAAGTTTCAAATGGTAACAAATCTGTGCAATCACCTAATTTGGGTGCTAATAATTTTTACTATAAGATTCCTTACATTGAGAATGAAGCAGATAATTGAGCTACGGAGTTAATAAATTACTTAGCATACCTAAACATGATTTTCCTTTAACTTTATAACATTATCAGTTTATCTGAACTAGATATTATAATATAAAATTTAGAGGAGACATGTAAATTGTGAAAATAAAAGGAACTGCAAAGAAAAGTAGCTTAAATAACCATCTATACCATGGAAGCCTTTTCTTGGTTGATAAATCAGGTACTAGCCTGATCTCACCCACAGCAGTAAGATTGGTACCATCTGCTGGACCATCACAAGATGAACTCATTCCCATAGATGCAAAAGTCAAGCCTACACCCTTACTCCATGTAAATTCATAGAAGCGCTTTACTGGAACTACCTGGAATAAAAACAAAAGTGCTAAACATAAAGTACTCACAACTGTCTTATGTTCTTAAACTAATGCACCTCAAGAGGAAGGCATCTCAAGAGGAAGCAGTCATGAAGGCCCAAGCCCAATCACTGAGCCCAGTCCACAAGGCGCACTAGCCATTCTCCATTTTACTACGGTATGCAGGTTAGTGACGAATTTAGTATATTGCAGTCATTTTCTTGTTTATTCATGAGTATGGTTAGGTTTTAATATTTTTGAAGCTGAGAATGGATGTAAGGCCAAGATTAAACCTAGGCTTTCTTTGTTTGAGAAACTTCGTATCAATATTATAATAAGGCCATATCGTGATGACTTTTGGCTTTAGAAATTTATTTTCCTCTTAGGGAGTTATGACCAATCCAGGGCTTTTGGTGAACTTGAAGTTGGGTAAAATCATATCTCTACTGGGATTGAGAAAATGTTTTCTTGGTTCTCCGGTTGGATTTTCTTGAATTGTGTTGGGCAGATATTGGGATTTGGCCTTATCAAGTCAAGCCTACATTCCTGAAAAATAAATGAATGTATGTCAAAAGCAAATTGATGGTAAAGTTTAATACCGGAAGAGGATGAAAATTTAATACAATCAGTGACGCCGGTGAGGAAGTCTTTCTATGCAAGTTGATGGTCTACCAAGGAAAAGGAGTAGGCGGAAGAGGACATGGATGAAGTAGTAATGATAGATCTAAAGAAGTACAACCTATTAGAGGATTTGGCCCAAGATAGATTGGAATGGAGAAACAGAATTCATGTAGCGGACTCGAGATAGTTGGGACATGGCTCTAATGATGAGGATGATGAGAATGATAAGGTGTCGATGATGTGAAAGATTATAGACAAAATAAAGACAAGAAGGTTATCAATCCATGAACAATATAATTGGGTATAATCATAATCGAGTAATTGTTATGCCTATTAAGGGCCACCTTAAATGTGTAGAATCGTAATTAATGTTAATTTACAATGGGTTTTGTGGACAGTTTCATGTGAAAGGCTAGGTCATTGATTTTCTGCAGAAAGTTATAAAATCATTCCTTTTCTCGTTTGTCAAAAGGAATATGTCAAAACCGTTACACTCTTACAAAACTACTAACTATAAATTGATGGAACTATGATGCACACCATATGGCAAGGTGCTCAACATCCTGAAGATTTTTTATTTTTTTTAACGAGGAACTTGGTCTTGAACTCACTCACCTACACACAATACACATCCTCAACTAGCAGAGCAACAGTTGGTGAAATTTCTATTCTTCGTTTCTTCCTATTAGTCAAAAAGTTGGTTAGAATGGGGAAGTGGTTTTACAACTCAATTAAGGCTGTATTCTGGGTCGAGATTGTGAGAAAGAATTGGTCACAAATCAAGTTGGATTAGGGCATGTTTTTTTTTTTTTAATCATTAATAGTAAATCAGATTAAAGAAAATAAGTCCACATACAAATCCAATAATCCAAGAGAAAGATTAGGACACTTCTTAAAAGTAGAAAGTTGTATGTCAGAGTTATTTCGGTGGTTATAAATAAGGATGTAATGTCAGTTACAAGTTTCATGTGATTTATTTTGTATTATTGCAATAAAATCTCTCTTCCTCCTCTTTGGTGTTGGGCTCTCTCTTATATATATATATATATATATATATAAAATTCTCCTCATCTCTCCTAAATCTCTGTTATTGAGAATGGTTAAAAAATCAGTCACGGTATATTGTGGATCTAATTAAATATTTGTGTCTATAAAGGTGAGACCGTGTGAGCCTTGGGATCAAGAGGCTGAATCTTGATTAGAGTTATGGTCGTGATTGTGCTAGTTGGTATTGGAGGTTCAGGTATCTCAATTTGCATAAATTGTTATCATAACTAAAAAAAAAACCCAAAAAAAGGTAAAATAAAGGAAAACAGTTTCATCAGGACCTTGCCATAATTTAATGGTTATAAGTTATAATATCGAATTTTGGATTTCAAATCTAGAATTTGTTAGTAACAGACTAGATATCAAGTGGATAACAGTATAACACCTTTGTTCTGGCAAAGTGCTTTTAAATAACATTCTCATTATTTTCAGGTAGATAGGACTAGGGTTATCCACATCATATTTTTTTTTATAATGTTGTTAAAATTAGGGATTGTTTTATTTTGAGGAAAAAATCGTCTAATTAATTAAGTCAGTTTCTTATTTCTCCAAATTTATTCAGAAAGCTAACTGTAGTTGAAGTTGTCCTCTGAACTTGGATTGCTCTATAAATCAAGAACACCACATTTGTATATTTTGAAGAAGGAAAATGTGATGATGGCAATGATGAACACCACAAAAAAATCCTTCTACCAATCCACTGGTAGCTCAGTGGTGATGCACCTCCTCTGTATGGAAACAACCAGGGATCGAGCCCTGGTTTACGATCCATGGTTTTAGCACTAACTGTGACGGACTTGGGTAGGGCGTGTGTGTGTGTCTAAGTATTTACCAGAGAACAAAATAAAAGAAAATAAAATAATCCATCAGACTGCCTCTCAAAAAAAAAAAGAAAAAAAAATCCACCATACTAGCAAGGGCAAATGAGCTCACGCGGCAGCGATGTTGACCAGAGGTATCAACCCAAAGTATGCGAACGAAAACAATATCCTCTGGTGGAGGAATACTCTTTATAGATAATGAGTTGCTGGATGAAGCCTTTTTGGAATCAAGAGACCCCATAACTCTATTCATATCATAAAGACGGCAGGCATTTTGCTTAAAGATGTCTTCCACTGCTTCTATTGCTTCAGGAATTGTAAGGTCGCCATCATCACAAGCACTGGATAGAACAGATAGAATAATTTCACGTGCTCGCTTTGCGCCTATTGCAACACAAAAAGAGAGAACAAAACAATTATGTCAATCATTAGTGTAACAGATCAAAGGATGGCCTGATATATATGAATAGATAAAACAAGATTTCTGGAGAAAACTTTGTGTTAGAATTCAACAGAGATAACTCTCAAAATTTTATAATGGCAAAGAAACCTCGATACTTGCTCATAATAATTCATGATAAAGGTGCAAAGTACTTAGGTTGTGATACAGAAGATGGAGAGAGAGAGAGAGAGAGAGAGAGAGAGAGAGAGAGAGAGAGAGAGAGAGAGAGAGAGAGAGAGAGGAACAATGTAGCTCTTGGATTCAACAGTACACATTTTGGAAATTCAAAGTGCAAAATCATGATACACAATATAGATAGATAGAATGTCCCAAGCTGTAGCTTAGCTGATTGGGACATGGGCGTGTGAGTGGAAGTGCATATGTTCAAGCCTCCAGTATAGAAAGAAAAAAGAACATATATAGATAGATAGATAGATATATATATATATAGAGAGAGAGAGAGGGAGTGAATAAGGTTTTATGCACGTCACTTTCTTCAAAGAAATAGTTGCCTCCTATTGAAAACTCATACTTTTTACAATACGGTTTCTGGCAAATTGACTTGCCGCAAACAATGATGCCAGACCCCCAGTCCTCAATGCTGTACAGACTTGAACGTCAACTTCTTAACTCTAGGTGAAGCCCAACCCACCCTACCCAATCCCCAACCAACACAAAGACTTGAAACTATTACTAAAAGAAAAAAAAAATTATAAAAGTATAAAGTGGGAACTTGAGAACAGAATAAGAGAAGATAATTGCGGCCTAAACGACATTTAATGGAACTCAGATGCACTCAAACTAGCCAATAAAACTTTGTTAAAAATAAAATAAAAGTTTGATCAGAATAGTAAACCCAAATGCACTCACATAGCAAAAGAAAAAAGTGTTATGAATAAAATTAGTTGTCTCTATAATATTACCGTTAAAATCACAGCTTTGAACATACCTACAAAGAGTTCTGCTGTTGGTGAAATAAAATCTTACTGTTTAAAAAAGAAAACAAAAACATACCTAAGTAGAAAGTTTCAGGGAATGCATAGCCATCAGTGCTGAACATCACCTGCAAACAATAGTAAGTTCCAAATATTAAACAGTAACCTCCACCTCAAGCCTCAAGGATTATACAGCTAATGAGGAAGCCGATTCCCTTGCTAAATTGGATGTTAATAGATAATAGTTGTTCGTTAGATCACCATTGCCTCTTCTTCGAGTTGATGGTTTTCCTCCACCACATTGGTGAGGCACTGCGTTAGTGAGGCATCCAAGACAAAACATTGAATCCAAGTGAAACTGTGAAAGTAAATAAAGAAAACTAGCTTAAATTTCATATGTTGCAACACCTTTTTTGTTGGAGCTAGGTCTAGAAGTTCTTTGACTGCAGAAATCATCCCTTGGACACTCAGCTTTGGAATAGCCAAACCAAAGTCAAGGTACACCTATCATTAAAAACAGAAGAAGAAAAAAGGTCAAGGTACAATTGGTCCCAAAAAGAAAAGGTAAGAAATCTGGCAGACGTTGAGTACAAACACGTCTAGAAGTCACACCTGTGAGTAAGTAGAGGCTAGATATGATGCCTCCTTCGAATATGGATAGGATGCATGCAAAAGCACAATCCGACACGCAGAAAACCGATTGTCCTCAAGCAGGGTGCGCAAATGAAGGGGATTGCAAAGCCTCAAATCCAAGTCTTTATCTCCAAAACTGGACATTTTGAGTAAAAAATAAATATTAGCTGTGTTTGCATTTCCAGTATCAGATTTAAAAAATGAACAAATTACAAAAGGAAAAGGAAATGATCTTTGCTTGACTGTCAAGATATTACTATGCATCGACACAAAAATCAGGACTGACCAAAACAATGTGTGTGCAAAGAAAATTACAATCAAAACAAGAATCCAGAGCCACAGTAACTGATGTAGATATGATGTTGAACTGATACAAATCGATCTTCTTATAAATGTCTACCCTCCTTGCCAATGAGGAGACGATGCATCGCACATTTCCAGCATATAAGAATAGAAAACATTTCTTTTCAATCAGCTTTTGTAGAAGATAGTAACACAGCCCTCACTTACAGGAGGCATATGACCTAAGCATATGATACTTTATTTCAAATAAAGTACCAATCAAGGTCAGTGGTGTTTCAGCTCGATTGGCAACGATATAACCAAACTCCTACTCTTGCAATGCATGATCATAGAGTTACAAATGCAACCAGTTAAAATAACAACTATTTGCCCCATGTGTTTCATGGTGTGATGGCCAATTATTTGTTAGCCTACATGGTGTATCATAACAAGACCAAAATCGTTAAGACCGAGTTATCTTTAATGATGATCACAACAGAACTACAAAGAACATTACATTTGGTATATTCCATAGAACAAATGTTATACAACCGTCATTTAAAATGGAAATGCGTCTATGAAAGAGCACAAACAGAGCAGCTGTAAGTCACAAAATAAATAAACCAAGTCCAAATTATTGAGAATAAAGATCCAATGCTACGCTATATAAAAATATATAGCGTGATCTTGTGGTGGAGAATAAGATAACAGTTTTTTGAGTAAAACAAACAGTTTACATTGGATTAAATACTAAGAAAATCCTGATACAAGATACCTTGATGCATACTTAGTAAAAAAAGTTCGGGTTAACAGTTAACTATAACATGAATGGTTTATATATGGTTGAATACTAACAATCATGATGTAAGATACATTGACAGCTTGAAGTATGGAAATGTTGACTAATCTACATTCAAAATAAAGTGCGTAAAAATATGAAGAATCCAGCACATGCAATTGAAAAATTTTAAGTTTCATGTTACCCAGTATGTATCTGCATGGGTAGGTTGAAGCTTGAAGAAACTTCCATACTTCGTGTAAATATATAATCAATCAAACTCTTATTTTGGATGCGAACAGGCTTCCTGGCTGAAAAGAAAGATTGGAAGCATTAGCATCATTTACTTCCTCTTAGTTGGGGAAATTTCATCAAAATGTTAAATATTAAACATCTCACACATTCGAAACCAACACAAACTCACCACTTAAAACTTCAATTAGACCCTGCTCAGCATCCTTCTTACTAACATGTGTATCAATTTCTAGACCACTTCGGTATGCAGCTATGCTCTTTAAAGCTACAACTTTATCAGCAACTGTAACTGATATGCTAAGGAAATGAGTTTGAGGAAAGAAACTTCTACTTTGCTAATTTAACCAATTACTGAGGCAGAAACTTGTTCTAGTGGGAAATGTAAAGGATATGATTTCAGCTTTGTCATAAAGGCATCAGTGAACTTATCCAGTGTCCACTTTGACTGACACATTTCCTGCAAGAGAGTTTTGTGATGCAGCTAAGATTTAAAAATACTATTCGGAATTCATGACTAAAACTCTGTGCCTACTAATTGATGATGGATTTTAATGAAAGAAGAAACAACAACAATAACATAACTGAAATAGAACAAGCATATGTGTGTGTAATATACTTCATGCACACACATTTTAACGTGAGACACACGAATTTCACTTTTATCAAAGTAATCTTCACCACTGGATTAAACATGGCACTCTTAAAAAATAATATTAATAATTCCATGAAATCATATAACAACAATTTCTTTTGATCCAGACATACCTCATTTTTATCTGCCTAAGGGTAAGCATTTTTATTCAATATTACATTGGAATTTTTATTTCTTATAATTCAAACTCTTCTTTCTCCGTTCATTTATTAATGCATCATCTGTTGTCAAAGTCACTTCCAGTATTCCAGAGGCTCTTTCTCAAACATAGGACACTGCAACCATGTAGGAGAAGGGGCTTCGAGAAGAAAACTGATACCTGGAATTAACTGATTTACCTAAAGAAAAGGTGGATGGTTGTAACTTAAGTGGGTATTTGCTGAGGCAAAGAACAGATGGCACCATAAAGAGATTCAAAGTTTGGGTTGTAACTTCAGAAAACCTGTTTGATTAAATTCATATCAATGCATTGATCTGCCATTCCTTTATACAGAGATTTAAGAAACCAAAAATAGGAAACAAAATCAAGGGAACCTATCAACGCCAATCTTTAAGAATTGCTACAATGAGGCAACATAATCTCCTAGGATACACTAATGGAACGCTGAAGGATTACATAAAATACATGGAGTGTATCGCACATCGCCGGACTACTATATAAATATTAGGTACTCTGACATGGGTGATGGCTAAGGGGTTTGCTTAAACCTATGGCCTCTATCATGAATCCTTTACACCAGTGGTAAAGCTCAGATAGTCGAAGGTATCATTTCTCTCACTACTAACAAATCCTGGCCTCTGTTATCAGCTAAATATTTATTGGGGTATTGGCCACTGACTCTGATTACTGAACATAATTGCACAAGTTTCCTACCTCAACTTCCCATTCAATAAGATGTACAACAAATAAAAGTCCAATGTAGAGAGAGAGAGAGAGAACAACACTCAACTACACTCAACTGAAAATGCAAGCATGTAGTAAAGAACTCGCCAGTAGATACAGTAAGAGGGTGAGGGATTAAACAATAAAAAATGGTAAGCCAATACACATATCAGTGTCTGTTGGGCCAGTAAACATATCAGCATTTACCAATAGACATAAAGCACAAAGAAAAACATCAATACAACATTTTTTTTCTTTTAAATTAGTAATAAAACTGGTGGTAAAAAGATTATAACCGGTATGATGTCCTGCCACAATAAAAAAGAATGAAAACAAAAGGAATAGGGGAAACTATTAACCAGTCCCTAGGAAATATTACAATACACTTATTTCCTTTTACCAAAGAAGAAATAAGTGAGTTTCTTTTACTAAACAAGGAAAACACTTATTTCCTTTCAACGTTGTGATAAATATACTAAATTTGCATGGCATGATTTTCAACTAATATACATCTAGAAAAGTGATCTCTCGTGATGAAATTGTCGAGGGATGACTCTATGGGGACCAGTTGGTAATCGTATGTGTAGTCATTGTTTAGATAGGGTTGTCTTCATCTCAGCCATTGTAAAATCCACTGCTGAGAGATTAAGAGCCTTGATTGAAAGGAAAGAGACCGAAACTCACCCTCACTCCCACCCTGAAATGTTATTCCTCCAACTGGGCCCCATAGGATCAATGTTTAGACTGATCAGAAGAGAACTCTCTCTCTCTCTCTCTCTCTCTCTCTCTCTCTCTCTCTCTCTCAAAATATATATAATATGTAATAGGGATTTTGGTCATAGATTTTTGAAGAATTACAATAGAACTTTCTGTACTAATCCCCGATTGAAGGGAAAAGGCTCCAATGATGATAATGATGGTGACGATGATGGGTATATGTGTATATGTGTGTGTAATACATCAAATTAAGAAGACAACCATCCAGTCATATTGAGCTGGCACTTAACACATGCTTCAAAAATTAACAAGACAGTTGAGAATCTTCTTCTAAGAGAGAACCAACAGAAACTCCATACCTCATCAAGAATCTGCTCAGCTAAACGCTCAATTCTTAGTATTCTACCCACAGCTGGTGCAAAGCAACTGTGCCACTCAACTGCATGCATTTTGTCCATCTCAAAGCCATCATCAAAGAAGATGGCAGCTATCTTGGCAGCTTCAAAGCATTTTGAACAAATTGAATGTAATCCAGAGGATTTACGGTGCGTTTCAACCCCACTCAGGGTTGCCTCACAGCCATACAATCTGGCAATATCCCTCAAACTTCTCTGTAGTTCGAAAAAAAAAAAAAAACCACTATTAGAATGCCAGTGGGAGCAATCAGACGTCCACATGAAAGATCAATGCTGCCTCTAAAGATAGGAAATCCTTCCCTTACATTATCAAATCAATGATCCGAAGATGGCATCAAAATTAATTCAAAAAAGCATATGTAGTGCGGTTCAAAATACAAACTACAAATTGCAGTTCAGCATACCCCTCTTCCACCTCACCAATGACGTTTTTCAAATGAACGTTTCTCTTATAAATTAATGAGCCGCATTTCATTCAATCATTTCGCACATAAGCATCTAACCATTTCTCTTGCCATATTAATATGTTTTTATCAAAAGTTGAATATCTACCAAAGCTTTTCCATTAAAGGTACTCTTAACTCTCCCACCCACTTTGTCTCTCTCGGAGACTGTCTTTCTCTGTAATTACTATTTTTTTAATTATTTCTAAAGTAATCTTCTTTAAGGATTCAATGATCTAGTTTTGTCTCTTTTTTAATAATATATGTGAGTATTTTATATAATATATTTTTGATAATATATGTTTAATCATAACTCGCTAACTCATATATAATTTGTTATATTTTTTTTTCTTCTCAAATTGAAAAAGTTGCATCAAACTCGAAACTCATCCACATCTACAATCTTAGTGGCCAGTAATGATAAATCACTAAATCAGGTTCTATTGTTCTATGCTTTTAGGATTTTTTTAATTCTAAGCTCATATTATATGCTTATTATAGTTAGTGTTCACTTTATTTGTAAATATTATTAGTTATAATTTATAAACAATAAATATGTTTACTAGAAAATAGAAATCCGGGCATTCAAAACTTAAAAAAAAAAGGAAGAAGAAGAAGAAGAAAAGAATAGATAATTTGAAACCACAATTAGAATTGTCGCTTCATGCCTCAAATTGTCTCGAGCCAGCACCGGACGCTGTGAGAGATTACCTAAATTAAGGGAGACTGAAAGTGAATACCTGGTCAACGTCCTAGTAAATCAATTTCTAGGATGTGATGTACATCTTCACTAATATCATTCCCGTCTGCTCTCACTTTCCTAATAATCTTTTGGTGGAACTTGTTCTACATTGATTTCCTAATAACTCAACCTATCCAATCCCTAAAATACATCCATCAACCTATCCTTTCATCTGTGGCATTAAAAGGCGAAAAATAAGTATTTGATTCGGGTTACCCTGAGAGACACCATTTAATGGGCACAATAAGCATCCATCCGAACCTGGCTGTGAGGCCCACCTATGACCCAACTAGGGTTGGGACTTGGGCTTTTTTTTAAGATTTGGGTGAGGCTCACCTCTCCACAAAACCTATCATCCAAGGCCCACGAGTTCAATGCATTCGAATGGGTATGTTCCGATATAAAAAAAAAAAAAACCACCATCCGTCCAGGGCAAAACATACACTCACTAAACATTCATCTACAAGTGGGCCACGAAAAACTCGAACGGCCGAGATCTAACCGAGAGAAAGAGAAGTATGTGATAATAGTCGGTAGGTATGTAGGTAGGTACCCTGAAGGAGAGAGAGTGAGGTGTGAACGATAGAGCATCGCCTTCGGCTTCAGAGAAACATCGGAGGAAAGGAACGGTGGAGTCGAGATCGACCAGATTGTGTGCGTGTGCATCCAACACCTCCACTTTCTCCACTGCCTCTCTGAGCTCACCATACCTCTCCATCTCAAATCTCTCTCAATCTGAGTCACAGCCTTGGAGTAGTAGCCTTGGAGTTGCTGTATTTAATGCTCCATCGCCAATATTTAAATATGAAAAATGAAAGAAAAGAGGGGAAAAAAAAAAATCAACGCCCAATTGCATCGGCTGAGGAGAAAATTCTGTAAGTCTAAATCTAATCTGATTCTAATCTAATCCCATGGACAATGATCCAGTGTGTGGCTGAATTGGCGTGTGCACCTCAATGTGGGACCCACATGGGGCTTCACCTGGAAATGGAACGTTGGAGATGGAAAAATCAGCCCCTAACCCAACCCTAAAATCCAATATCTACTTTCGGGGCACCATGAGTTTAATGGTCTGCAGTCTATTTTGGACCGTCCAATTCATTCGGATGAGTGCAAAAAATTGCAAGCATACGAAATTAAGGACCGGGGTGTGTGTAGTCTAGTCAGATGGACCATGAGTGGGTCCTACCCTTGGTGCCCATTATACGCACCGGGTGCACTGGATAACCATTCCCTAATCATTTATATATATATATATATATATATGAGTCGGCTCTCCTAAGCTGCAGCTTAACTTATTCTAAAATAAAATAGTGCTGGTCCCACAAATCAAGATTGATTATATTTGTTTTTTACATGATGGAACTGGAAAATCCAATTTTGATTGGATTTATCTTGAATATGGAGACGATCATTATGCAAAAAAAATTTTCATTTGTGGGACCAGCACTGTTTCAACTAATGATAAGCTAAGTTTAAGCTTAGGAGAGCCGACCCCTATATATATATATAGAGGGAGATGCTCATATAAGAGATATCTCTTACCTTATATGAGATATATGGGTGGGGGCTCTTACATTTAAGTTGTTGGCATTAAATAAGGATGTGAGGGCTCCACACGATCTCTCATTTAAGGTGAGAGATATCTTTCATAGGAGCATCTCCCATATATATATATCATTACTCGATACGCACATCGGGATGATTGTGAGTACCTTAATGTGAGGCCTACATGAGGTCCCACCTAAGACTGAGACTTGAGGGAATCAAAAGATCTCCCTCGGCCTTCCATCTCTGCAAAAAATTCATTCTCATCTCTAAACCCTATCATTTTCAACGGGCCCCCACATGTTTAACGTCGTACGGTCCTCTTAAATAGGTGCAAAAACCCAAGGGTATATGAAATTCAGGATGTGTGTGTGTGCTCAAGACGTTCACCTTAATTTATGATGGTGTGAGGCCCCTTTTTTTTGTCCATTCAATGGATTAGAATGTGGGCCCCACCATGTGTTCTAGAGAGCACGGTGAGTGCCGGCCGCCGGCCCCTTTGACATTTTTTTCCAATAACCTTCCAGATTTACTGTTTTTTAATTAAATGTCCTTTTAGATGCAGGAGAGGTTGGGCAAAATTCTTCACTGGTCAAATGGTTATTTCACTTATTGCGACTGGAAATATGATTATTTTATTGTAAAAGCTAAGAGAAAAAGGAATGAAGAAAAAAGTGTCTTTTTCTTCATAAAAATGAATTTTATTTTAAGAAGATTTGACATCTACCTATTTCATATTTGTTTTTTTATTTATAGCATATTTTGGGACAATTTTTAAAATGGAAGTCAAATTTGACATCTACAATCTACAAATAAATTGACCATAGGCATGCTACCATGAAATCGATTGGGCCAACCTTTAAATTTAAAATGGCTCAAAATCCACTATACGGTGTCACAAATACTCACTACTTATGTATGTAAAGAATTTTATTAGGATTGGTGTGAAAATTTTAGACAAAAGTGTGCTTTTTACATGTTAGTTTTTACAAATGATTGTTTTGCATATTTATATTACCTATGCCATGTGTAATTTTATTACCCAAGTAACGATTGTAGGAGAATATGGCCCTACAAACACATGGATGTGCAATCCAGCTCTACAGGGTCCACTTGGGCCCAACTTTCTTGAGTACAGCCCCTGTCACACACATTTCATATCATGATCCGGCATGAGGCCTAGTTTTGCACTCATCAAACCATGACTCACCATTGACTTGAATCTAAAAAAATTATGCTTAAATTGCCTTTTAGATTTAAGGTTATTAAATTAAGGGTTATTATAATGTGATGATGCTGATTTTTTGATTAACCCTTATCCATGAGAATACCTTTCTATCTGCCCTAGTCCCCACTCATAGACATGCATCCTAATGTGCCCCCAAGCAGGACTGCATATGAGCAAAATGCAGTCTTCTAGTAGGACAACATTTTTTTCCAAAATCACGTATGTAAAATGTTGGAAACAAATGATTAAAGAATTAATGGAAATGATAAAAGATAAATAAAAACACACCCTTTCTTTTTGAAAGGGACAAATATACTCTTTGAATATAGTCAGCCTCAATAGTTTATTGTTGCTTTAAGTTTAACCATCAAAAGAAAGTATCGTAAAAAGAGAAATATTCAAGTGCATCTATCCTTTACCATAGGGTGAGGGATGCTTCCAAAAATGGAAATTTTCAAGTACAAAAAAGGGGATTTCAAATACATAGGGTAAAGTACAAAAGGGAGATTCATGTGCAAAAAGGAAAAGTGCCATGACCCTACGATGAGGGATAGATGCACATTAATGTCCCCCTTGTAAAAATACCAGGGTTGCACACAAGAAAAGTTGGTCTTTAAGTTTCAATAATTCTTCCCAGATTCAAACTCACAGTTCAGTACTTTTGCCCAAAAAACAAAAAAAGCTCAAAGTTCAGTAGAAACTACTTTCATGATACGGGAATTTTTGTATTCTTAATCAATCTTTAGTCTAAGCTGCCAGTGAAGCGGAAGCTATGATCAGGGATATACCCTGGGTTATAAAAAAAAAATAAGAAGAAGAAGAAGAAACGATTTTGCGTGTTGAGTAGGATCAGACACCTGATGTAGAGATCCGAGATCCTTTACTAGAGATCAATTAAACCTGTTTCACTCTGCATAATCCAAGGGCGAAGATGGATGTCTTGATCATAGAGTGAGATGATGGACGGCTTGAATCAGATGGATCAAAATCTAAAACAAGGTTTTCCCAAGCAAACTTCTCTCTTTTTCTCTCTATAATTCCCCTTTAAATAAGAATGAACACCCTCAATTTAAGCTTGATTGGGAACAGAAAACATCTTCCCATATGTGAAGGGCCTATTTATTTGATGGTTGGGGCCCACCCATGTGCGAGTGCACCCACAGATGACACCAATTGCAAAAAAAAAGAAAAAAAAAAAGGTATAATACAGAGAAAACAATTGTTTTTTAACATATATGATATAACTAACACATAACTAGCATAATCCAGAACAGGTACTCATTGTTCAACATTCTGCCCATGTCTACTCAAAAAATTCTTGAGGTAAACTGACAAGCAATAGTAGTAGAAAAAAATATAATTCAGTTTATCCCTCGTGAATTTCTATTGAAAATTGGACAAATGCTTAGAATATCCATTACAAATATGGTGGTGCTAATCTCATCCTAAAATCACACTCCTATGGATGAAAGCAACTCAATCTTACTCACAAACATGATATCGGCGGGCTCCAACTGGAACCACGAGTACAAAAGGCGGCAAAAAGTAATGTAGCTGTGAAATTTTCCAGCTAAAGATGTTCGATTTACGCAATTTCCTCTGTCATCGATTTCAAAACCATGAGAATTACCACATTGTTTGAGGCTTACCCAGCAATCCACCGCCAAACACCACCTGATGAACCATGAGAATTACCACATTGTTTGAGGCTTACCCAGCAATCCACCGCCAAACACCACCTGTTGTATTCCGCTGCTCACCATCAGCAGCAGCTAGCTCCATCTCTTGTTCCCAAGCAGATCTCTGTTGCTGAAGCATCTGTAGCTCATGCTTAATTGTATGTAATGGCTCCAGGCTTTTCCTTAATTCTGCAATTTGCACCTGAAATGACCCATAACCAAATCATTCACTAGCCAAACCCTACACAAATTGAACAAAATAAGACAATACAAACAAAACATCATAGCAGGGGAGAAAAAGAACCTCTAGTTTGAAGCATCTTGATCTCTCAGCTTCTAGCTGACCTTGGACAGAGTGGAGTTCCTTGAGAAAAATTAGAAGAGGAGAATCTAAATAATCAGGAGATTTAAATATAAAAAAAACTTGCACAATACATTGTACTTGTCATAGATATTGGTAGTATTTCAGAAATAGCGTGATAATGTCACAATATTTATCTGGAATGGTATTTTCCTGATAAAAATTCATATTTTTAAAATACTGCCAAAATGAAAATATCACGATAAAATCATGATAGTATCAGAATAAAATGGGAAAATCTGGAAAAAAATCTATAAAAATCACGTTTAAAAGTATTTTGTATTTATTTATAATTATTTAGAAAATAACTGGTTTTCCCAACATTTTCCTGATGATATTCTGAGCAGACACGCCAAATTTAGAAGTACTGACAGTTTCCCAAGGCGATAATTTCCTGAATATGAATATTTGTGACAATGCTTCTCAGAAGCCTCCATCTTCAATTATAACAGTTTCAGTGATAGAAGAGGTCCCTACTATGAACTGCACAAGGTTCCACCAATCATCCAGCTTGTCTCATCTTAATTGCTTATGAAAACTACAAAATTGATGGCAAGACTGAACTTGAGGTTAGGATTCAAGAAATCCATTTGGTTGGTGCCTGATGACAGTTGACATCATATAATCAGTATGATGCAGAAGGGAGCATTGTGCAATCAATGGTGGAAGCCTCCTACCACTAGATCCACGTGCATCAGAGAGTTTGGCTGCCAGTGCAATGGACTTTGAGGAAGAGCTTCACACAATGTTAAGGTGCAATGCCTTTGCATGGGATCACTCTTTCTAAAAATTATAAATCTACCTTGGATAAATCAGTATGGTTGCTGTTCATCTCATCGAGAACTCCCTTGAACCGAGAATTTTCTTTTCTTACTTCCTCAAGTGTTGACTCCAATTTCTTCTTTTCTTCCCTGATTTTATCAACAGCCACCTTGACGCCCAACGGGTATATATCCGTTTTCAATTCCTCCGGAGGCGCTTCCACCATTTTGATATGATCCAACTTCTTTGCAGTTGTGGTTGTCAAGGCATAAGCAGCAGTAACAGAAGCTGCTGCAGCAGCTGCTGCTGGTGACTGAAAAATTTTAGGCCGTGCCGAATCTCTTGGTTTGGGTTTCAAAACAAATACCTGCATTTATGCATAGATGCAGTCAGCGATTAAACCACTAGCCCTGGATTGTTTACACAGGCTTCCGGGTTATGTTGGGGCACATTTTGTATTTACCTACTGTTTCTTAGGAAAGGGGAGGGGTGAGGCGGTCTTGTTGAAAGAAACAGAGCCATGGTTGGTTAGAGCAATAGAGCATACAAGTGGACGTCCAATTTTGATACAAAAGAAAAAACTACCTGCCCCACAACTTAACACCACCACCACCACCAAATGATGATGAATTCAAGCATATATTGGGACATAGTTACCTGATTTGCTATTTGACCAGTTCACAGTTCAACGCTTACTATGATTCGAAAATTTGATGGGGTAGGCTCACTTAATTTGCTTGATTTGCAGTTTGAGTTCAATCAATTTGATGTACTAAATCTGATTACACAGTAATAAATGGATGAAATTACATGTTTAACATTAATCAATCTGAGGTGGTACAAACTCAGATTTGTGTGAAATTTAGCCCACAACCAGGTCAATTGGGGAACACTAATTTTTACTAGTTTGAATTTCCTAAATGGGCACCAATTATGGATGAATAGAGAATAGAGAAAACCATACCTATTCTATAATTTAATGAAGTGGAAGATATAATATTTGGCTTGCATGAGAATCCAGTGATCCGTATGAAGAGTAGGTACTAGGGAGGCAAGGAAATTCAGAAAAGAAAGTGACAAAAATTGAGTGATAAGTCTCCATCAAAATTCATGAGGCTCTAATTGGGCCCCATCAAATTAAAATCAAAACGGGACAAAATGTATGCCACCTACTCATAAGTATTCTTGAAAATTTTCACTTTGATAAAGATGGTTTCATTGTCAGATTGACCAGTATAAAACACAAGTTCTGATGTATTATTATATTCAAATATTTATAAGTGATTATTCTTATGAGCTCTGCATTTTTTGAAATAAAATTTAGCTAAATCCTATAAAAAAGGATGCTCATCTTCATTGGTTTAGATTTCTAATAGGTGGGCCACACACCATACATCTCCTAAAATTTCTAGTGAATCTGGTTGTAGATAATATGAACTTCACTTTTGAAATAAGGGAGACAACGAGGGAATGGAAGGCGTACAATTGCAATAAACTTATCATAGAAAGAGACTTCATAGGCATGTTTTTCACTTTCCACATAGACAACCTTTCCATCTTCCATTTTCCTTCTTTTTTATTGTGTTCTTCTCTGTTACATCTTCCTTCTTCTACTGTCTTGTTTCATACATGAACGAACTCCTCCAAACCCTAGCCTCTTGAACACTCTGAATACACCAAACTTAATCTCAAATTGTTTGATTCGAACAGTATGAGATTCGGTGGTATATAGAGCGGATCATGTAACTATGCATTAGAACAATTGGTCAACCATAGACTCCATCCTTGTCTCTTGAGTCTTGACCCTTCATCTTTATGATCTAAGGCCCCTTTTACTAAGAAACCATTATGAAAATGCCAATTGTGTTCATAAGAAATCGTTTCCACACAAAATCATTGCTCAGAGGTAAACAATCAATAACACCCATTGTATTAAAGGTTATAAGATAAAAGTGAAGGGCCAAAAAAGGAAAACCAAATTCAAAGCCACATGTTAGGTATAAACTGAACTCAATACCCCATCTTAGCCACGGGCATTTTGGGTATAGAAAAGGAGATTGCATCACACACAGTGAAAGTCCAATTTCCTTGTGCCATATTCTATTAGTTAGGCCGATATTGAGGCTGACTTAGCTGCTATTTATAGAGTTCTTTCTTTTCTCTTTCAATAAAATCTTTGTTTCCAATAAAAATAAAATAAAATAAAAGGGCCATAATTCTGTTCCTGTGAGGCTTGGACAGAAACATGGAATTCAACGTAGGAAACAAGGAAAATTGAGATATCCATATACACATAAAACAACATTGAGAGTATATTATGATAAACAAAATTTAGTTCATAAATGATAAAAATGTTATCCAAATAAGAAGAAATGCATACAAATATAAATATAGCCTTGTGTTAAGGACTTAGTGCCCACATGGGTGCATGGGAATTCTGAAAAGAAGGATTGTTTAGGGAGCAACATGGAATAGAAGTGGGGGAAAGCTTCACCTCCATCCAATCAGCAAAGCCTTCTCATGAAGGTCTACAGAATGCCAGTGCAACTGGATGAGGGTAATTTTCCAAGTGGCTTTCACATCCCATGGACCCCAGGTGGGTTGACAATTGACATGGCAATGTCAGTACTAAAAGAATACAACACCGAAGGTGTTTCTATGATCTCAAAAGACACAATTTCTTTCAAAATCAAAACCATACTTTGTTCTTCAATTTATTTGTTATTATCTTCCATACCTCATTGTTATATTTCCCGTTGTAGCCACCAAATGCAACAAGAAGCTTCTCCCCATTTATTATTGTTGAGCAAAGACTGAGGCCCTATCAAGCACCAACTTTATTAGATCATTTTTTGAATATATATTTAAGATGTATAGAACAGTGATATTGTGTAATAAAATGTATAGGCCCTCTATCAAGCACCAACAGTATTAGATCATTTTTTAATTTATTTTTAGGATGCATAGAGCAGTGATATTGTGTAATGGAATGTAAACACCTTTCATAGCCAACAGTAATGAACATGATAGATATCTAAATGAAAGCTCTTGATCATACTTAAAATTTGCTAGTGGAACTGAGAATTGTGAACTGGTTCATTTTGAAACATATCATCATTGAGTAATATAAAATTCAGAACTCAGACTAAAAGCTGGCATTCATGGAAAACCAGAGTTATTTCACGCTGTTCTAGAGGTGAACTTTAATGGGAGGAAACATGCCGCTGAGCCCTGAGATGAACACTATAGCATGTTTTACAAACAGGCTGTATTTAAGTCTAAAATTTTTAAATTATGCCACTAATCTTTACAAAAGTTAAATGAAGTTCACATTCTCTTTACTCAAAAATTAAGATTTGTGTCCTAATTTTAATAAGATTTAAAATAGCACATACTGCACTAAAATTATTCTGAAACAATTTACACTTGTGAAAGCAATGAAGTGGATTGACCAAAGCAAACGAAAAATATAGACACCCAACTGTCACAAACCAAGTTCATGGAAATGGTAACTGCAAACTTGAACATCATCCAAGCAATTGGAATCGCCAACCTTTTAACTATCCACTTTATAGAATATTTAAGCAACCACCTATCTAAGATGAAGTATGACTAAGGCACTCCCTCCCACTTCTAATTACCCAGTGATGCATGAAAATATGTGATCCAGCAGCACTCCCTCTCAAGCCGGAAAGTGTTGAAAAGCGTGTACAGCATAGAGAGAGTCCCGTTAGAATGATTAATGCCAAACTAGGCTGTCATTAAATCACTGATCAGGACACACACTTTTAGGCAACAGCTTCTCCCTAATAAAGTGAATTTAATTTGATATGTTTGACTTGTGATAAACATGATTGTATGTCTTTAGGTATAACAGGATGGGATACATGGCATCTGAATTGCTTGTTTGAGGAGAACGCCTGAGGCCCTGAACTGACTAACACTAATATCATGTTAGATGCATTAAGCAAAAGTGAAGTGTATAATAGGCCTTCCAAAAATCCATTTGAGGATTTTCAAACACCAATATAGTGGATGAATCAGTTCTGTAGTTGTACCTATAAGAAATCAATCTCTTGTTGAAGATCAACGCACGTTTGTTGGATATGAGAAAAACAGTGTGAAGTATTAGAAAAACAACAATATGACAAAGAAGGAACAACCAAGTTAACCGGGAAATATGGCTTGGTATCATCCCCAATAAATCCATAGAACAAGAACAGAGCATTGGAAAACATAATTTGTGCACGAAAGTTCATGATTGAGATATGTGGAGCACAAAACTGCAAAGCAAGCAAATTTATATGCTTTGGGTGGATTTGATCATGATGCACTATCTGTAATAGACAGTCAAAGAAATTGTTTTAAACAAACTGGAGAGACCATGGAAAACAAGCAAAAGAAAACAACCTCACTGGCTAGTGGATCCCGTTCCTTCACATTAGTCACTACTGACCACACGAGCTTAGACATATTTAATACAAGGGTTTCAGAGGCACCTGAAAACAAGGCTTTGAGTAAATAATTCTGTAAAGATAGCAATATGCAGAGCCACTTGACATGAATGATAAATATAACTTACAGTCAAAGATACAAAATTTCTACTAACCAGTTTTATTATCACCTCCACCGACTATGTACCAGCTATCGTCTATAGCGGCACCTGCATGACCAGCTCTAGCAGTCACTCCTTCACCCTGAATTTGCGGCTGAGACCAGTCCATCTGCAAACTAAGAATATCTCATCATATTGAGTGATTGAAGCAAAATCAACATGGTTGACTGTAGTTTAGCTGTCAGAATATTCTGTTTCTTTTTTCATTTTTGCCACAAATATTCTATTTCTTTTAGTTTCTTACTTTAAAAGGAATATACTTCTTTGTTTCTATTTTTCCCTAGAGAAGAATCGCCATCAGATGAATGGAGTTTCTCTGTTGAAGGAATGGATGGTGCTTGAGCTCCTGAAACATGCAACATTTGCAAAGCTGTGCATGCCTGCATGGTAAACCCTTTTTTTGTGCTTTGCTTTTATCACTCTTGAAGATCACATGATCTTGCACATACCCCTAAGTTTTGGATAAGATAAAAACACCTGATTGTTCTTCCCATCTTTCCAAAACCTTTTCCTTATGATCACCTCTAACATACGCATTCTTTTTAAGATGGTTTCCAAAACCTATAAAATCTCCCAAATCTCACCTACAAACTCCAGTAAGGAATCACCTTATCCTCTAGGAATATGTTAATGTTCAAATAGGGAGATATGGATGCTTGGTTACCCTTTTTACTAAATATACATTGACACCATTTAAAAAATCAAATAAAAAAAAACATACAAAGTTTGAGAACTTCAGAAAATTCTGTTGAACATTTCGAATTGGTAGCCATAAAAAAAATAACAGTCATGGGTACGGTTACAAGCACCAAAGTCCTCCCTTGAAAGAGGCAGGAATATCAGGTTCAAGCCCTAACTGAAACAGGGAGATAACGGCCCTTTGCACTCGCTACAAGTGAGGTAAGTTAGTTGTTTCCACACTGCCCACTAGGGGCAGGGTTCGTTTACTTTCTTGTTCCCACCGTGCCCACTAGGGGCAGGGCCTAGAGAGGTCCAATGGTCCATTAGGGGCTCAGCAAAAAAGAAAAAGAAAAGTAAAAAATAAGAAATCTTGAAATATGAAAATTAATCTACAAGAAAATGGGGTGTTTACTTTCAATTTATAAAGACTACTAACTAATCATGGGTAATTGACCAGGCAATTGTACCAGCAGTTCAAAAGAGAAGAAATAGATGAACTCAAGAATGTATACCAATATAAGATGTTTGTTATCTTTTTTATTTTTATTTTTTTATAACCAAGATATTTGTTATCTTTTACCTAGAATGGCATTTCCTAGACTGTCTTGGCAGAAAGTATCATTGCAGTGGATTAGCTGATCAATAAATTAATAAGTCCAATTTTTAGGGAATATCTCCTAATAATATGATTTGGAGAAAATTCTCTAATAACTAAGGAGCCTGTCTATTTATACACTTGCTCCGTGAGTGAGGCCAAAACCTAGCATATGTCAACATCCCAGGTACAGTTCATCACCATATTTTTTGAAGCTGTAGGAGTTGCAGAACTTGTCAAAGAAAGTACTGAAACCGAAGCAACAGCTTTAGGAAAATTTTCAAAGAATTGGTTCTACAAATGGCTATTGCAGATCGACATCTATAGCAACAGGAGAAGATGCTTTAATTCAACCACAATAACTCCACACGCTTTTGATTTAAAACTTGACATTATGATCGCAACATGTTAACCCTTAGTATCTAAAACCGAAAAGGTGGACCCCCAATTTAAGTTTCTATCACCTACGCATACTGCATCATTCGAATATGAGCTTTCCCAAACATATTTTATGGCAAGACATTGCTTATTGGCAAAAATGAATATATTGGAATGTCAATAACACATTGAATTGAAAGCCATACAGATAAGAGAAATTTAATGTTGAGGATGAATGGCTAGATAAATTTCTTTTTGGACCTACGCCCACCTATACATGTTTCTTTAGATGCCATTTTAATTTTTCTTTGTTTTGGAGTTATCTAGGATCCTCACCATCTACAAGTGGTTTCTGTAATATTGAACTTTTGCAACAAATATCTAACAAAACTATCCCTTCTAGGGTTAGTGATTTTGTTTTTGCTCCAAAATAACTTTCAAAACATGATTTGCAGAGGGGAAAGAACACTCACGGACTGCAAATCCAGTACATGAAGATCATTGAAACATGTTGAATGAGAACAGCCGCCAAAAATCAGAAGGTACCGTTCTGCATGCACTGCAGCTGTGTGATCAAATCTTGGTGCAGGGGGTGTGTGCCTATGAAAAGCACAAAAAGAGGATCAAAGAACCTTCTTCATCAAAATCTGGTAGCAGTTAGAAATGTAAATAAGCAGACACTTACAAGGTTTCCACTGCCTCCCATGCCATAGTCTCTAAATCAAGAATGAAGAGATCATTCAGCAGTCGCCTGCTAAAGTCCTCTCCACCAAACATAATCAGTCTAGAGCCAACCAGGGCAACAGATTGCCCTTCACGAGCTACCTGAAATAGATCTAATGCCAATCACATTCAATGTTCTCCACTAGGCTGTGCATGGCTCCTTGCAATGCTGCTACCATAGCGGCAAGGAGTCAAAAGCACAACATTAAACATGAAAATGGATTTGACTCCTTCCCTTTGTTTGAAAGGGAATATGACACATAGTAAAGCAAGACAGACATGACTTGGAAAAACTTTCAAGATGATGGTTTTCAAGATTTCATGAGATGCAATTACCGGAGCTTTGCCAGAGGTCTTCACAACATAGCTGTGGTGTGTTTCTATGTCAAGCGACCAAACTGCACACAGTCCAGGTGAGCAAGATGTAGTAAGGTAAAGAAAGCAGCTTATATGGTTTGAATAAGCAAGGGAACAGCCAAATAGTATATTGGAGTTACAAAGTAAAATTTATACATGTCTTTATATAATCAAAACTGTAAAACTTATATGTGCCTTTTATAATTAAACTGGTTCTTAAGTAAAAACCTGTCACAGTATGAGAAGACGCCTTCATATGTCCAGCAACAACCAAGAGTTTGTTTCCCCATTGAACCTGTCAAAAAATAATAATAATAAAGAAAACAAGTAACATAAATTCAGGAGGAACTGATCATGGGAGTAAGAGATGCACCCATGAATAACAGAAACCAGAAAGGGATAGCCACAAAGAAGAGGTTATTAAATTGACACAAACAGGGGGCAAATGCGTTTAAGTTTAAATAGCATCATACCAGGCTATGACCTGAAGAAGCGGGTAGGACATCCAGTGAACCACCATCCAGTGGTTTATCAAGATTAGAATCTGGATCTGGTTTAACTGCAGACCACTTCAAAGTTCTCAGATCCAAAACCTGCACAAAATACTCAACATTTTTAATGGATAATTGACCATTCAAAACAAGGAAGTATAAAATAACAGCAAATTATAGACATCGTTGGAAATACTCATAACCTGAATATCAGATAGGTATCGACCATTGCGACTACCCCCAGTAACATAGAGCTTTTCTCCGGCTATGGCCGCTGCATGCTATAGGAATGAAACGAAAAAAGATTTTTGGCACGTCAACAAAAGATTCAATAATATAGGTCAAAAACTACTTTAAAAACACAACAACAACTACAACAGTAATAATAAAAGAAAACCAAAACTCAGAGATATTATAGTTAAATGGAAAAAACTGACAGATGAAGCTTTAGTTATGACCTTATAGCGAGCTGATGGCTTCAAACCAGATATAGGAAGTGAAACCCATTGATCATATGGCAAATCCAAAGCATTGATATTTGAATCCCCGTCAAACCCTTCAGTTCCCATAGCAGTTGCTGGTAGACCATTGAAATTCATTGGCCCCCAGAAGGTTTAAGAAAAACCTATCAAGGTGGAAGAGGACTAACTTATAAATTCAAGAACAAAAACATTTGTGCTACGAGTAATACTTCATTCCAACATGCAGGTGAAATCGCAGAACATAAAAGTAGTCTATCTCTAGCTCATGAATGCAATACAAGTTCGAAGAACATTAAACAGTAGACTTAGCTGAAAATGAGTTGTATGATCTTTGGCATTTTGTCTAGTAATTATAAAATCTTGCATGGCTGGCTTTTAGAGGCAAAAGTAATACGTAGTAGCCGCATTATCAGTCGTAGTGGTTGAGGCCACCACACTATTTTGAGAATAGTGTTGCTAAAGTCTAAAACCTAGTAAAGGCAAGTAGTTTTAATTTAAAACATTGTTCTTCCTATTTCTTCTCCTCAATAGCCTTTTCTAAAGTTGTCTCTACCCTTATATGGTTCCAAATTACTTAAAAAACATAAGATTGACTGCTACATAAGATTCGATTTTTTTCATTGCTTGAAAAACTCAAGCCGCTATGTAGCATGTGGCCACTTGATGCTACGCCTGTCGCAACTACTATGTTGATCCTTGATCATGTTAAGGAAAAGAAACTATATCTCACCATAATATCCTCTCCGAAACCACAAGAAAATCAATCAGACTTAGTTTCTTATCCTTTTTAAAGATATGCATCCTTCACCAATCACCACAACCTCAACAACTGATCACAACTTTCCAAATTGTAGAGGCCACATCGACTCCGGCAACATCCTTCTTCTTTATCACTTCCACCAGAGGACCTGATGCACCCCAAGAGGGGTTTCCCCAAAATGGGCTTTTGGATCCATGTTGAGGCCCATTGGACCAAGCAGTTTATCGCAGGAGGCCCAGCATATCACAATAGATTTAAATTGATGTAAACTTACCTTATTAGTGTTCTCTCAGATTTGGAGTCTTGCTTTGTTATTAAGTGTATAATTTCAGAGTTGAGTTAATAGAATTTTTCCCTCGTAGGATTTTATCTATGGAGAGCGTTTTCAACGTGTGATCGTTTATGCGGAAACCTGAAATTGTGCTGCGGCATCTACTATCCAAATCCTAACCATAGCATTTGCATCAAGTGGATAGAAGGAGTCCTCTTTTAATTAGGTGCCAATCCCGAAAATTAAGAGGGAGAATCTATTCAGATAAGCAATAAACTTGAAATGCAAGCTAAGGAATATCCATTAGAGTCTATATATTCATGTATCTTGTACATGTGGACATAATGAATAATAATGAAATGATGATTTGAGTCATTTTTCTTTGATTTGATGTTAGAAGATTAGTGGTGCTTAATCCATGGTAATGTTTTCCCGCTCATACGGCTTCGGTTTTAGAGGTTGACCCATTGGTCAATGTTCCCTCTCTCCTGGCTGCATCAATTGGTATAAGAGCAAGTTTCTTCTTGGGAAATACAGATTTAAATCAAGACCACTAAGTACTCTTTAGTTTGCTTCCTATACATCTAAAGCATGGCAAAACGCTCAAGAGTACTACTACTACAGAAAAAGAAAAAAAAATCCATTCGAATTCCAATGCAGAAGGTTGAAAACCCACAACCACTTGCAATGCTCAAACATATAAATCTCATTCTTAATAAAGTTCTGACTCAGAATTTAATTGAAGCAAGAAGCAACCATATAACCATTTCTTGTCCAATTCAAGCCCACTAAATCCAGCATATTTAAAACTAATGGGTAAAAAAAAATCCAAAAAGTTGTTGACCTCACCACCCATCCACTCAAATTCCAATAACCAGTCAACCCACCTATGATCCAGTCTTTCCCTCTAACCGCTACATTTGCACTCATTTCTTGGATTGTCTTCCAAACACTCACCTTCTTTGATCTTTCATAAAAATCCTTTCTTTTTCGACTTCCTATCACAAACTAACATTAAAAAAAAAACCCTACTTTACCCAATTCCATGACCAATTGACCATCCATTGGCACAATACAAGCGATCGGGATTAGAATACGCAGCCAATGGAGAATCAGAGAAATGGGTTTCTGATAGAATGAAATTCGTGAATTGGGTCTCAGCGGATAGGGTGAGAAAGGGTAAAATATGCACTAATTTGAATCGCCAACTCCCAGAATCTCAGCATTTTATCCTTTTTCTACTACACTCCATGACAAATGCAGATGAAATCAATCCAAATACAGAGTTTCAACGCTTCTTACAATCTTCTCTCTCCCCAGATTCAAATCAAGACATCGCAATTCAGAAATCGATGCATGTCTTTCCCCAAATCATTATCCTTCATTTTTCTCAACCTGATCTACATTTCATACCTGACAAGAACCGGATCTGAGCCGTTGGATCTTCGAGTGAGACCAGAAAGAAGGAATTCCCTCCAGATCGGACGGCCTTAAATCCTTCTCATCAAATCGACCGTGATAGAACAACCATTGGTAACGCGCTTCTCTGTTCTGTTCGCCAATTGAGATCAACGAAGAAAATGAAAAACCACGGAGTTTTCTTTGCAAGAAGCTGCAGAATCCAGTGCTAGTCGGCTACTGTTTATTAAAATGGTATTAACTCTATAAATCCATGATTACCTCATTGCTGACAGATCCAATCATCCAAACCGTCCAAATGGTGGGCCATCTCTAGAAGCATATACTTAGCATAAAAAATCATTTGTCAGTCTTGTAGATATTCTACCTACAACATCTAGTGGATGGCATGCGAGAAGCTGAGAATGATGGTCAACGAAATTGTTGATATATTGACTGGTTAGAATTTAGGAACATCCAGCGGCCAAGATGAGTTGAAAGTTATTTTGGGCGGCTGTGATTGAGTGAAGTTTGTCTTAATCTTGTGAAAGTGGGTTTGGTACTGACCTGACCGTTTTGACCTTTGGGGTTTCAGATCTTGAGAAGACGAATGAGAGCCCAGATCCTCAGAGGCTGTGTTGACTTCAGACAGATAAAAGAGTGAGTTGAAAGAGCAGAACTCTACTCTGGGACCCACTTAATCGAAAACCCGAACCCCTTAAACTAAACAGCTCCTCAAAAAATTTAATTTGAAAAAAATTAGTACAATAGTAGTTGGTCCCACTATAAAATTGGTCATTTGATTAAATATGAGATAAATAAGACTTGTAAGATTATATTGATTATATTTTCAATGATCAATTTTACATAGGACAAACTCTTATTAGATAAAATTCTGAAAGGGATTTGGACCATACACTTCCTTTTAGAATTAGATATGCCGTCTACCTTGTTCAATTTTAAATAACTCCCTAGAAGTGTTTTCCCTAGAGGTGTGCTGTATTTGATATATGTAGGAAAAATTACTAAAATACCCCTCATTGTATGATGTTTGCAATATGTCGATCAACCTTTTGTCTTTCCTTTCTATATATAGTGCCCATTTCATGTTTCTCTACTCCTCTTGGCCAACTATATTCTCCATTTTACTCTCAAGGTGATAGATCTCTCTCTCTCTCTCTCTCTCTCTCTCTCTCTCTCTCTCTCTCTCTCATCTCTCTAGGGATGAAAAGTTAAAACCTATGAAATATGACTTAATGTATTTTTTTCTTGTCTTATTTTTGGAATAAGATAACTTAAACGGTAGTTTCTTTTGATGTATGACTTTCTAAAAAGTATACATTGTCGTTTGGATTTCTATTCTTTTTTTCTTTTTCTTTTTCTTTTTTCTTTTTTGAAGTTCGGGTTTGAGGGCTCAATTTTTTCACACAATTCAAGTTTTAAGGGCACTAATTTCTACACATTTTAATGTGTTAATGATGGAAGGTGGATGTGGTGGACCGTGTAGGGTGATCTTGGTCGTTAATCTGATGATGGAAGATGGTTGTGGCATTGGGTAGTTGGTTGAAATTGACTTTATAGAATTACAAATCTATGTTTTTTTTTTTGCTGAATATGTTTTTTTAAATTAAGATTTCTAGCTTCGTCTAACAAAAGTTTGTTAAAAAGGGAACTCAACATAAAGAGATTCTATCCACTAGATTGGATGCTCAAATCGATGACTACAAAAGTATTATAACTAAAAATAATATTGCAAAGGGAAAATGACTCTACTTAAGAATTGGGTATGATAGAGCTGGACCCATTTTAAACATCAACATCCACTAACACGAACACAAATAAAACATGCTTAAAAATCAAATAAAAATGCAAAAATTTACTCCAAGTGTAAATTGATTTATGGTCCTAGCCCAGGTCTTCAATTAGACATGGGGCAAAATATAGCATGTTTATTACCTTCAACACATGTCCAGTAAGATCAAATTATGCCATGGACTGATGTTCAAACCAAACCTATTTTAGTCCCTTAATGGGACCAAACTATTTACTTTTGCACATTTGCTTAGGAATCATCTTTGATTGGCGATCCACAAGATCACTTTGGATGGGTCCTTGATATATAATTACCAATATACCATTTCCTTGTAAGTCTTATAAACACAATGAATCAAATCCCAATCGGGCCCACTTAAAATCATCAAAAGTCTCCTTATAAGAGGTTTCTATTTTAGAGATCGTATACACTGTGCAACATCTCATAGTGAGGGGCATTTTAATCAATTTTCTTGTAGACAATAAGTATAGCACACCTATGGAGAATTATTTAAAATTTGACAAGCTGGAGGGCAAATCTAAATCTAAAGGCAAGTATATAGTCAAAATCCCATATTGAAAGTAACACAGGGGAAAACATTCATTTTTGAATGATTCAGATTTTCTCTTCGTTGGCCCACTATGAAATTTCACTCCATGAACTTTGGATTTCTCAAAGACAGCCTCAGAGAATCTGGAAATGGAATTGGGCAAGTTACAGGTGCTGCTCTTGCCCCTCCATCACGAATTGGGTTCTCATTAGTGTCTCCCACAAGCTTATTGTGTGAGTGGAAGCGACATAGGCCCACCTAATAATAATCTGAATCATTGAAAATGAAGTTCATCTTTTCAGTAACAAATCCTTGAATTTCACTTCAATTAGAGTCGGCAGTATCTTAAAATTGAGTACGTGATTAATAATAATGTGATTAACACAATCTCATTTCTTGTCCAAACCATTAAATAATATGAAACAAACTAGTGTGAAATTGAAATCAACCTCAATTTCTCTAATTAATTTTGACTTCTTTCAAGTCATTTTGACCCTTCCCAATAACCTCTGTCCCACATTAGAATGCCCCTCTTCATCTTTCCGTTCCTAATAAAGTACCTTTTATTCTTTAGTTTTGAACCGCCTCTCATAGGTCACAACGCCTTTCTTTGAAACACCTCTCTTCCATAAGAACCCATAGCAGAAACGCCTCTTTCCCGTGATGTCTCTCCCTCTTCCATCAGATAAAAGTTTTCTTTATCTAATTAATAGGTCTCTTCTACCTTGGTCTTTCCTCAGTTACGAACAACCGGAAGGGCTGGTAAATCAATTGTGAACGTCCACTTCAAGCTTTGCACCTTGTAATATTAGGTACTATTGATTTTTTGCACCATCTATGCTGTGAAAGCGGTTGATTTCAATTGAGAAATCAGCCATGATTTTCACTTTGATTTTGCCCGGTGTGAATTTGGTTTTGACCCCTTCAATGCATTGATTGATATCCCACCCTCCTCCATTTAAACACTCTTTAGTACCAAAACTCCTCTCTTTAAATGAATCTTTAATACTAAAACTCATCATCTCCTCTCTTTAAATGACTTTTTAATACTAAAATTAATCAGCCCTCATTTCTTGTGTCTCCCTCTCTCCTCTCTTTTCTTTTTCGTTTTCATTCATTTTCTTTCCTGTTGAATTGATTTTGACCTTGTAATTCTTTTTTACCATTTAATAACTTCTCCAATAACTCCTCTCCCAATTGCCCTTTAATTTTGATCATTCAGTTTTGTAACATCTCCAATAACTCCCATGACTTATAACTCCTCCCACATTTTTATATAATTTTTTATTGGAATGTATTTTATATTTTTAATAGTAGAAATTGATATATTTCTAAGCAAATGATTAAATCTTTTTGAGTCATATAATATTTTACTTGGGTACGAAATGGTCCTATTTGACCTTGGCAGTTATTTTGACCTTGATAGTTTCTTCCTTCCAAAGTTAACCCTAATTTGAAAATTAAGCCACGGTAGAATCATTCTTATTATTCTCAAATATATATACATATATATATTTATATATATATATATATTTATATAAAATGTAAGTGAAGTCTAAGAATATCATTATCTGAAATGCTAATGCACTTGGCAAGTCATAATTGGGTAGAATGATGAAGTGGGAACCAAAAAGTCAATCTTCATCCATGTATTATCAATTATGAACTATGTATTATACAAGGTAGCTTTTTCTTTAAGTACAAACTATAAATTTTGAGTTCATTTTATATTATTTTAGATACAAAGAATTTTTTTTTACCATGTGAATAAATTTACCTTTTGCTTTGTGGTCGATTCTTAATTTTATTAATTTTGCCTTTAAAGGATGTCTAATTCGTAATTTTATTAATTTTACGTTTCAATAAGAAAATCTTAAGTTAGCCACTTATATATTTTTTTAAATAAGGTTCTGAATTTAGCATGGAACATAGTAGTTTACCACATGACCAACATGACGATAAAGCTTAGGCCATTATAAGAGGTCCATCAATTGAAAAGCTATATAATTATATAATTATGTGATGTCCATAAGCCAAATCATGAATTCCATATAGAAGTTCTTGTTAGTGCCACACTTTCATGAGCACTTATATTGTCGATTCCGTGTCAAAGAATTCAAGACATTGCCTCTCAGAGTTTCACAAGGAAGATCAAGTTTGAAGTCAAAAGATCAAGTCTTGGAAGGCTTGAATTCATCAAGGAAGACCTCCATATGAGTGACAACTTATTCAGGTAAATGGGACCCCAAACCAACCAAGAGATGGCCCTAAAAACCCTTAGTTTAATGGCTTATTTAATAGGTTTTTAGAAAATGTTTTTTTGGCCTTTTCAAGACTCAAAACTAGTCCCAGAAGTCGGCTAACCGTCATGTCTCACGGTCACCTCGCGGTCACTTTTCCAGAAGCTGTTTTTGGCTGAAAATCAGAGGGGTGGCCACCAGGCGGTCAGCAGTCGGTCAGTTGTCGGTCGACCGCCTGCTGACCGACAGCTAGCCGCCCATTCAGAAAATTTGAAATATCTGACCGTTGGAAGTATCCGTTGGGGTAGCGGCTAACCGCAGATGTAAAGGAGGCTAGCTGCCATGTGCCGTTAGAGAGCCGTTTGAAGATTGTTTATAAATAGAAAATGCCCCAAATCATCCAAGGGTGCTCCAAGATCATGAGAGCTCATGTCCTAACCATGGTGCATCATATTTGAGCTCTCATAGATCATTCCACACACACTATGAGCTTGTATTGGCAAATCTATGAGCTTCATTAGCTCAAGGAAAGTGTGATGTGTGAAAACCATATCATCTAGGGAAGAACTTGAGCCATCAAGTGTTAAAATCCATATCCCTAGACCAAAGACCTCTTCCCTTGATTGAGCACAACATTGGAGCATCATCATCAATATCAAGGAAGCATTGCAAGAGGCATAAAAACTTGGAGCTACGGTGGCAAGCTTCGAAGAGCATCCTCTGGACTTCATCAAAGGGGTAAGTGGCAACCTCCAGATTTTGTCAAAAGAGGTAAGTGTTCTTCCCCCTCACTTCATTCAATTTAGAGCATTGTAAGAGTGGCTTATTTCTTTGTGATTTAACCACTATAAAAATTATAGAGGGGAGTAGATCTTTGTGGTCGAACCTCGTAAACAAAAGAGGGGAGTAGATCTTTGTGATCGAACATCGGTAACAAAATCGATGTAGAATCAGTACTTGTGTAGTTTGATTCTTCATAGTGGAACCGGGGGACTGTGTGGCCCTTGAGAGTGGATGTAAGTCTGTGTGACCGAACCACTATAAATCCCTTGTGTCAATTTCTCTATCTCTATCACCGGTACATGATTTACATATCTATATGTTGTGGAGATTGATAAGGATACTATTTCTTCATTGAGTTTTATTGACACCCATGCACTTGTGCGAAAACAACATTGAACATATTGGTAAATCATATATTGTTTAGCATACACTCTTTTACATACATTCACTTGAGCACCTTGGTTACATAGTTATTTTTACATTGATGTGAATCACAAGTGAATTTGTGAGGAGTGTCTTACATACGCTCGTGTTTATTAACATGAAACTAATTGTCATATCTTTGATTGTTTAAGCATTCACACATTGAACACATATTCCGCATAAGTTGTATTCTTAAATGTGTTCATTGTGTTCTTTGTCCTAATTGGGATTAAAATTGGACTAAGATATTTTTTAATTGGCAAAGAATTTTAATTAGTCCAATTCAACCCCCCCCCCCCCCTCCTCTCGGACTTGTACATTGGCCCTAGGCTGCAGTTTTCAGTTCTATTTTTTTTAACAATATTATTACATTTTTGTTAGAATTCTTTTTGTATTTAAATTTTTTTATGTAGACTTTTAAATGAAAAATCAAAATACATTAAATTTTATAAACTCGGGTTTAATTTGCAAATCATGTGATTTTTCTATACATTCTCCTTTTAGATAAATTTAATAAATGGAATTCTAAAAATGATATATTTCTCCTTACTGAAACATTTCTATTGCCAATAAAAAAATAAAATCGTATATTTCTTTGTTCTAGATTTATTTTTTCTCATTAGTATCTTAGATTTTTTTTTAAAATATTTAAAATCAAAATTTTCGTTGGAGAGACTCCGCTAACATTAATCACTGTGCCGATGACATCTACTCAATTGTGTGAAAACAATGATATTAGGAGGATTTTTTTATTTACAGTATTATATATATTTGCATAATATCGTATAGATGTAGGTGATATTTTCTCTGTTGAGGAGAAACTAAATGGAAATAATTTCTTGATGCGTACCTATCAATTGTTCGATTTTGTTAACTAATTGTGGCAACTGATCAAAGGTTTTAAAATGAAATCAGTTTGATGGTATGTCATTGCAATCTTCAATTATCTCATCTACACTCGAATCTTTCCTAAGGCACAATTGGAAGTCACTAGGCACAATTCTATGTCTTTAAAGCGTCCATGACTTTCACCTCTTTGATGTAGAATGTTGTGCCTTCTCATTATCCTGAAGCGTTAACAACATCTGATCACTCTGTAAAGAAGTAACACCAATGTATATAAATTAGCACAAACAACAAGTTATTAATCTAAATATATTTCAGAGTTTATTTTTTTTTCTTTCAATAAGCAAACCTTTTCATCAATCAACAACACCTTCAGATTGTTTTTTGGTGTGAAGATCTCTGAACTTCAAACTGATGCCAAATTTGACAAACTCTCGCCTTAATATTCCATTGAATCCTAAAAGGATTTAGCTTGTCAAATGTTTGGTATTCTGGATGCTGTATCTTATTATGAGTTGTATGTATAAAGTACAAAAAAAATGTAAGTAATATTTTTAGACATAATAATTATTATTGGCATATAAACAGAAAATGAAAATTGAAAGTAAACAGTAAAAATGTATATAGTAATGTTAGACTCATTACATTGTAAAGTAATACCATTCATTGCTAAGGACTTTGTCCAGCACTTCCTTGTATACAACATTTAGAGTATATCATTTGGGCTCATTTTCTTTATTCAATGACAAAATCTTTAACCCCAACCTCGATGTAACTCTTGAGATTGCAACATATAATTGTCCATGTGTAAATACTTGCCTGGGAAGGTACAAACCAACCTTTGATAAGGTTTGACCTTGGCTTTTGTTGATTGTTAATGCGAATGCAACACGCACCGGAAATTACGTCCTTTGAATGTGAAAGGCCACCCAGTATCTGTTGGTGACAATACTATTCTTGGGATTTAAACTCTCTCCCCTATTCTGCTGCCTGTTATAATTGCAGCTTCAATAACTCTTCGCACAGTTTACCTAACAATTAATCTTGTTCCTTTACATAAGCCAATTGATTGGTTGAGATTTCTCAGAAGTATTATCAGTACCCCCACCTTTAGTTCTAGAGAGTGATTTGGAAGTCAACTAAACTTCAATGAATTGAGAAATTCAGGGGTTTATAAAGAATTTTGGTCAGCATTGTTGATATCTGTGATAGCGTCCATACTTAGATACACCCTTTTATCTTTGTCAATCTTGCTCATAATGATTTCATTTCTCTTGTCAACATCATCATTTGTTGGGGCGAGAATTGCTCGTTCTTAAAGGTAAGTATATTCAACACTTTGCTCAAAGAAATGACTATATACATTTTGTAGCAGGCCCATTACATCTTCATTATCACCATTTTCATTTTTCAACATCAAGTCTTCTGGTATCTTAACCGAGTTGAGTTCTCCATCATTGGATATTGAATATGAATTTGCAGTTCCATGGCCAATGCTTAATACCCAACTTGCAAATTCAACATAGTTATCATTTGTCACACCATTGTTTGATGCTTGTTGTAGGCGCATATTGACAGTTAAGTTAAACACATGGCAATGTTTCCATACTTCTGCATTTATCAGTGAAGCATCAACTATTTGTTCTCTTCTTCCCTTGTAAACCACTGGTAATATTTGTCTGAAATCACCACCCAGAGCCACCGTTAGACCACCGAATATTTTATTATCGGTATTATCATAAACAGAACTCAATATATCTTTGAATGTTCTTTTTAGGGCATCAAATGCATGCTTGTGGGTCATCGGTGCTTCATCCCATATGATGAGATCGGTTTTTTGCAATAATTTTGCTAGATTTGAGCGTTTGTTGATTGAGCAACATAAATACTCATCAAGTTGTAATGGTATTTTGAATATGGAATGTGCGGTTCTTCTAGTTAGCAATAGAAGTGATGCTAAGCCTGACGATGCTACAACAATACAAATTTTCCCATCACTCTGCAACTTACAAATTATTGTTTTCCACAAAAAAGTTTTTCTTGTACCATCACTGCTATTGACAAAATATAACCCTCCTTTTTTTATTACATGATGCTTTCATGATCTCATCAAATATAATCTTTTGTTCTTCATTTAGAGAAGCATGCATTTCCTCGAATTCATTCCCTAAAGATTCAACATCATAAGATAGCTCATCTCTTAGAAATATATTTGCAATTGAATCTGATATATTCTCATTATTGAAAGAAACTGTGAGAAATTTCGATAATGAGTGTCCGTTTTTTGCTAGGATTGATTCAATTTCAGCTAGAGCAAGATTTCTCAACTCATTTTCCGAAAGATGTAATTGATTATCTCTAGTCTCTCTTCTAAATCTGATCAATAAGTCATCTGAAAGTGATGGCCAATGCTTTCTCCAGAGATCGTTGGGATCCTTTACCTCACAAAATAATAACATCTCACAGAACATGTTGCGCAGTCCATTTCCTGTTGCCCAACCTGAAGCTTCCATCAGGGCATTACCCCATTCACCATCGTCATCCAACAAACCTAAAGCATCACATGCTTCTTTGTATGTGTCATGTATCCTTCCATTCATCGTCCTTAGATCTTGTAGCAAGTGGCCCCTTTTATGATGTGCAACAACATTCTTAAGTAATATCTTTCACCTGATAATGGATGTGAATAATATAGCCTCCCTATTGATTTACCTCTTTGTCTTTCTTTCCATTACTTAGCGTGTTCATCCCAAGTCCACTTTGATGGAAAATCAGCATATGTCAATTCTCTAGCAGATGGATGCCCTCTACTTGCCTCAAACTATTCTATGAACATTGTTCTCTGAGTAAGTGGATTGTTGATGATTTAGTGCAAGTTGCTGTCGTCCCTAAAGAAAACTGTTTGTTGATCCTTTAATTGAAAATTTAATCTTTCGACTGATGGATGTCTATCATTTGTTTCAAAATCAAATACCCTCTAGCAAGATTCAGGCACAGAGATGTATCTGCAATCCATATACTGCTTAATCTCATCTACAACATAGTATTCTCCTCTTCCCGATGAGCATGGCCTTTGTGAATTACTCTTGATCGCCATTGTGGCTCGGTCCTCACCCTTATGGATGTATTTGTATAAATACTTCACCACTCTTATACGAGTGCATATTTCAACATTGATATGCGCATTAGATTTTCTGAGAAGAGAGAGATTATAAGGAACTACCCAATGATTATCAACAGTAGTATTGCCAATTTGAAATGTTCTTCCATTTTCCCTTCTTCTATAAGTTGGATACCCATCTACATTGATCGTCGTGCTTGGAGTAAAAGGTTTTGGATAATGCTTTATGCACTTTCCATGGACCATACAAACCCATCTTGGATTTAGAAACCCGCATGGGCCATGTATCATGCATCTTTTCACAGGTATCATATGCTTCCGGTTCATTTTTAGGATCCGATATCTCAGCACATATGATATCATCAACATCATCAAGGGTCACTGGCTTATTGTTCTCATCAAGCGTAAGAAGTATATGTGCATGTGGCAATGCCCTTTTTTGAAATTTGATTGTATACAAATCTGTAATTGGCAAAGCATAAATATAATGCATTATATTTTCTTTTAATGCTTGCGAAGGTAATATAAAATTATAAAGACTTGTGGAATTTTGTCTACAGGTACTTGCGATGACTATACCGAAGTGCATTCTTTTTCGGAGGTCATGAATCAATTTCTTCAATTTCAACCTAAAAATCCTTGCAACAATATCTGGACGATCTTCGACCCTTTGAACAGGAATGGTAGTAAGCATGTCTTGTATTTCCTTCTAATATGGATTACACGTAAAAGTGACAAACAGATCCGGAGGTCCGGCCCATCTACATATGGCCATTGCATCTTGATATTGTTAGACCATATATCGGGGTCCTCCAGTGTAAGATGATGGTAATATGAATCTATGACCAACTGAGGATGAATCATTATCGCCTTTACTTATTGCATCTTACAATCCGCGGTAAAGATTCGAGCGAAATTTGCTTTGATTACGATGTAACCATGAAAGTCAGTTGTATTCAATGCAAGCATATGCATCTACAATATATTGATGCAGCAATCTCCCTCCAAGCAATAATGTCTTTGTCTCTGAGTTTTGATGTTGTAATCTAAAGCAATAATATTCTCTGATGGAGACATACGTTTGTTTGGCTCGGGCACTTGAGCTTTCCATATTGTGTGGTATATTAATTCTCCATCCATCTTCTCCATAAGGAAATAGTAGTGGATATTGCAGTGCCATATAGCTAGGATGCATTTCATTGATTCTTTGCAATTGTCCACTGGTAGTAAATAAGATGATGTCACGATGAGACCCTTGGACTGATCCTCGTCCAACTAGTAGAGCTGCGACTTCATTTTCAATTGGTCGATTGTATTGCCTTCCATCTGAAAATCTTATATATATGATTCTCACAATCAAGTCCGGAGGAGGTGTAGAACCATATAAATTGCATACTCTTTGAAATACTTGAGCATACGGATTGAATTGATCTACCATTGCTTGTAATCATCTAAGAATGTCTTCATCTATACCTTTAGAACTACTCAGTCTATCCATAATGGCAATTCTATTTTGTGATTCATGCTCCGTGTCATAGATATATAACTGATAGAACTTGGGTTGTTGTCCTTCTTCCGGTAGTAGAAATACAATTAAATGGTAGCATTGTCCATGAATTCGAAAAGTGTAAGGTCTTCCTCCTTCTCTTAGAAGTCCATATTCTATATTTGCCCCTATTGAAGTAAAGGATAATAATGAGTTATAAGCCCTTATTGATTTTTTGAAATCAACACTGCGATTATCACCATCACATTGTAGCAAATGAACTAAAGGAGGCGGTGCATTGGTTAACAGGGGCAATGTTACGTCTCAATCTCGACAATGTTGGTAGAAGATATTATGTCCATTTCTTTTTCCTTGGCGAGACCTTTCTTCTTGCCACATAATTGCTCCACATCTTTGACATTCATTTGTAGGATGACCTAGGTCATGTCGCCTACTGAAAGTACCTACTGGTAATATAGTATATTGTAAGAAAACTATTGGCACATGTTTTCTAATTATTATAGTGATAAATATAGAAAAAGCCAAGCAAGTTTAGATTGAGCATACTTGGCATTTGTCTACTGTTATGTGTAGATCGTCTGTCATTACTCGCAACAATGCCTTCGTGAACTTGCACATCAATTAAATTGTTTTCAACTAACATCGCTGTCAATTCACCAGTGGTAGTTAATTGATGGCTAAGAATGCCAATCTTCCTAGTACCTATTGTTTTTGTTTTTTCAGCAAAACATCAGCATGACTTTAAAATTGTATTCACCTATACTGTTACATTAGTTGGATACTAAATGTTTTCAGTTGTGATTGTGCATACTTGAGTTATTCTCACTGCACTGCATTGACCTTATGCTACCAATAGCATTTGATCCATCTTGTACTTGAACATCTATTAAATTGTTGCCGGGTAATGTATCAACAATCGAATTTGAGAAATTACAAATGCCATTGTCACCGAGTCGCATGATATCGATCCACACATCTACTAATCTCTCATTATATTCCGTGTCAGCTCCACACCCGATACTGTCAATGTGTAGTTCCCACGTCACATTGGATGATTGTGCCTCCAATGTAGATGTTCTAATCGTTGTTTCATCTGCGCAATTTTTATATGGGGAGTGCTCTCCTCAGCTGCAGCCCCCCTTACCATCAGCTGTGGAACGTGTGGAGAGGGAGAGCGTGTTGGTTTTGATGAGTGGCAAAGGCGGCAACATTTCAGTTTCCCCCCCTCATTGGACTGCAGCTCAACTTTGCCTTCTCTCTCCCCTGTTTCTCGCCTCTCTGTCTCTCGCCTCTCTCTCTCAACCAGCGCTAGACTCTCGTCTGCTCTCCTCTCTCTCGCTGCCCTGCTGCTGCGCTCCCTCTCTCTCGCCTGATCTCTCCCCCTAGCCGCCCTGCTGCTGCTGCGCGCATCTCTGTCTCTCCTCGCCTGATCTCTCCCCCCCGACGAATTGCTGTGCTGGTCTCCTCTCCCCTCGCCGAACTGCGCGCATCCCTCTCTCTCTCCTCGCCTATTCTCGCTGCTGCTGCTGCGCGCATCTCCCTCTTCTGAGCTGCATCTGATGCTATTATCAGCTGTGGATCATGTGGGCGGAACGAATTGTGTGGGCTGCCTGCAATCAGGATAGGATTTTCGCCGGGCCACTCTTTTTTTCATTTTCCCCCTTCTTAGACCTGAATCGAGGTCTCTCATCCATCTCCCGCCTCTGTCTCTCGACTCTCTTTCTCTCTCTCTCTCAGCGAACCTCTCTCTCGCCGGTCTCTCTCAGCGAAGATCTCTCTCTCAGCGAACCTCTCTCTCTCGCTGCTGCCCTGTTTCTCTCGCTGCGATCTCTCTCTCCCATCTCGCTGCTGCCCTCTTTCTCTCGCTGCGATCTCTCTCTCTCTCTCGCTGCTGCTCTCTCCCATCTCGCTGCGGCAAACCCTCTCTCCCTCTTCCGCCATCGCTGCTGCGATCTCTCTCTCCCTCTCGTGTCTGCAGCGTGCTGCTCTCCCTCTCAGCTCGATCTGTCTCTCGCGACTTCATATTTTCATTCGAGTTTTTGACTCCAAGGCCCAAAGAGGACATTGAGAAGCTCATGTCGACGATAGATGGGATGGTTAGCCATGGCCCCAGTTTCTGTGATCTAACTTGGCGTCCCGGGGGTTTGGAGACCGATCTCACCCTCAAGGTAGCGGGCAAGATGCAGAACGAGGTCGGGGTGGAGACGCTGCTGCATCTTGCCGTCACAAGCATGACCATGGAGATGATCGACCATGCGCTTGACACCGCCAAAGCCAAAGGCACCAACAACATTCTAGCTCTCAAGGGGGATCCTGTCAAGGGGAAGGATCCCGCTCAGGACCCACTCCAATGTGCTCTTGACTTGGTATCATTTCATTTCCTCTCAAAACCATTGCTTACTACAATTACAATTACAAATGCCAATGCAAATGCAAATGATCTTTCTTATTGATTGATTGATTATTATCATCATCGTCATTTAACATTTGATTTGATTTGGGGTTGGCTGGCTTGGATTCGTGGATTCTGCTTTTGCATTCAACCCTGTTCATATATAAATCTTGTTCTATACTAAACTCTGAATGTCTTTTAGTACCACAGGCAGTTTCAATTTTCAAAAATGCTGATTGGTTGATTGTCTTAATAGTTCCATTGTGTTGGGAGGAAAGAAATCATCATGGAAAAGGGCTACTTCGTATTTTTTGCATTCTGCATTGATCCGATGTTTGGATTATGGAGTGGAAAATAGTGCACCCCATCATTCTTGAAACTTGAGACACCCAATTTGATTCATGCCTTAAGTTGTAGTTTTGAAATTGAAAATTTCAAATTTTGTGTGGTTCAACCAGGTTAAGTTGTTTGAATTGCCCTTGGAAATAATATGAATCAAGAGAAATTGGGAGGATTCTTATTTATTTATTTTGTTGAGATTTATTCTTGCTTTGGGTTTTTTGGGAAGGCTCCTTGCTGGTGAAATTCTATTGACTAGTGAAATTCTCAAAATCAAGAGAATTTGGAAGGATTCTTGAATTCGAGAAATTTTCTCTCTTCTTGGAATGACAGAGGGCCAAACACAGCCATGCCATAGAGATGTCATCTCCAGTCTGTATATTGTATAAAATCAGTCTGACAGTCTCATTCTGAAGGCCTAAGGAGTGCCCTTATTTTAATGTGAAGTTTTTCTTAGATTTTCCTTTCTAGGAAAAAATGTCTGACTGATCATTGGACTACTTTGTTTGTGGTTTTGCGCTCACTCTTACACTAGCTAATATATAATAATTCTAGAGCCTTTTGCAGAAGCAAAGACAATAGAATCCATAAACTCCAAAAGCAAAGTATCAACATTTGTTCATGTTATTGTAGCATTATATTGTATATGAGTAATGTATCTTTTTTCACTTTTCTCTTTCAGTTAAGTAGGTATTCCAAATCATATCTGACGATGGATTTGATGAAAAAAAAATTGTATTGTGATCCAGGTGAAGTACATTAGAGCCAAGCATGGTGATTATTTTGGTATCGCTGTTGCAGGATATCCAGGTTAGAGTGGTTTTTTTATTATTACTGCATTTTTTTATTTTTTATTTTATGTAGAAGAGGGTGTACCGATCCTCCAACCCTTGGCCTCTTTTATGTGCGCTTCCAATCATGCAACCACATAGACACAAGGAAGATTGGGGTTAGAGAGTTAATTTATTTAACAGTAATTAAGCAAATAACATGTAGTACACTGTAGGATCTTGTGACCTAACACAAGGAATGAAATGGTTGTTTGGGCCCCATGACATTTTTTGCCAATGAAGCAGCAAAGAGCCCTGAACTTTACCGCCATCTTTCAATTAATGTTATTTTTCATGCTATGACCTATCCCCTGAACTTTTCAGATCTCATGTGTGTGTGTTCCACATGAAAATGAAATCACTGTTAACAATTTTTTTTGGGTAAAATATTTTGTGATTGCATTAGAATGAGTTGTGCAGGTCAGAATATGAATGGAATGATTTTTTTTTCTTTTTTTTGTTAGAGACAGTATGGATGCATCAGGAAGACAAATCTCATGTGTGAATTAAAATGGTTTTTTTTTATTTTGTATTTTATTTCCAGACACATTTACATACTTGAAGGCTATTTTATTTTGGGACTTAGTTTGTAGGAAGAAAGAGTCCGCGACAAATATTTTGGAAAAAGAGGAAGTCTTTATGGAGCATCTTTTTGTAGTGATTTCGGCGTCAAGGGAAAGAGATAATTTGAAGAACTTGATAAAATTGACTGTATCAATTAGAGACATCAGAATGTTGGATTAAATTTGTCATTTCTTTGATGTGTGATATCCTATCAAAGGGTGATGTGCTTAAATGTAAATGTACAGGACACTTTGGACCATGTGTCTCTGATTGCCCCCCTCCTCTCTCTCTCTCTCTCTTCTCAGTGTAGAACCAGGTACCATCTTCTTTTCTCCTTTTTAATGATCTGTACCTCTGTCATCTTCTTCTTTTCCATTGATGCTGATTTTGCTTCTTTTTTTTTTTTTTTCTTCGACTTTTCTAAATGAATTTTTTTTAAATTATGTTGTTCTGTGGGGGATTGGAAGTGAAACTAAAGGGGACCTAGATCAGATTTGTAATTGTGTGTAGGTTTTTCTTTTGTAGGCTTCAAATGGACTTGGACTTGGAAAGGTTTATGTTGTTGCAACTAGTAATTCATGAATTGGTGGAGAACATTTGTGTGAATAATTGGTGGAGAACAATCAAGGTGCTTTGGGTGATCTCCTTGCTGGAATAATATACATATTTTGGTGGTTGTTACTACATTTTAGGCATGATGCTTGTTTGGAATGAGCCTTTGGGTGATTCTAAACTGTTCTCGTGTTCTTTGGTTGCAGTGGGTTCCGCAGGATGTTCTGGCTTCACCTATATCTCATGGAGTGTACTCATGCAAAAGCCAGCTAGTTTATGCTGCCTTCTGTGATGCCAAAATTGGTGTGTTTGATGCTGATAGTAACATATCATGCAACAGCCAGCTAGTTTATGCAGCCTTGGTGGAAAGAAACTCTTTTCTTTTCTTTTCTTTTTTTTTTAAGAAATGAAATGGATGAATGTTGTTTAGAAGAGGTTGTAAGAGGCGAATATGTATAGATTTCAGTTGTGATGGTTGTTGGTTGATATTGATTTGTAATTTTGAGGTGCTCCACAGGTTTTCAAAGGATGTTGTCAAGGTTGGACTCTTGTAGTTTCATATGACTCCACAGGTTGTTTTGATGTTGGAACTTGTAATGTATTATGGTCATTTGTTTCGAATGAAAGAGGTGCGTTTGGCTTCAGAATTCAGTTGTGATGGTTGTTGGTTGATTTTGATTTGTAATTTTGAGGTGATCCACAGGTTTTCAAAGGATGTTGGAACTTGTAGTGTTGTTGTCATTTGTTTCGAATGACTCCATCACATGATTTCAGTTATGATGTTGTCAATGTTTTATTTATGTAGTTTCATATGACTCCACAGGTTGTTTTGATGGTGTCAATTTTGTGAAGATTTTGTGCAAATTTTGTGAAGATTTTGTCAACCGGGTTGAAAAAGTGTCATAGTTTAAAACATAGCAAACGTGGTTGTACAGAACTGAAAATTAACAGATTTTATGTCCATGATATAGACTTGGAGATCCCCGAATTGCAGCTGAAAAATCCTTCGGGAAGTGGGCTAAAAAATTCCCTAAACAGGGTACTCAGCAATGACTGCGCAGATTTTTTCCACCGACTTGAAAAAGTGTGACCGTTGAAAACATTGCAAAAGTGCTCGTTTCTAACTGAAAATTAGCAGAATTTAATTTCATCATATGGACTTCGAAATCCCCAAATTTCAGAAAAAATGAACCGCGGGAAGTGGGCTAAAAAATTCCCTAAACAGGGGTACTCAGCAACGTCTGTGCAGATTTTATCCACCGACTTGAAAAAGTGCGACAGTTGAAAACATCGCAAAAGTTCTCGTTTCTAACTGAAAATTAGCAGAATTAAAGTCCATCATATGGACTTCGAAATCCCCAAATTTCAGAAAAAATGAACTGCGGGAAGTGGGCTAAAAAATTCCCTAAACAGGGGTACTCAGCAACGTCTGTGCAGATTTTGTCCACCGACTTAAAAAAGTGCGACAGTTGAAAACATCGCAGAAGTTCTCGTTTCTAACTGAAAATTAGCAGAATTAAAGTCCATCATATGGACTTCGAAACCCCCAAGTTTCGTCCAAAAAATCCCTTGGGAAGTGGGTTAACCAGTTCCCCAAACAGGGGTACTCAGCAAGGTTTCAGCAGATTTGTCCGACATGGTAGGAAAAGTGCACGATTTGAAAATGAGGCAAACACGATTGATTTCTACCCAAAAATTGTATATTTGAAGTTCATCATATGGACTTCGAAACCCCCAAATTTCGTCCAAAAACTCCCTCGGTAAGTGGGTTAACCAGAGCCCCAAACAGGGGTACTCAGCAACGACTGCGTTGGAAAAGTGCGGAAGTTGACAACGAGGCAAACGCGATTGTTTTCGAACAAAAAATTTCAGATTTAAAGTTCAGTATATGGACTTTCAAACCCCCAAATTTCATCCAAAAACTCCCTCGGGAAGTGGGTTAACCAGTGCCCCAAACAGGGGTACTCAGCAAGGTTTTCAGCAGATTTTATCGACTGCGTTGGAAAAGTGAGCGAGTTGAAAACGAGGTAAACGAGATTGTTTTCGATCTAAAAAATGCAGATTTAAAGTTCAAAATATGGACTTTCAAACCCCCAAATTTTGTCCAAAAACTCCCTCGGAAAGTGGGCTAAAAAATTCCCTAAACAGGGGTACTCAGCAACGTCTGTGCAGATTTTGTCCACCGACTTGAAAAAGTGCGACGGTTGAAAACATCGCAAAAGTGCTTGTTTCTAACTGAAAATTAGCAGAATTAAAGTCCATCATATGGACTTCGAAACCCCCAAATTTCAGAAAAACTGAACCGCGGGAAGTGGGCTAAAAAATTCCCTAAATAGGGGTACTCAGCAACGTCTGTGCAGATTTTGTCCACCGACTTGAAAAAGTGCGACAGTTGAAAACATCGCAGAAGTTCTCGTTTCTAACTGAAAATTAGCAGAATTAAAGTACATCATATGGACTTCGAAACCCCAAGTTTCGTCCAAAAAATCCTTTGGGAAGTGGGTTAACCAGTTCCCCAAACAGGGGTACTCAGCAAGGTTTCAGCAGATTTGTCCGACATGGTAGGAAAAGTGCACGATTTGAAAATGAGGCAAACGCGATTGATTTCTACCCAAAAATTGTAGATTTGAAGTTCATCATATGGACTTCGAAACCCCCAAATTTCGTCAAAAAACTCCCTCGGTAAGTGGGTTAACCAGAGCCACAAACAGGGGTACTCAGCAACGACTGTGTTGGAAAAGTGCGGAAGTTGACAACGAGGCAAACGCGATTGTTTTTGAACAAAAAATTGCAGATTTAAAGTTCAGTATATGAACTTTGAAACCCCAAAATTTCATCGAAAAAATCCCTAGGGAAGTGGGTTAACCAGTGCCCCAAACAGGGGTACTCAGCAAGGTTTCAGCAGATTTTACCGACTGAGTTGGAGAAGTGAGCGAGTTGAAAACAAGGCAAACGCGATTGTTTTCGATCGGAAAATTGTAGATTTAAAGTTCAGTATATGGACTTTCAAACCCCCCAAACTTCATCCAAAAACTCCCTCGGGAAGTGGGTTAACCAGTGCCCCAAACAGGGGTACTCAGCAAGGTTTTCAGCAGATTTTATCGACTGCGTTGGAAAAGTGAGCGAGTTGAAAACGAGGCAAACGCGATTGTTTTCGATCTAAAAAATGCAATTTAAAGTTCAAAATATGGACTTTCAAACCCCCAAATTTTGTCCAAAAACTCCCTCGGAAAGTGGGCTAAAAAATTCCCTAAACAGGGGTACTCAGCAACGTCTGTGCAGATTTTGTCCACCGACTTGAAAAAGTGCGACTGTTGAAAACATCGCAAAAGTGCTTGTTTCTAACTGAAAATTAGCAGAATTAAAGTCCATCATATGGACTTCGAAACCCCCAAATTTCAGAAAAAATGAACCGCGGGAAGTGGGCTAAAAAATTCCCTAAATAGGGGTACTCAGCAACGTCTGTGTAGATTTTGTCCACCGACTTGAAAAAGTGCGACAGTTGAAAACATTGCAGAAGTTCTCGTTTCTAACTGAAAATTAGCAGAATTAAAGTCCATCATATGGACTTCGAAACCCCCAAGTTTCGTCCAAAAAATCCTTTGGGAAGTGGGTTAACCAGTTCCCCAAACAGGGGTACTCAGCAAGGTTTCAGCAGATTTCCCGATAACGTAGGGAAAGTGCTCGAGTTGAAAACGAGGCAAACACGATTTATTCCTACGCAAAAATTTCAGATTTTAAGGCCATGAGCTGTATGAGAACATTCTGCCTCGTTCTAAATAGATTTGCAATATGTATATTAAGCGACAAAAAATTGTCAAATTTAAAAGGATCATGTTCTCAACCTTTTGATGAAATGTTTTATTGTGGCTTTGATCAGGTTGTTATTCAGCCTTATTAGCTGTAGCAGGCCTCAAGACGCTGATTTTTTATTGAAGTTTCTAATTGAATCATCTCAATTTTGGAAAAAGAAAAGGTACAACGTTTTACACAAGCATAGGTCTATGTTTTACAAGAGCTGTCTAGCTCTTTTTCATGGCATTTTCATTCGAGGACTAAAAAACTGAGAATCTCGTATGGAATCAATGATAAACCCCATGTTTCACCAGTCACAACACTCTATGAGTTGAAATCCTCATTCATCTTCACCAGTCCCCATGTTTCAGCAGATCTGAACCCACTTTGTTGGCGAGTGCAAAACTGGGCAAACGCAATTTTAAAACTGACTTGGGTCTAAGTTATGGTTTTAAGCTCTTAACAAATTGTTTCAAACTACCAATGCACATCACCTCTGGAAGTTAGATTTTAAATTTAAATGTGATTATGGTTGCCTTTAGTGTTCGTGCTGAAACCTTGCTGAGTGCCCGTGTTTGGGGCACTGGTTAACCCACTTCCCGCGGTTCATTTTTTCTGAAATTTGGGGATTTCCAAGTCCATATGATGGACTTTAATTCTGCTAATTTTCAGTTAGAAACAAGCACTTTTGCGATGTTTTCAACGGTCCCACTTTTTCAAGTCGGTGGACAAAATCTGCACAGACGTTGCTGAGTACCCCTGTTTAGGGAATTTTTTAGCCCACTTCCCGCGGTTTATTTTTTCTGAAATTTGGGGGTTTCGAAGTCCATATGATGAAATTAAATTCTGCTAATTTTCAGTTAGAAACGAGCACTTTTGCGATGTTTTCAACGGTCGCACTTTTTCAAGTCGGTGGACAAAATCTGCACAGACGTTGCTGAGTACCCCTGTTTAGGGAATTTTTTAGCCCACTTTCCGAGGAGTTTTTGGACAAAATTTGGGGGTTTGAAAGTCCATATTTTGAACTTTAAATCCGCATTTTTTAGATCGAAAACAATCGCGTTTGCCTCGTTTTCAACTCGCTCACTTTTCCAACGCAGTCGATAAAATCTGCTGAAAACCTTGCTGAGTACCCCTGTTTGGGGCACTGGTTAACCCACTTCCCGAGGGAGTTTTTGGATGAAATTTGGGGGGCTTGAAAGTCCATATACTGAACTTTAAATCTGCAATTTTCCGATCGAAAAAAATCACGTTTGCCTTGTTTTCAACTCGCTCACTTCTCCAACTCAGTCGGTAAAATCTGCTGAAACCTTGCTGAGTACCCCTGTTTGGGGCACTGGTTAACCCACTTCCCTAGGGATTTTTTCGATGAAATTTTGGGGTTTCAAAGTTCATATACTGAACTTTAAATCTGCAATTTTTTGTTCAAAAACAATCGCGTTTGCCTCGTTGTCAACTTCCGCACTTTTCCAACGCAGTCGTTGCTGAGTACCCCTGTTTGTGGCTCTGGTTAACCCACTTACCGAGGGAGTTTTTTGACGAAATTTGGGGGTTCCGAAGTCCATATGATGAACTTCAAATCTACAATTTTTGGGTAGAAATCAATCGCGTTTGCCTCATTTTCAAATCGTGCACTTTTCCTACCATGTCGGACAAATCTGCTGAAACCTTGTTGAGTACCCCTGTTTGGGGAACTGGTTAACCCACTTCCCAAGGGATTTTTTGGACGAAACTTGGGGGTTTCGAAGTCCATATGATGGACTTTAATTCTGCTAATTTTCAGTTAGAAACGAGAACTTCTGCGATGTTTTCAACTGTCGCACTTTTTCAAGTCGGTGGACAAAATCTGCACAGACGTTGCTGAGTACCCCTATTTAGGGAATTTTTTAGCCCACTTTCCGCGGTTCATTTTTTCTGAAATTTGGGGGTTTCGAAGTCCATATGATGGACTTTAATTCTACTAATTTTCAGTTAGAAACAAGCACTTTTGCGATGTTTTCAACGGTCGCACTTTTTCAAGTCGGTGGACAAAATCTGCACAGACGTTGCTGAGTACCCCTGTTTAGGGAATTTTTTAGCCCACTTTCCGAGGGAGTTTTTGGACAAAATTTGGGGGTTTGAAAGTCCATATTTTGAACTTTAAATCTGCATTTTTTAGATCGAAAACAATCTCGTTTGCCTCGTTTTCAACTCGCTCACTTTTCCAACGCAGTCGATAAAATCTGCTGAAAACCTTGCTGAGTACCCCTGTTTGGGGCACTGGTTAACCCACTTCCCGAGGGAGTTTTTGGACGAAATTTGGGGGTTTCAAAGTCCATATACTGAACTTTAAATCTGCTATTTTTCAATCGAAAAAAATCGCGTTTGCTTCGTTTTCAACTCGTTCACTTTTCCAACACAATGTAGCAAAACAATGATTCCATTCATTTAGAAGACCATATCATGAATTTACAGAGAAGCAAAACAAGGGTTCCATTAATGTGGAACACCATATCCATATTAATCAAATTGCAATTTTCATATGGCCTGACACAAGAAATGAAAAGAGATCAGTCAGAAAATTGCACCAAGTGCTATTAAATGCAGCATTAGGACAGGAAAAGTGCGCCGCTGTTGCACGTGCCAAATGATAATTTTTTGGACCTAAAAATTGCAGATCTTGAGTTCATGATATGGACTCCAAGAGCCCCAAATTTCATCAAAAAACTCCCGCGGGAAGTGGGTCAACCGGCGACCTAAACAGGGGTGCTCAGATTGGATTCAGCAGATTCAACCCTCTGGGTTGGAAAAGTGCACGGCTGTTGCACCTGCCAAACGCAAATTTTTTGACCCAAAAATTTCAGATTTTGAGTTCATGATATGGACTCTGAGAGCTCCAAATTTCATCAAAAAACTCCCGCGGGAAGTGGGTCAACCGGCAACCTAAACAGGGCTGCATTTGATTGGATTCAGCAGATTCAACAGAACTTCCTGTATTTAAGTGGGGCCCACCAACCATCATGGTCAGTTCAAGGTGGGATTGGGAAGGCCCCTCCATAGATTGCATAATTAACTGTTTGGTGGGTACTTGTATTTTGGATTATCTGATCTTTTTAGACAAATCTGAGCATATTTGGAGTCCTTAATTTCTCCCTCAACAGAATTACTATATTCAGTCATTTAGAATGGATTATGGTTGGGTAGGTACCATCATCCAATGTGTCTGATTAGGCCCCACAAAATACATGACATGCCCAACTCAAATGTAAAATATCAAGCTCAACTCAAATAGTAAAATATAGTGCTCAACTCAAATGGTTGATCCCATTGGACCCCACTTTGACTTGATGATTACCAAATCTAGTAGATGAAGAAATCCTCCATCATCCCTTCAACCTTTGCCCAGTAATTGTTGTATGTTACAGGTATTTGTTTCACCATTCTTCATAGGGTTGTTATAATAATGATAATCCCCTGTTTGAGAGGGTATTTTCAGATCACCTACAGAAGCATCAAATCTTTAAATAATTCATTCTATTAGAAGATTATAGAAAGACATGATTTCCAAATTACACCCAATAAACCTTCACTTCTTCCAAGTCTAAGGATGTTAGAGAAATACATGGGATCCACTACTCAACTAAATCATCACTTTGTCTCCAGATTTACCTCTAATATGGACATACTTCTATATAAACCCACCTGCATCAAATGTGACCGTGGCACACTCAAAGTTGCAATCCCTCTCCTGCAGTTTCTCCTCATAAATGAATAAAAATAATTTATCACAAGTTTCTTGAAAAACCAAGAATCCTTCCTTGCCCTTATATCACCATGCCCCATAAGATAAACCATACACAATGACATAATCAAACTGTCACATGATACTGAAACCCATCCATACATTCCATAATTTTCAAAATCCATCCATTCCATCCATTCCATAATTTTCAATAAGGGAAACACTCAAGAAATAATTAACACTGAAACATGTCTGAAACAAACCGATTAAAAATCTGAAACATATCTGAATAACTTATCTTAAACGCGTTAAATCACTATTGACTTTGGAAACAGAAGGGCCTAAATATGACAACAAAAGTATCTAATATAAAACAAAACTAATGACATACACAATCAGTCACAAAATACCAAACAAAAGGTGGGCATAACAGTACTCATGATGGCAGCCTCGATGTGCTAAACACTGCAAAAGATGGCACCTTCTTTGCATTATAGTCATTGAGCTGCAATAGACATGCAACATGAGGTTAGTTATGGAGGGAAAAGGCTTTCGAAAATGTAGCATCAAGTTTCATCATCACAAAAACTCTTAAATTAAGAAATAATTACCATTGTAAGTCATTGCATGTCTTCATCAGAACTTTCTCTACTTCCATCAATAGAGGCCAGTGACTGGCTTGGATCAGCATCAACTAACCTGAGATTTCTTTTTTATAAGTAATAGTTTTATATGAAACATGGGGGATAACCACAAAACTCGCATTAAATTGTTTACCTGTTCAACAACACCGGACAATTACGCTTGTCATGTGATACACCGCGCTTGTTGCAACCCTTACATAGGCGCCCTTTTGTTGCCTTTTCCTTCGACGATTTAAGTCTCTTCGCACGTCCTTTCGTCACAACATGCGCTGGCTCATTATACTCAACCACATTACTATCCACAATTGCCTTGCCTTTATCAATGCTTGAATTTGATGGGTTGTTTAACGTCATCTGCCTCAATTTCATTTCCAATTCTGTATGACCACTGATTAAAAATTCAAAACCTTCTTTAGATTGACTGGCTATGTCAATAAGCCCTGCAAACATACATGACAAGTGACTATGTCTAGCCAAGCATGGGTTAACACCTTCTGATCTACCCGATTCCACCACGTCTACAAATGCATCTCTTGTAACACCCTTCGTCCATCGCTTCAAAATGTAATGCTCGGGCAAAATTAGTATGGAACCGCTCCTCAAGATAGACAAAACATGACAACAAGGGATGCCTTCAAATTCAAACTTCTTGCAAGAACAGTATGCATGCTTCTCGTCTTTTTTCCATAAAACCTCTCTTTCAATTTCCTTTTCATCGGAATAATTTCTCACAACGAACTTAGAAGTGACATCATCCTCGTAAACAATATTTTCTGCAATTGACATGGTGGTGCATAACTCATCTTGAAACTTATAAAATATGTTCCTTGTGTATACTTCGGCCATTTGCTTTTCCATTGGTGAACATGTCTTGATTTTAGGCCTCCCGTTGCTATTCTCAAAATCCTCTTTCTTTTCAAGATACCTTAAACGTTCCACCCCGGCATCAAAACGCAATATGAAATCAAGTAGAGAATTCTTGTACTCTACGTACTGCTTCACAAATGCATTCATGCTTTCACTTCTTTGAGTTGTCGACATGCCACCAAAGAAATTTTCCTTTAAATATGCCAGAATCCACATATGACGAATCTTAAATATATCCGCCAACCAATCATTCTCCATCAGCTTATTGTCTGTTATGATCTGAAGCCAAAAACTGTCAAATTGATGAGGAGTGTCTGAGTTATGAACACATTTTTTTATCTTCTCTATTAAACCCTCATTGTGAATATGAAGCCCTCCCAAATTTGTAGGCAACTTATCCAAAATGTGCCACAGGCAATACCGATGAACAGTGTTTGGCATGACATTTTTAATGGCTTTTATCATTGCCAAGTCTTGATCTGTTATAATACCCTTTGGTGGGCTATATGACATGGCTTCAAGCCATGTGTTAAACAACCACTCAAATGTCTCCGTTTTTTCATTTGGTAGAAACCCACATCCAAATAAAGTAGTTTGCCCATGGTGATTGCAACCTACAAATGCGGCAAAAATAAGTTCATAACAGTTTGTCTTGTAGGTTGTATCAAATGTCACCACATCACCAAACACTTTGTAAGCAGAACGAAATGAGCCGTTTGCCCAAAACACATGCGTTATCTTTTTATCTGCATCTCGCTTAATGGTATATGTGAAACCATTTCCCATTTCTTTCCGGTTCTCAAAAAGTTGAAATAGCAACTGTCCATCTAGCCCCCTTTTCTTTTCCTTTTCATCCCTACGGTGATTCCTGACATCCGTATCTGTAAATCCAATTTTGTCCAGTCCTCCAGACTGCGATGCGAACACTTGCATTTGTTGTTTGCTTTGCACATTTGCAGCATCATATGTATTTATAAGTTGTCTCTTTGATTCTGGCACTTCACGATGCGACCTCAACATAAATCTCTTACTTGGAGTAGCGGGGGCATGAGAGTGTTGAGGAACAAACATGGATACCACATAACCACCTGACTTATCTAATTTCACTTGCAACTTAGCCTTACAATCGAATCTTGTTTCCATTCGACGACTTTGAACAAGTTCCTTACCAATCCAGTGTTTCTCATCTGTTTTACCCTCCTTTGAGCAGACAAATCGCTTCCATACAACCTCCCCATCTTTACCTCTATTACTAGATTCTTTTCTTATACTAAATCCAGCAAGTTTTCCATAAGCATTGTAAAAGTTATATGCTTCATCTAAATCATCAAAATGCATGCCCAATCTTGGTGTCATGTTTTCATCTACAACGGACAGTGGACAAATGATGAGGAGGAGGAGGTCATATCCATATGCAATCTGGATGACAAATAATTAAAATTGGTCATGAATAACAGACCCAAATAAAGAGTTCTAAAAACATGCCTACACCATGACATGCAATGCATAAATCTACACATAGATTACTGGAAGGGAAGGGGAATTATTAAGGGATTGTACTTTCCATTTGCCCAGAAATCTGATAGGGACATGTAGCCTGGCCAGCTATTGTATTTAAACATCGCCTTAGACATGTAAATTTGTGAATACTTAATTGACAGCACCCTATCGAAGCAGGAGGATGCATTACATTAATATTATGAGTTTAATGGAGGAGTGGTGTGTATCTATGGTGCAAACAAAGATCAAACGTGGAAACATAGGAAAAACAAAAATACATGTTCTCCCCTATTTTTTTTTTCTTGAAACTTGTCTCTGTTTCTAATATTCATGCACAGGCGGCCTTCCAACATTCCAGCGAGAATTTTGGAAATTCCCTCCACATTGTAGGGCTTTTCAAATCTGAATACAATGGTAGAAATCATCAACAGAAATGCACTGTTTCCAGTGACCCAATATTTCTCAATGTACATACACCATTCCAGGGGTTTCAATCACTTTCTACTCTTTCTATTTCTAGTTTTCTCTATAAATCGAATCGACGAGAATACCTGCCTCTTGGGGCCCTCCTTTAGATAAAATCTCACAAGATTCAATATGGCAAATAAAACTCTTTCGGGCGTCTCAAAAGATGAGACAGACAAAATGAAATGAAATATACAGGAACCCACGGATGGTAGCAGAGTAGGGGTGCTCAATCATCTTTCTGATCTCCAAAAGCAAGCAAGGAAATCCCATTAATTTTCTATAATCCAAATTCCAAATGGTCCACCACCCCAGAAACGAAAATAAATGATTCATTCACGCATCCTATTCCTATATATATATAGGAATGCATTGACTAATGTCATGCCTACACCATGACATGCAATGCATAATATTTAATCCATAGCTAATGGATGGCTCCCTTTAGTTGCATTGACTCCCTAGTCTTGGACGCTCAATAGCATCTAATTCCAATAATGAAGTGCAGGTTAAGGAAGCAATGTTCAAGACTCTCATTTTTCAAACCAATTTTCTTACTTGGAAGAGTTGCTGGACCGTTGCAGCAAGCCAGAGACAAGCTCGAGAGCGGGAGAGCGAGACAGAGAGAGGCGCAGCGAGACAGTCGACGGGAGAGGGAGATGCGCGCAGTAGCAGCGAGATCAGGCGAGAGCAGCAGCAGCAGTGCAGCGTTTGGGGAGAGAAATGCGCGCAACAGCAGCGAGATCAGGCGAGAAGAGAGAGATGTGTGCAGCAGTAGCGAGATCAGGCGTTTGGGGAGAGAGATGCGCGCAGTAGCAGCAGGGCAGCGTTTGGGGAGAGGGAGATGCGGGCAGCAGCAACGAGATCAGGCGAGGAGAGAGAGAGATGCGCGCAGTTTGGCGAGGGGAGAGGAGAGCAGCGCAGCATTTCGGCGAGGGGGAGAGATCAGGCGAAGAGAGAGAGAGAGAGATGAGCGCAGCAGCAGCAGGGCGGCTAGGGGGAGAGATCAGGCGAGAGAGAGGGAGCACAGTAGCAGGGCAGCGAGAGAGAGGAGAGCAGCAGCGAGGGAGAGTCCGGCGAGGGAGAATCGTCGAAGGGAGAGAGGCGCAACGAGATCCGGCGAAGAAGGAGAAGTTCGCTGGTTGAGAGAGAGAGGCGAGAGACAGAGAGGCGAGAGACAGGGGAGATAGAAGGGAAAGTCTCGCTGGGTCCAATATGATAAGGGGGGAAATGAAAGCTTGGCGGGCTCCTTCTCACTCATCAAATTCCCACACGCTCTCCCTCTCCACACGTTCCACAGCTGATGGTAAGGGGGGCTGCAGCTCAGGAGAGCACTCCCCATTTTTATATTGTCAAATTTTATTATCACAGCAAATATTTGGAAATGAACTTCTTTTAATTTATTAATCGTTTTTTGTTATTTACAAAAAGCTTACTGTCTTGCTCATGTGCATCAGTTAATTCGTGCAATTGCCTCTGTCTTTTGTTACTTTCTGTCATATTTGAATTGACTGTTTTATGCAGTGTTGCTACATTTGACCTAGAATGGATTAAAAAGTAAGAGAAAAGCATGTATCAAAGATAAGGTAAGAAGTACTGAAAATGATATTATCAATAACAAATAAAATAAAATGAGCAAATAATTTAAGGGAATATAGCGAGAAGAAAGCGCATATTAACTTTTCCAAACTATGGAGATGCTTGCAAATGGGGACATGAAGCAATGTTAGGCATAGGATATCTTTTTTAACATGTTAACTTAATTGAGATGGAGCAAAATATCAAAGATCAAGATATCCATGCAAGAAACTTTTTGTTAACTTGTTTAACATAAAAGTTAATCAAATATCATATTTGTGTTTCTTAAAAAAATTTATAGTTTACCTAATGCGGCCTGGCAAATGAATTTTTTGATTTTTCTATAATTTGATATTCTTTCATGACTCAATAAAATATATCCAGTCTTTGCATGCAAATTGCATTTCAAATAACTTAATTAGCAAGTTAGTGATTTATAAACGACAAGGTTTTGAACGCAGGCTCTAAATATTCATGGCAGTAGTTTATGCCATTGTAGATGGAAGAAAGATATGGCAGCAAGCTATATATGAATATCAAAGAAATAGAAGACAGTGTAGGAGTAGGATCCATGTAACATATAAATAGAGAAATGCCCTAAGCCAATTAATTGCAATGGTCATTTGATATGATAAAAATTATAGTGGCAAGGTTCATCGATTATACAAAAAACATACTTACATGCTCGCCATAAGATCACATAAAGAGTCATATAATTTATTTATTGACCAAAATGACCTCTCCCTCATCTTTGATATTTGAAGTAAAAATAAATAAATGAAACTTAATCTATATATAAATTAAATTAGCATATGTGATCAATGTATAAATACAAAAGAAAAAAGGCAAGAAACTGTATTTATGTCTTTATTGATGTCAATGATACTTCTCATATATATATATATATATATAGAGAGAGAGAGAGAGAGATGCCCCAAACCAATTAAGTCCAATGGTCATTTGATATGATAAAAATTATAGTGGCAAGGTTCATCGATTATACTAAAAACATACTTATATGCTCACCATAAGATCACATAAAGAGTCATATAATTTATTTATTGACCCAAATGACCTCTCCCTCATCTTTGATATTTGAACTAAAAATAAATAAATGAAACTTAATCTATATATAAATTAAATTAGCATATGTGATCAATGTATAAATACAAAAGAAAAAAAGGCAAGAAACTGTATTTATGTCTATATTGATGTAAATGATAAAACCTTTTTCACTGATAGGAAGTTATCGACTAGCCAACGAAAACAAATATAATATAGAAGCTACAATAAGTTATTCATATAATAGAAAGCCCAAACCCATATGTCAAGAATATGTCCACATAACCCAAGGAATATCTCAAACTTTCATATGAACACTGGACATAAACATAAACTGCAGAATCCCTTCCATTCCATCTCCTTGATGGAAATGTTGGGTTTATTGGGTTTAGTAGGTAGAGTAACAAAGTTTGTGCGCATCACGATACTTGCCAGTTGTATTGTTGATACAGATTTGAAATGACTATCACATACGCTATATTAATTTGTTTGAAAACCTAATGCATAATGGTTACTACAATAGTCACCTAAATGGATATATATATATATATGTTGATAATTTCTAGTTCTTCTTATCTTGAGATATTTTACACTGCCAAGGTCAAGATTGAGCCCAAAACAAATGGGACTCTTCATTAAAAATACATCTATAAAATTTAAGATAAATTAGATACAAAGAAATCCTAATCGTACGCTATATTAATTTGTTTGAAAACCTAATGCGCAATGGTTACTACAATAGTCACTTGAATGGATATATATGTTTATCATTTCTAGTTCTTTATATCTTGAGATATTTTACCTTTCCAAGGTTAAGATTGAGCCCAAAACAAATGGGACTCTTCATTAAAAATACATCTATAAGATTTAAGATAAATTAGATACGAAGAAATCCTAATAATCTAGGACATCTAATTTAAATAAATAAATAAATAAAAACCCAACCAGTTTCCAAAGTCAAGATTTCCTAAATTTTCATCTACCTCAAGTGAATACTGTGTTGTAGTTGAAACAAAGGTAAGACTAATTACATAGCTTAGATAGGTTGATATTATGTGGATGGATTCAAGTTAAAACCTAATAAATGTTGAAACAAAGTGAGGACTGATTTAGCTAAATCTCCAAAATATATATATAGATCGGTCAAGTTAATAATACATGAAATTCAATTTAGTTCGGCATTTTGATCCAATCACTTATTATGAAGAATTCGGCACATAGTCTGAGGATAGATATTGAAAGATTCCAAGTTGTGTAATATATTGGCATTTTATTAAAACAATGATATAATTAACATTGGTATAAGCTAGAAGAAATACATCTGTAGGCGGTAAAAACGACACCTACTTAGATTAGGATGAGGTTGAGGTAAAACTCCTTAGGACGGGGAATGTTGAACTCCAATAACCTGAAAGGGAAGGAGAAAGACTTGGGTCAGAGGCCCTGGCTGCCGTGAGCCGAAGGCACTCCGATGCCTGAGTTAGCTCTGAGAAAACTAAACAGGAGGAGGAAGAGAGGAATGAGAGCTTGTGTAATATTGAAAGTAGCGGGCTGTGTATTGCGTAGTGCGTACCTCTCATGGGGCTGATCCCATGCATATATAGGCGAGTGTTCCTCGTTCATTCTCTCTGTGAGTGGGGGTAGGTGAGGTGAGGTCCCATCGCTCCATACCCTGACAGGCAGCAGTAGGTGGAGCGGACAACACCCCTACTTCACTTTCCACGCCTTCAGCCGGCTGGCGTACAGGGATGATAAAGCACACCTCTTATCACCATAAATGAGCAATCCTATCGCCATAAATGACCGCCCATATCTGTCAGGGCGCGCCGTATTTCCAAAAGGTAGATGGCGGCCCATTCTGACTCTAGGAGGAGAATGGCGGCCCACTCTAACTCTAGTGCTGTGGCTGGGGATGCTGTGGCCTGGGACCAAGGATAGCTTGGCCGTGGCGCGCCATTGTACCGGGCTGGCACTCATACCGATCTGCCGAACTGCGGTGCTGACCTTGCAAGCTGGACTGATTTACCGAGCTGCCAAGGTATTGACCGAACTGCCGAGCTGACGATCTTCTACCACAGAAGCTGAGGAGCTCGGCGAGTTTAACCGTGATCGTTGCTTAACTTCGTCATTACGGTGTTTTTCCCACACAATTGCCCCCTAGCTTTTGACTCCTGAGAGCCTCCTGGCTCGAAGGGGTCAGAAGCTTGATGACCGTATAACTGGTTCTGCTACCGAGCTCAAGTGAGGGTGATCGTCATGAAGGTAGTACCGGGACGAGGGAGCTTCGGATCAAGAGGGCCCCCTTGGGTCTGGGGGTCGCTGTTATCACGCGGGCCCCTTGGAGGTGTCTTTTCGCCTGTCCTGGATATTAAATAGTCTTCGGATATCGCGCTAGTGGTGACACGTGTCGCTTCCTTTAGCTGTCTTGCCATTACTTCGAGGAGACGTTAGGGCTACGAGATGGGACGTTAGGGTTGATTGAGGAGACGCCTCTTAAAGGCTTTCCTCGAAAGTCGAACCGTCGTCCCCAGGCCTTATAAATCAGGGCGCCCCCTTCGTCTTCACCTTCTTCTGCTTTCTTCACCTTCCCCTGCTTTCTTCAGATTTCCACTGCGTTTTGCAAGAGAGCTTTCTCCAGCGTCTGCAGACCTTCGTCGTTCCTGACTGCGCAATCCCTATTTGTGCGAGTCTTCTCTGTTTTCTTCATCTTCTTTAGATAGGTCTGTCTGAGTCGAGAATGGGAGTCTATAGGCATCTGCTAGGAAACTCAGACTCGATAGTCCATTTTAGGGATTTATACAAGGTCCCCTCCAATGTGGAGGTCAGACCGGATACCCCCGATGACGGCCTCACCTATCGTGACGGCTGGATGCCATTCTGGTTGGTATCTGTAGTGGAAGGGGGAGTTCGCTTTCCCCTGCACCCACTGGTCCGGGACTGCCTCTGGGAGTGGAGGTTATGCCCTTGCCAGCTACTCCCCAATGTATACAAAATCATAATGGGGGTGGTGCGGCTCAACCAGATTCTGGGAATTGGCCTTGGTGTCCCAGATATTGAGGACACTTATGACCTCTGCAAATCCGCAGAGGGGGATACTTATTACCTCCGGCTGCGGGTCCGCCGGACAGGGTTTGTAACTGCGCTAGAGGACTCCAATCGGTATGCTGGCGAAGACAAAGTGCTTGTCAGAGGTGGATGGGAGTTCGGCGAAGTAGAGCCTGCTACCACGGTCCGGGTCCCTCGAAAAATAGGGATTCCTCCAAGTAAAGGCCGAAGTTCTTTCGGTTTGCAGTTTTTTCCTTTCTCCTCATCTGGCTTCTGACACGGTTCTGCCTGTGCAGATTTTTGCGAAAAGAGGGAGCTCGCGAGGAGGAATCGCTGGAAAGTGAACAGCGCCTGGCACGAGCTGGTGAGGAACTACCGCGGCCACAACTGCCGCGCTGCCTGGTGCCTTTTGGGGTACGTGCCCCATTATCGGTCCTTCCACACCTCCAGAAAGGTGTCGGGGATAGACTCCGTCCTTAGCGGCGAAGGCGCGAGTCAGAGAACAGAGGCGACCGTGGTACCGAGATCGGCTGCGGTGACCGTTGCGATTCCCGCCGGTCGCCTGGTTGAGTTGGCAGAACGTGCTCCAGCAGTCTCTGCCGCTGAGCCCGCCGGAACCTCGAGGGCCAAGCCCCTGTCTTCCCGAACGAGGCTAGTAGCGTCCAGTTCGGAGGAAGAGGAAGAGGAAGAGGAAGGGGAGATGCTGCGCCAGCGCGGGCGACGCTATGCCGCGGAGGATCTATCCGCGGCGGCCTTCGGAGACATCGGAGGCGAGGTCCGGGATCCTCCGCAGGCAGTGGCCGCGGCGCCTCCGGCATCCCCAGGTGGCATTCCTGCCCCGGATGTCGAGGTGGTTAGTCCTGCCATAGTCGCGGCTGCTCGGCCTGACGAGGCAGAGGTCGTCACAGCTCCGCCTCCGGCCGTGACCGCAGTCGTCCCACCCTCGGATCATGCCGCTGGGGCTGGACGTCGGGCTCGTTCGGCCGAGGCTGTCGAGGGCGGACGACCCGAGAAGAGGGCAAGGGTCGAGGCCTCGCCTGGCCCTTCGACTTCGTCTGCTGGTGGGACGATCCTGCCTCCTCCTCCGGCTCCGTGGAGGCCGGCCATCGAGGGGGCTCTGGGGAGGCCGCTGGCCGAAACAGACCGCGCGACCAATCCCCAAGTGGTCGCAGCGCTAGGGCGAGCCTGCGCCCTCCCTCAAGACATGGCGAGGTGGGCGGAGATGGACAACGAGTCTCTCCTGCTTTCCTCGATGCGATCCGTTGTGCAGGTAAGTGCAATGTCTCTCCCTCAGCTTTTGGTCTCTGCCGTTTTATTGACTTCGGGTTTTCGTCTTGCAGCTGTTGCAGAAGTGCCAGGTGGGCATTGAGAGGCTGGACGCGGCCGAGGCGCGGGCAGCTGAGTGGGTAGTCGAAAGGGACGAGCTGCGGGCGTCCATGGCGTCCAAGGATGCGACGCTGGCCGAGGTGACGGCCAAGAACGCCGACCTCGTCGTTGATTTCGAAGAGTCAAAGGTTGAGGTCCAGCGCCTCAAAGATGAGCTGGAGGACGAGAAGGTCCAGAACCAGCACCTTTCTTCCGAGCTCGATGATCTCCGGGCTGCGGCGAAACAGCTGGAGGACGAACTGAAGAGCACAAAGGGGACAAACAAGAGACTCCTCTCCCAGCGGAACCAGGCGCAAGGTTCCCTGGAGAAGGCGCTGAGGGGGAAGGCAGCCGAGGTCGAGTCTGCCCTGGCCAAACAGGAGGCCAGGCTCAAGGAGGAGTTCCTCGCCGAGCATGACTCCATCATGGAGGAGGAGGTCGGCAAGCTGTCTGCTGATTACAAGGCTCAGCTGCCGGGGATCCGGGACCGAGCCTGGGAACTCGGGTGGAAGGCAGCCTTGCAGAAAGCTGGGGTCCCCGAGGATAGTCCCCTTTTCCTGAATGCCCCAAGATTTTCCTGTTCGGACCCGGGACTCGCAGCCGTGTCTCAAGTCTCCTCCGACCCTCCTTCGCAGTCGTGCCCGGAGGCGACCGCCGCTCCCGAGGCGCTGCAAGAGGCTCCTGCTGCCAGTGCTGATCCCGAAGACTGCCAAGTGGCAGCAGTCGTCGAGGTCCCTCCTGAAGCTGCCGTGGTCGTCCCTGAAGCTGCCCCAGCTGCTCCCGAGGCTAGTGCGGTCGAGGTCCCCCCGGAGATCGACTGTAATGTGGAAGCTGCAGCCCTCTGAGGGTTTTTTGTAATTTTTTCTTTCTTTTATGGAATCTCCATTCGTCTTGTAGTCAGAAGCTTGATTAATAAAAACTTCGAAACTTTGCTCGCACTCTGGCTCTTCCTTGTTTTTGATGGAATGTTTGTGGTTGATGAAATGCTGCATCGCTTTGCTGTTTTGAGTTGTAGTTCCGGATTGCCGAACTCCTTGCTGTTCTTTAGATTGAGACGTTAGCCAATGACCGAGACCCGGAGCAGGGCCGTGGTCTTCGTCGGCTGTTCCGTACCCATTATCTCCCCCCCAGCTTTTGGCCTGTGGGCTCCTTGGAGCAGGTCGGAAGCTGAGTGGTTTTAGTCAGGTCGGTACTGCCACTAACCTTTTGACAGTGCCCGTTGTGCCGAACTGCCGAAACGGTGGGGTCTCGGTTCGATGGGGTCTCCTCATCGTCTTTTGCTGACGTGGAGTGCTGTGTTAAGTCCTTGTGCTGACGTGGAGTGCTGTATTAAGTTCTTGCGCTGACGTGGAGTGCTGTATTAAGCTCTTTCCGTCAGTCGAGGCGGTTGCCCTTTCGCCTGTCGAGGCATTGAATAGTCCTCTGGGAATGCGGCGCCGTGCCACGTGTCGCCTTTGTTGAGGGCGCGCAATCAAATCTGCAGGACGACTGGGCTGCCCGAGGCGACGCTAGGGCTACTCGAGGTAGGGCCATATTGAAGGCTTCTCTCGAAATCTGAAACGGCGCCTCCATCCGTTATAAATTAGGGTGCCTTCTCCGTCTTCCTTCTTTTCGATCCTCAGAGCTCCTGCTGCAACCTGCTGAAGAACAGTAAGTTGCCTGTTGCCTGCGACCATTCTGCTCGTAGACTCCTCCCATCGTAGGACTTCTCCCCCCTGTCTTCTTCCTTTCCGGTGGGTAGTCCTCCATCTAGAGTAGAGAATGGGTGTGCATAGGCATTGGCTAGGGGACGCACTGTCCATAAGCCTGTTTAGGAAGGAATACAAAGTCCCTGCGAACGTAGAGGTTAGGCCAGACGGACCTGACGACGGTATCACATACAGCGACGGCTGGATGCCGTTCTGGCTGGTGGCCGTCGTGGAGGGAGGAGTCCGGTTCCCCCTCCACCCACTCCTCAGGGAATGTCTCCGGGAGTGGGGGTTGAGCCCCTGCCAGCTGCTTCCCAACGGATACAAGATCATCATGGGAACAGTGCGGCTCAACGAGATCTTGTCCATCAACCTCGGTGTCTCGGACATCGAGGAGGCGTATGACCTCTGCAAATCCGCAGAGGGGCATACGTACTATCTTCGGCTGAGGCTCCACCGGACCGCCTTCGTGACCGCGCTGGAAGACTCGTATAAATACGCGGGGGAGGACCGTGTCTTCGTTCGCGGGGCGTGGGAGTTCGGCGAGGCGGAACCCAGCACCACGGCCCGGATACCGCGCAAAATAGGAGTCCCCCCAAGTAAAAACCGAGGCCCCTGGATTTTGTATTTTTATCATCTCTTTCCCTTGCTGATACTGTTCTGTTCCTGCAGGTTTTCGGCAGAGGAGGGAGCTTGCCCGAAGGAACCGGTGGAGGGTGCGGAAGTACCGTGGCCATCAATGCCGAGCTGCGTATTCGCTGCTGGGGTACACGCCGCACTACAAGTCCTTCCTCGCTCCGAGGCGGGTGACCGGGATCGACTCCGTGCTTCACGGGGAAGACACCGGATCGGGCACCGAACGGACTCAGGCTCCTGCTCCGGAGACCGTTACTGTCGCAATCCCCAGCGGCATTCCGGTAGAGTTGGGAGGACAGTCCCCTGTCCGTGAAGCAGCTGCGACCAAGAGAGCCGAGACCGGGCGCAGGCGGCTAAGGCAGAAGTTTGTTGTCTCCAGCGAGTCCCGGAGCACATCCAGCTCGGAAGAGTCCGAGGTCGAGATGTTGCGCGGTCGTCGCAAGCGCTTTGTCGCGGAAGACCTCTCCGCCGCTGCGTTTGGAGACACGGGCGAAAGCTCGGTTCCCTCCCGAGGTGCCGACGTCGCCCGAAGTATGTCGGCGGCGGACGCTGCTGAGGTAACCGCGCCTGGGACCGAGACGGTTCCGGAAGCCACCGACGATGCTCAATCGGGAATGCCTGTTGCAGCAGAGGTCGGGTCGAGCACTCCGGCAGTCATTTCTGAAGAATCGCACTCCGACCTAGGCAGAGGGGATACTGCCGAGGTCGTCGAGGAGCGCAGGCCGGAGAAGAGGCCCAGGGTCGAAGCCCCGTCTGCCCCTGAGCCTGCCATGTCGGTTGGGGGGTCCGTCGCTCCTTCCGACTTCATCCCCTGGAGACCGGACATCAAGGGGGTACTGGGGAGGGAACTAGCCGAGTCGGACCGAGCGGTCAGCCCCGAAGTGGTTGTCGCTCTGGGACGAGCGTGCGCCCTTCCCCAGGACATGGCAAGGTGGGCGCAGATGGACAACAAGTCCCTGCTGATGTCCTCAATGCGGTCTCTGGTAACGGTATGTACACGCTTGACTCAACATTCTTTCTTTTTCTGCTGTGTTTCATTTTGTGACACTTCTGTTTCCACTGCAGCTCTTGCAAAAGTGCCAGACTGGCATGGGGAGGCTGGATGCAGCCGAAGCCAGGGCAGCAGATTGGGCAGCCGAAAAGGAGTTGCTGCTTAAGTCCCTGGCGGCAAGGGACGCGGCCCTGGAGGAGGAGGCGAGGAAGAAGGAAGATCTTCTTGCCGAGCTCGACGCAGAGCGGGCCTTGGCCGAGCACCTGAAGGAGGAAGCAAAACAGGCGGTGGATCAAAACGTCCAACTGTCCTGGAAGCTAGACGAGGTCCGTCTTGCGTCGTCGCGGAGGGAGGAAGACATGAAGATGCTGCGGGGGACCAACAGTAGGCTTATCTCTGAGAGGAAGCTGGCTGAGAGAAAGCTTGAGATGGCTCTGGACGGGAAGGCGGCCGAGCTCGCGCGGGCTCTGAGAGATCAAGAAGCGAGACTCAAGGAAGAGTACGTCGCCGAGCACGAGTCCGTGATGAATGAGGAGGTCAGCAAACTGGCAGCTGACTACAAGGCTCAACTGCCAGGAATCCGAGAGAAGGCGTGGGCACTTGGGTGGAAGGCGGCCTTACGGAGGGTTGGTGTCCCTCCGGACAGCCCCATTTTTCAGAATTCCCCCAGGTTTCCTCGCTCGGACTCGGAGTTGCGAGCCGTCTCGGGAATCGCCCCCGCTCCTTCAGCCTCGGAGGTCCCTCCAGCAACAGTCGTCCTTGCTCCTCCAGTGGTTCCCGAAGCTGCCCCAGCCGTACCTGGCAAGAGTGCTGCCGGGACTAGCTGTAATAAGGGAGCAGCAGCTCCCTGAACTATGTAATTTTTTTTTTGTTTTTTTTTGTTTTGCCATACATTGTATTTAAGCTGATCTTATAATAAAACAACATTCTTTACAAACAACATTCTTTGCATATACTGTGTCGTCTGTCTTGCTTGTGGTGGAATGCGTAGCGTATCGATACAAGTAACTTGCCGAGTAGATTGATAGGTACTAAGCGAGGGCGGTTGGCCCTCTGAACAGAGGAGCCGAGCCGTGAGGGTGGCACCGAGACCGGACCCTGAAATGCTTATGGCTGTGCCGCAAGAGCTGGTGAAGGCACCGAGCTCAGGACGGTTGGCCCTCTGAACAGAGGCACCGAGCCGGGAGGGTGGTACTCTTACCGGACCCTGAAATGGCTGTGCCGCCAGAGCTGGTGAAGGCACCGAGCTCAGGACGGTTGGCCCTCTGAACAGAGGCGCCGAGCCGGGAGGGTGGTACTCTTACCGGACCCTGAAATGGCTGTGCCGCCAGAGCTGGTGAAGGCACCGAGCTCAGGACGGTTGGCCCTCTGAACAGAGGCGCCGAGCCGGGAGGGTGGTACTCTTACCGGACCCTGAAATGCTTATGGCTGTGCCGCCAGAGCTGGTGAAGGCACCGAGCTCAGGACGGTTGGCCCTCCGAACAGAGGTGCCGAGCCGCGAGGGTGGTACTGTTACCGGACCCTGATGTGCTTATGGCTGTACCGCCAGGGCTGGTGAAGGCACCGAGCTCAGGACGGTTGGCCCTCTGAACAGAGGTGCCGAGCCGCGAGGGTGGTACTGTTACCGGACCCTGGTGTCGGAGCTGGCGATGGAGCCGAGCTGACAGTTGACATTCCGAATAGTGGGATCGAGCCGCTGCGAGCCTTGGAGCAATGCAAACACTCATTCCAGAAAAGTTGCCTTTTATTGATATTTGATTTCTTGAATACATTTTTAAGAAATAGAATTTTTTTAGATGCGCCGCGTTCCATGGTCGCGGGAGCGGCTTCCCTTCCATATCTTCTAGTCGGTAGGCAGATCTCCCCGCTGTAGAAGTTATTCTGAACGGTCCCTGCCAGTTAGGCGCCAGCTTGCCTTCGTTGGGATCTCGGTCGCCTGGAAGTATTTTCTTCAAGACCAACTCTCCTATCGCGAATCTTCTCTCTCTGACCTTCGGGTTGTACCCCCTGGCCAACTGCTGCTGATAGGCGGCCAGGCGGATAGCTTCCGCCTCTCTTCGTTCTTCAGCCAAGTCCAGCTCCCGTGCTACATTCAGATCGTTTAGACCCTGGTCACAGAGTTCGGACCTCAAGGTCGGGAGGCCGACCTCAAGGGGAATGACTGCTTCCATGCCGTAGGCAAGGGAGAACGGGTTAGCCGAGGTGGAACGCCTTGGCGTAGTTCGGTAGGCCCATAGGACGCTTGGCAGCTCCTCCGCCCATCGACCTTTGGCTCGGTCGAGTCTCTTTTTGATTCCGTCGAGGAGCACCTTGTTTGAGATCTCGGCCTGGCCGTTGCTCTGAGGGTACGCCGGGGTAGAGTAGATGTTGCGAATGCCGTACTCCTGGCAGAAGCTCTTGAAGAGGTTGGAGTTGAACTGCGTCCCGTTGTCCGAAATGAGAGTGCGGGGAATTCCGAACCTCGTGATGATATTCTTCCATACAAAGTTCTTCGTGTCTAGCTCAGTGATGGAGGACAAAGGTTCAGCTTCGACCCATTTTGTGAAGTAGTCCGTAGCCACAATCAACCATCTTTTGTTCCCTGGAGTTCGGTGAAGTGGTCCGACGATGTCGAGGCCCCACTGGGCGAAAGGCCACGGACTGGAGAGAGGACTCAGGTCCTGGGCTGGCTGGTGGAGAGAATGGGAGAACTTCTGGCACTTCTCGCACTTCCTGGCGTAAAGCTGGGCGTCCTTCTGCATGTATGGCCACCAGTAACCCTGGCTGATAGCCCGGTACGCAAGTGACCGATCTCCTACGTGACTGCCGCAGACTCCTTCGTGGATCTCGTAGAGGAAATCGTCGACTTTGCTGGGGTGGACGCACTGGAGGTAAGGCCCCGTGAATGACTTCCTGTAGAGCTTGCTGTCTGGGGACAGCCAGAAGCGGGTCGCCTTCAATCTGATTTTCCGAGCTTCAGTCCTGTCCTCGGGCAGCTGGTCGTCTTTTAGGTACGCGATGATGGGGTCCATCCAGCTCGGGCCGAGGTCCAGGCACATGAGCTGCCGGGGTTGCTGGAGCTCGATGCTGGGCTCGAGCAGCGTCTCTACTTCAATAGTTCTCTTTTCACCGGCTTCCACAGCCGAGGCGAGGCTGGCGAGGGCGTCCGCATGGGAGTTGGATTCTCTGCCGATCTGCCGGACCTCGGCCCTTTCGAACTGGGAGAGAAGTCCCCGGGCGTGGGCAAGGTAGGCAGCCATCCTGTCATCCCGAGCTTGGTAGTCTCCGCTGAGCTGGCTTGTCACCAGTTGGGAGTCGCTGAAAACCACCACGGACCGGGCTTCCAGGATTTTGGCACTGTTGAGTCCGGCGATCAGAGCTTCATATTCGGCCTCGTTGTTGGATGCCTTGAAACCAAGGGTCACAGCTTGTTCGATAACGAGGCCTTCGGGAGACTGGAGAACTATGCCAGTGCCAGCTCTCTTGGATGTTGAGGATCCGTCGACAAAGACTTTCCAGGACGAGTCTAGGAGCTCTTTCCAGGACTGCTCTTGCTCAGTCTTGGTGGCAACCTCTGCACCCCTATCACCCCCCAGTTCGGTATCGAGCGCGGTCAGTGCCGAACTCTGAGGAGTAAATTCAACGATGAAATCCGCCAGGACTTGAGCTTTGATGGCCGTTCTGGGTTGATAGCCGATGTCATATTGCCCCAGTTCGACGGCCCATTTGGAGATTCGTCCGGAGAAATCTGCCTTCCGGAGAAGAGCCTTCAGTGGGTATTCGGTTACGACCACTATTGTGAAGGTTTGGAAGTAGTGGGAGAGCTTCCGAGAGGCGCTGACGAGCGCCAAGGCGAGTTTTTCAAGCTGCAAATACCGGGTCTCGGCGTCCAGCAGGGTTTTGCTCGTGTAATAGATGGGCCTTTGCTGGCCGTTGTCCTCTCTGATGAGTACCGAGCTCACTGCATGGTCCGAGACCGACAAGTACAAGAACAGTGGCTCTCCAAAGGTCGGGGTTGACAGCAGTGGTGGAGAAGAAAGATATTGTTTTAGCTGCTGCAGCGCCTCAGAGCATTCGGACGTCCACTGGAACTTGGAGCCCTTTCTCAAGAGTTGGAAGAAGGGTCTGCACTTGTCTGAAGCGCGGCTGATGAATCGGTTCAGGGCGGCAGCCATTCCGGTCAGCCTCTGGACTTGTTTCGCCGAGGTCGGACACTGGAGGTCCTGGATCGCGGTGATCTGGTCGGGGTTCGCTTCAATCCCCCTTCTTGTGACCAGGCTTCCCAGAAACTTGCCGGAACCGACCCCAAAGGCGCACTTGGACGCATTCAGCTTCAACTGGAACTGGTGAAGGATGTCGAAAATTTGGCGGAGGTCGGTCAGGTGGTCCTGCAACCTCTTTGACTTGACGACCATATCGTCGATGTAGACCTCCACCGTTTTGCCGAGCTGGGCCTGGAACATCTTCGTCACCAACCGCTGGTAAGTCGCTCCCGCGTTTTTCAACCCGAAGGGCATCACCTTGTAACAATAGGTGCCCCGGGGAGTGATGAAAGCTGTCTTCTCCTGGTCTGCCGCGTACATGGGGATCTGGTGGTACCCCCGGTAGGCGTCCAGGAAGCTCATCCGGTCGTGTCCGGCAGTGGCGTCAATGAGCTGGTCGATTTTTGGAAGAGGGAAGCTGTCCTTTGGACAGGCCTTATTGAGGTCGGTGAAGTCCACGCAGACCCTCCATTTGCCCGTCTTCTTCTTGACCACCACGGTGTTGGCTAGCCACTGCGGATAGTGGACCTCTCTTATTGCACCGGCCTCGAGGAGTTTCTGAACTTCCTCAGTCACGGCCTCAGTCTGCGGGACCCCAGACCGGCGCGGTTTTTGAAGCACGGGCTTATGGTTGGGATCCACCTTCAGTTCGTGACAGATGACTGCGGGGTCAATGCCGGGCATTTCATACGGTGTCCAGGCAAAGACCGCCTTATTCTCCTCGAGGAGGTTGAGCAACTCTATCTTCTCGGTCGCGGGGAGCTGGCTTCCCACGAGAAAGAATCTGTCGGGGTCGGCGGGATCAATATTGACCTTGGTGAGGTCCTCGATGCTCTTCTGCGCCGGAGCCCTGCCGACGTCCTCGAGCTCGGCCTCTCTATCCAGCTCGGTCACATTGACTTGGGACGGCCCGGCCTCGTCAGACAGCACGGCCAGCAGGCATTGCCTGGCCATGTGCTGGTCGCCTTTGACGGTGATCACCTCCGCTCGTCCAGATCGATTCTCCAAGGGGAACTTGAGTTTTTGATGCCGGGTGGAGGGCACCGCCTCCATGCTATGCAGCCACGTCCTCCCCATTATTACATTGTACGGGGAAGGGACATCGACCACTAGGAAGTCGACCTGTCTGCAGGCGCCACCGACTTGGACTCTAAGGGAGATCCTGCCCTTGGGATAGACAGGTTTGGAACTGAAGCCGACCAGAGGGGTGCGGCATGCCTGGAGGTCCTCGTCTTTCAGTCCCAACTTCTTGAAGCAGTCGTAGTAGAGGACCTCGGACGAGCTGCCAGGGTCGACGAGGGCTCTCTGAACCAAGAAGTTTTGTAGCTTCAAGGTGAGAACTAGAGCGTCGTTGTGCGGTAGCTCGACGTCTTCCAGGTCTTTGTCAGAAAACCATATTCTGACCCCCTCTGTTTTGGCCTTCTTCGCGGCCGGCTCTGGCGCCGCGGTCAGCACCTGTTTCTGATGGGAGGCGCGCCGGGCCTCAGCGCGGGCCTGAGAGCTCTTCTTAGGTGGGGCGGCGAGGTGAATGACGTGGATGACTCCTTCCGGCTCGCTGTCCTGGTTATCAGCTTCCCGCCGCGGAGGTCGGCCATCACCTCGGCCCTCCTGCTTGATGTACTCCCGAAGGTGCCCCTCCTTCACGAGGTCTTCCAGGTGGAACTTGAAGCTCTTGCACTCGTCGGTCCTGTGCCCGTTCTGCTTGTGGTAGGCACAGAACCTTGTCTGGTCCCGGGAAGAGGGGTCGGCCGTCATTGGCCGCGGCCATTTGTAGAACGGCTGCGCCTTTATTTTATTGAGGAGCCTGTAGATTGGCTCCTTAAAAATGGTATTCACTGCCACGTGGGAGGTCGGCTCGTGGCCCGACCTTCTGCTGCCCCGTGATCCTGACGTCGAGGCGGAGGGAGTTCGGCGCTGCTCCGAGGACCGGGCCTTGCGCCGATCTGGGGACGGATCTCTGCGTCGATCCTCCCTTCGGGACGGCCTGTTATCTCCCTTTGCCGGTTGGCTCTTCTTAGTGAGGCCGAAGTTTTCCCGACCTCGCGCCTCGTCCTCTTCTGCCAGGATGAACCGATTGGCCCGGGTCATCAGCTCCTTCATGGTGGTCACGGGGTACATGACCAGCTGCGCCCGAAGCGGGATGCCTGGCTACAGAGCCAACTGGAAGGACCTCACTGCCAGCTCTTCAGAGGCGCTCTCGATCTGGCTGCAGACAGTCCAGAATCGGCGGGCGAACTGGGTGACGTTCTCGTTCTCCTGCATCCGGAGGGCCATCAGGTCGGCATCGGTCTTTGGGATGACGCGATGAGCCTGGAATTTCCCCAGGAAGGAGGCCCGGAGCTGTCGCCAACTGGAGATGGACTCTTCGGGAAGCGAGCAGAACCATCGCAGGGGGAGATCCGCCAAACTGGAGGAAAACACTCGACAGTTCAGGGAATCGTCATCCCCCCAGACCGACATCCTCTGGACGTAATGTCGGAGGTGGGCAGCAGGGTCGGAGGTTCCGTCATATAGGGTGAACCTTGGGACGCTGAACTTCTCGGGCAGCGTGTATCTTCTTATCTCCCTAGAGAAAGGAGACGCGCCAGTATCTTCAGCTTCAAAGGTGGCATACTGGTCCCGGTCGATACCAGCAGTCTCCAAATTCTGGCGGATAGTCTGCTTTACCTGCTGGTCGATCCACTTCTTTAGCTCATCGTCCTCCAACCCCTGGCATTGCTTCTTTGGCCCTTCATGTATGTGGCTGCTGCTGGAGCCTTCTTCTTTTTGGTCTCGGTCACGCCTCTTATTGTTGAGGACGTGCCTCAGGTCTTGTCCGTGGCCCGGACGCCTGGGCGGCGGGCTCTGATCCTTCTTGCCTTCGAGCCGTTGCGTGAGCCGTTCGATAAGCTCACGCTGTTCCTGGATGAGGAGGTTTTGTGCTCTGATGTCCGCCAGGCGGGGGTCTTCGTCGTGCTCAAGGCTGGCCTGATGATGAGACTGCGATCTAGCCCGGGCTGACTTCTCTTGCGGTTTGGTGACTGACTTGTCACCTTGCGCGGGCCGCTTATGGCCATGGTGGGGTTGTTCTGGAGGTGGAACGTCGCGAAGGGAGAGCATGGTTACTTCCCTGGATTGTGACGCTGTTTGGACCGTGAGAGACCTCCCGCCAGACCTCCTTTGCCGAGGGGGAGGAGGCGGAAGATTTTGCGCCAGCGTAGGCTGTGTGGACACAGCCTTGCCCTTGGAAGGTCCTTCGCCATTTCTGGTTTTCGGAGGCATGGTGTTTACAAGCTTTTTGTTCAGTTCCCCACAGACGGCGCCAAACTGTAGGCGGTAAAAACGACACCTACTTAGATTAGGATGAGGTTGAGGTAAAACTCCTTAGGACGGGGAATGTTGAACTCCAATAACCTGAAATGGAAGGAGAAAGACTTGGGTCAGAGGCCCTGGCTGCCGTGAGCCGAAGGCACTCCGATGCCTGAGTTAGCTCTGAGAAAACTAAACAGGAGGAGGAAGAGAGGAATGAGAGCTTGTGTAATATTGAAAGTAGCGGGCTGTGTATTGCGTAGTGCGTACCTCTCATGGGGCTGATCCCATGTATATATAGGCGAGTGTTCCTCGTTCATTCTCTCTGTGAGTGGGGGTAGGTGAGGTGAGGTCCCATCGCTCCATACCCTGACAGGCAGCAGTAGGTGGAGCGGACAACACCCCTACTTCACTTTCCACGCCTTCAGCCGGCTGGCGTACAGGGATGATAAAGCACACCTCTTATCACCATAAATGAGCAATCCTATCGCCATAAATGACCGCCCATATCTGTCAGGGCGCGCCGTATTTCCAGAAGGTAGATGGCGGCCCATTCTGACTCTAGGAGGAGAATGGCGGCCCACTCTAACTCTAGTGCTGTGGCTGGGGATGCTGTGGCCTGGGACCAAGGATAGCTTGGCCATGGCGCGCCATTGTACCGGGCTGGCACTCATACCGATCTGCCGAACTGCGGTGCTGACCTTGCAAGCTGGACTGATTTACCGAGCTGCCAAGGTATTGACCGAACTGCCGAGCTGACGATCTTCTACCACAGAAGCTGAGGAGCTCGGCGAGTTTAACCGTGATCGTTGCTTAACTTCGTCATTACGGTGTTTTTCCCACACAACATCTTTCTTAAGAATGGCAGATGTGGCAGATGCCTTGGTACTGCCTAGTGATTGGGGCAGCATTACAGCAGAAGAGAAATGCAGACACACCGTTGGAAGCGGCCTGTGGAGATGATAGGTATAGACTTGTTGTGATGGAAATGAATATGAAGATCTTCAAATAAAAGATGTAAATGGAAGAAGTGAAGATTTGTGAAAGAGGAGAGAGATATAGAAGAGAAGAGACCAACATGCAGAAAAGAAAACCTGTTTCCATCCATTGTTTATCAAGATACTCAATTAAAGGTTTTTGGCTTCGATCTCATATGATAGAAAGTACTCATAACCGAAGCACCAGACACCATGAAAGCGGGGAATAAAAAGAAAAATTGTTTAATTTTCATATCATAAATTAGAACAAATGATCACAAACCCAAGAATATGCCTCTATTGCTTCAAACAAAAGACTATTCAAAGGTACATTTAAAATGATTTCCACCCAAACACATTTGGGGGAAAAAAAATCAAGCCAAGTAAAGTACATTTTAAAATTGTGAAAAACTTGAAGAAGAAAGTTGAAAAACTCATTCATGCCAAGCATGATTTAAATTTATCATCATTTTTCTCTATATGCTCTAATCAATTAAGATAATTCTAAGTTTGAGGGAAATAAACGAAGTTTTGGATGGCCAAAACAGTGACTTTACAGAAGACTTGACCAGTAAAAACACAGAATCGAAGCAATGAATCATTGTGCTATAAAATAAATAAAAACTGAATAACTATCCAGTTAGTTCTAAATGTATGAGTTCAGAGCCTCTGTGGCTTTAAACTATTGGGGGAGGATTGAGCTGAAGGAAGTCAAAAGCCTCACAAACCCCAACATGTTTTAATCAAAATACTCAATTGAAGGTCTTTGCCTTCGATCTCATATGATAGAAAGTAATCATAACCAAAGAACCATACACCGTGAAAAGCAGGGAATAAAAAGAGAAATTGTTTTGTTTTCATACCATAAATTAGAACAAACGATCACAAACCCAAGACGATGCTTCTATTGCTTCGAACAAAAGACTATTCAAATGCACATTTAAAATGATTTCCACCCAAACACATTTGGGGGAAAAAATCAAGCCCCCATGCTAAGCAAGGGCAGTGTGATTCATAATATTAAATATTAAAAAATACATTATAAAACTTAACCATACCATGGTTCAGGAAACTCATTTTTTAAAAATGCATTGTCAATATTAAATATATTATGAATTATAAAGGACTACCATAATAGCATAAAACACAAAACCATAGATTATCTACTTTAAGCAAGTAACTAATTTCGCCAGAATAACACAACTGATGAAGATACATGTGTCGGCCAGCAAAGGCTCTCTATAAACAAAATTTACTTAATAAAACAACCAAGTCCAATCAATGAAAAGCAAACAATTTTCTCTAATAGATATTTATTTTGAATAAGCAAACAAACATGCCCTCAGTAAATAAGCAACTCACATCTTTGGTGGTTTTAGATATATTATTCTAATTAGAAAAGCCCAAAACAACCTATTAATACTAAATGACTTAATTCTATCAGGAGAGCTCAAATTCATGCTGCTTGAAATCAAACTTCAAAACGACAATTGTGGGATTGAAAATAATTACTACATCATCTGCTCTACTTCATTCACATTGACCAAAGTCATTTACATGCCATAATCCATTACAAACAACTTCAATACCCATAACAAACATAATCATAACCCTACTGTGAGGCCCCACCCCTTGTGGGCCCTCACTTTGAATTAAATAATTATCAATATGTTAGTTCCTATGTTAATATGCTACTTATTAGGAATTAGTAGTATAATTTATAATATTCTTAAGTTTTAGAATGTAGCTTTTATTTAATTTTAGTAGGTTTTGATTTAATAGGACTTAGCTAGAATTAGAATTAATAAGAGGGCTTTGTGAGAATTAGAACATTCTAGAACCCTACCTAATTACCCAAATGTCCATGGCTCTATTTTATTCCCATTTGCAACCAAAATACCCATTAGGTAATTAGCCTAAAACCCTAAGTTATAAAACCTAAACTATTGCAACATTTCCCAAAACCCTAAGTGCCTCTCATCTCTCTCAATTAGCCTATCTTCTTCCCTAAACTACCCTAATTTCCCCAAATCCCAGCATAAGGAGGCTAGAGGCTATCCCAATTTCAGCTACAACAAACATAGAGGCTTGGATTCTCTTCTCTCTCACCTCAATTTCCATTTCTTCGACTCTAAGGCAAGTACCCAATGCAATTTCATTAGATGCATGCTCTTCTTCTTTGTTTCTGTAATTACATTTCAATGTTTTGATAATGCTAGTTTAGATCTTCTCTTGAGCTTGTTTTCATGGTAAAATGGTCATTGATGGATGGGTGTACCTATTTGGAAGATCAATGGTCCGGATGGATTGATGGATGGTTGGGCATTGAAGTGATTTTATTGTCTTGTACATGTATGTGATGAAATGTAATGGATGATAAATGGGTTGAAGGGAAATCCAGGAATTGAGCTACTGTAACAGTCCCTGTAGATGAAACAGTGAATGGGTTGTTTATTGCGTTGATACCGGGACCCAGGTGGGCCACCCGATGATTGATCCGATCCGTAGATCTGAAAGAGGACCCACAGGCGATCCTATATGTAGTGGACCCATGAGAGGTGGGCCCCGTTTGGCCCACCATCCATGCACTCCAAAACCAGGAAGCGTTAGTGAAGGGGAGAAACTCAGTTGGGCACAGGCCTTGGTGGGACCCAATGGTTTATTGGATCACAGATCTGGTCCGTCCATCGGGCCGGATATGGTGGGGCGACCTGGACCGTTAGGTCTGATCTGAACTTGATCAGGTAGGGGCCACAATCCATGTAGTGAAACTGTTAAAACCGAAATCGTGAAATTGAGGTATTGCGTTTTTGGAAACTGCGAGGTCGAGGTGGGCCACCCTTGGAAATCCGGACCACACATCGTGTAGAGGGACCTTGGGCGACCTTGAGGGTAGTGGTTAATCTTGAGCGGGGCTCAGTGGGACCCACCATCCAAGCCTCTCAATCGTTGCTTCTGTGTGAGTTTTTGACGAGTGGAAAGATAAGAGAGAAGAGTGGAGAGAAAGGTGATGACGTGTGGGATAAGAAAGAAAAGTCAGGGAAGAGATAAGGTGTATGGTGGTATGAGGGAGTAGGGAATTAAGAGAACTCCTAGGCAGATTTTGTGGACTTTGTATCGTGTGTGGGGCCCACTTGATGACCTGATCCATGATCAGGTTCGGTCACAAGATCAGGGACTGCTGGGCGACCTTGATGGTGGAGCCCGATCGGAACCTTGATTAGTGTGGCCCACTTCCCAGAAGGGCCTGATGCGCCTAACGAGAAACCCCTATTACAGAACCACGTTCTGTGTGAGGCGCTGCTGTTGTGAAAAAGAGAGAAAGAAAGTGATGATGACGTGTGGGGACAAGAGAGCAGAGAGAGAGGACCTTGTGACACGTGATTGGAATAAAGAAAGGAAAATAGAAGAGGTGAGATGAGTGTATGATATGCATGGCATAATATAAATAACTACCCTTTTATTTGAATTTGTTAGTTGTTTATTTTGTCTTAAATGTTCTACTTATAGCCTTTTTCTTGTTACACAGGAATTGGAAGGAGCTGAAAATATTTGAGCTTAATTCGGAGAGGTTTAAAGCTAAAACCCCATTTGGGAAAAGTTATACACAAAGAGCATATAGGCTTGTTGGAGGATAGTTGGAATTTCAAATTAGAGGTCATGAGTTCAAGACTTGGCACAATCAGTTTTTATTTTTGTGAAGACCGAATTTGGTGGCCCCCACCATATCTAATGCTTGATAATGGTTGCTAAAACTTAGCAATCAACTTTGCAAGAAATGGAAGGAATCTCATGGACATCAATAAGAAAGTTATTGTTTAGCAAATGATCAAATCATGAAGGAAAGAAGATTTTCGAAATTGTAGCCATCCTACGCAAGCTTTACTATTTTGACCATAACTTGTGACTCAAGACTCCGATTAAGGCAAGATTAGATGCGTTGGAAAGAGGACTCAAAGGAGAGGAATATCATGTCTCACGAGGATATCCCAATTCTGACGTTTTGGGCGTCAAAACAAGCTGTCAAGTGGAGGGATATGAGGGATGACGAATTTGAGTGATTTCTCTTTCTTTTTCTTCTTGTATTTTTTTCTTTTTAAGGGGAGGCTCTCTTTTGCTCTAGAGAGAATTTTATTTTTATTCAATCTTTGTTAGAAATTGAGGGTGGAGATTGAGTAGTGTAATAGACAACTTGAAGGCTTTCAATAATGACAATTTGCTTCATTGTTATTGTTTGTTCTACAATGCTTGGCTAATCCGTGGATTAGGGTGGAAGAGGAAACCAAAACCGGTGAGTTCGTTCCTTATTATTCTTCTATATCTTTCCCTCATTATGCTTAATGATTTAATAGGTTCTCCTTCATGAATGTTATTCAACTTCTGGTTTTATAAAGGTTATTTGGAATGTCTTTTACTTTTTATGCTTGATCTTGACATATCATGTTTAGGTTAAACTCCTTTAATGGTTTGTGCTTGATCTTGATAAATAGTTATTAGAGTTTCAACATATTGAAGTGAAGGGAGTCTTAGGTGCTATTTAGAGAATTTGATTCTTTCAAGAAAAAGGGTTTTCAAAGCTAAATCTTTCGATCCAAGGCAATTGCTTGCACATTGGATTGAGTTTTATTAGGATAAGACTATGAAGTAATTTTGGAATGATTAAATCTGTTTTGGTGAAATCCGATACCCTGATCTCTCTTTCTCTGATCAAGTTTGTGTTTAGATTTCTTTTGATATCAGTTTAGTTATTATTTCCTTGATTAATTGTGGTTTTAAAATCTCTAGTGTGAAAATTGATTAAGGATTTTTGGATCTTGTTTCTACAAATCTCTGTGGATCGACCCGTATTTGCCATTATCTACTTAATAGAAATTTGTGTGATTCCGATTAACTATTTTGAGCACATCATGTACTGTGACATTAGTATATTGATAGGAAAAGAATAAAAGAAAGAGGTTCCATGGAACTGTTTCACCTAGGAACATGCATGGGATGATGTAATACAATGAGACTTTTAGGTTGGTTAATATTACTTACTTAGCCTTAGGTTTATAAAAATTAGGAAAAAGACCCCTTAATTTTTAATGAACATAATTGGAGTTGGGACCCTTAAGATTTATACTTTTAGGAATCACATTAGATTTTAAAAATTAGAATAAGCCCTGAGTATTTTATGAACCCAATTGGAATTCTAGTGTATGACCTGGATTTTCCCTTAAACCCAAAGTTCAGTGTGCGGGGTCGACCGAACACACTGAAAATTGCAAAAGTTGAGATTTGGCCTGGAATCTATTGATTCAGGTAGACCCGTGTACTAGGTCGACCAGCTGGCCACCTGGTCGATAGGGTACACTAGAAATTTCAGAATCCAAGTTAAGTCCCAACCCTGATTCCTGTGGAGCAGATCGACCCAGCAACATTGTAAACGGTAAGTTGTGAGTTTAGTCTAGGTTTTGTGATTGATCGATTGTGGGGTCCATTGACCATCCAAATGAACTTCTATCAATGTGCCAAGCACGAGTCAATGGTGTGGCTCGACCTTGACTCGTGGGGTCCACCAATTGAGGTCTTGGGATTTTAATCATCAATGATTCGGTCATTAGAGGTAGTCTATGATGTCTATAATTTCAGGAGCACCAGATTTATTATCTTTTGACATCAGATGCTATAATTAGGGACCCAATCATGTGATGAGGCCTGAATCAAGAGTGGACCACTATCTAGGACTGGTCTTTTGTCTATTTCCATTTGACTCCATGTTTTGAGGACTTCTTGTGTTATTCTTCTTTCTTGTCCTTGTTATTGTCTTAACCTATTAATTAATGGAAATTGGAGGACCTGAATCTAGGATTTCTTAGTGGTGACCCTAAGTTGTATTTGGAGATAATTGACCCGTGTCTGTGCTTAGGCGGGCCCTCATACGGCCTAAGATTGGGGGTGTAAAACCATAGTATGAAGAGGTTTAGGATAAATGGTCAGTTAACTCATTGTATATGAGCATAGGATGAGTGTTTAAGGAATGGACATAGTATGGTACTTGTGTTACCTCAGGCCACGGTTATGAGCCTTGGAGTGGATCCAATGTTGTTGGACTTGGACTTGTTGTTAGACTGTGTTCTATGTTGTACCTTAACCTCTTAGAGACTTGAGTAAGACCTTGCTCACGCAAGATAAGCCTAGACAGACACAGACCCGTACTTAGTTTCCCGAGTCGGCACTGAACATTCACTCGGTTGTTCTAAGCTCAACCAGTTGACTGATCATCTCTGGTGGGAGCTATGTTCTGGTTACTTAGAGCTATCATGATGGGCTGTGGTTGGACGGACGGTGTGATACCAAGTCCGGGCTAATCTGATAAAGGGGTGTGATCGGTGTTATGTATATTGTATGTTATGTATATTATCAGGGCTATTATCCCTTGTATGGTTATTACCCTTTCCCCACCGCAAACTGTTTATTGTATGTGACGTTTACAGTACGAGAGGGCCGCGGTATAATATCCCGCGGTGTATCTAGCTTGTGTGAATGTGCCACCTTGTTGTCTGTTTAGATTAGATACTTTACATTTTTTATTCTAAACTGCTATTACTGCTCAACTGCCTAGATTATGTACCTTGTTTACTCATACGATTATGTACCTGTCATTACTCTCTTAGTGTATACATCTTATGTTATCTGCATATGGTGCCTTGCCAGATCTTTGGATCTGACCTATCTTTGGTGCTTAGGTCCAGACCATGATCCCGTGGGCGACGCGATCTATGAGGCGCCCGTAGTTCGGGACTACGGATAGGGGCCGGCTGACCAAGTGGTTGAGCCGGAGGATGGAGAGCCTGCACAGGAGGGTTGAGTGCATATGGTTATTTTGGGTTTGAGAGCATTTTATTTTGTAGTGAGACATGGGTAGATTTACTGATATGTATAAACATTTTGATAACCACTTTGAGATTACTAGCAGGCTTCCGCACTTCTACATCTGATTTATATACTTGATACTATTGCTTTCGCTATCTTTTGTTATGCTTCCGTATATAACTGTTGATTATGATGTTGTTTAAAAAGTTTTAAAATTTGACCTCACTGCGGACTACGATCTTAGAAGTTCTCGGTTTTTCCGGAAGTAGCGCGCCAACTTCGAATACTTTAGCATTATCTTAGGTATTCGGAATTGGGGCGTTACACCTACAATATGAATTTTTGGGTTTTTTCTTACTCGGAGAGCACATAGAATCTAAAGTATGTCTTAAAATGTCAAAGAAAATGTAAAGCCCCATATGCAAAGTAGTCAATCATTTCCCAAGGAATCAACTTGAACAAAAATAGTGGTTTCAAAGACCTGATAAAAAGTCTTACAACATGATAATCTAGAATAGTCTTACAATATGCATGAATAGTATCCACTCGATCATGAACTTTTAATCTAGAATATATGTGCAAATTAGACAAAAAATAATAAATGAATTCATTTTAAAAAACATATTTTTCTGAATTATGTTGATGCTAAACTCGATGCTAACAAATGAAAACACGGCATAACTCAATGATAGACCAGAGTTTTCTGAATTTTATTGATTTTTCTAACTTAAACACATAATATCACAAATAATATAAAACAAAGACACTTTATATGAGTTATTCTATGAGTTTGACTTTGAAATCCATATTTAACTTTGAACCTAGGGTGTATTTGGATGTACTCCAAATAGTTACTCCATAAGTATAATGTGGAAGCCACTTGTGAAGGATTTGTACCAAGTTTTAGGCTGCCTGAGAAGTTGTAAGTGGAAAATGAGTAGCTAGGATTCTCATTTCCATCTTGTCCATTGAAAATTGTTAGCGTGTTTGTGTCCAGTTACTGCATTAAGGCCCGAAGCAAACCAACTACTCATTTTTTGTTGGCAAACATGCCTGCTCACAAGTTTTTCAGAACACCAAATATGCATTTATTTCCGTCATTTTTGTTATCTAAGAATATGAAAGACAGTTTAATTTTTCCTAATTTCAGTAAAAAGTGTAAAAAGTGATAACAAATACAGACTTTGGCAAAGTTAGCATCCAGTAAAAAATAAAAATTAACTTTTTTGTATTTCAAAAAACTCGATGCTAAACTAGAGTTTTGAATTCATTTGTGAATACATTTTAAAACAAAGTTTTCTAAATTTTGTTGATGCTAAACTCGATGGTAACAAATGAAAACACAGTAGAACTCGATGATAAACCAGACTTTCCTAAATTCTGTTGATTTTTTACAGGGTTAAACATACAAATTATATAAAACAAAGACACTTTTTATTGTAGCAAAAGGAGAAAACCAGATCAAGGGATGTTCGAGTTGTTTGAATCAACATAAACTGTCTTTGTTATCACTTTTTACTAGCTTATGACTTCTAATGCCCTAAGGTTACACATGCTAAGGTGTACAACACAGATTTTTTAGGCTTCATTGGGCTAGACACTCATACTAACTTCTGTAAGTTAAAAATAAGAAGTTGGGCCCTAAAAGCTAACAATTTCCATCCATAAGGAGATAGGAATATATAATATGATAGCAAAAGTCATGAGGTACTTTACTGAAAAGTTTTATTTTTCTATCTTAAAAATTATTGCATATAAAAGGATAAGTTTGTTTCAAGATAATAGAAGCCTATAAATTTATTAAAACATGCCTGCGAGAAGAATCATTCATGTAGAATACGGGAGGAGAGGTATCCAAGCAGACTGCATGAAATTGATTGTTGTCTGCGCAATGTATTAAACAATGGATGCAAATTGAACTAAAAATTTTAGACTATGTGTGCAAGAGATAAGATATTTATTTTGAATAAGCAAACAAACATGCCCTTAGTAACTACGCAGCTCACATCATTGTTGGTTTTGGATATATTATTCTGGTTAGAAAAACTCAAAACAACCTATTAATAGTACATGATTTAATTCTAGCAGGAAAACTCAAACTCAAACTCAAACATGCCCTTAGTAACTACACAGCTCACATCATTGTTGGTTTTAGATATATTATTCTAATTAGAAAAACTCAAAACAACCTATAAACAGTATATGATTTAACTCATGCTTAAAATCAGACTTCAAAATGATCATTGTGAGCCTAAACACAAATCCAACATCAAACATGCCCATGTCAATATAATCATAATTTTAAAATTTATAAAAACAGCTTTACGATCTGTTATAGTATGAGAGAGGGGCAAAAGGGTTCTCTATGATAGGCGAATCCTGGTCTTCAATTAGTGGTTAAAAATAAACTGCTAAAAATGAAAATTATGGCAATGACCCATTCAGGGTTGATAGAGAATAGGTTCCATAATGAGTGTTTATGATCTAACAAACTCAGGGGTTTCTTGTCCATTATCCCAATGGATGGATGGCTAGATCACAGAAACTTACGAATTTTCCATACACGCAGATGGGCCAATCAGAATCAGATGAACTGTCTGGATCACTGAACTTTGTGAAACTGCTTGTAACATGAGTGAGCATTATAAACCTAATTTTCACAATATTCATAGCTTCAGAATGTGTACAAATTTGTTGCAACCCAACCATACACCTCTGGCCCAAGCAGGCAAGCATTAAGGGCCTTCGGTCAGAACACAGAAGCACAAGTACCCCCAAGTAATCAGAGATGTCAGGAGCACCCCTCCACGGAAGAGGATCCCTATTTGGTCCAAACAGGAAACCTGTTTGGACCAACCACGGGTTGCCACATGGGGGGTTCAACGCATCCCATCTCCCCTGGGCAGCCCCTGGTTGGTCCAAACAGGAACAGGGATCCTCTTCCCCACTCCACTCACTGGTGAGCTCTGTGCATGATGTCATGGATGATGCAACAAAGGCATAGTAGGAGTTTTAATGGAAAACAGTCTGCAGGCTCACAAGGATGCATACAGTCATGGCAGGTTACAGAGATGAAAATGTTTAAGAGTCCTAAATTTTAAGGCTCTCATGTTTCAGAGTTTATTACCTAAAATACAAAGTCCATTTTCCCACAAGTTTGATCCTTTCTGGTGAATTTGTGAAGTAATAGAATGCCAAACAGTTCAATAGCACCTTCAAGCATTTGAAAGAAAGGATATAAGAATTAGAAGTAGAGCATCCACATCTCAAGACATGCTCAATAAAAGAAAAATGATCCATGCCTCTCTATCCCTATTTCTCTAGAGAGCACGAAAGGTTTAACTAACATCAAACTCATATGCATGAAATCAACACCCATTGGTCGAATTATTTGCTTCTCTCTGAAGCTTGAATTCATCTGCAGATACTTGAAGCTTGATATCACCAGCAGATTGTTTTCTGGACAAACAATTAGCACTTAGTTTCATGATATCTTGTATCAAATGTGTCATATTGATGTAAGATGACCCACCTTCTTCCATTGCTCTCTTGGCATTCACTCCAAACTCTCTTGCTCTCTTTCTCCTCTCTTCTCCTTTCTCTCCAGCATCCATCAACCTCTCTACAGTATTCTTAACCTCCTCCATCTTCACCAACTCCACAGCATCTTCCTCTTGCCCCAGGCCCCACTTAATGGCCGCTTGACACCGACGCTTACTCAAATCTCCAAAATGTTCACTATCATCTTCTCATTGAAGAATTGTTCCGCGAAAAGCGGCCATGTTATCATAGGAATGCATGCACAAATTGCCTCCAAAGTTGAATTCCAACCGCAGTGCGTTAAGAAACCCCACGTTGATGGGTGTGATACGATTAGTATATGCGGCGCCCACCCCCTAATTATCAGCCCCCTGTCCTTAATCCTCTCTTCGAATTCCTCCGAAAGCCATTGATCTATCTCGGCCAATTTCTTGCCACTTCTAATTGCCCAGATGAATGATTGCTTTGAGGCCTCTAGGCCCAATCCTATCTCGATCAACTGTGATGGTGAAACGGGGCAGATGCTACCCAAACACACATAGATAACGGACTTGTGACTCTTTGAATTGAGCCAACTGAGACATAAGTCTTCATTGATTGAGTCCTTGTTCCCTCTATTCACCTAATCTAGTGTCTCTTTATTACAAAGAGATACTGGCCCAACATCCCATATCCTCTTTCTGGTCGCCTTCTTGTAGCTGTCTACATATTCCATCTCCAATTCATCAAAACTGTTTAGCAGCACCCCATCTGCTGCCAACCCTGTCCTGGATGTGCTGCATATTTGAAGTGTTCGCAAAGGGAAGCTGGGCCATAGTGGTCTGGATCCTGTGGGGCAGGCCGTGGATAAGAAATGGCTCGAACTCAGATTCAACACTTTCATGTGAATTATAGTGGTTCACATTGTCAGAGCACAAGAGAGAGAAACAACTAGTCCCATGAAACACAAGTCTAGGAATGCCAAATTTCCTTGCAGTGTCATTTGTCCATGCAACACCCACGTCTGAAATCATGCAGCTTGGGAGGGGATGCTTCTGCTCTTGGAGAAATTTCTCCACTGGTTGTTGCAGCATCTCGATCGCAATGAAGAATTTCTTTGCCATATCGCTCGCGAAGGGAATCATGTCAAGGTTCTCGAATCCATCTGGCAAGCCCGCCTCAATACATGGGAAGTGAAGCTCGAACAGCCTAATTTGGAGACCGGAATTCACCGCCCGATCGACTATCATTCTCAATCTTGTGGCATTTAGGGGAGTGGTGATGAAGGTGATGATCGATCACACCCCGTTGTGCCAATAGCTTGGCCATGTCCATCATGGGGATCATGTGGCCTTGGGCCATTAGAAGAATGAAAATGGAGTGAGGCTGATGGTGTTCTGGTAAAGAAAAGCCATGGCAATTTGGGTGAGGAACACTCCTTGGTAGTAAAGCTTAGGAACTATAAAGGATCCTACCAGTACCACAAATGGGGTTTGAATTGGATTAGTTGGAAGTGAATAAGTATTGATTAGCAAACAGTGAGTTTGATACGGTTTGTTCTTCTACCAAAGAAAATCTTTTTTGAAAAAAGGAGGTAGTCTATACTAATCCTTTTTAACTTTTTTTTTTTTTTGGCAAGTAGTCTATTCTATTCCTTGGGAAGAATATTTCAAACATCTGGTTCCAACATTACTACTCTACCTGAGTCCAATGTGAATCTCTTTTCGTTGGAAACAAGTGGTTCCTAATATGCTGTTTGGGCTAGTTGGGCTATTGGCCCTGAAATGTTACCGGGCTGAGCCATGAGTGTGACGGGTCGTCAAATATAAAAATCATTAATGGTGTGCAATAAGTAAGACTTTGCACCAATCTCTGTCTTGTAACTGTGGAAACCTTTGTCGTTTGTTTCACCTGCTACCATAAATTGAAACTTAGTTAAGACTCAGACAAGCAGGCTAGTCCGAGTCATGAACTCAGAAACATAGTCATTGTTTTGTACAATTGGAAGTCTAGATCATTTCAAGTATACAAGAAACAGTAAGGGACCAATTGTTTTGGATGGAATTGAATTCCAGAAAAAATTAATCTAAGAAACCTCTTCCCAACAGTGGTTAAAATTGGAGAAACAAAAAATAAAGATCCAAAAATAACATTCAAATCATGGAAAATGAATTAAGGGAGGTAGTAAAGGAATACCGATCATCAGCCCAGTCATTGAAATCCTAGGAATGTGAGGATCCCATCTATTACTCCAACTTACATTCTTTATCTCTCACATTTTTCATGTTCCTTTGTTGGAACTCATTTTAGCATGAATTGCTATGTACTTTTTTTCTTCTTCTTTTTTTTTATGTGCATGGAATTGAATACGTAGGAATTCATGTATGTGACATTTCTAAAAGTGGTTAAAAAAAAAAAAAGAAAAAAAGCAAAGGTGAAGATCAATAAATAGCTATTAAATAATCTTCTTTTTAACAAAAATAAACCAAAGAGAAATGGAAACTGAATACTGGCGATGACTCTAGTTAATCAAATCCATGGAAAGTTAGAGCCCCATCTGCATACTCCAGAGTCCCAGCTATATCTCCATCTTTGCCTCTCACCTGTTTAATAATCCCTGATAGAACCCATTTTACCATGAATTATTAGGAGTTGAAATACATGGGGAAAAAAATGCAGATGATAACTTCTTAAAATCATATAAACCTAAACAAAACAAAACAATGGTTTGGAATTGAATTCCATAGCTTGGGCAGGGCAGGCAACAAAACAAAAATCCAGGCCTGGCTCTAACCCTCACACAAAGGCCAAAAAACTTCTGTCCAAGTCCAACAAAAACGCCGAGAAGCCAAAAGACCCAACAGGTGGCGTTAATTGATAACCCTACTGCCTACTGGGCTCCTGATCTCTCTCTCTCTCTCTCTCAGGTGGGCCTATTGATAGAGAATATTCTTTATCACCTATGTGGTCCATTTGATTAAACGATATAAAAATCATATTTCAAAACTCAATTAGAGTTTGTAACGTCCAGTTGAGTTACTTGGATTTTTAGAAAAACCAAAGAATTATGAGAAACTCGGTCCTTTTTGAGTGTTTCAGTCGAAAATCGCGTGACCCGCATATCACGGGTTCCACGTCAGATCAAGCAGGACTGATGCCAACAAAAAATACAATATTACTTAATGTACGACTTGATATGGTCCCGCTACTACGACTCCCATTAGAATTAGTGGAGGTGGGTTTCTTGAGTGTGACTCTTTTGTGACTTGTTTATATAAGATAAGGAGCTCTAGGGTTGGGTATTAATCCATCCTATAGGAAAGACAAAAGGCGAAGAGATCCGTGGAGCTTCCCAATCGCTGGAACGCACATAGATCTCCGGTCGTGTGTGGGAGTCTCTCCATCTAAATCCATTAATTGGTGGAGCTTCCTAATCGCCAGAACGCATATAGATATCCGGCCGCGTGTCAAATCTAAATCCATCAATTGGTAGAGCTTCCCATATATTGTAGTTTCCGCATTTAAATCCATCAATTGATATTAGAGCCAGATTCCGAGCGTTTTGACAGCTTGGATCCCAAAGTCACCGTTTAGATCGAAGGAGATCTAAGGTTTTCGTCGAACCCAAGCCACCTTTGTTTTTCATCTGAGGGAGAAGATGGCCGTATCTTTAACTATGCACGCAGACCAATAGAGAAATTACTGTATCTTTTTGGGACAATTATCGTACGGACTGTCTTAAAACTGATAATTACCTCATAACAGTTGGAAAAAGTTTATTTACTGTAGAACAGTCCGATCCATAGGATATCCTACAGTCAAAAGAGGGAAAATTTGAACAGTTGGTTTTTTATTTTTTTTCCTTGACTGTGGGACCACCAAATCACCATCCAAACTGTTGGATAACTGTATGAGTGTAAAAGCTAATATCACACCAAATTTGAATCGTTGATCTATTACGGTTATCTAGAAATTTACAAAAAGTCAAATTGTTTTGCAAATTATAAGAACAAATTATAAGCCATATATTTATTTTTTTGCAAATTCTAAATAACCGTGATAGATCAACGGTTCAAATTTTGTGCGATATTAGTTCTTACACTCATACAGCTATCCAACGGTTTGGATTGTGGTTTGGTGGTCCACAGTCAACCAAAAAAATAAAAAAACTAACTGTTCAAATTTTCCTGCTTTTGACTGTAGGATATCCTACTTCGCAGCTTGCGATATCCTACCGATCGAATTATTTTACGGGAAATAAATTTTTTCAAATTATTCTGGGGCAATTGTTGCTTTTAAGGCCGTCCATGCGGTAATTGTAACTGTCTTTTTACATGCTTACGTGCGTCATCAGGAAAAGCAAACATCACAGCGTGTCACGTTCTTTGAGCCCAGAATCAAGACTCGGGTTGCTTGCATTGGAGAGTTAAATCTTTTGGTGGAAATGAGGATCACCAAAGCACTTCGGTTCAGTGCATTGGTGGAGATCAGGACCACCAAAGTACTTGGGTTCAGTGCACTCTCTCCTATTTTTCTTTCCTTCCAGCGAAAGAGAAGAGAAATACTGTGCACGTGCTGCCGTTTCCTACTCTCGGGACGCGTGCGAGAAAGGTCCAAACCGCTGACGCAAGCGTGTGACGTCAGTAACAAACGCAGAGACCATACGGCTGACGCGGGAAGGTATTTTTAACCGTCAAAACTTGGTACTACCTTATTTAGAGCATTTGAACTCCCATCGAAGAACGGTTTAATTACACGGTATCTTTGCGAGCAGATCTATATAAGTAGCAGGGAAACGAAGAGGATCCAGCGGTTTAGAAAAAAATGGTGATTTTTCTCCTTTAACGATTAGTAGTATGAGACATGAAGCGAATCGGATTCTAATCGAAATCATCTCTAATTTATCCTAATTGATTTGGACCTTCCCTGCATTTTGGATATGTGGACCCTCTGTTATAGTAATCTTTGATCTAATGACCCTTGATTTAATGACGATAATCGTTTTAAATGTCTTCCCGAGCGCTCCCGGTAACTAATGGTTTTAAATTTCCTCCGCAAGGCATTTTTAGTAATTGACGACTCCAATACTCTGCAAAGGCTTTCACCTCTTCTTGGTGAAGGCTAGAATTTTTTTTAAACTCTATTTTTGAAGAAACACTCCTCCAAGACTCTTCCTCTTCATCTCCTTCTCCCATTTGTCCTGCCGGGTTGATGCTTTGGTATCCTCAGCATCGGTTGCTACACTTCTCCATGGCATGTACCTTTCTCTCCCCACCTCTGTCCTCCTCTGTCTCTCTTCCCTTTCTCTCTTTGTCTCGGGGCTAAATAGATGGTGAGGAGAATTGAAAGAGGGAGTGGAATAGGAAAGATCGTTTGAACTTTGAAGGGGATAAGAAGAAAAGGGAAAGGGATTATTTTACCCAGCATCGTTGTGTGCTGCATATTTATTTTGTGATGTATCTTTTAAGTTTGTGGTCCATTTCATCAATCAAATTCCAAGATTCTTTTCATGCTTTCTAGGCAATACATCACAGAAGATGTAGATTCTTCTTCTCCAACCTTCTCAATTTTCATTATCAAAATGATTGGTTCTTCTGCATCCTAGCTCTCCTCCATCAGTTGCGGAAGGAATCCTTTCTTCCACCACATAACCTTCTGCTCTGCCAACTACTCTTAATGTTTTCAACCTCAGGATGAATGCAAGCTACTCCTGGAATTAGAGTTTTGGGATTGAAATAATACTTCTTTTTTTAAAAAAAAAAAAAAAACTTTTCTGGTGATTCTAATGCCAGAAGATTTTTCTTGCAGAGTCTATAGGGTTATTCGCAACGGTAAACCACAATATAAAAGCCCTTAAAATCTACGCATGTTAAGAAATTTTACTTATTCAAATTTCTTTTTATTTTTCTGATGTTTTGGGGTTAGTGATACTTGAGAATTTCTTTGTCTAACAACTTGGATTATGCAAATTGATAGAGATTTATATTTACTACTCCTTTGTATTGATGCATCCTCCTATTGATCTTTTTTACAAATCCCAATCTGAAAGAATCAGTACCACTACTTGTGTGTTGTTGCTACCATTGGGTATATGGAAATTGTGCACTCGAGACTTTGATAGTTTAATTTTGAATAAAACTGTGGGGCAATACTCATGTGCTTTTGATATTTCATTTTTTAGTTTGACAGTAAGGTGTTTGGTTAAATACCTGAAATAAATATTTTCTCTCAAACTTGGTTTGATTCATTTCAATGTTTCTTTTGAATTTCTTCATATTTGTGGAAGTGACACTAAAACTGATTTTCTTTAGATTTAGATTCAGTTTTGTATAAATCTGTTTTTTTTTTCTTTTTTTTTTCTTTTTTTTACAGATTTAGACTGAGTTTTGTATAAAATATTGCAGTTTCTTTATATTTCAAAACCTTTCCACTATCAATGTTGAGATCCCTTGAAAAATCATGCCCATTCCCACTATCAGTGTTGAGTTCCCTGAGAAAAAATCATCCCCATTACCACTATCAATATTGAGCTCCTTTACAAAAATCCTGCCCACTCTTGCACTTCTTTACAAATATATTTTCTTAAAGTTAGTACTTATAGCCATGATATGGTGTGTTAGAGAAGATTGTTAGTTCTCATTGGCATTTAGAGTTTTATATTCCTCATTAATACATATCATGTGGAATGATATGTGTATAGTTAAGAGAATTTCACTGGAAATGTATCCCTGGAAATTATATTACTAATGTAATCGAAAACAAAAATCATGCAAAAAAAAAAAAAAAAATGGATATATATTAAATAAGTGCAATTTCCTGGATTCCATGTAGCTTGAAATATGGGTATCAACGATAAATTCAAACCTAAACCCTTGCATGTAACTGATATCGACTCCAACACCCCAAGTAAAATAGTATTTGTATTGTGTTTAACAAAGCTGATCACTTTAGTTTTAGGACAATCATCTTTTAAGGATCCCCTGCAAATCGAATCAGTTGGTTGCCCTGCATTGAGATTTTATGTACAATAAAATTACTTCCTACTTAAAGTTGGGCGGATCTAAGTATTGTGACGTGGGTGGGGTCGCACCCATGAGATTAAAAAACTCCTTAAAAAAGACCTTAAGAATTCTATTGTATTATTAGATTTCTTAACTTGACCATTGCCCGTACCACCCAAATGAAAATCCGGGGTCCGCCATTGCTTTATAGGTAACACAAGTTAGTCATAAAAGACCTCAATTGCATGTATATTCTGCATGAGAAAAAATGGTAGCATTATGCATATATGAATATGTCAACATATAGGTAACGCAGGTTAGGCATGCAAAACTTCATTTGCATGTATATTCCTGATCTTTATAATATTTGATTGTTATTTATGCTATATCTTTTTCGCTCTAAATTGTATTATGATGAGTTTAGTTTATCACGTGATTTAATGGGTGGCTTATGTTGGTGAAAACGCTGTTGGTTGCAATATTTCTAACGTATTTGAAATTGATGAGTTGAGCTCCATCAAATAATTGTGTACTAAGTAAGATCTTAATTCTTATTCTTTTGCCTTTTTAGTCCAAACTCTGAAAACGATCCTTTTTAGCCATACGTTTTGGATCTATTCTCATCATCTGTTTTACTACTCATTTTATTTTTTCTTTTGGCACATAGAGCTGTTGATGAGGCTGGAATAGATAGCTCCACTATTTATGGTGAGAGTTTTTTTTTTTTTTTTAAATCTTCGTTCAATTGTTCAAGAAGCATAATATGTCATTTGGTTTTAAGTTGGTTCTCAGTTTGTTCTAATGCATTTTATAATTTTTTTTTGTAATAGAAATTTGCTTGCCAATGTATTATGACAGAAGAAATCTACAATATTGGAGGGAGCATTTACCTAGCCCAACCAAGTTTTATGTTTTTTTGGCAATCCAAATATTGATTTGTAGGCCTTAGGTGGATGGGAGATGCTAATAATGCACTCATTAGTCTAGAGATCCGTCAATTGTAGTTGATTAAATGCCCGTAAGAAATATTGTCTTTTCTCTATATGGATTTGATGTATTTCAATGTTCTTCTAATTTCAAATTGATGTTTATGTTATTCTTTTTAAATTTAATACATAATATTGTATTAGAATCTGAAGTCTTTTGTAAGATATCTAGACTATGTTCTTTTTATCTTCTAACTTTCTTTTTCCAAGAAATTTTTTTATTTTTTTTAAAGATATGAAGTCCTTTTATTTCAAACACTTACTTATCTTTTGGGGGAAAAAATAAAATAAAAGGAGAAAAAATTACTCTGCTACCTAATGTATTCACTGTAATTGATAGCATCCCCCAATATATTTAATTTACTGTATTTGTATACTTTCAGATAATGACAATTGATCCTATGATAATTTACTTACCTTTTGAGCAATGCAATGATATGAGAAAGGAAAGCTTAGAGCATAGGCTCTTCATGTTCATTCTGCTTAGCAAATCCACTATTTCTTGTATTAAACCAACAGGCTCAAGGAAAAGTTAGATATCAAAGCTGGGCCTTTGACGTTAAAATAGGTGATCTTAATGCCAAGCAAAGCGTTGGAATCACCTAACATGACCTAACTTGCAATTGCATCAGTGGTAATCATTGCATTTTTTTAAGAAAAATTACTAAAGAGATACCCACATACATTTAGCTTATACATTACTCGTATCTCTTTTTGTAAAAAATTTTTACAAAGAGAAGAAGGGGGAAATGAGATAAGGATGTTACTCATGCTCTCTGTTTTTTTTACAAGCATACTGCTCTCTCCTCGCGAATCCGACACCCTTCTCTTACTCTTAGTTCTTTTTGCATATCCATAGAGAAGAAGGTAACTAATTATCTCTGCTCTTTTTTCTTACTTAACTTTTTATCTATATTACTAAAAGGATTTACTCATTGCAATGGCTTGTATGCATCTTTTCATTCGCATAACATTTACATGTATCGATTGATTTAAGTCTTGCATTACCAATAAAAATATTATTTAAGTCTTGCATTCACCATTCAGTCCTCGCATGATAAATGCATGTACTACACTTGCACGAGCCTTTTTTTTTTTTTGTAAATAGTATATTTTTTATCTTAAATTTATTTTTTTTCAAAAAAAAATTTCAAAGAAAACAACAAATTCTCGAACGTTAAGAAAAAATGATGTTGAATATTACATGATCACAAATGTTTCTTTCAAGGGTAACTACTATGGTTTCATGTTTAGTTTTTATTTTTATTTTTTTATTTTTTATTTTTTTAATGTTTAGCTTTATGATATTTTAACATTTTAGGTGCTATATATCTTACAAACTTAATCCATAATCTTTTACCACATGTACTCAAAGACAATAATAGCACCTTTTCTATTCGGTTATCATGTTCCTATTTTTGAAATTTTCACCTAAATGTAAAGAAACTCATTCCCCATTTTTAATAATTATCTACTATATGCATGTATGTTTGCAGTGGTTGTTATTAATTGTCTATCACCTTCTCACGAGTGAGCTAGCATTTTCTTTTGTGCAGTTTACCTTCATCACAATCTTTATTTATTTTGTTGTTTTTTTTTTTTTTTTAATTCTTTAGACTTAGAAAGATAGCTTTTAAAGTGGTCTATAATAAGATGGTCTTCCGTCACTTTTTCTTTTATTTTTTTATGATAAATAAGTGTTGGATTCACTAGCTACAAAGAAGGATTGGATAGAGAACTTATCCATGTTCATCCCATTGAACCTTATCTATGTAGTGCTATGGTAAACCCTGCATGCCTTTTCCACTGCTCTACATGAATGCTCCGTATAATGGAATATAAATAAAACAAATATAAAAACATATAAAGAGAAAGAACAACGAGCAAACTTGCACGTAAAAATATGTGCGAATAAGTGCAACCAACTTTGCTATGATACTTACGAGTCTTGAAGTCTTTGAAGATTATAGTTTGTTTTATGCTCCCTATTCATGAATTGATGGAACTTTTGTTAAGTTTATATATGGATATTGCACATATGGTATCTTTTATTTTATTTTCCTAACACAGAAAAATTATGTATTCAAGTCGGAAAGGCTATATCTTTTGCTTCTCCTTTTTTATGTTCACTTCTAATTTGATTTTCTAACTTCTTTTCTCACATTGGTTATCTTCTTTAGGTCAATGCAACTTGATTTCTCTTTTCTAAAATGTGAAAATAACTCATTCATTTTTGGACTAGGGATACACTCTAAATAACAATTTCATTGTTTTGTACAATTGGAAGTCTAGATCGATCATTTCATGTTTACAGGAAACAGTAAGGGACCATTTGTTTTGGATGGAATTGAATTCTGGAAAAAATTAATCTAAGAAACCTCTTCCCAGCAGTGGTTAAAATTGGAGAAACAAAAAGTGAAGATCCATAAATAACATTCAAATCATGGAAAATGAATTAAGGGAGGTGGTAAAGGAATACCCCATCGTCAGCCTAGTCACTCAAGAATGTATCCTAATATAAGACGTTTGTAATCATTTTTTATATAACCAAGATATTTGTTATCTTTTACCTAGAATGGCATTTCCTAGACTGTTTTGGCAGAAAGTATCATTGCAGTGGATTAGCTGATCAATAAATTTTTATGTCCAATTTTTAGGGAATATCTCCTGATAATATGATTTGGAGAAAATTCTCTAATAACTAAGGAGCCTGTCTATTTATACACTTGCTCCGTGAGTGAGGCCAAAACCTAGCATATGTCGACATCCCAGGTACAGTTCATCACCATATTTTTTGAAGCTGTAGGAGTTGCATAATTTTTCAAAGAAAGTACTCAAACCGAAGCAACAGCTTTAGGAAAATTTTCAAAGAATTGGTTCTACAAATGGCTATTGCAGATCGACATCTATAGCAACCGTAGAAGATGCTTTAATTCAACCACAATAACTCCACACGCTTTTGATTTAATTCTTGACACTATGATCGCAACATGTTAACCCTTAGTATCTAAAACCGTAAAGGTGGACCCCCAATTTAAGTTTCTATCACCTACGCATACTGCATCATTCGAATATGAGCTTTCCCAAACATATTTTATGGCAAGACATTGCTTATCGGCAAAAATGAATATATTGGAATGTCAATAACACATTGAATTGAAAGCCATACAGATTAGAGAAATTTAATGTTGAGGATGAATGGCTAGATAAATTTCTTTTTGGACTTAACGCCCACCTATACATGTTTCTTTAGATGCCATTTTAATTTTTCTTTGTTTTGGAGTTATCTAGGGTCCTCACCATCTACAAGTGGTTTCTGTAATATTGAACTTTTGCAACTAATATCTAACAAAACTATCCCTTCTAGGGTTAGTGATTTTTTTTTTTTGCTCCAAAATAACTTTCAAAATATGATTTGCGGAGGGGAAAGAACACTGACGGACTGCAAATCCAGTGCATGAAGATCATTGAAACATGTTGAATGAGAACAGCCGCCAAAAATTAGAAGGTACCGTTCTGCGTGCACTGTAGCTGTGTGATCAAATCTTGGTGCAGGGGGTGTGTGCCTATGAAAAGCACAAAAAGAGGATCAAAGAACTTTCTTCATCAAAATCTGGTAGCTGTTCGAAATGTAAATAAGCAGACACTTACAAGGTTTCCACTTCCTCCCAAGCCATATTCTCTAAATCAAGAATGAAGAGATCATTCAGCAGTCGCCTGCTGAAGTCCTCTCCACCAAACATCATCAGTCGAGAGCCAACCAGGGCAACAGATTGCCCTTCACGAGCAACCTGAAATAGATCTAATGCCAATCACATTCAATGTTCTCCACTAGGCTGTGCATGGCTCCTTGCAATGCTGCTACCAAAGTGGCAAGGAGTCAAAAGCACAACATTAAACATGAAAATGGATTCGACTCCTTCGCTTTGTTTGAAAGGGAATATGACACATGGTAAAGCAAGACAGACATGACTTGGAAAAACTTTCAAGATGATGGTTTTCAAGATTTCATGAGATGCAGTTACCGGAGCTTTGCCAGAGGTCTTCACAACATAGCTGTGGTGTGTTTCTATGTCAATTGACCAAACTGCACACAGTCCAGGTGAACAAGATGTTGTAAGGTAAAGAAAGCAGCTTATATGGTTTGAATAAGCAAGGGAACAGCCAAATAGTATATCGGAGTTACAAAGTAAAATTTATACATCATGTCTTTATAAAATTAAACTGTAAAACTTATATGTGCCTTTTATAATTAAACTGGTTCTTAAGTAAAAACCTGTCACAGTATGAGAAGACGCCTTCATATGTCCAGCAACAACCAAGAGTTTGTTTCCCCATTAAACCTGTCAAAAAAAAAAAAAGACTAATTAAGAAAACAAGTAACATAAATTCAGGAGGAACTGATCATGGGAGTAAGAGATGCACCCATGAATAATAGAAAGGGACAGCCACAAAGAAGAGGTTATTAAATTGACACAAACAGAGGGCAAATGCGTTCAAGTTTAAATAGCAGAAGCGGGTAGGTCGACATCCAGTGGTTTATCAAGATTAGAATCTGGATCTGGTTTAACTGCAGACCACTTCAAAGTTCTCAGATCCAAAACCTGCACAAAATACTCAACATTTTTAATGGATAATTGGCCATTCAAAACAAGGAAGTATAAAATAACAGCAAATTATAGGCATCGTTGGAAATACTCATAACCTGAATATCAGATAGGTATCGACCATTGCGACTACCCCGAGTAACATAGAGCTTTTCTCTGGCTATGGGCGCTGCATGCTATAGGAATGAAAGGAAAAAAGATTTTTGGCACGTCAACAAAAGATTCAATAATATAGGTCAAAAACTACTTTAAAAACACAAAAACAACTACAACAGTAAAAATAAAAGAAAAACAAAATTCAGAGATATTATAGTTTAATGGAAAACACTGACAGATGAAGCTTTAGTTACGACCTTATAGCGAGCTGATGGCTTCAAACCAGATATAGGAAGTGAAACCCATTGATCATATGGCAAATCCAAAGCATTGATGTTTGAATCCCCGTCAAGCGCTTCAGCTCCCATATCAGTTGCTGGTAGACCATTGAAATTCATTGGCCCCCAGAAGGTTTTAGAAAAACCTATCAAGGTGGAAGAGGACCAACTTATAAATTCAAGAACAAAAACGTTTGTGCTAGGAGTAATACTTCATTCTAACATGCAAGATATTCTACCTACAACATTCTAGTGGATGGCATGCGAGAAGCTGAGAATGATGGTCAACGAAATTGTTGATATATTGACTGGTTAGAATTTAGGAACATCCAACGGTCAAGATGCGTTGAAAGTTATTTTGGGCGGCTGTGATTGAGTGAAGTTTGTCTTAATCTTGTGAAAGTGGGTTTGGTACTGAACTGACCTTTTAGACCTTTGAGATTTCAGATCTTGAGAAGACGAAATAGTCCAGATCCCCAGAGGCTTTGTTGACTTCAGAGAGATAAAAGTGAGTTGACAGGGCTGAACTCTACTGTAGGACCCAATAATAAAAAATATGAGCCATTCAAAATAAACGGCTCCTCAAAATGTTTTATTTGAGAAAACTTAGTACAATAATAGTTGGTCACACTGTAAAATTAGTCATTTGATTAAATATGAGATAAATTAGACTTGTAGGATTATATTGATTACATTTTCAATGATCAATTTTACGTATGACAAATTCTTATTGGATAAAATTTTGAAAGTAACGCGGGGGAGAACATCCATTGAACGATTCAGATTATCTCTTAATTGGCCTACTATGAAATTTCACTCCATGAACTTTGGATTTCTCAAATACAGGCTCAGAGAATCTAGAAATGGAATAGGGCAAGTTACAGGTGGTGCTCCAGCCCTTTCATCACAAATTGGGTTCTCCTCGGTGTCTCCCACAAGCTTATTGCGTGAGTGGGATGCTACGTAGGCCTGCCCATTAATAATCTAAATCATTAAAAATAAAGTTAATCTTTTGAGTAACAAATTCTTGAATTTCACTTTAATTAGAGTTGGCATTATCATAAAATTGAATACGTGACTAATAATAATGTGATTGACACAATCTTATTTCTTGTAAAAACCATTGATATGATGACTTTAGTTGGGTGGCGCATGTAGAAGGGTTCTCTAATGATAGGTGAAGCCGGGTCTTCAATTAGTGGTTAAAAATAAACTGCTAAGAGGAAAATTATGGCAATGACCCATTCAGGGTTGATAGATTAGGCCCCATAATGAGTGTTTAGGATCTAACAAACTCGGGTTTCTTGTCCATCATCCACCCATGGATGGATGGCTAGATCACAGCAACTTAGGAATTTTCTATACATGCAGATGGGCCAATCAGAATCAGATGAACTGTCTGGATCACTGAACTTTGTGAAACCGCTTGTAACATGAGTGAGCATTATAAACCTAATTTTCACAATATTCATAGCTTCAGAATGTGTACAAACTTGTTCCAACCCAACCATGCACCCCTGGCCCAAGCAGGCAAGCACTAAAGGGCCTTCGGTCGTGAGCTTTTGCTCTCTAAACTGGTCAGAACTCAGAGGCACAAGCACCCCAAGTAAACAGAGATGTCAGGAGCACCACTCCACTCGGAAGTGAGCTTTGTGCGTGATGTCATGGATGATGCAACAAAGGCATAGTAGTAGTTTTGAAGGAAAACAGTCTGCAGTGGGCTCACAAGGATGCATAGAGTCATGGAAGGTTACAGCGACGAAAATGTTTACAAGAGTCCTAAATTTTAAGGCTCTCATGTTTTAGAGTTTATTACCTAAAAGACGAAGTCCATTTTCCCACAAGTTTGATCCTTTCTGGTGAGTTTCTGAAGTAATAGAATTCCAAAACAGTTCAATAGCACCTTAAAACATTTGAAAGAAAGGATCTAAGAATTAGAAGTAGAGCATCCACAACTCAAGACATGCTTAATAAAAGAAAATTGATCCAATTATTTCTCTAGAGAGCATGAAAGGTTTAACTAACATCCAACTCATATGCATGAAATCAACATCCATTGGTCGAATTATTCGCTTCTCTCTGAAGCTTGAATTCATCTGCAGATTGTTTTTTGGACAAGGAAATATTACTCAGCTCCATGGCATCTTCTATCAAATGTGTCATGTTGATGTAAGATGACCCACCACCTTCCTCCATTGCTCGCTTTGCCTTCACTCCAAACTCTCTTGCTCTCTTTCTCCTCACTTCTCCTTCCTCACCTTCATCCATCAACCTTTCTATGACCTTCCTAATTTCCTCCATCTTCACCGCTTCCACAGCATCCTCCTCTTGCCCTGTGCCCCACTTAATACCCATCTTGACCTCAACGCTTACTCCAATCTCCAAAATGTTCACAATCATTTTCTCATTCAGGAATTGTTCTGCGAAAAGTGGCCATGTTATCATAGGCAAGCCTGCACAAATAGCCTCCGAAGTTGAATTCCAACCGCAGTGTGTTAAAAACCCCCCTGTTGATGGGTGTGATAGGATTAGTATCTGCGGCGCCCACCCTCTAATTATAAGTCCCCTATCCTTAATCCTCTCTTCGAATTCCTCCGAAAGCCATTGATCTATCTCGGCCAATTTTTCGCCGCTTTTGATTGCCCAAATGAATGATTGGTTCGAGGCCTCTAGGCCCAGTCCAATCTCGATCAACTGTGAAGTTGAAAGGGGGCAGATGCTTCCAAAACAGACATAGATAACAGACTTGGGACACCTTGAATTGAGCCAACTTAGGCATTGGTCTTCATTGATTGAGGTCTTGTTCCCTCTGTTCACCTTATCCAGTGTTTCCTTGTTACAAAGAGATACTGGCCCAACAGCCCATGTCCTCTTTCCGGTCGCCTTCCGGTACATGTCCGCATACTCCATCTCCAATTCATCAAAACTGTTTAGCACTACACCATCTGCTGAAGACTCTGCCTCTCTAATCTTGTCGTAGAGGTGCTTCATATCTGAATTGGTCACAAAGGAACCTGGAAGCTGGGCCTTTGTGATCTCGATCCTGTGGGACAGGCCAGGGATGAGAAATGGCTCGGACTCAGATCCAACACTTTCATGTGCATTGCAGTGTCTCACATTGTATGAGCACAAGAGAGAAAAAGAACTAGTCCCATGAAACACAAGTCTAGGAATGCAAAATTTCTGTGCAGTCTCACTTGTCCATGAAATAAACGTGTCTGAAATCATGCAACTTGGGAGGGGATGCTCATGCTCTTGGAGAAGTTTCTCCACTGGTTGTTGCAGCATCTCGATTGCAACAAAGAATTTTTTCTTCATATCGGCCGCAAAGGGTATCATGTCGATGTTCTCGCATCCATCGGGCAAGCCCGCCTCGAGGCATGGAAAGCGAAGCTCGACGAACCGAATTTGGAGATCACTGGAATTCACTGTCCGGTCCACGGTTGTTCTCAATCTAGCAGCATTGAGTGGAGTGGTGATGAAGGTGATGACCGCACCGCGTTGTGCTAATAGCTTGGCCATGTCCATCATGGGGATCATGTGGCCTTGGGCCATTATAGGAATCATAAGGAAGTGAGGCTGTTGGTGTTTTTGTAAAGAAGCCATGGCAATTTGGGTGATGGCCACTCTTTAGCAGTAAAGCTTAGGAAGACTAGGAATGGAGTGCCCACCACAAATTATGGGGTTTGAATTGGATTGGTTGGATATTGATAAATTCTGATTGCATCGCATTCTCAGTGAGTTCGATCAAATATACATAGTATCATATTAAGGACTTCATCCATTCTACTCCTATAGAGAAGGTTGCAAACATGTGGTTCCAACATCTGATGACATATGCGCGTACGTAAGTGTTTGGATTGCGGGTCAAATACAGATACTGTGAGTGTTACCTTTCTGGCATTATTAACACATTGTAGTAGTCAGTGTTTTGTGATCGTGTGGAAATCTGTCATTTGTTCCACCTGGGACCATAGATTGAATCTTGGTTAGACCACAGGTGGGTTGTCCCGAGTCAACTCAGTTTTTCTGCAAAACTAAGTAATATTTGGTGAAAGACTTGATTGATAATTAGGAATTTTGGTCAGAGTTGAGTTGACTCATTTGACTCGACCAAAGGCTGTGAATACTCAATTGACTCAACCGTAGGTTAATTATGAAGTCAAGCGTCAAGGTACTCATGTCCCAGGTCAAACCGGGCTAAGGTATATCTAGGGCCATCCCCAATTTAGAAAAACATAGGCCCATATCTGGCCCAAACATGTCAGGCCCGAGCCCGCCCATTTAGTCAGTTGGGCTAACTTGGGAAGCCTTCTGTCACTTGTTCAGGCTCTCTATTACTTGTTTGGGCAAATCAGTCACAAAACAATAGGCACTACTTATTTAGGCTGGGCCATGCTCGTGCTTTCTATCACAAAATCCTATCTCAGCCTAAACATAAAATGGGCCCAAACACATAAATCCACAGGCCAAACTTGGCTCAAAGTGCAGGAATGAAAAATTATTTGCAATTTTAGTTCACTGCTATGGATCCATCAGTGCAATATTGAAGAATTCTTCCGGAAAGAGTGGCCATGCTATCATGGGCACCCTATTTGAACTAGGGACTTTGCACCTACTAACTGAGGGCTTAAATAAGTTGTGAATGGATTGGATCTGATTGTATCAATTACTTTGGGAATGGTCCGTTGTGGGGCCCACTATCGCTGAATCACAGGGCCACATTTGTAATTTGATTGGTGGCTTTAGTTTGTACAAGTGGGATCCAAATCAAGAATGTGGTTGAGTAGGCCCAAGCCCGGCCCAATTCATTTTTGAGCCTAGAGTTTGGGGTCTCCCCGGCCTCGTGGATTTCAGGCCCAAGCAAAGTTCTTGTGCGTCGTCTGGCTTAGCCCCAGCCAAGCAATTTGGAGGTAGTGTTCTGTCATGTGGTTAGGTCGCCCTCTAACAGATGCTCTAGCAAAACAAGAGGCAGGTAGGCTCTTTCCTTAGAAAGCTTAATACTTTTCGCAATTTTAGTAATTTTGGTGGGGTTTCATTTTCTTGTTTGCCTGCTTTATTTTCATTTTTGGTGTTTTTCGCTTCTTCATCAATAAAGTGTTGAACATTGTTGGCCGATTTTTTTTTTTTTTTTTAAGGTCCTCAAATTTTAAAACTTGTTAGCTAAAAGAAAAGGTCAATTTTGGCACTTTTGGGTGCACATGTTCTTTTACGGTGCCCAGTCGTTCCTTCTAGAATCTCTGATACCATATTAAGTTTCATCCACTAACCATTCCTACAGAAACTTCCAAGCGTTAGTAGAGGCAACATTAATACTTTGCAATACTACCCCTCAGGTGGAGCCCACTCTTCAACAGAATCATGGTCTTACTTGAGTAAAACTGGGTTAGCTTGTATTTTAACTAGTTTTTGTAGGAGTTGAGTTCTTATTGGGGAGGTCAGGGTTCAACCCCCACCTCCTCCTTATATATTCATGCATGTGTATATGCGGGCTTTCTTTCCACTTCGGTGGGCTTTCTTCCCGGGTGTGTTGGGCTTTCTTTCCACTTCGGTGGGCTTTCTTCCCACTTCGATGGGCTTCATTCCCGTGTGTACAGGGCTCTATATAATTAAAAAAAAAAAAGGTCACAACCACTAAAGCTGGGGTAAAAAAAAAAAAGAAACTAGTTTGCACGCATCTTCAAAAAGTGGACCAAACATGTTAGAATTTGATCCAACCTTGTTTGACCACATGATATGAAATTATGAATCCACTTCATAAATTTCTCAAGTTCATTATCTCCTATGTGTTTGCATTGAGTTAAATAACAGTATAATTCAACTTGGGTCCATCCGTCAATATATTAGTTTCATGAAAGATCATTTGATATTAAGGGTCAAATAGATTCACACTGTGGCTAAGAATGAATATCAAATATGGATTTTTAAAAATTTAGTATCAAATAACCATTCCTCTTGCGTAAAAGAAAATATTATTTGATGCCCATTCTTGAAAAACAACCTTTTATCTTCTAATGTTATTAATTCTATAAATTCAAGTTCCAAATATTTTAATGCAAACAAACTGGCCTGTCTTGTTTTGGCTAGAATTTGATACTAACAATTCATTTGTCCTAGATTTTGATCACTGTCATTATTCTATTATTATGTCGATGAATGTCTACCATGCTCACTATCATCTTCTCATTGAAGAATTGTTCCACAAAAAATGGCCATGTTATCATAGGAATGCCTGCACAAATTGCCTCCAACGTTGAATTCCAACCACAGTGCGTTAAGAAACCCCCTGTTGATGGGTGTGATGGTAGTCAATACTATTCCTTTTTTACTTTTTATTCTTTGTTTTTGGCAAGTAGTCTATTCTATTCCTCGGGAAGAAATTATCTAACATTTGGTTCCAACATTACTACTCTACCTTAGTCCAATCTGAATCTCTTTCATTGGAAACAAGTGGTTCCTAATATGTTGTTTGGGCTAGTTGGGCTACTGGCCCTGAAATGTTACCAGGCTGAGCCATGAGTGTGATGGGTCGTCAAATATAAAAATCATTAATGGTGTGCATTAAGTAAGACTTTGCACCAATCTCTGTCTTGTAACTGTGGAAACCTTTGTCGTTTGTTCTACCTGCTACCATAAATTGAAACTTGGTTAAGACTCAAACGGGCAGGCTAGTCCGGGTCGACACAGAAACACATTCATTGTTCTGTACAACCGGAAGTCTAGATCATTTCATGTATACAAGAAACAGTAAGGGACCATTTGTTTTGGATTGAATTGAATTCAGTAAAAAATTAATCTAAGAAACCTCTTCCTAGCAGTGGTTAAAACTAGAGAAACAAAAAGTGAAGATCCATAAATAATGTTCAAATCATGGAAAATGAATTAAGGGAGGTGGTAAAGGAATACCCCATCATCAGCCCAGTCATTGAAATCCTAGGAATGTAAGGATCCCATCTATTACTCCAACTTACATTCTTTATCTCTCACATCTTTCATGTTTCTCTGTTGGAACTCATTTTAGCATGAATTGCTATGTACTTTTTTTTTTCTTTTATGTGCATGGAATTGAATACGTAGGAATTAATGTGACATTTCTAAAAGTGGTAAAAAAAAAAAAAAAAAAAACAAGCAAAGGTGAAGATCAATAAATGGCTATTAAATAATCTTCTTTTTAACAAAAATAAACCCAAGAGAAATGGAAACTGAATACCGGCGATGACTCTAGTTAATCAAATCCATGAAAAGTTGGAGCCCCATCTGCATAATCCAGAGTCCCATCTGTATCTCCCTCAGCTGTTTAATAATCCCTGATAGAACACATTTTAAAAACCATTGAAATAATGACTCTTGTTGGGTGGCGCATATAGAAGGGTTCTCTATGATAGGCGAATCCTGGTCTTCAATTAGTGATTAAAAATAAACTGCTAAGAGTGAAAATTATGGCAATGACCCATTCAGGGTTGATAGAGAATAGGTCCCATAATGAGTGTTTAGGATCTAACAAACTCACGGGTTTCTTGTCCATCATCCTCCCATGGATGGATGGCTAGATCACAGCGACTTAGGAATTTTCTATACACGCAGATGGGCCATTCAGAATCAGATGACTGTCTGGATCACTGAACTTTGTGAAACCGCTTGTAACATGAGTGAGCATTATAAACCTAATTTTCACAAGATTCATAGCTTCAGAATGTGTACAAATTTGTTGCTACCCAACCATACACCCCTGGCCCAAGCAGGCCCATAGGTCATGAGCTTCTGCTCTCTAAACTGGTCAGAACACAGAACTACAAGTACCCCCAAGTAATCAGAGATGTCAGGAGCACCACTCCACTCGGAGGTGAGCTTTGTGCGTGATGTCATGGATGATGCAAAAAATGCATAGTAGGAGTTTTAATGGAAAACAGTCTGCAGTGGGCTCACAAGGATGCACAGAGTCATGGCAGGTTACAGAGATGAAAATGTTTAAGAGTCCTAAATTTTAAGGCTCTCATGTTTCAGAGTTTATTACCTAACATACAAAGTCCATTTTCCCACAAGTTTGATCCTTTCTGGTGAATTTGTGAAGTAATAGAATGCCAAACAGTTCAATAGCACCTTCAAACATTTGAAAGAAAGGATATAAGAATTAGAAGTAGAGCATCCACAACTCAAGACATGCTTAATAAAAGAAAAATGATCCATGCCTCTCTATCCCTATTTCTCTAGAGAGCATGAAAGGTTTAACTAACATCAAACTCATATGAATGAAATCAACACCCATTGGTCGAATTATTCGCTTCTCTCTGAAGCTTGAATTCATCTGCAGATTGTTTTTTGGCCAAGCAAATATTACTCAGCTCCATGGCATCTTCTATCAAATGTGTCATGTTGATGTAAGATGACCCACCACCTTCCTCCATTGCTCGCTTTGCCTTCACTCCAAACTCTCTTGCTCTCTTTCTCCTCACTTCTCCTTCCTCACCTTCATCCATCAACCTTTCTATGACCTTCCTAATTTCCTCCATCTTCACCACCTCCACAACATCCTCCTCTTGCCTTGAGCCCCACTTAAAACCCATCTTGACCCCAACGCTTACTCCTATCTCCAAAATGTTCACAATCATCTTCTCATTCAGGAATTGTTCTGCGAAAAGTGGCCATGTTATCATAGGCATGCCCGCACAAATAGCCTCCAAAGTTGAATTCCAACCGCAGTGTGTTAAGAACCCCCCTGTTGCTGGGTGTGATAGGATTAGTATCTGCGGCGCCCACCCTCTAATTATAAGTCCCCTATCCTTAATCCTCTCTTCGAATTCCTCCGAAAGCCATTGATCTATCTCGGCCAATTTTTTGCCGCTTTTGATTGTCCAAATGAATGATCGGTTCAATGCCTCTAGGCCCAATCCAATCTCGATTAACTGTGCAGTTGAAAGGGGGCACATGCTTCCAAAACAGACATAGATAACAGACTTGGGACTCCTTGAATTGAGCCAACTTAGACATTGGTCTTCATTGATTGAGGCCTTGTTCCCTCTGTTCACCTTATCCAGTGTCTCCTTGTTACAAAGAGATACTGGCCCAACAGCCCATGTCCTCTTTCCGGTCGCCTTCCGGTACATGTCCACATACTCCATCTCCAATTCATCAAAACTGTTTAGCACTACACCATCTGCTGAAGACTCTGCCTTTCTAATCTTGTCGCGGAGGTGCTGCATATCTGAATTGGTCACAAAGGAACTTGGAAGCTGGGCCTTTGTGATCTCGATCCGGTGGGGCAGGCCAGGGATGAGAAATGGCTCGGACTCAGATCCAACACTTTCATGTGCATTGCAGTGTCTCACATTGTATGAGCACAAGAGAGAAAAAGAACTAGTCCCATGGAACACAAGTCTAGGAATGCAAAATTTCTGTGCAATCTCACTTGTCCATGAAATACTCATGTCTGAAATCATGCAACTTGGGAGGGGATGCTCATGCTCTTGGAGAAGTTTCTCCACTGGTTGTTGCAGCATCTCGATTGCAACGAAGAATTTCATCGCCATATCAGCCGCGAAGGGGACCATGTCGAGGTTCTCGTATCCATCGGGCAAGCCTGCCTCGAGGCATGGAAAGCGAAGCTCGACGAGCCGAATTTGGAGATCACTGGAATTCACTGTCCGGTCCACGGTTGTTCTCAATCTAGCAGCATTGAGTGGAGTGGTGATGAAGGTGATGACCGCACCGCGTTGCGCCAGTAGCTTGGCCATGTCCATCATGGGGATCATGTGGCCTTGGGCCATTAGAGGAATCATGAGGAAGTGAGGCTGTTGGTGTTCTTGTAAAGAAGCCATGGCAATTTGGGTGATGGACACTCCTTAGCAGTAAAGCTTAGGAAGACTAAGAATGGAGGAGCTTACTGCCTAGAGAGGAAGGTTGCAAACATGTGGTTCAAACATCTGATGACATATGAGCGTACGTAGTGTTAGGATTGCGGGTCAAATACAGATACTGTGAGTGTGACCTTTCTGGCATTATTAACACATTGTCGATGTCAGCGTTTTGTGAGAGCGTGGAAATCTGTCATTTGTTCCACCTGGGACCATAGATTGAATCATGGTTAGACCTCAGGTAAGTTGTCCCGAGTCAACTCAGTTTTTCTACAAAACTATGTAATATTTGGTGAAAAACTTGATTGATAAGGACTTTTGGTCAGAGTTGAGTTGACTCATTTGACTCGAGCAAAGGCTGTGAATACTCAATTGACTCAACCGTAGCTTAATCATGGCCCAAGTCAAACCGGGCTGAGGTATATCTAGGCCCATCCCCAATTTAGAAACATAGGCCCATATCTGGCCCAAACATGTCGGCCCAAGCCCTCCCATTTAGTAAATTAGGCCGACTAGGGAAGCATTCTATCACTTGTTTAGGCTCTCTATCACTTGTTTGGTTAAATCAGTCACAAAACAATAGGCACGACTTATTTAGGCTGGGCCATGCTCGAGCTTTCTATCACAAAATCCAATCTCAACCTAAACATAAAATGGGCCCAAATCTTGAACCCGTGTGGGGCCCAAATGCATAAATCCGCAGGCCAAACCTGGCTCAAAGTGTTTTTCGCTCCTTCATCTATATAGTGTTGAACGTTATTGGCCGAATTTTTTTTTTAAGGTCCTCAAATTTTAGAACTTATTTGCTAAAAGAAAAGGTCAATTTTGGCACAAGCTGCACCTTTCTGGTGAATTTGTCAAGTAATATCATGCCAAACATTTCAATGGAATCTTAAAAAATGTGACGGGAAGGATCTGATAGTTAGGAATATAGCATCCACCACTCAAGCCATACTTGGTAGAAGAAGAATGTTCCCTCTCTCCAAGAACATGAAAGGTTTAACTAGATCAAACTTAATACACATCAAATCAACATACACTGGTAGAAATATCAACTTGTCTCTACCTGAAGCTTGATATCACCAGCAGATTGTTTTTTGGACAAACAATTAGCACTCAGTTCCATGATATCTTGTATCAAATGTGTCATATTGATATAAGATGACCCACCTTCTTCCATTGCTGTCTTTGCATTCACTCCAAACTCTCTTGCTCTCTTTCTCCTCTCTTCTCCTTCCTCTCCAGCATCCATCAACCTCTCTACAGCCTTCTTAACCTCCTCCATCTTCACCAACTCCACAACATCTTCCTCTTGCCCCAGGCCCCATTTAATGGCCGCCTTGACACCGACGCTTACTCCAATCTCCAAAATGTTCACTATCATCTTCTCATTGAAGAATTGTTCCGCAAAAAGTGGCCATGTTATCATAGGAATGCCTGCAGAAATTGCCTCCAAAGTTGAATTCCAACCGCAGTGTGTTAAGAAACCCCCTGTTGATGGGTGTGATAGGATTAGTATCTGCGGCGCCCACCCCCTAATTATCAGCCCCCTGTCCTTAATCCTCTCTTCGAATTCCTCCGAAAGCCATTGATCTATCTCGGCCAATTTCTTGCCACTTCTAATTGCCCAGATGAACAATCGGTTTGAGGCCTCTAGGCCCAATCCTATCTCGATCAACTGTGATGGCGAAACGGGGCAGATGCTACCCAAACACACATAGATAACGGACTTGTGACTCTTAGAATTGAGCCAACTGAGACATAAGTCTTCATTGATTGAGTCCTTGTTCCCCCTATTCACCTTATCTAGTATCTCTTTATTACAAAGAGATACTGGCCCAACAGCCCATATCCTCTTTCTGGTCGCCTTCCTATACCTGTCTACATATTCCATCTCCAATTCATCAAAACTGTTTAGCATCACACCATCTGCTGCTAACTCTGCCTCTTCAACCCTGTCGTGGATGTGCTGCATATTTGAAGTGTTCGCAAAGGCCCCAGGAAGCTGGGCCCTAGTGATCTCGATCCTGTGGGGCAGGCCGCGGATAAGAAATGGCTCGAACTCAGATCCAACACTTTCATGTGAATTATAGTGGCTCACATTGTCAGAGCACAAGAGAGAGAAACAACTAGTCCCATGAAACACAAGTCTAGGAATGCCAAATTTCCTTGCAGTGTCATTTGTCCATGCAACACCCACGTCTGAAATCATGCAGCTTGGGAGGGGATGCTCCTGCTCTTGGAGAAATTTTTCCACCGGTTGTTGGAGCATCTCTATCGCAATGAAGAATTTCTTTGCCATATCACTCGTGAAGGGAATCATGTCAAGGTTCTCGCATCCATCAGGCAAGCCCGCCTCAATACATGGGAAGTGAAGCTCGAACAGCCTAATTTGGAGGCCGGAATTCACTGCCCAATCGACAGTCATTCTCAATCTTGTGGCATTTAGGGAAGTAGTGATGAAGGTGATGATCACACCCCGTTGCGCCAATAGCTTGGCCATGTCCATCATGGGGATCATGTGGCCTTGGGCCATTAGAGGAATCAAAATGAAGTGAGGCTGTTGGTGTTCTGGTAAAGAAGCCATGGCAATTTGGGTGAGGAACACTCCCTAGTAGTAAAGCTTAGGAACTACACAGGATCCTACCAGTACCACAAAGGGGATTTGAATTGGATTAGTTGGAAGTTAATAAGTATCGATTAGAAAACAGTGAGTCTGATACAGTTTGTTCTTCTACCAAAGAAAATTTTTTTGAAAAAAGGAGGTAGTCTATTCTATTCCTTTTTTACTTTTTTGTTTTTTGTTTTTGTTTTTGACAAGTAGTCTATTCTATTCCTTGGGAAGAATATTTCAAACTTTTGGTTCCCACATTACTACTCTACCTGAGTCCAATCAGAATCTCTTTCGTTGGAAATAAGTGGTTCCTAACATGTTTTTTTGGCTAGTTGGGACAATGACCTTGAAATGTTACAGGGGCGCTGAGCCAGGAGTGTGATGGGTGATAAGATTGCGTGTCAAATATAAAAATCATGACTGGTGTGCATGAGATAAGATTTTGCACCAATCTCTGTCTTGTACGAAACTGTGGGAACCTTTGTCATTTGTTCCACCTACTACCATAAATTGAAACTTTAAGACTCAGACGGGCAGGCTACTCCGAGTCATGAACTCAGAAACATAGTCATTGTTCTGTACAATTGGAAGTCCAGATCATTTCAAGTATACAAGAAACAAATGATGGAATTGAATTCCTGAAAAAATAAGTTCAACGTCTATCCAGCCGTGGTTAAAATTGGAGAAATAAAAATAAAGATTCATAAATAACCATCAAATCATGGAAAATAAAATAAGGGAGGTGGTAAAGGATCATCAGCCTTGTTATTGAAATCCTAGGAATGTAAGAATCCCATCTATGACTCCACCTCATTTCATTTATCTCTCACCTCTTTTTATTTCTTAGCTAGAACTCATTTTAGCATGAATTCCTTTGTACTCTTTTTTTTTTTTTATGTGCATGGAATTGAATACGTAGGAATTGTACGAGACTTTTATAAAAGTGGTAAATTTTATTTAAAAAAACAAAGGTGAAGATCAATAAATGGCTATTAAATAATCTTCTTTTTAACAAAAAATAAATCAAGGAGAAATGGAAACTGAATATGGGCGATGAGTCTAGTTAATCAAATCCATAGAAAGTTAGAGCCCCATCTGCATACTTCAGAGTCCCATCTACATCTACATCTACATCTCCATCTTTGCCTCTCACCTCTTTAATCATCCATGTTAGAATCCATTTTACCATAAATTATTAGGAGTTGAAATCCATGTGAAAAAAAATGCAGATGATAACATCTTCTTAAAAACATACAAACCTAGACAAAACAATGGTTTGGAATTGAATTCCATAGCTTGGGCAGGGCAGGCTTACTAACTTCAAAACAAAACTTCAGGCCTAGCTCTAACCCTCACACAAAGGCCCAAAAAATTCTGTCCAAGTCCACCAACAAAAAAGTTGAGAAGCCAAAAGGCCCAAGAGGTGGCGTTTATTGATCTCTCCCTCTCGGGTGGGCCTATTGATAGAGAATATTCTTTATCACCTATATGGTCCATTTGATTAAAGGATATAAAAATCATATTTCAAAACTTAATTGGACTTTGAAACATCCAGTTGAGTTACTTGGATTTGTAGAAAAACCACAGACTTAAGAGAAACTCGGTCCTGCTTGAGTGTTTCAAAATTCATGTTAACTCAGTAAATACTCGGTTGATTCGACCAAAATTAGATGCAGACCTAGTTGACTCAGTTAAGGCAGCTAAATTTCAAGAAATTATTAGAGAATTTCCTAGTTGATTGCGTGTGGGACTTCAAATCATTTTTGTCTTTTTTTAACTTGACCAATACCTACTCAAGTCATTGGAGAATTTGGATGGCCTCGGCCAGTAGCTTTTGGAGCCAACTTGTATTTGGTAGTTCTTGAAACTGTGATGTAGACAATTAAGTGTATGTGTTCATGGACTGGGTCTTTCGTGGGGAAATTGATTTTGATTAGTTTATGCCTTTAAGAATTCAAAAGGCTAAGGTGACTAGGACCATTGAGAAACGAACAAAATGAATAAAAGTATAAAAGAGTTACACATGTCTTGACATTTGAAGTCGTTTGGTTCAGGGATGGAAATGGGGTGGGCCCCATTTCAAGTTTTCTAATCAAAATCTGTCCCACCCGTGATGGGTCACTAGTATGTGATACCAAATGGACTTATTTGGACAGCAGTTGGGTCAAATTCAAAAGCTTCGAATTTTTATAATATATAAATGCATGGGAAAGAGTATCTTATGTTAATGCCCCAACAGTAACACCACTTGAACAATATTGATTTTATTTATATTTTTAGTAATAAATACATATATTATATATAGGGGCGGGCAGGTTAGATCAACAAATTCAAAGTACACTCCGTTCCAAGAAAACCACAGCCAACCCCGCCCTAATAGGAGCGGGTCCCAGCGGTCCTGTTTAAACCCAACCCATTGTCATCCTAGTTTGGTTTTAAAAGTCCAAAGAGAGTAGGGTCAAATTTGTGATATTTTCAGAGACGTGCACTTTCACCCTTCACTCTATAAATTCATTTAAAATATTGCAGATTCCATGGATGTGAATTCCACACCAGAAGACAAAATGTACATTGAGTTCGATGAAGCATAAAATCCACTGCTGCTTTTAGACCCGCCCCTCATAAAATAAGAAGGTTAAAGAACAATACCATGCAGTCTTGTGATGTCTCATGTGTGCCTTCTAATAACTCCAAAGCTCTCAATAGTAAGGACAAATTTTTACCTGTCAATCCACGAAAATATATAAAACATAAACAGAAATCTCAATATAGACCATGCATGTACAAGAATTCCCCACTCCTAAACACCACTTGCATCCTTATCCTCTTCAGAGTCGTCAGAATTTTCTTCATTAGCATGGTCCACCATATCTTCAATGAATAGTGCCAAATTCACATAAGAAGATCCACCATCTTCCATGGCCCTCCTTGCCTTGTTCCCTAACTCTCTTGCTCTCTTTCTTATCTCTTGTCCTTCCCCTCTTTCATCCATCAACCTCTCCACAGCCTTCTTCACCTGTTCCTTCTTCACCAATATTGCCTCAATCTCCTTCTCATGCCGCCATTTAAGCACGCCCTCCACGCCCACATTCACTCCAATCCTTAGAATTTCCACAATGAATTTTGCATTAAAGAATTGTTCTGCAAAGAGTGGACACATGATCATTGGCACACCAAAGGAGATACCCTCCAAAGTTGAATTCCACCCACAATGTGTCAAGAAACATCCGGTTGATGGGTGTGATAAGATTAGTAGCTGTGGCGCCCACCCTCTAATTATGAGTCCTCTATCATTCACCCTCTCTTCAAACCCCTCTAATAGCCATTTCTCTATCTCGGACTTCTGTCTCTCTCCATTTCCCCCAGTGACCAAAATGAAGGGTCGGTTTGACGCTTCTAGGCCCAGCCCAATTTCTACAAAATGCGAGGGGGTTACCCGATTCTGGCTCCCAAAACAAGTGTAAACGACTGAATTGGGCTTCTTCGAATCGAGCCACCTCGAGCATCGGGCCTCATTGATTGAGGCCTTGTTCCCTCTCTCTACCTGATCCAATGTTTCGCTGTTGCATAATGACACTGGCCCAATGCTCCATGCCTTCAATCCGGTCGCCTTTTGGAACCTGTTGATATATTCAGGTTCTAATTCATAGAAGCTGTTGATTATTGCACCGTAGGCCGCTGATTGGGACTTGAGAAACTTGTCAAACATTTTTTCTAAGCGCGGATTATCGAGTAAGTGCTCTGGAAGTTGGGCTTTGGTGATCTCAACCCGATCGGGAAGGCCCGGGATCACAAAAGGATCCGATTGGGAGGTGGCACTTTCATATGGCTTGTAATTGATCACATTGTAGATACTCAAAATAGAGAAGCAGCAAGGCCCATGGAACACAATCCTTGGTATGCCAAACTTCCGGCCGGTGTCGGAGGTCCATGGCAGGCACAGGTCTGAGATGATGCAGATAGGAAGTGGATCCAGTTCTTCGAGAAATCGTTCCACTGGCAGCTGAAACCACTCTGTGGCCGCAAAGAAATTGATTGCTACCTCTGGTGAAGGGAGCAAGTCAAAGTTTTCGCATCCCTCTGGTAGGCCCATATCCAGGCATGGGAATGGTAGCTCTACTAATTGGATCTGGAGGCCCGATTGTGAGGCCCGATCAATGACAGCCTTGAATCGAGAGGCGTTGAGCGGCGTAGTGATGATGGTGATGGCCACGCCGCGATTAGCGAACAAGCGGGCCATATCTATCATGGGGATCATGTGGCCTTGGGCCATTAGGGGGATCATGAGGAAGTGAGGCTGAGGTTGGGCTTCTGATGCCATTGCACTTCTAAGAGATTGGAGAATCCACCAGGTTCTGATAAGGAGGAAATGCTTGGGACAATGCAGATACTACTATCCAATACTTTGCAATGTACGTGTCTGGTGTTTATAAGATAAGGCCTACTTTGGCTAAACTCTGATGCAAGCTTGGAAGTTTGTTCTTCCAAACACCAAACAAATAGTATACTGGGACTTTAGTGGGGCCATTTGTTCATCAATGTGGTCCACTGATCAATTAGGCCCAAGATGGAGTTGGGATACTATGAAAATCGATCTACATTGCGAGATCCAATCAAAACCATAGAGGTCATGGAGCTGTGATTATTCAGATACAACCATTTCCTATGCTAGGGACCCTTGTTTTATAATGAGGTAGAATGATCCATTGGGCCTCACTAAGAACGGGGTTGCTATGAACATCGTTCCACACTAAAAGATCCAAACCCTTAGATCAAATGCTTAGAAACAAACTCTTGAAAGAAAAGCACAAAAATAGCCATAAAAATATTATCAGAGAAACTGTCAGCGATATTATGAAAATATTACAAATATTATCAGAGATGTTAATTTCCTAATAATGTCATGATCTTTTCAACATATGGCAAAGTTAAAAGCACAACAAATATATAATTTTATAAGAAAAAAATGGTAATTAAATTTATTAGAATTTATAAGAGAAACGAATCTTAACATGAATTTACATTTAATTTTGTATTTTAATTATGTAAAATCAATTTATTTGCACAACATTATCATGGTAATATCCTCAGAAAACCACAAATTTGATAATATTCCGACATTTTCCCATTTGATAGTTTTTTGAAGAAAATATTTGTGGCAATGATCTATCAAAAATAAATAAATAAATAAAATCCGTTTTGGGTGACGTATTGGATTACATTAGCTTGAAGTGTTAGGTTCGTGTGATTGGTCACACAACCCACATGGAGCATGAGTTGCGTGGATGGACACTGCCTGTAGAAGAGTTCCAACCGTCCGAATAAAAGAGGTCATCACTGGTGGGCCATGGCCGATAAGCTGCCGAGGGGATGCCTCTAATGTAGACTCAATGGTGGCAATGGGTCGGGTTCTGGCCGCGATGAGCACAACGGCTCAATCCGACCCATTTATATATTAATCAGGTTGAACATGTCAACTTAGGAGTGACGTTAATTAACAGGTTGTGCTCAGGTTAGTTGGTGGGTCTTACTGTACTTAATCGGATTGGGTGTGGTTCAAATAGTGAAAAAGAAGATTATGTTAGAAATGTCAACTTGAACCTGAACTATAGGTTGGGTTGATGGGTTATGTTAGGAGTTCCACCTCCTTATTCTAGAGTCCTTACTCGCTACTTTTTTCCCTGAGCGTGGTCAGTTGCCACTAATTAGACGGCTTGGATTGTCTTAACGTTGTAAGTTTCAAGGTCCGAGATAACGGCCATGGATGATATGGATGGTTAAAAATGGAAGGCCCACAAGAATACCATGTCCATGGGCCGGTGCTGATACCCTAGTAATTTATTTTATTTTATGTTTTTTGGGTAGAAGACCCTAGTAGTTGTTGGCCGTACAGTTTAAAGACTCGGAAACTCGATTGAACCCAGATGGCTAGACTAGTAACTCACATGAGTCCAGTCTGAATTCTAACCGTTAGATCTGGTCAAACCGGGAGTCGGCCATTGCTGACATCACTGAGGACGTCGCCAACCCGACCTGTACCCTGACCTGGGAGATCACCGTTTCACATGGTGCTTCAGACCACCATATGAAATGTCATTGTCCCCCACCTAAAGTTGGCGACCGAGAGACAACTTTTCCAATTTTTTGACTTTTCTCTCTGCAGCAGCGGCCTGTGGACTGGAGAGTCCCCTTCTCCTCTGCTGCAACTGGGAACAAGACCGAACACTTGTTCTGGGGATTCTTCTAATTCGGACGACGTCGGTGATCTCCTCTTCCGGTGAGTATCTGCAAAGACGAGACCAAGCAGAAATCCTGCAAGAGCACGTGCAGATCGACTCCGTTCTTCAACAGCTGTTTTTGTACAGTCATTGTTCGACTCTTGTATTTTTTTAGGGGTTAATTTCTATCTCCTCTTCTTAATGATACCACTATTTGCCTTGTAGCAGAATAAACAAAGGTAGCAATGAAGAGAGAAGGAAAATTGAGTTAGACCCAAGTCAGAACTGGGATTTACATAGGTACTTCACATTTATGGATGATTCAAATGGATAGGATACAATAATTCAAAGGGACATCCTTACCTACAATGTTACCTTTAACAGACCCAGATGATGAGCAGACAATTTAACACTCTGTACATTGGTCTTGGGTTGTCTGATTCACATTACTCTCAAAAACCATGATAGGCCATGATTTTCTCAATTAAGAGTGTCATGTTGATGTAAGATGAACCACCTTCTTCCATTGCTCTCTTTGCCGTCTCCGCCAGCTCTCTTGCTCTCTTTCTCCTCTCTTCTCCTTCCTCTCCTTCATCCATCAACCTCTCTACAGCAGTCACAATCTCTTCCTTGTTTACAATCTCCCCAACCTTCTGTTGCCCCCAGTCGACAGTGGCCTTAGCGCCAGCACTTACAGCAATCCTTTGTACTTGCACAATCCACTTCTCAGTGAAGAATTGGTCAGCGAAGGCCGGCAATGTTAGCATTTGTACACCTGCACAAATGCCCTCCAACGTCGAATTCCAACCACAATGCGTTAAGAACCCTCCAATCGCTGGGTGCGATAGGATTAGTATCTGCGGTGCCCACCCTCTAATTATCAGCCCCCTCCCCTTGACCCGCTCTTCGAACCCGTCCGACCAATTTCTTACTTCTGTGGACATATGGCTGCTATGCCTGATCACCAAGATAAATGGCCGGTTTGAAGCTTCTAAACCAAGCCCAATCTCTATCAATTGTTTAGGAAAGAAATTAGATACAGTCCCAAAACAGGCATAAACAACAGAATTCGCCTTCTTCGAATCGAGCCAAGTCAAGCACTGGCTCTCACTGATGGAGGCCTTGTTCCCTCTCGCCGCCTTGTCTGATGTCTCCTTGTTGCAAAGGGACACTGGACCTATAGTCCATACCTTCTTGCCAATGGTCTCTTGGTACTTCTCTACATATTCCGGCTCCAATTCATTGAAGCTATTTGACATTACACCATAACATGTGTATTCAGCTTCCCTCATTCTATTGCTTTGTTCTTCGGAGACGGATTTTCCACGTACCTCGACCGGGCATTGTGCCTTTGTTATCTCGATCCGGTGATGCAAGCCAGGCACCACAAAGGGCTCGTGCTCGGAGGCCACCCTCTCAAAAGGCCTGTATCGGTGCAAGTTGTGTGCGAATAAGAGAGCATAGCAACATGTGCCATGGAACACAAGCCTTGGTATCCCAAGCTTGCGAGCTGTCTCCGACGTCCATGGGAAGCACACATCTGATATTATGCAATTTGGGACTGGCTGAATCCCTTCCAAGAACTGTTCTACTGGTTTTTCTAGCAAATCCAATGCAGTAAAGAAATTCTTGTATAAGTCTGGTGAGGCCCCTAAGGGAATGCTGTCAAAATTCTCACATCCGTTGGGTAAGCCTGCTTCTCTAGATGGAAATGGGAGCTGGACTAGTTGAATTGGGAGGCCTGACTCGATGGCCTGATCGATGGTGGTCATCAATCGGGCAGCGTTAAATGGAGTGGTGATGATGGTGGCGAGCACGCCACGCTTCGCGAACAAACGGGCCATGTCAACCATGGGGATCATGTGGCCTGGGGCCATTAGAGGAATGAAGATGAAGTGAGGCTGATGGTGTTTTTGTGAGGCCATGGCACTCTGGTAACTTAACTTGAAGGAGTGAGAGAAAAATAGGACTTATTGGCAGGAACCCTTTTGGGGGTGAATGGAGATTATGGTAATGGGACTGGCTGGCCTTTTATATTGAACTTGAAAGAGTGCACTAGAGACAGTTCTTGACGAGGAGCTCTGTTGAGATAGAAAACAGGGAAGAGGATTGGAGGGAGGGAGGGGGGAGGGAGGGAGATATATGGATTGAAGTGATCCAATCACCATCAAGAGGAAAAGTTCAAAGGGTGATAAGAATGGAGCGCTGAGGAGATGGGGGCCTCTTATCTTGAGAGCGCCGAGGGCTTAGTCTACTGTTCTGGTCTTCTGGATGCCCCCACACTTGAGGTCAAGCCAACCTTTATTGACCTGATGCATTGCATGACTGTTGCTGATTTCACATATTACCTGTTTCCAACCCAATTAATGGCTCTTTTCACCCCATCTTTATAGCAGCCGTCAACTATAATTTGCTTTGAGGGGATGCTACAACCATTACAAAGACTTCTCGTGACACATGCCCTTGCGTAGGCTGAAATGGCCTTTTGTGTTTTCATCTCAGTGGTTATAAATCGATATCAAGCAGAGATTGGTACGAATAAAAGGCCAAGAATTTGAAGATAAAATCCTTTAGATAAGGGGGAAGGGTGGAGAAAATTTTTCTGACGCTAAGTGAGAATACATGAATTGCCTCATTTTGAAGCATTTTTCATAATATATATTTGGAAGTGTGAAATGAATGAGAGGTTTTTAGGGCCTTTTCACATTTTCATTTAATAGAAAATACAATCCAATTACTTACTTTTGATGGTTTTTCTCCCTCCCATGAAAATAAATTCCACTAGAATATCAATGCATTCTGTTTCACCTTTCACCCTCTTCAAACTATTCACTTCATAGGGGTTGTTTGTTTGTATTTATTTATATATGTAAATAATTTATATGTAACCATTATTTATATTTGTGTCAATTTATGCATGTAGTGTCTAAGTAGGATATAAAAATGAGGTCATTTTCGGTCCTCAATAGTGTTGATAAATGGCTCAATTCAGGCCTCACTCTCATGCAGCAAATGTTGACAAAGAGAGGAGCCCAGCCACCATTGTTGACTTCCTACATGGCACTGATTGCAGCCGATTTTTTTGCTATGATGACCTTCACATGGCACTTTTCAGGTGGTGCATAGGTCGGGATGGAAATGACTCTGATTCTTTGATTACTGGAAGTTTCAATCTGTTAAAAATTGGGTTTGAATCTTTTTTTAGTCCTAGATAAGTAAATAAGTCTTGGTCTGGTTTCACTTTGGCTCGGACCCGTAGACCTTAGACCCAACATATTACTTTAATTTTCAAAAATTTCGCCTAAAAACCATATATTTTTTTTATATTATTCTCCACTTAGACCTAGACCCAGATCCAAAACCGTTCCACATATGGCTCTAGTTCCGATACCGGAGCCAAGAAACTGGTTCCGAAATAGCTTCCGGTCCGGATCCGGTTCTAGCTTCTCATTAACATTTCTAGGTCCACATGGATCCGGACAGGAACCGACCCATTTACAACCCCATGCATAGGGTGCATGTCAAGTTGTCTCCTGGCCCGTTTGGTAATTTTACTTTTAAAATAAAGTGAAGTGAAGTGAAATAAAGAGAGAGAATAAAATATAAGTGAGTTATGATGATATTTTATTTTTAGTTGTTTGAGATAGAATATTTTTGAATTTTTGCATGGGAAATGAAGTTTTTTTGTCTTTTAGTGAATAAAGGTAATTGCTTTTTTATTTTTTTTTAAAAAGTTGTATGGATTTTTGAATTAAAGTGCTTTTGATTTGATGTTTAATTTTACTTGACTTGACTTTACTTGACGAGTAAAATTACCATACGGGCCCAAAATTAGAACTCTAATAAAAGAAGGGAGGCTACGGAGTGGAAGAAGGGGAAGAAGAAGGACAAAAAAGAGGATAAGAAAATGTAAAATGTAGTCTCTCTTGGCAGTGGTGTTCCCTACACCACGCAGAGAGGAGAGAGGTTCTGAGTGAACAGTGGGATTGGGACTATGAGAGAAATCTCATATGTAGTATATACCTCCTCTTGTATCTCCTCTATGCCATCTTTCCCGTGGACATAGCCCTCAATGGGTAAACCATGTAAATCCTCTGTGTCTCTCTTTCTTGTGTGTGGATTGATTACATGTGGTCGTGTGTCGTTGCATCTAGACCATCGATCACTAAAATTTTCGCTGCACTACTTTTCTCAATAAGTGGTATCAGAGCCCACCACAAGGATTCCACACAACAAATAGTTGTGTAAATGAATCACACCCTAAGAATGCAAAAGGCGCTTTGAAACATGATGATTTTTTACTTGTGGGGGCCATCAATGCTTTTATTTTCTTCATTCATGTAGGTCCCATATTTGTAATCCAAACCGTTCAATTTCTTTATTGAACTCCCTAACCCAAGAGTTGGAAGCTGATTATCTTAAGTCTTCATAAATTTTGAGTAACTTATGAAAAAGCCCAAAACTATATATATCTGATTTTCTGGACATTTGTAGCCCCCAATTCATGTTCCAAACCGTTCAATATTCTTTTATTAATGATAAACATCAAGATGTAAAATCTAATGTCTTCATTTTTCACGAACTTTGAGAAAATTGTGAACAAAAAGGCACAAATAAGCCCAAATACATCTAGAACTATAGGAAATGGAATATAAAAAAGTGGTTCAGATCGAGGACGTTAGATACTTGGAATTTTTGGATCATCCAAAAGGCTAAAATAATTCAAACGGATAACCTTACCTACAGCGTCACCTAACAGAACAACCCAGATTGCCCCTGCCTAAGAAAGACGAGAACAACCCAAATGACCTCCATACAATTTAACACTCTGTACAGTGGTCTTGGGTTCTCCGATTCACATTACCCTTTAAAACATGGTCCATGAGTTCCTCAATTAAGAGTGTCATATTGTTGAAAATTGAACCACCTTCTTTCATTGCTCTCTTTGCCTTCTCCCCCAACTCTCTTATTCTTTTTCTCCTCTCTTCTGCTTCCTCTCCTTCATCCATCTACCCTACAGCAGTCACAATCTCTTCATTGTTTACCATCTCCCCAACCTTCTCTTGTCCCCCAGTTGACAGTGGCCTTAGCACCAACAGTTACACCAATCCTTTGAATTTGCACAATCCACTTCTCATTGAAGAACTGCTCGGAGAAAACGGGCAATGTTACCATTTGCACACTTGCACAAATGCCCTCCAACGAAGAATTCCAACCGCAATGCGTTAAGAACCCTCCAATCGTTGGGTGCGATAGGATTAGTATCTGCGGTGCCCACCCTCTAATTATAAGGTTACTTCCCTGCACCTGCTCTTCGAGTCCATCCAACAAATTTTCGACTTCTATGGACATATCGCTGCTGTGCCTGATCACCCAAATGAATGGCCGGTTTGAAGCTTCTAAGCCCAACCCAATCTCCATCAACTGCAAAGGAAAGACACAGGATGCAGACCCAAAACACACATATACAACAGAATTCTCCTTCTTCGAATTGAGCCAAGTCAAGCACTGCCTCTCACTGATGGATGCCTTCCCTCTCGCCGCTTTGTCTGATGTCTCCTTGTTGCAAAGGGACACTAGCCCTATAGTCCATACCTTCTTGCCAATGGCCTTTTGGTACTTCTCAACATATTCTAGCTCCAATTCATAGGAACTTTTTGACACAACACCATAAAATATGCCTTTGTTATCTCGATAGGTGATGCAAGCCAGGCACCACAAAGGGCTCATGCTGGCAGGGCATGCTCTCAAAAGGCTTGTATTGGCGCAAGTTGTGTGCAAAAAAGAGAGTAAAGCAACATGTGCCATGGAAAACAAGCCTTGGTATCCCAAGCTTGCGGGTTGTCTTCGTTGTCCATGGGAGGCACATGATATCTGAAATTATACGACTTGGGACCGGCCGAATCCCTTCTAAGAACTGTTCTATTGGTTTTTCTAACAAGTCGAGCGCAGTAAAGAAATGATAAAGCAAGTCTAGTGAGGGGATGCTGTCAAAAGTCTTGCATCCATCAAATAAGCCGGCTTCTCTGGATGGAAATGGGAGCTGTACTAGTTGAATTGGGAGGCCTAGCTCAATGACCTGATCAACAATGGTCTTGATTCGGGTGGTGTTGAAGGGGGTGGGATGATAGTGGTGAACACACCATGCTTCGCGAATAAGCGGGCCATGTCGACCACGGGGATAATATGGCCTTGGGCCATAAAAGGAATGAAGATGAAGTGAGGGTGATGGTTTTTTTGGGTGGCCATGGCACTCTGGTTACTGAAGTTGAAGAGTGTATGAGAATAAAATAGGACTTTGATTGGGAGAGGGACCTTTGTTTTCTGGGGATTACATCAATGGAGTGAACTAAATGGTGTTTATAGAAGCTGCCTATTGTTTTTGGCTCTGATTGATACAACAACCATAACTAATACCTGTTGTGACATATGTTCCTACATAAGTTGAAAAGGACTTTTTTTCCTCTCATTGGTTGCATCGGTATCCTATAGGGTTTGTCATGGGAAAAAAGTTAAAACACTTGGAAGACACCAGATTATTTGGAAGCAGATTGTAGATGAAAGGAGGAATCTGATCAGGGTAGAAGTGAGAGAGGGCATGAATTGCCTTAATTTTGAAGCATTTTTTGTATATTATTTATTTTAGAGAAGAATTTCACCTATATTTGGTTCATCTCCGGGGCCCACTTGGGTGCATTCCTATCATTGGAATAGGATAGATGGACAGGTCTCTTGGCATAGAAGGGTCGTGCAAAAATTCAGCACCATCAGTTTATTCCTGGCACTTGATTAAAGTTTAATTATCTTTTAAGTACCCATAGGTTTTTTTTCTTTTTCTTTTTAGAGATTCAGTCAATCATGTGTAGAGATTAGATGAGTATAAAATTGAGCATGCTGTCGCATCATGAGGGGATAAAAACATGAAATGAGCTGCAATGATCAAAGTGGCCCCCAAGAGCTGGATTGTACATACGGTCAGCTTGTAGGAGCGAATCCTCCTTTATTTTGAAGTGTGAAATGCATGCGAGAAATGTGTAATTTTAAGGGCTATTTTGACATTTTCATTTAGCAGGGAATATAAGCTAATATCTGACTAATTGTAAATAACTTAAATAAATCGCACTAGACATAGGAAATTTTGATGCCCACACTTTTTTGTACATTCTCTTTGACCTTATACCCTCTTCAATCTTTTATTGTCTTGGGATGTAGTTATGAACAATAGGGGTGCACAAAAAATTCGTCGATCCGTAAATCCGATCTGATCCAATCCGATCCACGGATTTTTATCTGATCCGAAGGTAAATGGATTGGTGAAGGATTGAAAATTTTGTAATCCGTTAGTAACGGATCGGTGGTAGATTTCACTCTCAATCCACGGATTCAATCCGATCCGATCCGTTGACATTAATTGTAAATAAAAATATACATAAGTGGTCTAAATATAAATTAAGATGTCTAAATATATAAAAAAATTAAGGGGACAAAATGTAATTCCCTACTAACCTTTATCTCCAAAATCCTATCCTCATTTGTGGCTTCATCTCCCAAACCCATGTTCTTACACTATTTTGTTGATTAGATCTCTTTTTGTTGTAATATTGAAAAAAACAACTCTTTGTATTGATCAATTGGTAATTTGTATTTGTAATTTGTATTTTTTTGTGGATTGTTAGCTTGTATGTTGAATTTGTTTACAACATGTTTGATAGATTTTTTTTTTATATAAATTAGACTGAACGGATTGAACTGATTAATCCGATCCGATCCGTTCCTCCACGGATTGGATCGGGTCAGATTTTCACTGCCACGGATTGGTGACGGATTTTAAATCCGTCAATCCGTAGGTAACGGATTGGTGACAGATTTGACCAAATCCGCACCAATGCTATTCGTGTACACCCCTAATGAACAAGTCAAACTCCTTTAAACAAGAATGGGTTTCACAGTTATTATAATGTGGACGCTATGCAACTAAAGATTCTTTAAAGGAGTAGTGCTAAAGAGATGAGGGTGAATGATCTAGTAGGAAATGTAGATTAGAACGAAGCTTTTCTAAGATTTAACTTATTAAGTTAATGAGTGAACAAAGAGGAGATTATTTGATGTCACCTAGATCTTCAATTTTAACCCATTCAATGAGGTGAAGTACTAGAATCCTAGGAAACTTTGATCCCCTTCAAACAAGCGGGCCTTGATGAGTAGGACGCCCATAGTAAACCATGAATCCTTTTGTGGCATGGCATAGAGAATTGGTTACCAATATTCATCATTTACTCCATTACTCAATGATTCCCATAAAAAAAAAAGGGAGTTTCATGGGGAGTGTGAGTATCCCTTAAACCTCTATCCAATGACTGAGAGAACAAATATAAAAGTTTTTTGACAGGGCCTTGACTCAATATATCTTTTTAATTTTTTTTACTAAATTACCTATATCTCGACTCTCAGGTGATATCGCAAGCATCCCATGATATCATAGGATGATTGGGTTAAAACCTGTGCACATAAACCCTTTTCTTTAATATTTGGTTCATCTTCTTTCCAAGCCTTTTACGGTTGTCCATTTTCTCTGGATCTTATCGTCAAGTGTAGAGAGAAAATTCTCCTTGAAGGAGCTATGATTAACTTAAAAAAAAAGAGAGAGCAATTATGTAAGAAGTATAGAAGAATTTCAAGATAATTGGGATGCAACGGCCACCCTCATCCACCTTAGTTTTGCCCTGTGCCCTGCTTGTTTAGCATGATAAATTTCTATAGCATTGTTTGAAATCCAAGTACGAAAAGCTAGAATAGAATTTATATTTATAGTAATAATGGTTTAATTGCGATACAATTGTGATATGTGTGTAGGCCAACATATCTTAAAACCATGATCAATCTTAAATCCTACAAGGTTTAATATGTAAGACTTTTCGAATAAATAAACCATAATACGTAAAAGAGATAAATATAGGTGCCCCTTGACAAGTTTACATTTTGGGTACTTGAGACGGTTTGGAAACCTCGGATGGATGTCTATTTGAATCAACTTTAGATTTTATTTTTTACTTTTTTTTTAGATTTAGAAAAAAGCGAGAAGCAAATTAAATCCATGAAGGTCTAACGAAATCAGACTTTTTTTTTATATCCTTACCTACAATGTTCCCAAATAGAACAAAATAATGAAGAAACTGATAAAATGATGAGCATACAATTTAACAATATTTACCCTGGTCTTACGTTGTTTGATTTGCATTACCCACTAAAACATGGTCCGTGAGTTCTTCAATTAAGTGTGTCATGTTGTTGTAAGATGACCCACCTTCTTCCATTGCTCTCTTTGCCTTCTCCCCCAACTCCCTTGTTCTATTTCTCCTCTCTTCTCCTTCCTCTCCTTCATCCATCAACCTCTCTGTAGCCGTCACTATATCTTCCTTCTGTACAATCTCCCCAAACTTTTCTTGCCCCCAGTTGACAATAGCCTTAGCACCAACACTTACCCCAATCCTTTGAACTTGCACAGTCCACTTCTCATTGAAGAATTGCTCCGCGAAGACGGGCCATGTTAGCATTGGTACACCTGCACAAATGCCCTCTAATGTTGAATCCCAACCGTAATGCGTTAAGAATCCTCCAATCGCCCGGTGTGATAGGATCAGTATCTGCGGTGCCCACCCTCTGATTATAAGGCCCTTCTCCTTAACCCGCTCTTCGAGTCCCTCCAACCAATTTTCTACTTGTGTGGACGTATCTCTGCTGTGCCTGATCACTTAAATGAATGGTCGGTTTGAAGCTTCTAAACCCAGCCCAATCTCTATCAATTGTGAAGGAAAGACATAAGATACAGACCCAAAACATGCATAAATGACAGAATTTGCCTTCTTTGAATCCAACCAAGTCCAGCACTGGCTCTCTCTGATGGAGGCCTTGTTCCCTCTGGCCGCCATGCCTGATGTCTCCTTGTTGCAAAGGGACTCTGGCCCTATAGTCCACAACTTCTCGCCAATGACCTCTTGTTACTTCTCTACATATTCAGGCTCCAATTCATGGAAACTATTTGACACAATACCATAACATGTGTTGTTGGCCTCCTCAACTCTACTGCTGTGTTTGTCAAAGTAGGATCTTCCAACTATCTCGATCGGGCATTGAGCCTTGGTTATCTCAATCTGGTGATGCAAGTCGGGCACCACAAATGGCTCATGCTCGGATGCCACGCTCTCAAAAGGCCTGTATTGGCGGAAGTTGTGAGCGAATAAGAGAGCATAGCAACATGGGCCATGGAACAAAAGCCTTGGTATCCCAAGCTTGCGAGCCTTTTTCGATGTCCATGGGAGTAACATATCTGAAATTATGCAGTTTGGGATAGGCTGAATCCCTTTTAAGAACTGGTCTACTGGATTTTGTAGCAAATTGAGCACAGTGAAGAAATTACTCACTAGTTTTGGTGAGGGGATGTTGTCACAATTCTTACATCCATCTGGTAAGCCTACTTCTTTAGTTGGAATTGGGAGGCGGATAAGTTGAATTGGGAGGTCTGCCTCTTTGGCCCGATCGATCGTGGTCATGTACCTGACCACATTGAAGGTGGTGGTGGTGATGGTGGCAAGCACTAAGCAGGCCATGTCGAACATGGGGATCATGTGGCCTTAGGCCATTAGAGGAACGAAAATAAAGTGAGGCTGATGGTGTCTTTGTGAGGCCATGGTACTCTGGTCGCTTAAGTTGAAGAGTGGGAAAAGAATAGGATTTTGACTGGGAGCAAACTTTGTTTTCTGGGGATTACTTCGTGATAGGCTTAGGCCTGAATGGTGTTTATAGAAGCTGCTTCTTGTAGTTGGCTCCAACGGATACAACAACCATTACCAACTCCTGTCCTGACATATGCAAATGCATAAGTTGAAAAGGACTTTGTTTCTTCTCATTGGTTGCACTTACACCTGCAGAGATTGAATTTGAACAAAAGTCAAAAGATTGGAGTCAAAATATCATTTGGAAGCAGATGAAAGTCAGAATTTGATCCGGGAAGAAGTGGGAATGCATGGAATTTGGAGCATTTTTGTATATTATTTGTTTCAAGGAATAATTTCGTTTTCACACAATATGCCTTCAAGACTGAGTGAGTTCAGATTAGTCCCGGGGCCTCCCACTTAACCTCTGTTGATTGAGTTGGGTCCGGTTCCCCTGTAGTGTCTCTCTTGCACGCTTTCTATGAGTGGGATGTGTAGCTTATATTATCATAATTGGGACCATTTAAGATGAATATCATCCCTCCAATGTTGAAGAAAATTTAAGCTTGTAAGAGACGGAACATGGGATTAGGACTGGGTTGGCTAATAGCACAATGGTATACCATTCAGGTGGTCCTAGTGGCAGACCCTGGATTGTCATCCGAACGAGGCTCACCGAACCAAGTTATTTAGGTTTTGAGGCAAAATCCAAAATTTTCATTTGGGTTTTGGGGTTGGATGTAGGACTTTTATATAGATTTTGAAAGTGCACCAAAAGTTTAATATGGGTTTTGGAAGAGAGCCGAAGTCTGACGGGCGACCGCCCCCAATTTTATTTGCCTGAGTCCGCCCTTGATCGGGCCGTAGTAGAGCTGGGGTGCAGTAACAAAAGCAAAATGGGTTAGTGGTTTTAGAAAGAAGGCTAATGAATATATAGATTCTATAAAATGCTACTTTGTTTTCTTATATGTGGTTAAGTTTTAGTTGTGCTAATATTAAAGAGATTGAAGAAAAATTAAAAGCAAGCATTAATTGACATTTTGCCATTGGCTCTCTCACTGGAAGCTCTAGTGAACATATCAGATGATCGTTCAAAATAGTCGAAAGCACATGTAATCTTCTAAAAACAAAAAAACAAAAAAAAACACGGTGAAGGTCTAATTTTATGGTCATTTCTTGAATGATTAGGACTTTTATTTTTTGAAAGTTAAGGCCCCACTAGGGGTTGATCGCTAACGAGAAAAATCCACCACCACAGCCGCACTTTGTGGGGCTTTGGTGGCTTCCAAACCCTCGACCACCACTTAATATTTCAGAATGGACACCATTTCTTTGCTCCCAAACCCTCTACCACCCGAAAGCTTGGACACCACCAAGTCATCACCGGGAGCCTCTACTAGGATTCGAATCGGACACCTCCAGGACTTGTTGTTTGTTGTGCATAAAGAAGTGCTTGCAAGCCCATAGTGCTCCTTGAACACTATGCCAAGTTAGGAAATAATAAAAATAATACCAAATAGACATTACGACTGTGGCTTACTACTTCAACTGGTATGATAAATTTTCTTCTTTTCTTTTTTTTACTAATTGAATCAAATAATACCAAACAATCTATTCGTAAAGAAGTATAATTCAAACAACTCTATCTCAAACAGTTATATTTGAATAAGCTCTATTTTAAATGGTCCAAACTTGTCGTTAGTGCCCAATTGGCTGATCATTCTTTTAAGAATCAAGATTCCACTTTTAAGTTAATTTAATGTTCAAGTTGACATTTTCTAACTTTATTAATAAATCAATTATATTTGTGTTGAGCGTTTCCACCTCTAAATTCCATCAACATCAAGGGAACTCTACTGACGACTTTGGATTATTTTAGGTTGAGACCCACCAAATAGATGCTGAGTCAGGATTCCTTCAATAGTAAGTATCTCTCTCACTCATGTGATAAGTGGAAGGAGTGGAACTCCACGGTTGGTCTCACTTATTGAAAGTTCCAACTGCTAAAAATATGAATATCATACCAGCATCGCAGATAAGGTCAAATTTTATCCAAAACAGGAGTTGGCCGAATCCTATAATTTATAATATGGTTAAGATTATGATTAACACAATCTTATTAATTATTAATTTGTATGCATTTATCATAGGGGCTTTGACCTGTAGCTTACCTATAGAGATAAGTTTCAAAATTTTAGAACGTGATCTTAGGGAGGCGTTCATATTGAGTTGCTTGAGTTTTCCTTAGATAAGCCCATATAAAAAACCTCATGTGAGCACGGAGTGCCTAAAAACCTACTAGGGCTCACCCGGTGATCCATACGGGTGGATCATAAAATAGGGACACCATTGATGGTCATCAATCCTATATTTGACACTTGTTCGAATAGGAATAGATTGAACTATTAGATCAACTTTATAATTATTTTGAAAAAGTAAAACTTATGAGTCGTGGATCAAGTGGTTGAAAAGATGATTCAAACGTTCATTACCACACACACTTAAAGGTGGGTGGGCCTTAGAGAGTGTTTTAAGTATTTGCACATGATTTGCAACCTGATTTTGGCTCCTCTCCTCTTATTAGATGTGAAGCCCTCACCTGTCCACCGAGGTCCCACCTTCAATGATCCAAACTCCACACTTGCGTGCACGCATGAAGTGTCTTGCAACTCGAACCCTCTCTAACCTTTTCACACTGTTATTATATATTTCACATTTCACAAAACAAACACCACAAATCAGACATGTGTCTGAATTTGTTCACCCACTCCACAAACTAATAATAATCTAGACAAATGAACAAATCAGCTTTCCCCACTCATTAGAATATTCATCAATTTTCTACTGAAATCTCTCTCTGAATTCCCTAACATGACTACAATCACTGCAGCGTCACTACTCTCTTTTACGACTCCAACTCCATCTCTCCAAAACTCCCTCTTTCCATTATTAAAACTTTCCTCCATCCAAACAAGAAGAAACCCACGGAAAATACTTTCTCCCCCTCTTCGTGTTGCGGCTACAACTTCTACACCACCTCCAGCATTTGAAGAATCCAGAGAAGAAGAAGTAGAAGAGGAGGGAAAGGAAGAGAAATCGAAATTCTTGTGGAGAGACCACTGGTACCCGGTCTCTCTAGTGGAAGACCTCGATCCTAATATTCCGACTCCGTCTCAGCTGCTTGGCCGCGATATCGTCCTCTGGAAAGACCCCAATTCCTCCCAGTGGGTCGCCTTCGACGATCGATGCCCACATCGCCTCGCTCCCCTCTCTGTTCGTTTTCTCTCTCTCTCAACTCCCTAAAGTTAGGGCCTTTAAGTACTTGATGTCGGGGTTTCGTTCTGGTCCTGAATTATTGAAAATTGGGGTTTTTCAGGTCTTCATTTTGGGGTTTGGTTTGGTTTTGAATTCGTCCGAAGTTGAGTTTTTAGTTGTTGGTTTTGGGGTGGGGTTTGGTTTTGGATTCAAGAACATTGGGGTTTTGTTAGTTTTCGATATTGGGGTTGGGGTATGGTTTTGGATTGCTGAAAATTAGGGTGTCTTGAGTTCTTGGGGTTTGATATTTTATTAAAACAAGTTGGGGTTTTGTTAGTTATTGATATTGAGGATGGGGTTTGACTTTGAATTGCTGAAAATTATGGTTTCTGAGTTCCTGGGGTGTCGTTTTGGTGCTGGATTGTTCAAAATTAAGGTTCCCGAGTTGTTGATAATTAGGGTTTCGTTGTGGGTTTTGGCAGGAAGGGCGGATCGACGAGGCTGGGTTCCTGCAGTGTTCTTACCATGGATGGTCGTTTGATGGCAGCGGATCCTGCGCTCAGATTCCTCAGGCGGCTACGGATGGGCCGGAGGCGCGTGCTGTCCGGTCGCCAAGGGCGTGCGTAGCTAAGCTACCTACAATGGTGTCACAGGGGCTTCTATTTGTGTGGCCTGATGAGAATGGATGGGAGAGAGCTGCTGCTTCCAAGCCTCCCATGTATTGCTTAGTTTCTGTTTGCGTTCCTTTTTTTGCTTTCTCCTGAATCTTATTTGAATTTGATCCGGGAATGACTGATTGGGTGCTGATGTGTGATTAATTTTATTAGGTTGCCTGACGACTTTGATGATCCAGCCTTCTCGACGGTGACAATTCAGCGGGATCTATTCTATGGGTATGATACACTTATGGAGAATGTGTCTGATCCTTCCCATATTGATTTCGCACATCATAAGGTGTGTTTTGAGCATTGTTACTGTCAATATTTCAATTCCATTTCCTTGAGTTCATGTGCTTTACTGATCTTTTGTTTGGGTTTTCGCAAAATTCATTGATCAGTGAAATGAATGCTTGGCTACCTTGTTTTAATCATTCTATTGTATTTTTCATATTGTAATGTGTTTTATGAGATGAGTTCAGAACTTCCTAATTTAGTCAATTCTTGCCAATGGCTGTCTTTTTTGGCAAAATATTGCATCAAGCTTGTTAGTCTCCATCATGTTCTGATGACCCATTTTGGTTTCCTCCACTGTTTGTGGTTCTTTGCATCAGTTAGTCCATATAAGCAAGGGTTGCATTAGTCAGGTAGTCCACTATAAGAAATTTGCCAAGCCATATTATGTGTTCTACTCGCAGAAAACTAGCCCTCAACCAAACCCACCCAGATTTAATGATGCTTTGACGATTATCATTTGAGCAAGGTTGGAAAACTCATGACTCCGACTAGACTCGTTCAATGAAAAAAAAAGAAAAGGACGACTTGGATAGAGTCACCACGGAGACCTGGGAGAGTCATTTTTTTAATAATTTAAAAAATATTTAAAAATGGATTTATTGTGTAGACATTTATTTACGTGCATTCTTGATAATCAATTCGAATGAATAATTTTTTATATAAAAAGTACTGCAGTATGGAAAATAAAAGAAAAAATATTGAAAGTACTGCATTAAGGAAAATAAAAGAAAAAATATTGCATATTACATAATTTCTTAGTCCAATATCAAATGTAAACGATCAAATATAAATTTCAAATTACTTTCAAGTCATCATTTTGAATTGTTGACTCCAAACCTTGTGCATAATTACTTATAAATAAACCTTAATTGTTTAAAATTAGATCTACCTATTAAATGACTCAAAACTCAAACAACTTATTAAAATGAGATGACTCATACTCTCCCTTGTATTTGACTCGGTCTTTCGTCAAATCGAGATGACTTGGGAGAGTCAAGAATCAACTTGGAAAGTTTTCCAACCATGCATCTAAGCCTTGTGCACCCAATCTGTCAGCTTTAATACATTTGTTCCATTAAGCTCTAAAACACTAGCTGTTCATAATTCCTCTCTCTCTCTCTCTCTCTCTCTCTCTCCATTAATTTTGTAACCTCTCTCTCCTTTCTCTCATGACATCAATTTTAGAATCTGCTGCATGGTTGAGTTATCATTTCCCAAACTGAATTACTTGAGTTTTCTGTACTGGGGCTTTACTCAACAGGTGACAGGAAGAAGGGACAGAGCAAAGCCTTTGCCATTTAAGCTGGAGTCTAGTGGAGTTCGGGGGTTCGCCGGATCAAATTCTGGGAATCCTCGAATTAGTGCTGAGTTCATAGCACCATGTTATTATATTAATAAGTGAGTTAATCTCTACTAGCCTATGAAATTTGCATTTGTCTGTACTTTATAAATTTGTGTGATTGTAATATTCATCCAATACTGATTACTCACTTAAAAACTGTGGTACTGCTATATAAAATAAGGTGGAAATACTGAATGAGAGCATATCCATTTTGTGATGTGCTATATGATTAGTGGTTACTTTTTTTCTCACATGTTAATATGCCTGGAAGTTGTTTTTGAATGTTCTTTGGTAATCAGCTTTGATTTCTTTCTCTGCACTATTTGTGCAGTGCCACCGTACTGTTGAGCTTGTCGTTAGACAAGATTAATAACATATTAGTAGTTTCCAAAGTATGTTAGGTCATATAATCAGGGATTATCGCAAATGTCTGTAAGATTGAGTTTGCCCTCCAAGATCATGACATACATTTCAGGATAAAAAGCTATATCTTATGACCTGTCTTGTGTGACTGCAATCATGCGCCAGAAGGGATTCTTGACTCTCTCTCTCTCTCTCTCTCTCTCTCTCGCATGCGCGCTCGTGCTCTCATGCTCATTCACTCAATGCTTAATACATGTTCACATTTGAGAAACTTACCAATTTTACAAAATTTAGTTTGAGGGAACTTGCTTGAAGTAGACCACCCTCTTGCATACCTTACATGAGCATCCTGATGCACTGCCAAAATCACTTAGTGCGTGAGGCAATTCATCAGCTTCTTAATTCAAGGGAACAAACTTGAAGTGTTTTTTGGCTCATGAAATTGTAATGTACATTTTTCTCATACCTCCATACTGACCAAACAATTAGATAGGCTTTTACATGTTCTCTCCCCTGTAAAACAATGGCAAACTTTAAAAATTGTAATCTTTGTATGTTTTACCAAGAACAATTCAAAAATAGTATCTGTCAATTTGTGGACATGATTTGTTTATTATTGTTCCTTATTTAATTTTTTCTATTTTCTTTCTACAACTTCTATGGAATCTATTGCTTTATTATATGCCATCCTCATTTATTTATTTTTTTGTTTCCAGGGTAGAAATTGACACAAAGCTCCCAATTCTTGGTGAACAAAAGTGGAAAATATGGATTTGTTCCTTTAATATCCCAATGGCTCCAGGAAAGACTCGTTCGATTGTCTGTAGTGCTCGCAACTTTTTTCAATTCACAATGCCAGGGCCTGCATGGTGGCAGGTAAGATAGTTATTACTTATTACTTATGTTAGATCATAGATGTGAAACCATAGATTCCCATGGGCTGACAATTTCGCTTTATTGCTATTGGAGCAAGAATAGTGATGTTTTCTTCATTTTCAAATGAAGGCTCGACCATTGGAGAATAAATATACCATCTTTCCATGCTTTGGATATAAGGGCGTAAATTTCATTAGGTCGTTGTCTTTCTAAGAACCATGAACCATTTGATTAGAGGCAGGCAAGACAGCCAACAACCATATTTAAGATGGTATGGTAAAAATCCAAGTTCCAAAGAACTTGATTCAGAGTGGAAATTCATTCAATTCTACTGTTAACACTTCCCCGTTCACAAAGTTTATTTATGATTATTTTGCATCAGTTAAAATATCATAATTAATGGCTGTCACCTTGGTAGAAAAACTGAAATTATGGCTGATGACTAATTCATGTAATTTTTTTTTAATGGTAACTAATACATATTATTTGCCAATCTATATTTAATGATTTTAAATAATTTTTCCAAAATGAACTCAGTGAAACACATGTCAGACCATCCCAAATGTTTGTCTGGTGTCAAACTGAAAGAGAGACTAAAACGGATTAACTATCCAATCAATGCACACCGATGCATTATCTTGGTGACCCCTACATGGGCGGACCTAGCAAGAAGAGGGTGGGGGCGTATGTTGGAGGGTGGAGGAAAACTACTTTTTGTATAATATGGCCCTATAGTGGCCTTCCCTGCCCCCTGAAAGGAAAACTTTCTGGTTCCATCACTGGCCCGACGTGCCATAATGTATTAGGGAGTACTAATGTCATCTGTGAATGTTTGAACCCTACACCCTAGTAACCTTACCAATAGATGTCACGTGCATTCCTGGAACACGAATGCATCCTTTCTCAAAATTGAGTCATATGAGGCCTGAAAGAACTGAATTGTCAAGGACCCAGCCAGACCAATCTGGTGTCTATCTTTTGGCAGGGATGTAATGGTTCTCCATCAAATCAAAATGATTGCCTGACAGATAGAGATAGGTATTTGTTCTGTGATTTCTTTTATGGAGTGCCACTAAACCACACTCGGGCTCTTTGGAAGACAAACTAGCCTCACTGTAACAATTCCTTTTCTGCTGCATTTTCATCTGGTTGTCTTATGGGTCCCTATTCTAATTGCGTGAGCTAATATTCTGTAGTTACCCATTGCCACCGATTTATCATGTACTTTTAACATTGTTTGCGTCTGTGGCATGCAGATTGTCCCTAGATGGCATGAGCACTGGACGTCAAACAAGGTCTATGATGGTGACATGATTGTTCTTCAGGGTCAAGAAAAGGTTTTCCTGTCCAAATCTATGGAGTCTTCTGCAGATGTCAATCAGCAGTACACAAAGATCACATTTACACCCACCCAGGCTGACCGTTTCGTTTTGGCTTTCCGGAGTTGGTTGAGGCGGCATGGCAACGGCCAGCCTGACTGGTTTGGCTCTAATACCCAGCAACCTTTGCCATCCTCAGTCTTATCCAAACGTCAGGTGCTGCCACGAGTCAAGTGGATTTAGCTTTTTTATTTTTATATTTTATCTGATCATAATTAATCGAGGACCCCTACTGATCTGGAAGTTACATCTCTTTTGTCATATGATCTCATCCTGCAGATGTTAGATAGATACGAGCAGCACACCCTAAAGTGCTCGTCGTGTAAAGGAGCTTATTCTGCCTTCCAGACGGCCCAGAGAGTATTGATTGGTGCAACCATCGTCCTCTGTGCAACTGCTGGCATTCCTTCAGAGATGCAGCTGCGGATTCTCATAGGTGGGGCTGCAATTCTGAGCTCCTGTTTGGCATATGCCTCTTATGAGCTTCAGAAGAACTTTGTCTTTGTTGATTATGTCCATGCAGAGATCGATTGACATTACTCTAGGGGAACAATGCTCATTGTTTTTAGGTCGAGGTCCATTGAGATTGGGGCAGTATTTGAGGTCTGATCCCTGTTGTCAGGGTAAACCATGTGCTGCTTATACGCCTTTTGTATACGAAAAATGTAATTTATTGCAGTGAGGATATACTGACAATTCGAATACATCAGTTGTCAGGTGATACTGCTGGGAACTTGATTGCCATAATTTGTAAATTAAAAGTGAATAGCATTTGTCATAAACTTAATATGTACTGGGAACTGATCACTATTATCCATATCGTCATCGCAATCATTATCATCATCGTCTGATCACCACAACAACCATCACCGTCAGTCATCATCACTACCATCACCATCATTGCCACCACTCTGCATCATCATCACTATGGTAACCATCACATCACGTGCCCCACAAAGGTCATTACCTTCACCATTCCCGTCACAAGTCAGCAACATCATCACTATCGTCATTTTTTTTTTTTTTCTTTTTGACCTAGGGTATCTCCTGTACTAATCTTAAGGGTATATGTAAAATCTTCGGGTAAAACTATGGGATATGGCCTACGAAAATATGTCAAATACAAGACCTTTCTGCTTCATTAGACGTCAAGTCCTTAGCCAACTAAGCTACCGGTCAGTTGATTATCACTACTATCTTCATCATCATCACCCAAACAATCACAAAAAGTGCAAGAGGTGAGACTTTTGTGAACCACATTTTAAAACAATTTACATTATAGAAAGTTTTGTGAAGGGAAAGCTGAAAAAAAAAAAAAAAAACCTTTCTGAAGGAAAAATTATCTTTTCTTATTTGTCTTGGATTGCTAAATATACAAGATTTTTTTCTTAAAAAAAGCTATATACCCTAAAATATTATTATCGGATATTTGTTTTTTCTTCCAAAAAGGCTCCCAGTCTATCAACTTGGCGGTAAATGGCTACATCCAATATTGAGATCCACTTTTATCCTAGAAGAATGAAAATCCACTTATTATATCGTTATTTAGACAAAATGTATTGACAGCACAAAAAGACCATTAAACCTTGTTAATTTGAAACAGATTATATTTAAAAATGATTTTCATATCCTGCATTCATAGGATATATCAACAACCAGACAACTGGCCTCATTATAAAGAGTACCCGATTCCCTGTTTCATAGAAACTGTTTTGTCGAATCAGAATTATCCAACCGTGTAAAATTTCTTCCCTAAATATATTTTTTTTTCATTCTGAGGGTGCAATTGATAGGGTGCATTAGCTGGTGTGAGAGAGATTTTCAAATACTGAAAGCACCTCTCTTGTTTGTATAAAAATGTAACCACACTGTCGATTGAGAGAGAGAGAGAGAGAGAGAGAGAGCGACATGGAGAGAGGTGGTGGTGGTTAAATGATGGACCTCAATGGTTCGAGTCCGTCAACTGTATTCAGTAATCACAATCCCTATCACTGGATTTGAGGAAATAAATAGTTCCTCGACAGTCTTGTCTTTATTATTATTGTTATTATTTTTTACAAATGCAATCCCCCTCCGACTCACAACAAGTCCGTCCGTCCATCCATTAACATAATGGCGACAGAGAAATCAAGCTTGAATTTCAAGTTCCTCATCTAGCCTTTACATCGAGTTTATGCAAACCAATCATTCTGGGGAAAGTTACATGGGACAGATCACACTATACAACTAGGAGGGGAAGGGAAAAAACAACAGATGGCACAGCACTTGAAACCACATTCATGATCAACTATACATTCTACATACACTGGGCCCATGGATGTGTAGCTCAACTGCAAGAACCTATGTTACGCGTAAAAGCCTAACAAGTCTTGCAGGTTACACACTTGATAAACAGGTCATGAGAGTGCAGCGTAACAGCCACATCCAATTGGAGTCATGAGGGCTGTGGCAATGAAGCCCTACTCTTGACTTGATTGACTAATCTAACTCACCTGGCCGTCCACTCCAATTGCGATTTCTCATTATTAATCTTCAGACATGTACAACTACAAATTCAATTCGTGGGTCCTTCGAGATGAATCAGCTCGATCAAGTCGTGATTCCCTCCATGAGAGTGAGTGGGCCTTCAGTAATATGCCTAATGCTGATGCACTTGTTGCTCGAACAACCATATCAGGAGATTGACTCATTTTTTCTATCAGCATCCCGAACACCTACGAAACAGAAAATTATCAGTTAAGAGATGTTTTTATTTGACACACTCACATGCTGTCTACATGTTAGTAGTGGAACCTATGAGACCTGAGTGAAAAAGGGACCGGTGGAGCGTTGGTCATCTAGAAGAGACAAAATGTTGCTGCAGAAGTAAATGGCATTTGCTTGGATGCCTGCCCAAGGAGCATCAAAAGCCTGCATCGAATGAACATGAACAGTGGTTCAAATCTCTTGGATAACTATTATAGAAAAATGATGAAGGGGCAATAACAAATTTAAATACTATGTAAAGATTCAAAGTGCGCTGTTATTAATTTGCCATGATAATGAACTTGATGTCAAATATTCAAAATGAAATCAAATTTCTGGGATATTATAACTATTACAGAAAAATATATGAAGGGGCAATAACAAATATAAAAACTACGTAAAGATTTGAAGTGAAATGTAATTTATTTGCCATGATTATGAACTTGATTGACAAATATTCAAAATGAAGTTCTCTGACCTGAGACTCGCTTGCAACCAGTTAGAAAAGAAATCAAAGTAAATGTTACGCTACACTCCAGAGGATGGATTGAGAGTCGAATTGTTCAAAACTTAGTAAAACAAACAACGGAATGTATCAGGTGGAAGTTAAGTGGTTGCCAGTGTAGAGAGGGATTGGGTAAAATTTTGAATATTTAAGTACCACAATGAGATCATGTTGGGCGCCATGGCCAAATAAGAGCTAAAAGGGATGATATTCTAATTGTGCATTAACTTATTAGTGTACTCTATTGGCTTTATTGTGTTGTTCCATCTTACATTTTTCAGATATCCCCATCTCCTAGATAAACATTTGCTTATATGATACCTTCGTTAATTTAAAAAAAAAAAATGAAAGGAAAGGAAAGAAAAACTGTGGCATCTCGGTGCAACTATGGAACAACAGGAGGGATGAGCAAAGACATCGTATGCTGTTTGTGTGAAGATAAAGGATACTAGTGGGAACCAATCGGGAAAAAGGAGATACAATACCCAATTCCCAAATATCTGTGTCCATTCCCCATCTAAAAATCTGGGACAAGGACCAAATGCTAGTATCCAGTTCTCAACAAATACTGACATCCTATTCCAACAAACTCTATATTTTTAGATGTAACTTCTCCAAGGGATATCCTCTAGGGAAAATCAAGGAATGTCAGCTAAGATGGTTTGCCCATATCCTAAGAGAAGAAGAAACATTCCCCTGTTTGAAGCACCAAAGTGTTGCAACTAAGAGAACGAAATGAAGAAACACACTGACAGAGAACACAACCCTAAAGACTAAGAATTAAGAAGCCGACCCCAAGTTGATGGGATAAGGCTTTCACAAACCGATGATGATGACTATGATGGTTTCAGTTGTTCACAGCTACTATTTCAGGTTTTGCCTCAGAAAAAGTGAAAAGGTGCAAACCTGAATTGCCAAGGCCACGTAAGCATCAGTTCTATTCGAGAAGTTTTGACAAAGTAACCTTGTAACATTCCTAATGAAGTCCTCATAATCGCTTCTGAATAAACAAGAATGATCTCCCAGGTTAAAATCATGTCAAAGTGAAAAAAGATGATATAAATAGAAAGCTTCAGAGATATACCGGTGATCAGAATTGAAACAGTGTGTGTTGAAAAGAGAAGATAAACCATCCACTCCTACAAAGGTGGCAATTCTTCGAAGTGTATTCTGTTGACATTGAACTGTATAAGATGCCTCCAAAATATAATTCGCATAATAGAAAAATGGCATATAACCTACCCGGCAAGCTTGGCGTACACCAGAGTCATCGTCATGAACATGGAGGATCAGGCGTGGAAAAGTAGCATTTACCTGGAAAAGCATAAGCAAATGCAATTAGCACAGTCAGCTTATGTAAAAGGGCCATTACAGCGATTGATACCTTCATGTGTTTTGTATCTAGTAATGTAATGGACAACAAATGGGTGACATACAACACCATGAATGTGTTCGTAACCGTTTCTGCAGTTAAGAAACAAAATGAGAACTGAACAAGACCGCATTGACTTGATTGTTACTGTTTAACGTCATCATAAAAGAAGCAAGAGCAGAAGTTATAAAGCCATCATATTCCTTTTTCGTTTTCCTTGGTGCGGATAGGAGAGTGTTTCCTTTAATTTGAAGCATCTAGATTTTATCGAAGGTGACAGTAAAATTCTAAGAGTGTTGCCTTCCATTTGAAGCATCTAGTTTTTATTGAAAGGAGACAGTAAAATTCTATTAATAAGAGAATAAGTACAACAGCAAAAACAAAAGGAAGGAAACGAAGAGAATGGTATAAAAGCTTTATATGCTCCATCAATAAACAAAATTACATGACCAGAGCATACAAAGCGAAACTCTAGGCACCCCTTGCTTCACTCAAATGTCCGCCAAGCCATTTGCCATTCGACCAACATGACAAAAGTCCACATGAATTGATGAAGCCAAAGATTTTTTAATCTCATTGAAATAAAATAAAATCCAGAGACCCCGATCCTAAGAAACCCATGACAAGGCATTAGACGAATCACTCTTTTACAATCAACATGCCTTGGACTGATCGAAAGAAAATCTGAAAGGCTTCCAAAACAGCCAATACCTCTGCCTAGACTCTTCAACACCCACAAGTTTAGAAAACATGAATAAAGCACACTGTCAATTTCATGCTAACCCAGCTGTTAGCTGCACCATCAACTTCTATTCTCAATAGACCAAACAGAGGAGACCACCGCACAACCACTTTTCTCCTTCTTAGGGTCACACAGACACTTCATGGACGCTTTCCAATGATGAAAAATACTATCAAAAGAAAGTCCCAAAATCCTTTTTGATTGAAACCCACTAGCTATTCTCAAACCAGTTGCCTTGGACATAACTACAGGAGAGACACAGCGGACAATTACTGAAATTGATTGATTAAAGGCCCAAACCACCCCAACGATCTTCAATCACAGAAATCCGGGAAGAAACAAGTAAAATATCAGCAAAGTACTTGCCAAATAGACTAGCAAACTACCATGGTAGGCTTCACCGCAAAGAGAGATAGCTCAATTCAATGGAGAACATGGATCACAATAGCTGCCGCTATGCCGCTGTATGGGGTGAAGCAACCAATTTATACCAACTCATTATGAAGCGTGACTGGCATCCACTTTGCATAACTCTTAAAACACATAATACGACATTTTTTTTCTTTTCTTCTCTCCAAGCAACATTTCTATGCAACTCTTCTACCCTTCCATGCTTAAAAGAACGCTGAAAAACACAAGATTTCACTGAATTGAAGCCAATAAAAAGTCTTTCAAGGGCTCTTCTCTAGGTATATCGTGGTAGACACCCCCTTTGCTACTAGTAGAACTATTCTTTTCTCAACTCTCAACAAAAGTACATTGTATCTAATGGAAGTTAATTCGCCACTTGGTTTGAACTTCAAGTTTTATTAGAGCATTACTTTATAATTTATTTATTTATTCTATGTTATGTACAGTCACGCTAAATTGCTTATGAATTACAAATTTAGAAATGCAAAATAGTTTCTAGCTTAGATTGACTAACATGAAAACATGTAAAAAAATATATAAACATTGTTGTTTTATAATCATTCAACAATACAGAAACTCTATGCACTAAAGGGACCACTACATCCCCCTATCTTCGTTACTATAAGAAAAAAACATCAAATTTTAACATTTCCCAATATTCTGGAATTTTTTGGTTTCTTGTTTTAAAGTTTTGACCATTTTTTCGATTCACATCCCTACTACGTATCATTGCTACCGCTACATAGCATTTTGGCTGTCGGCCGCTACACCCGCCGCAACCACCATTTTTTATCCTTGATGGATAAGACTAAGCAAATCAAGGGGTCTTTCGGAATTTGGAAAATATCACATAAAACATGACTACCAATTGCTGTCTCTAACAAGTTACAACCTATAGATATTGTTGAAAATGAAAACTACTTGGAATCCTAATAACTACCTAACTTAAACACAACCATCCATTTGTAACTGATTACAACTCTCTTAACAAATCAAAAGGTCATTATTTAACTAAGAAATAACTACTCAAAGTGGGTGGTGCCACTAGAAACTTCACTAAAAGAGTGATGGTATCAGAGCATTATACAGTTTATACCGAACGCAAGATCATCAATAGAAGAGTTTAAAGGAACAATTCTGTAGCCCCATGCCTGACCAAACAATCTGTAAGAGTACTACTAGCGTGGGTAATTACACTAGCAAATACAAATTTGGGTTAGAAGGTCCACGTGGCAGGTGCGTTGGACCAAGGGGCCATGCTAGCTGAGTCGCCTTGGCTGGTCGTTTGGCTAGATTGGGGCCAGGTGGGCCCTATTTGGGCTGGTTTCATCAGGGCCTACATTGTTGAACTTGCAGAAGTCCCACATGCAATCCAATCTTGCCATGAACTCGTAGACAATCAATAAGATGTGATCCATGGCCATACGTTCATCGGTCTTCCTTCGTTCAGAAGAACTCAAACAGGAGTTTGAACCCCCATATGCATCAAATGTCTCTATTGTCGGAGTCTCTCCATAATATGGAGTCAAATCAACAATGTTGAAAACATCGAATGTCTTCACGTGTGGGCAACTTGATTTGATAAGCATAGCGGCAACTTGACAAATGATCCTACATGATCCAATGTTTTCCTTCCTTTAGCTTGTTGTAGGTACCAACAGGAAAATGCTTCTTGCGAAGGAAGAGCTAGACAAGATCCCACTCTATGAAATATTGTTGATGACTATAATCCGTGTCTACTTTGTATCTGAAATTGCTTGCTTCAGTCTGCTTCCTGACCCGTTCATAAATGGCCTTCACATTTTGTGCCACAACTTATACACCATCATTAATTCATCGTGGCCTGTCCATGGGTGTGAGATCGAATACATTAGACACGTTGGTGCCTTACACAACTTTAAATGGGCCTAATTGGGTCAAGCGATTCTTGGAGCTATAGTATGTGTGACCCTATGAGGAAGAATCTGATCCCATGATCATGGCCTCTTCATGATTACGTGGCACAAGAGATTTCTTAGGCTTCACAATTGACCACCTCTGTTTGTCCATCATTCTATAGATGATAGACACTGTTGAAGCAAAGATCAATCCGAGCTATTTTCACAATATTCACCTAAAATGGCTCATAAATCGGAGTATCTCAATCCGAAGTGACCATCTTCAGAGTGCCATGTAGACAAATCGCCTCTCTGAAATAAAGATTTGCTACATGTGACATACCCGAGTCAAAGAATCACTGAATGAGCCTTTTGTGTGACAAAGCAGATTGGAAGTGACATAATATACCTCCTCTGAATGTTGGAAGTCTTTTGGCAAGGAATGAAATGCACCATCTTCAAGAACCTGCCTACCATAACAAAATTTGAATCAATACATAATTGATTTTCTAGAAGACCAACATGAAGTTCATGCTAATGTCTTCCCAAGGTGCTTTCAGTACTAGATGAGGAGAATCCTAACTAGTGTTCTGAATATGTCCCTTAGCCATCTATCAAATCCAACACTTCTCCATAAATCATGAGTTCATGACAAATATCGCAGCAATCTCGACCAGTTGTAACTTTCCTCAACTAAAGCAACTGTCTTTTCACCCCCTAGAAAGAAAACAATCATGTATAAAACACTCACCTGTGTACCACCTTGCACGTCTGACCATATCTGTCCTAAGTCTGCATCATCAACAAACATCTCGGGGAAAAGATCAAATCCAACAACCCTCACTCACAACGTAGAGGAGAAGTTTTGCGGATTAATGCATCAGCCACTTTGTTATGCATCCCGAACTTGTGCTTAAGAGTAAAAGCGAACTTTTGCAAAAAGGCCACCCATCTTGCATGTTGTCGGTTTAATTTCCGCTGTCCATTAATGTACTCAGGTGCCTCATGTCTGAGTATAGGACAAACTCTCACTGTATCAAATAGTAGAAACAATGTATATATAGAACTCAATATCATATGTGGAATATGTAGCCCGGACCTGGCTCAATTTCTCACTGTAGAATGCCAAGGGTTTGTCCTCTTGAGTCTTGACTCAACATCGCACTTATGCCAATATGTGATGCATCATAGTCCACCTGGAACACTTTATTGAAATCTACTAGTGACAGCATAGGAGCCTTTGTTAACTTCTTAATCTTCTCAAAGCCCTCGTCTACTGCCTTTATCTCATATACTGCCTTAGTCCACTCAAACGAAGGACCCTACTTGATGCAATCCGAAAGTTTCTCACGAACTGCTGATAAAATGTAGCTAATCATGTAAGTGATCATTAGTTTTATAACTTTCTGTAATGGGCCTTGTTCTTCTATTTTGGGTTTAATGTAAGTCTCTATTTTAACTAAAAGAAAACGAAAAAATGTTTCTATTGTTTACCGAAAAAAAAGAGTAGGCAATCCATGAAAATTCCTAGCTTCATGACTATTGGAAGGTGCCGGCCAATCCCTAATGACCTGAATCTTCTCTTCATCAACCATGACACCCTCCGTTGACTCCACATACCCCGGAAATCTCACTTTGTTGGTGATAACTACCATTTTTGAGATTAGAAACAATGTCTCCCATCATAGCACTCCAAATTGTTACTGAAGGTGTTTGATGTGACTGGAAACATTCAGGTTATAAACTAGGATGTTACCTAAGAGACCACTACAAACCTCCCAATGAAGGGCCGAAGCACCTGATTTATCCCTCTCATGAAAGTGATAGGTGCATTCGCCAAACCTAAAGACAAAACTAGCCATTCATAGAACCCCTGCCTTGTTTTAAATGCAGCCTTCCATTCATCCTCGGGCCTTATATGTATTTGATGACAACCACTCCTAAGATTCATCTTAGCAAAAATTTTAGCACCCTGTAGCATGTTGGGCATATCATTCAGATGTGGAATCGGGGAACCAATACTTGATAGAGACTGTATTAATCGTTCTACTGTCGATGCACATTCTCCACAGCCCATCTTTCAAACGAGTTAGAAGGGCTGGCATAGCGCAAGGACTCATGCTCTTCTTGATATAACCAACCTCCAATAATCGATAACTTGCCAATTGAGCTCCTCATGTTATTTTGGAGTCATTCCTCCACCCGAGTCAGCCCTACCATCACTAGCTACCAAAGGGTATGGCAGAAGTCCTCTTGTAATATCCTGGATCACGTGAGTCCTAGGAAGATAGGGCCCTAGTGGGACCCTCAGAACTTTGGTTGTTTGGCTGATTTAAACTTCTATTAGATTAGTAGAGCCACACATGGATTGTTATTGGATGAGAAATGGAGTTGTCTAACTCTAACTAGGAGTGATGTGTATATGAGGAGATTGGATATGACTCTATGTCCAGTTAGAGAAAGACCAGGGCGACCCTTAGGGTGGAGGACCCATGGAGAGTGAAGCCCACCTAGATTTTCATTCAACCACCATGGTGCAAGAGAGGCGTCTATCACCATATAGGTGAATGTATGTCATCAGGGCCTACTGAGAACTATCTGGCCATAGGATGTGAAATCAGATCCAATCATCAGGTGTGGGGCCCCTGGGCGACCATGGAGAAGTGGGACATCTGGGATATGGATCAGTGGGACCCACTGTCCAATAGATTCAAAGAGTCCCAGACGGAAATATGATGGAAACAGGGTAGATTGTCAACATGGGTTGTGGGACCCCTCGGTAGATCTGATTAGAAATCAAGACCACACATCCTGGAGAGGACCCTTGGGCGACCTTAGTTGTGATGGACCCATGAGGAGTGGGTCCCATCTGGTGGTCAATCTTTTTACTATAAAAATTCCATGCGTTACCTATTTATATACATTCTTTTGAAACTGTTTAGCATTGTGGACCCCAGAATATGATTGGATGAGGGATCAGAGCCAAGGGGTTGAGGGTTTACCCTTGGGCGAACATGATCTTGAGCTCTGATCTTGGATTGGTCCAGTGGGACCCACTGGATTCTATAATTGGAGTGTTGCAGGCGTGAACTATGTTTTGTGATGGTTCCTGTTTGGACAGGTGTGCTGGATAATTAAAGAATAACCCTAGGATGAGTATGTAATTACCATATGACCCTTCCATTTGTAGTAATTGAAGGTTTTGTGTAATTTATGATGTATTGTAAGGACTGTTTGGGCATGTTGGTATGTTTCTGTTATTTGTGTATTATGCTTTGAAGGTGGGCCATTCCTATATCATTCCTTAAACTGTGATGATCGGAAGTGGGGCACTAATCTGATAAGGACTTGAATGGGGCTGGTTCCACACTACTGTTTGTGCCAATTATTAATAATGAATTCTGGTTGCTATGTGATTATGAGATATTGTGCATTGGGTCCCAGACGTGGGATGTTGGACTTAGTGTCCGGGCCGTTATAGCGGCTGGTCCTTGTGGACGTGTCTGATGAGACAGGGTCATGGTGACTGGCATACATATATATGATAAGCCTTGGAGGCGTGGTAATGTGCATGGGCACGAATATGTTTATGGATGTACTTTTAATGGTAATTGATCTATTGATTCAGATTTGTTGTTCATGTGATATTATGTTTTATACTGTTTGTGTAATTAGGAAAATTCATTCACCAGTAATACTGATGTTGTATTGCCCCCTTCAAGTAATCTTATTACAGGTGGGCCAGAGCAGAATGACGTTCAGCACGTAGATTTCGGAATGCGTGGCTGAAGAGAGAGAACGAGAAACATTCAAATAGTTGATAAGGGGATTAACCCTTGTTTAGGGACTTTTATTAAATGTTTTAGGTCATCTTTGACTTGAGTTAGAATATGGAATTTTGATCACTCAGAGATTATTGATATTGTTTGACATTTATGATTTAATTAGAATTACATTTTTAACTAAATGCCCGATTCCTTGAGGAAGTCATTTGATGAATGTGTGGTGATTATTTACTAAACAATCACGATCCAGAGTCCGACAGGGCCCCGGAATTTGGGTCGTGACACTAGGACTCTACCTCATCTATGTATATATAAACAAACCAACAACCTTTATGTAAGTATTCTATTCTCCTCCTCCTTGAGAAAAAGAAATCTGAGAGAGAGCTTTGTGACTGGAATCCAGGGGAAGAAGAATAAGACAATTGGTGAGAAGGCGATCGGCGGATGTCCTATTCACGCCCTCACATCGCGAACACAACGATCACATACCAAAGGTGAGTGTATCTTCCTAAATATCTATATGCTTTAATCAGAAGATTGGTGATGGTGTATGATCCTATTGAATTGGAATTACTGCAGTTACTGTAATGGTTCCTGTATCTATGGGTTACATAGAAACTCTTTTTAGAGTCTTATAATGTCTCGATTGTGAAGAGTCTAACTCCTATGGAGTTGTTAACTCTGGTTTCTCCTTGAAATGCTAAGTTTTTGTGCAATACACAGAACCCAGAGGCTTGTCGTCAATGACAAGGATTGACCTTAAGGGGTTGTGGGACCCCATGGCCCACCAGATGGGAGATCTGGTCCAGGGATCCATGAGGGGGACCATGGGCGACCCTTATGGTGGAGGACCCATGGAGAGTGGACCCCACTTGGGCCTTTATCAAATCACCATAATGCGAGGGAGGCGTCTGTCATAGATTCTATGACTAGATGTCGTTAGGCCCTACTGGGGACCCATCTGGCCACATGATTGGAAATCAGTTTCGGTCATCAGGTGTGGGGCCCCTGGGCGACCATAGAGACCAAGGACATCTGGGGTTTGGATCAGTGGGACCCACTGTCCAATAGATTCAAAGAAATCCCAGGCGTGACTTAGTGTAGAAAGTATCAGAAATCAGTTTTGACTTGTGGGCCCCAGGATATGATTTGATGATGGATTAGATCCAATGGGTTGAGGGTTGACCCTTGGGCAACCTTGAACTTGAGGTCTGATCTTGGATTAGCCAAGTGGGACCCACTGGATTTTTCATTAAAGGGTTCTCAGGGGTGAACCATTGGTTTTCTAGTTTTCTGTATGTGGAGGTGGATGGATGGAGTCTATAAATTGGGGGCAACAGCCCTCAACTTGACATGTAAGGACCATATAACCCTTACATCCAGATTACTTAAGGTTTTAGGTGATTGATTATATGGACTGTGATGCGAGATTAACCATATGGACTGTGATTAATTAATGTTCGTGTAATGTTGTGTTTATAATATAGTGTGGGCCACCCCTATACCAATCAATACCAATTATGATTAGAAGTGGGGCAACAACCAGTGAATTGTGTAGGGGTTGGATCCACACTACTGATTGGGTAAATTATTAATAATACCGAGTTATGCTTGTTATGAGGTTATGACATATTGAACCCTGGATCCTAGCTATGGGATGTTGGGCATGGTGTCCGGATGATTGATGGATTTTGGCAATGGTGGCCGTTAGATTTGCTGGTCCTTGGCAGACATGGATGATGAGACAAGGCCAGGGTGACCGGTAGACATGTGTATGATTAGCCTTGGTGACGTTGTAATTTGCTTGGGACACGGATATGTAAATGGATGGACTTTTAATTGTACTTGACCGGTTAATCTAGACTAGTATGTTTTATTTGATGTTATGTTCTATGATGATTAAGTAATTAGGAAAATTCATTCATCGGTGTTATTGATGTTGTGTTGCTCCCTTCAGGTAATCACGTTGTGGGTGGGCCAGAGCAGAGCGACGTTTAGCCTGCAGACTTCAGCATGCATGGTTGAAGAGAGAGAGCGGGAAAAACTTAATTAATTGATAGAGGGATTAGCCTTGTTTAGGAAATTTTATTCAATGTTTTAAGACATCATTGATTTGAGTCAGAACATGGGAATTTTTCTTATTTAGTAATTTTTTATGTTGTTTGACTTTTATAAGTTAATTGAAATTATAGTTTGATCTAAATGTTTAATTCCTTATGGAAGTTATTTGATGAATGTGTGATGAATGTTGCCAAATTATGACGATCCAGAAATCCGACAGGGCCTCGGACTTTGGGTCGTGACACCTCTCCACTCAACGGCACCCTTCTGCATCATGTGAGGACCTGCTTGAAAGAAACTGACAAGACGTTCCCATCTTGGTCAGAAATGGAGCACCAATCAACCCTGACACCAACATTAGCATCCTTAACACAGAGATCCATCATCCTTCCTACCCACCAAAATCTTGATCCGACTCAGCGACAGATGGATTCTTTTTATTGCTACATTTTTCGCCTCTAAACAGGAGCCCTCGTCTAGTAAGGATAATACAGGATCATGTTGTCATATTGAAACCTAGCACAGCCTCGTGTCATATCACCTGCTCTCTTTTACTCATGAAAAAAGGGAAAGTTTATATGGCAAAACTGAAAAGAAAAAACATAGGGACACAGATTGCCAGTCTTCCAAAGGTCTACCAGCTATAAAAGTCTTGAGAGGAACATGAATGAAAAACCAAATCTTTTATATGTACCCATAATTCCTCTATGATATTTGCAAGACACCAAGGCCCTGATCTCTACTGAAGCCAAAGATATAAAATTTAGCCAAATTAAAACCTGCCGAACCCATTTTTCCATGAGCCGCCCCATCCACATTATTTTTTGGATAACCTTCTAGAGGACACCAAGTTTCCACCCTCTTTACTGTGAAAAAACCACTCTATCCATAAATAAATAATGTTGTCAAGACTCAGATTTTCAAATTACTTTTGAGCAAATGCTCATTTACCTATTCTCGAAGTTGTTGCAGCAAAAATATCCTTTGTTGATCCCCACTGAATGATTTAAAAATCCTATCAAAAAGCCCACATATAGGATTCCAAAGCACCATACCACATCCATGAAAAGAATTGGCTCTCCAAACCTCAATGACATTGTAACACAAGGAACTTAAAAAACATAACAAACCACATCTTTTCTTCTAGTTTTTCTATGGATCTTAGAGCATTTACTGACTACTGGTTCGTCGTGTTCTACATTTACATCCTGGCATCTCATGGAAACACAAGAGAAAATTGTTTCTCAACATACTGATGAAGCGAAATATCTTAGAGCGTTCGCTGACTACTGGTTTGTCGTGTTCTACGTTCACATCCTGGCATCTCATGGAAACACAAGCGATAATTGTTTCTTCACATATGGTCGAAGCGAAATATCAGCCAACACTAATACTGCACTTGCTTGGTTGGATTGGCTTCCATAGGATAGGTCTTTGATTTCTCTTTCACCGATAACTATTGACTTCAACAACATGAGCTGAGAAAAGATTCGGTTGATTCATGGATCTTACCTTGTAGTGGGGGTTTTGTTTTGTAGCATTCTTGGAGTGCAGTATATCGCCCTCATACCCGCACTCTCTTGTTCTATTCTTTGTTGGTGTTCGGTTGCAGTTTCTCTTCATTTTTAATATACTTTCCACTTACCAATAAAAAAAGAAAAGGAAAAAAAAAAAAAAGACAACGTTCCCATAAATGAAAACAACATGTCGAAATTGAATGCCAATTGGCTTGGCATCATCGCACAAACAGCTCAAAAAACAACGGCCTATGTCGAACTAAAGATCTCTATAGAAGTTGCATACAGTCACTCACTCCAATTTCTTACTCACATAGCTCTTACTGTTTACTTCAGATGAGAATTAGTTTGAAAGAGGAATAAGCTTTTCTTTCTTCTCGTGTGTGGGTGTAAACTTGGCACAGTATGTACAAATTTTATTTTGTTAAATGTATAACACCAAATGATTAATATCTTCTATTCTCGTTTTGAGACAAATAACAAGTGATGATCTCTATTTTTCTGAGACTTGTTTTCTAACTCCAACATTGCATTATCTTGATACATTACCCCACACACGGACAGTACTGCATGTTGAGAAAATCATTTGTAAAGGGGGCTGCTATTGGCACACAATTTATCTTTTCCCACACAAGGAATTTAATTTTTTTTTGTTTTTTTGTTACATTTTAAACCCTTTATGAAATGACCAAAATATCCAATCTCCCACAAAAACTCAAAACATATTTTCTTTTCACACACAACTCATCTTCTTCCCTAAAAGATACTCCCACCCATCTAACTCTCCATTTCTCACTCTCCACTTCTCATTCTCCACTTCATTGTCGTTTTGGGCAACTCATCTTCCTCCATTTTCTGCTCTTAGCCAACTCATTTTCCTCCATTTTCTGCTCTTAGCCAACTCATTTTCCTACATCTCTTTCATCTTTCCTTCTTTTTGTTCTTAAATTTTTTCATTCCATCTTTCTAGTACAATGAAGGAAGAAAAGAACAATGAAATGGTGCCTTTCAATCAGAGCAGCAATGGAAATGTCCGTTTCTATGTTATTTTTTCGTATTTTTGCCACTTTTGTGAAATTTTTTTCACCTGGGAACGAGTTAGGGTTCCCGATATGTACGGTCTTTCAGGTCCGAACAAATTGGCTAGCTCCGTTCGGATGTTCAGGTCCGAACAAATTGACTATGTTCGGATGGTCATGTCCGAACATATGCAAACATATATGAAATAGAAATACAAACATTATAGGATAACATACATGTGTGTGCAGTAGACTGTTCGGATGTTCATGTCCGAACAATTGGACTCTGTTCAGATGTTCAGGTCCGAACAATTGCATTATGTTCGGCCATTCAGAGACCGAACAGTCGCGATTTCTTGGCGAAAAATGGTTGCGATGATGGATGAAAACCAGCCCAAATGCATGAAAAAACTCTACCATTATTTGTAAAATCTTACATTGAATAAGAATCTATCCCCATAACAAGTTTTCATGAAAAAAAAAAAGGGAAGAAGATGTGTGTGGGAAGAAAGAGGGAAATGGAAAGATGGGTAAGATGGGGACTTTTGGTGTGTGTGGAAAGAAGTAATGTCATTTTTAAATTATTGTGATGTGTGTCGAGAGAATTTGTGTGGGAAAAGATAAATTTTGTGTGCCAATAGCAGCTCCCTTTGTAAAATATGCAATCATAATAGAATGAAGATGACCTATGATACCCAGATACTTATACAAGCCCAACGTATCCGTATCAGACCAATACGACACTTGTATTGCTATCTAATACTCCACGATAATTCTAGGGAACAAGTTTAACGTATCCTCCTTAAAGTCCATTACTTCATATAGTTCTTTTAATATTTGTACTTTTCACCATAAAAATTGCTAGAAAGGGACGAAAACAATGATAATTTGATTAATTCAAAAGTGATCCAAAGAAGAAATTAGGAAACTCGTATCAGTTCCGTGTCCTAGTATTTCAAAAGTGAGGAGTCGTATCCCCGATCCCCGCATCAGTATCTGTATCCATATCTGTATCTGGGCATCATAGAAGATGACAAATGATGGAAAACACCAAAAGCATCCTATCTAGTAGTCTAAACTTTAAACTAAAAACGGAACATCCCCATCATTATGAATTTAAACACTCAATGTCTACAAGGAAAATACCTGCTCAAGAAAGGCATCCTGTTGTACACCAACACCGTAGTTGCTTAGTGCTCCAAATGATGCAAAGGCATTAGCACGCATCTTCACATTCATGCTGGTCTGTTTCCCACCGAGTAAATTTAGAAATTCGAAAACTGAGAAGCATTCCATGTTCATGACATTGATCAAAGTAACTTCGTTGAAGCATGTGAATTACAAGAACTTCAAACACCAATCAAACAGCCTACACAAAGTTCTGCATCTACAAATGTTGGAAATCAAAAGCCCAATGTTCTAGGATTGAAGTTTAATGGGTTCATTAGCCAGAAAACCCTTGGAAATTGGAAAGGTAGTTTCAGCTTATAGATCCTATTCTCATTTGTAAGCATAAATCTGTAATGAAATTGGTGCTATTGAATGTCAGAATGCATTATGGTTGTCACTGTAATACTCATGGTCTTTATGTTAGAGAACGGCGTAACAATGTATATCAAAGTGTTAAAACACCCTCCCTCCGTGTGTGTTTGTGCTGCTTTTGTGCCCTATATTCTTCCACGGAGGGTGTTTTATGTGTATGTTCCCATGCAGTTGAGTTTTTGTTGCCTTGGTGCCTTGTGTTCTCCCACGGAGAGTGTTGTGTGCATATGTTCCTGTGCTGAGCTTGCACGCGCAAGGGGTGTTTAACACTTGATATACATTGTTACATCATTCTCTAACAACTTTACGCCTTTAGAGTAAGTGATTTTCAACATGGTATCAAAGCAGGAGGTCAAGTGTTCAAAACATAGGGGTTGTGCTTGTGCTGCCTTCGTGCCTTGTATTGTCCCACGAAGAGTGGGGGTTGAACACTTTGTATACATTGTTATGCCATTCTCTAAAAGGTTAAGCTTTTAGAGTAGGTGGTTATCAACGCCTTCCCCTACAAGGTTTGTATCCCCAGTGCGGAAAGAGCACTAACAAAAGTGGCTATGGTTCCCAGTTTAGAATGACGAGGAGAGGCGACAGAATGTTTCGATAATATTGATAAAACAGATTCGTGCTTTGGCAATTCAGGGAGGCCAACTCAATGGAGCCGATGCGCTACCTTAGCTATATATGGCCAAGTGACCGAGTTGAAGGGGCTTGGGCCTTTGGAGCCATCCCTGACTGTACAAGAGACCAAAGGGGCCTCACAGTCAATAGGCCCACAGGCCTTTCACCCAGACCCATTGGCCTCACAACCAGCATAGCCAGGTGTAGCCAGTCACAGCTGGAGACAAGCAGCAGCTCATGCCTCCCTTGAGCGATATTGTTCTCCTCATTTGATTTTCTTAGAATCCATTTTACTGAAGTAACAGTAGGTGAATCCTTTCTCTCTTGATTAAAACATTTGAACAGGTTTTGTACTTGATAAACAGCCTAGCTTCATACTAGGGATGCCTTTATTGTCACCACATATAAAAACCACATCCCCCATTGACCAGCATGTTTTTGCTCAATTTTCTTTCAAATGTGAAGCTGAGATGAGCCTACTCTTGTTACACTGTTTAGACAAGTTAGGAATGGCTTCTTATGAGATTTCTACCTCATTCTAGAGCTTTCTATATTATTTCTTCCATATTTCCTACTTCAAGTTGCTGTACTAAAATTATAATGGGTGACTGGAGATAGTAAGACATCTGTTGTTGAAAGAAAGAGTAACCCTACATTGCAACTGCAGATAGTTACAAGAATACAAAAACTAACTCTTACAAGAATACAAAAACTAACTCATAAAACTGGTAAATTAGATTACAATTAATGAATTCTGCAAAGTGTTCAAATTAGATTACAATAAATTAGATTTCAATGTAAAGTGCTTCCAGAGAGAGTAGCAAAGCTAAAGCTCTAACCATTTGAAACTACTTCAATCCAACTTCTCAGTTTGGAAAATTAGATTACAACGAAAAAATTCAGCAAAGCCATCTCAAAGTGTTCAAAAGATTTTGATTTCGATGTAAAGTGTTCTTTGAGAGAGCACCGAAGCTCTAACAATTTGAAATTACTTTGATCCAACTTCTCGGTTTGTTTTATTGTTCTACTATTTGTTAATAGTGGGCATGCTGATGGTCTTGTTTTGAAACCTAAAATCTCAAAAAAAGAAAGAAGATGGCTACAAGATAGGGAAAAAATGCCTCTTTGAATGCCTTTACCAGATAAAAAAATAAACATTGAGGATGGCACGTTAGCTTAGTTCAGTTGAAAGATATTATTATGGCTACTTTGGTGGGCATTATACAACAGGACAACCACCATTGCTACACTCTTGATATGTTACCATAAGAAAGCTAGTACTAATTGGGACCAAAAAGGTGATAAGTTTAAAAGTAAATATCAAAGCTAGAAATTGATGCGCTAATGCTAAGAAGAAAACCCTGAATCTAACCACGGCCAGTAGGAAGTAGAAGGGCTCACTTGGAGATTCCTTAATCGTAGACAAAGGTTTAATAGAAGAGGATCCACAGCTTCTTTAGGTGATAACTCAAGAACCTACCACATGAATTTATAACATACCATGAACTGTTAGATAATGGAAAATGTGAGGACCAATCTAATACAGCATTAGTTCAAGTTTCCAAGCAAAATATGTTAAAAAGAGTTTGGCATCCAGTGGAAACTCACTGTTAGTAAGCATTGAACTGCAGTTAATTGAACTACTTCATCAGGATCCTCAAGCAAAGCAACTATTACCCCAAGAACTTGAGTATTGTATTGATGCATATTGTGGGATGGTATCTGCAATGAAGTTTAGCAAGAAACAAACATGAAGTGAACAAAGATCACGAAAAAGACATGTCAGATAAAAGATAAATTTAAGTCAATAAGCCACAACCAATGTCCCAAGCAGTAGCTCAGCTGGTAAAGGACATGGGCGCGTGAGTGGGAGTGTGTGAGAGTCCTAACATAGCTAAAGCAAAATAAGCTGCAACAAATCAAAGTGAAAACAGAACCTACCAGGGCATCATTAATAGTGGGAGAGAAGGGGTCAAGTGGGGTAAAATGAACAACCATCTATCAATTTCAGTCAATTCAGTATTCACACACTCTAAAGTCTAAAGAGGTGCAATGGAATTTTGAAACTGCCATTCAGAAAATTATAATGCTTCTGCTGCACATGGTGGAAAGCCTGAGTACCAGTATTATGATGTGGAAAGCCTGAGGACTAGTATTATGATATGATGCACGCCATCGACTCTTCATTTATTTGATAATCACTTTCTGAAAACTAACAAAGCAGACTGTTCATAACTTTTGAACTTTTTTGCGGTTCAAACTGCATCTCCACCCAAAGAGGGGTGATATTTTCTGCAGTAACTTAAGTAATAGAAAACACTACTCAGTATGTGCAACTTTCTTATTGTTTAAGTACAGTTAAACAATTACGACCATGGCTTATTAATGAAAGTACTGAATGCATGAAAAGTTGACAAATAGACATTTGTGAACAAAAATTGTTCCAAGGCATACCAAGCATGTACAGCAAAGTATAATTTTCTGGTGCAGAACAAGTGGACCAAGATTGTGAGGACCACGTGAGAGTTCTAGCAGAAGACTTTCAGGATTGGTAGTTATAATGAAAAGGGAAATCATACCTCTAATTCATGTGGATCCATAGTGGGACCGATGGTCCATAAATGGTGGCCAAATAAGACAATAGGCAGAACACACATTATGTGCCTAGCATCAGCACGGGAAATTTGATGATGTTAAGAAGTTCAAAAACTACTCCAATTCTAACATCACCGGATTTCAAGAAGTTTCAGGATGATTATTGATGCAGCCCGATCCAAGACCAGGACCCGCAAGCCTTGATGGACTCACTTGATGGGGTCCACATGATCTCTGATTTTGAGATCCCTATCATTAGTTTAGATATTCTCTAACTTAGTAGAGTTGCTTAATAGGATTGCTTTCTAATTTATATTTTGATTAAGATTAGATAGTTCATTATTTTAGAATGTCTTGGTTATTAAGAAACAATGCTACTCTATATATTCAGAGCAGCCCCATTGTAATGCTTATGCTTTATTCAATTAATTCCAGTTACCAGTGATCGTGAGTTTTCTTCTATTGTAGTTTGTGCTGTGCCCTCGGGCTGGAATCCTTCTGGATTCGATCAATCTCTTGGAGATTGATCTACACTTCCGATCAAGATCCGGGGCGGCTCCAACTATGACGCCTCAGATGTGGAATAGTGCCAAGTTAAGTCAATATGGGCAGCCTGTTGCATTCTACCATGCGAAGAATAACAGATCAAATTGAAAATTGCAAACAAAATTACAAGAGGATACAATCCAACATCTATTTTACATTTTGTTTTTGCATAGCAAAATATGCCAGAGATATACATCATGCTCTTGAATTTAAATTCCAAATCTAGCATGATGGCATCATCAAAGATTTCAAGGCTCACGCATTAGAGTCCAATGTGATTTTCTACCATTTTTTCGCCAAGATGAAGCAACTCTGTTCACACATCAATTAAATCAAACTATGTAAAATGGAAAATCGCTCCTACTGAAATATTTAAACCCTACATTCCAACAACTTATACGCTCCTCAAACTATCACTTAACAAAAACTAAGCCCTCAACTGTGATATGACATCTGCTATTCTCCATAAATTCAAGCTTGACTTGAGGAATAGAAAAGTCTATAAATAGAGAAAAACACTGTCGAGATAGGGATACATTATGGAATTAACATAAGAAAATTAATTCTTCCTGGTATTTAGGCCTTCAAATTGAATAAGAAATATCTCCAATCAAGTATATTATGTGTGGAAGAAAATTAGGACCTGCACGAGCCCTCGTAGACAAAGCTGTCTCACAGTAGGTGAATCATCAGCAACATGCAAACACATTGCTTCAACCATCTTCTCCATTAAGGAATCAACTCCTTCACTGTAAAATTGGATACAAAACATTAATGAAAGGCAAGAACAGGTCAAAAGTAAGTTAATGGAAACATAGCTTGTGTCATTAACTTGGGCTAAGCCCATGTGGGGCACACTGCTCACCAGTGACATATATGGGCTATGTTCTACTAAGAGGTACCTCTCACGGCTTGAATCAAAGGTAAAAATCTAAGGCCCTTTTGTGACCCAATTAGATGCATGCCACAATAATCTGATGGAAATGTCTCATTCTGGATATAATGAACATGTGCATCCATATTTATTTGATGGCTGGCTATGAATATGGCTTCCTTAACCATAGTTTATGAAGCTTGCATGTAATGTTGTAAGGTTGGTCTGGACTGATTTCCTTTTGCTAGATGCTTTCCTTTTAGATGGGAACAACGAGATTTGATCAAAATGCAGGGCTAAAACAATCTCAAATACTTACTAAAATACAAAATCAGGGACTGTTTTGATAATTTGGAAGACTACAAGGACTATTTTGGAGAGAACAGAAAATTCAGGGGCTTCGTGTAAATACAGTAAATTCTGAGCAACAGTTCCAGTAACCAAACAAGTTGGCCCACTTGATTAAGGCCCAAAAGCAGCCCAACTCCAACAGGATTCCACACCACAAGGTTGCTCATGAGTGTAGTACAAGCTGGTGGTATCCAATAGTTCAAACGGCCCACTGTCGGGGCCCCACATCAGCCTAAGTTTGAAGAGTTCTGGACATGACCAGCAAGCAGTCCTCCTTTATTTGGAAACTTTATTAGTTCTTTTCTTTTTTTAGTGCTTTTTCCATTAAAAGGTTCATATGCATTAAAGATCCACTAGTTAGAAGTAGGATGAGTGATTGAGATTTGTAGATTTTTAGGGTTTTATGTCAATTTATATAGGAAGACGTGGTCAGCTGGGCTTCATGACAGTCAACAGCAGTTACTTTCTTTGCTTTTCGTTATTTGGTAAGTTTGTCATGAATAGTTGTCTTGTTGACAATCGTAGGAAACTAAGGTGCTGTTACGATCTTCTAAATCCTTAGGAATTTCTCGGTGTTTCATTGCATAATATAAGCATTGCAAGGTTGACAATAATTGACAGTTTTGCACAGTAGACACTTTATGAGAACAACAGTTATTTGTTCTTTCATTTTTATAACTCTTTAGAAGCCCTTTTTTCACCATTCCTGTTTCTTTTGGCATATGTGATATTGTCTATCGGTGCTAAGCATAGAGTAACACTTTGTACTTGCTCACCCATGTGAACAAAGAAGGCAGTGCAGTCACCGCTTAACATTTATACAGTGATCATTATAGACAGTTTAGCACTGTCTTGCATCCATGATTGCGTCAATTTTTCTGCTTTTAGTTGTGATTTGGTGGGGAACCAAGTTTTTCAGTCCTTGTCTTAGGTTATGTACAGCCACTCTAAATTTGAAATATCCTGAGCTACCTGGGCCCAGGATTAGTTTGGCCCAGGTAGGGCCCTTAGTTGTTTCACTTATTTTTTATTTAGAAGTGTCACACGTGATTGGTTTTGGAAAGGGGAGGAGTTGTACAACAACTCTAATCGGGAAGTATAAGAGAAACATTAGATATTAGAAAGTATAAGAGTAGAAGGATTAGGACTCTACTTTGTATATATAAACAACCAACGACCTCTTCTGTAGTATGCACTTCTCTTCGTTTGCTTTGAGAGAGATCTGAGAGAAGTTGGTGACTGGAATCCAGGGGAAGAAGAGGAAGAAGTCAATCGGAGGAGAGACGATCATCAGATGTCCTATTCGCGCCCGCATATTGCAAACGCAACGATCACGTACAAAAGGGGAGTGAATCTTCTTAATTACTCTCTAATGGTGCTCTAGACAATTGATAATGTTGAATTGGATACATAGCAGCATCTAAAATCTATTGATTAGAGTGAAATCTATTTTGGAGGCAAAGGAAGCATGTTATATGGTTGCTGGAATGATATAATTGATAATGGAATGCAAATCCAAGAGAATCCATCGAATAGACATGGATTTGTGGAACTCAGAGGCATGTCAGAATCCATCGAATAGACATGGATTTGTGGAACTCAGAGGCATGTCGTTACTAGACATAACTCAGGGGACCCCTGGCCCACTGTATGATGGATTTGAACCATGGAATGGAGAGCATACATCTAGGCGACCATGGTGGTACTGGTCCCATAGAAGTTGGGCCCTATTTGGGCCACCATCTACTTGTTTTTAATGCTACAGGTGGGATTTTGATGAAATAAGGGCTGAAGGTCGACAACTGTTGTGGTACCCATCAGTGGATGTGATCAAAGATCAGGACCACACATCTTTTAGGGGATACCTGGACGACCTTAGAGAAGTGGGACATCTGGGTTTTGGACCAGTGGGTCCCGCTATTCAAGAGATTTAAAAAGTTCCAGACGTGGGTTATTGCAGAAGTTTGGCCCAGGTGGGTTTTGATCTGTGGGCCATAGGGAGGGTCTGATGGTGGATCAGATCCACCAGTTGGAAGGTTTATCTCTGGGCGACCATACCTAATAGGTCTGATTTTGAATTGGGCCAGTGGGGCCCACTGTTCTACACATCCAAAGGTTCAGGCATACCACCTAATTTTTGGGGCGTCTGTGTGTATAAATAGACCCTAGACTTTTTAGTTGTGCGTATAAATAGACCTTGGACTTTTGTGAAATTACAATATAACCTTCTCATCTAAATGAATTAAGGTTTTCTTAGAATCAGGAACTATATGGTTTGTGATCAATTAACTGTGATTAATCAAATGGTTTGTGATTAATAGTGTAATGATGTAATTATAATAAATTGTATGGGCTGTCTTGGAATATTTGGTATGATTTTGTCGCCTTGAGTAATATTCTATGAAGGTGGGCCACTCCTATATTATCCCTTACTTGTTATGATCAAAAGTGGGGCACTAAGCTAATGGGGATTGGTATGGAACTAGTCCCACACTACTATTGTGTAAAATTGTTAATAATAATGAAATCTGGTTGTTATGTGATTATGAAATATTGTGCATTGGGTCACAGACGTGCGATGTTGGACTTAGTTTCCGAGCCGTTATAGCGGCTGGTCCTTGTGGACGTGTCTGATGAGACAGGGCCATGGTGACCGGTATACATGTATACGAAAAGCCTTGGTGGCGTGGTAATGTGCATGGTCACGAATATGTTTATGGGTGTACTTTTAATGGTAATTGATCTATGGATGCAAATTTGTTGTTTATGCGATGTTATGTTTTAAGTTGTTTGTGTAATTAGGAAAATTTATTCACCAGTAATACTGATGTTGTGTTGCCCCCTTCAGGTAATCACATTGCAGGTGAGACAGAGCACAACGATGCTCAGCACATAGATTTTGGCAAGCGTGGCTGACGAGAAAGAACGAAAAAAGTTCAATTGGTTGATAAGGGGATTAACCCTTATTTAGGGAATTTATTAAATGTTTTAGGTCATCTTTGAATTGAGTTCGAATATGGAATTTTGATTACTCAGAGATATTTGATATTGTTTGACATTGGCAATTTAATTAGAATTATATTGTTGAACTAAATGTCTGATTCCTTGTGTAAGTTATTTGATGAATGCACGGTGAATAATTGCTAAATGATCACGATCCGGAATCCGACAGGGCCCTGGAATTTGGATCGTGACAAAATTGTTTGAGGCTATATCAATATTCCATTGAAGCATAAATAATAAAAGGAAAAGACATGAATGGACTGTTAACCTAAAATAGAAGAGCATACCAATAACGGACAAACTCGGATAAGGCTGCGGCAGCAGCTTCCCTCTGAAGCCTCTGGTTTCGATTCAAGGCTTCAGTCAAAATTAGACATATTGGTGGGACCTGCAGCTCCAAGTCAGTTCAAAGAGAAAAGACCACATGAACAACAAGAACAACAACAACAAAAGGCAGAAGCAGCAACAACAATAATAATAGAATAATCAAACTTATACCAAATGTCAACTGGAATACCATACAGATAGCTGAAATTTTGGATGCCTGTACTGTCAATGCAGATAGCTCCAAGGATTGAATCAAGAGGAACTAAAAGCATATCATACAACAATCCAAACTTTGATAAGGAGGCTACTGTTTAAATCCAGAATAACATAGCCAGGGAGCCTAACCCAAGCATGATTAGTGGAATATTATAGAGAAATATAGTTAAATTAGAAGATCAACTCTACTGAAAGAAATTAACCTCATAATACCTTTGCAAACAAACATAAAAAAAACTTAGCACCTGAACACGAACCCATATGTCTAAAAAGGAAAAAAAATGATCCCTACCCTTCATTCAATGAGGTTGCCCTAGCTTTAACCATACACTCAAAGCAACGCATCTTTAAAGGTGCACGACAACCCCATGATGAAAATTTATTTTGTTCCCTCAAAACAATCATAATGGTATTCACTTACTTCAAATATTATCAAAAGCACCCTAGCCCCCTATCCCATGTATCTACTCATAATAAACTGATCCTTGCTCCTCAACCAGGTAGCCCTAGATATAACCCTACACCTTATCAATTGTGTTGTTAAAACAAAGTAGCTGAATCATCATCAAAATCTTGCACCAACTATTTTACGCTATTCTAGAAGCCCTTTGTTTCTTTGTTATAGCCTCCTTTCAGTCATCTCTTCTTGTGGAAAGCAAATCTCTAAACGGTATCTTGTGGGCGTCTTCTTCGGCTATGGGTCCTTGGAGGTTTCAATGCTACTTCAATGAAATTAACTCCTTTCAAGTCGTCAGGTAGAGTTATGTTTCAGCATGTTGGGCAGGAGGCTAATAGTTTTGCAAATGCCTTTGCAAAACAAGGGGTGGATAGGGTTTCCAATGTTGCTTTCACCTTGTAATTTTGGTTAAGGAGGGCAACTGGTTTCTTTTTCTTTGGTATACTCTTTTTATACCACTGTTTGCCCCTATTTTTCTTTTAGGGAGGGTTGTCCTTTTTGCATCAGTTTCATCTTAATATAATTTATCATTATTGTTCAAAAACAAAACAAAAAAAAAAAAAAAAAAAAAAACGAAAACTATTTTGGGGTCAGCTGCATGAATTCTGTTTCTCAATTCCGATCTATTCTGAGCCAAATCCTCGGATAGGTTGCAGTTCATAAGATCCAACCTTACTACTTCAGTACTTCCATCCACGTCCTCTTGGGCCTACCCATTTGCCTTGGTGGGCCATCAACTTGCATAGAAAAGCTTTTCCTCTATGATGCTATTGTTGGCTTGTGTCGGACATCTCCAAACCATCTCAAATGGGTTTCTAATACTTTAAAAAAATGTAGCTGTATGATTAGAATATTTTTGTTCCCCCCAACAATGCCTTAACAGCATAATAATGTAAGCTATAAGGACACATAAGACCCTAAGCCCATCAACAAGATCTTTTGTTCTTGTTACATTTTATTATAAGCTAAATATCAAGAACAGGGACTATTAAGCCTTGACCTCTAATAGAGCACAGTATGATAATATTAAGCCTTGACCACTAACAGAGCACAGTATGATAATATTAAGCCTTGACCGCTAACAGAGCACTGTATGATAATATTAAGCCTTGACCACTAACAGAGCACTGTATGATGACACGATACCTAATAGAGCACTGTACGATGGCATGCATAGATCAAAATATCGGCCGCTACGCCGATATATCGGGCGTGGCGGCATTGTATGAAATTATCGGCAAATTTGCCATATCATGCGTAGCGGCCGATACATACCGCCATGCAACGTGGCGGCCGCCACGTAGCAGGGGGTTTTAAAACCCCCCCAATTCGTCTCTCTTGCTCACTTTCCCCTTCACTTGTTCACTTCTCTCACTTTTTACATCTTCTCCTTGCTGTGAAACCTCCCAAAGTGTTGTAGTTTCAAGATTTTACAATTTTAGGCCCACAAAATCCACAAGGACCAAAACAAAGTGACAAACAAACATCAAAACAAGGTAATCAAGATTCTAGGTATGTACTTTTTTCTTTTAGATTTTTTTTAGTAAGTTGACATTTGAGATCACATTCAAATAATCTCTTTCTAACTACTGTAAATGCTTCCTTGTCTTGTAATATTGTTAGATCTATGTTTTCCTTTGATGATGCACACATATTTTTGGTTTTTTTTTTTTTTTTTTGCTATTTTTTATTTTCGGATTTATTAATTTTTTGAAAAAAAAATGTGAATACTCATGGACAACCCTTGAAACCACTTGGAAATGCATTCTAAATGATAGATCTATGTTTCACATAGATCAATCCATCACATTTTGAATGTTCATTGATTTTTCTCTATTTTTTATTTTCGGATTTATTTATTTTTTGAAAAAAAAAATGTGAATACTCATGGACAACCCATGAAACCACTTGGAAATGCATTCTACATGATAGATCTATGTTTCACATAGATCAATCCATCACATTTTGAATGTTCATTGATTTTTCTATATTTTTTATTTTCGGATTTCTTTATTTTTTGAAAAACAAAATGTGAATACTCATGGACAACCCATGAAACCACTTGGAAATGCATTCTACATGATAGATCTATGTTTCACATAGATCAATCCATCACATTTTGAATGTTTATTGATTTTTCTCTATTTTTTATTTTCGGATTTATTTATTTTTTGAAAAAAAAAAAATGTGAATACTAATGGACAACCCATGAAACCACTTGGAAATGCATTTTAAATGATAGATCTATGTTTCACATAGATCAATCCATCACATTTTGAATGTTTATTGATTTTCCTCTATTTTTATTTTCGGATTTATTTATTTTTTGAAAAAAAAAATGTGAATACTCATGGACAACCCATGAAATCACTTGGAAATGCATTCTAAATGATAGATCTATGTTTCACATATATCAATCCATCACATTTTGAATGTTTATTGATTTTTCTCTATTTTTTATTTTCGGATTTATTTATTTTTTGAAAAAAAATAATTTTTAATATTTGAATACCAATCAAATGCCTTGAAAATGGTTCCTTGATTTGAGATTTATGTTTTCCATAGATCATTCCAACATATATTGCTTGTTTTTTTTACTTTTTAAAATTTTTAATTTCGGATTTTTGTTATTTTTTGGAAAAAAAAATATTTTTAATAATGGAATGCCAATCAAATGTATTGAAAAATGCTCCTAAATGTTATATCTATGTTTGGCATAGATCAATCCAAAATATGTTTGTCATTTCCTAATTCTATTTTATTTTCTTATTTTCGGATTTTTAAAATTTTTGAAAAAAAATTGTAATTTAAGTAATGAAATATCACTTAAATGTCAAGAGAATGATTCCTAAGCATTAGATATATGTTTCCTCTAACATGTTTCTTTGTTTTTTTAATTTTTAACATACTACTTGTTCATATTTAATTATTTATAGCCAGGTATTCAGTCTTCTATTGATAACTTAAAATGCCTCGTGATATTGATCCCGCATGGAGCTTTGGTGAGGCAGTTGATAATAACAGGTTGAAAATCAAATGCAAATTTTGTGGGAAAGTGACCAATGGGGGCATTACAAGATTCAAGCACCACTTGGGCCACATTTCTGGCAATGTTGCTAGCTGTACTGAAGTACCAAGGGAAGTCAAGGAATAAATGAAAGCTTTGGTTGGCCAAAACAAAGCTAGAAAAGTAGAGATAAAAGAAAAGAGGCGGCAAGATGTTGATGCTGCCCGTTATGAAGTATTTGGGGATGAATACTTTGATGAGGAAGATACACAGATGGAGGCTGCACGCCGAGAGTCCATCATGAGTCAACAAGAAGAACAGGAACGTCGTGCATTTGCTGCAAGTAAATATTATGATGCAGGGGGCTCATCTACTGTGCCACAGCAGCCAAGCAAGGGCAAGGGCATTGCGGGGGCCATGCGTAGGGTATTTAGCACCCGCGAACGGGATGTTGATGTAGAAATTATCTCTACTAGAAAAGCAGTTCCTCCCCCTGTTGATCCTCTAGCACATAGAAAAGAGGGAGATAAATAACCAAAAATATCGTGTTATGAAAGGGGTAATGAAGGCTACAAGAGATAGGTTAGCCAAAGCTACAGCAAAATGGCTAATTCATAAGAACATACCACCTACAGCAGTAGATTCCCCATATTTCCAGACTATTCTTGATGTTGCCGCCGAAGCTGGGCGGGGTATACAGGCGCCCTCCGTATATGATGTGGGCACTAAATACCTTGAAGAAGAATATAGAGAAATAAAAGCTGGGGTGGAACAGTTTAAGCCCATGTGGCAACAAAATGGTGTTACCATCATGTGTGACGGGTGGACCAGCGGCACCCAAACACAATTAATAAACTTTTTGATGTATTCAGTTGCTGGGACCGTCTTTGTGAAGTCCGTTGATGCAACTGAACATAAACGGACGGCCACATATATATACACTCTTATGGATAGAGTTGTAGAAAGTGTGGGAGAGGAGCACATTGTACAGATTGTTACAGACAATGGCGCCAATTTCAAGAAGGCAGGTCAATTATTAATGGACAAGAGGACCCATTTATTCTGGACCCCATGTGCAGCACACTGCATAGATCTCATCTTGGAAGAAATTGGAAGGAAGACAAAAGTGGCTTCACTGATCAAGGCATATAGAGGAATTACAAGATTTATATATGATCATTCATGGGTGTTAGCTTGATGAAAAGATACACAAATAACCATGCCTTGGTGCGTCCAGGATTAACTAGGTTTGCAACCCATTTTCTGGCTATGGAAAGCCTTGTAAGGTTTAGAATAGAGCTGATTCAGATGTTTGCATCAGAAGAATGGCTTCTTTCGAAATGGGGCAATGCAACTAGTGGTCCGGGGTTTGAAGTCCCAAACCTTATGAGAGAATAAATTTTGGAAGAAAGTGAGGAAGGTATTAAAGGTTTTAGAGCCTTTAGTTAAAGTGTTGAGGCTTGTAGATGGTGATGACAAGCCGACAATGGGCTTTATATATGAGGCAATGGATCGGGCAAAGCAAGCCATTATGGAAAATGTTAAATATCACGATAAATATATCAAAATTATTGATGCCCGTTGGAACGATCAGTTGCACCATCCATTGCATGCTGCAGGTAATTAATATATATCATTGATACCTTTTATTTTCCTAACTAATGTATTTATTATCTTGTTTGCTCACAGTACATTTTGCATATTTTTAATGTAGGTTATTTTTTAAATCCCGAATTCTATTACCGCAATGCCGAACTACATACCGAAGCAATAGATACGGACTTGCGCGTAGGATTACGGGAGGTATTAAAGAGATTGTTAAACCTAGATGATCAAATTGATGCCATACAAGAGGTGAGTGGGTGGTTACTTAAGAGAATTTAATTATGCTGCCAAGTGCCAATTGCCATACATGCAGTAGGGGTTTACTGATTTATTTTTAATTTTCACATCGTAAATATCTATATATACACAAAGGAGAGGAACCTTTGCTGACCCTCTTGTGCAACGATCGATTGGAAGGATGCCACCTGGTATGACTATGAACAAAAAAACCCACCCAATAGTATTGATCTTTATATCTTAATTGATTAGAAGGATTTGAGGGTTACGAATATCTAATTTTCTTTATTTATTTTTTGCATTTCAGCTGATTGGTGGATGAATTATGGAGAGAGTGCTCCACATCTAAGGAAAGCGGCTGTTCGCATCCTTAGTCAGACTACAACATCTTCCAACTGTGAGAGAAATTGGAGCACTTTCTCCTTGATCCACACGAAGGCCAGAAATCGGCTTACCATGCACAAACTCAACAAGCTTGTATACTGTCATTACAATCTGAAGTTGAGAAACAGAACTAGGGAGAGAATGGCAAGGGATGATCCTGCTTATTGTCCTATTAATTTGGATCACATATTCAGAAATGACGATCCCTTACTCCCATGGCTAGCCGAGATAGAGGATCCACTACTAGATTCAGATCCGGCTTTTCAGGGAACGGTTCAAGAGTTGATAGATGAGGATATGGGTGAGGCACCTGCAGGAGGTCAGCCACCTCAAGGAGAAGGTACCAGTAGGACTAGGAGGAGTGGGAAAGAACCTGCTCATATTGGATCTTCTAAAAAAGCTAGTTCCACCACCGTCTCTTCGAGTAGCCATGGGGGAACTGGAGGAGGAGGAGACAGTGGGACAGGTGGTACTAGTGAATACTATCAACATGATGACGACGATGACATTCCTGTAGAGGAAGTACATGAGTTACCTCCATCTGGAAGATTTGATCCGAGCCGTGGTTATCAACGGCGCCGAAGAGACTCACCGCCTGGGCTGGAGGTAGTAGTGAGCAAGGAAATATGGGTGGAGATGTTGGTGGACAACAAGTAGCATCATGGACTGATTCGTGGGACCCTAGGTACGGTGGACAAGGACTCTCACAATATTTTCCATATGGTCAAGCGCAACAAGGAGAAAAAGAGTCTTCAACTTCAGGGTCCTACTCATATGGATATGGACCATATGGTGACTATGGTGAAATGCAAAGAAATCCACCTCCACCTCCTATAAGTTCCTATGATGCGGCTGCCTTGTTTGGATTTGTTGATCCCAATTCTCATCAATATCAAATTCAATATGGTGCCAACAGAAATGATAACAATGATGGGGATGAGGATGACCATGGCGCCTTGAATCTTGGTAGACATTCATTTTGGTGGTGATTAAGGTATTCATATTTCCTTCACTAACTCTCTAGTCTCTACTCTTTGTCATTTCTAAATTGGTGTTGATTGTTGATCACTTCATAGTTCATTCACTTCATTGAATTTGAACCTTGAATGTTGAAGTATTGATATTTGATTGTTCAATGTTCTAATGAGTAATGAGTAATGACCTAACTCTTAAGTCGTATGCCTTTATTTCATGTTCTAATTTTTTTTTACAAGCTTTACATTACTTTCTAGGTTAGCATGACTAAGAAACATGAATACATGTAAAAAAACTAATCATTACTATTATTTTCTATTTATACAGCGATACAGGACCTCATATTTTGAGAGCACTGCTACGCCCACTTTTCTTACTTACTTTTGCAAAAGAACCACATTTTCTTTCATTTCACAATTTTTTGGATTTTTTGGAATTTTTTCATTATTTTTTGGCGAGTTTTTCAAATCGCACCGCTACGCTTCTGCGTATCCCTGCTACGCTACGTATCGCCCGCTTCGTAGCGGTTTGGCGGCGGGCCACTACGCCCGCCGCTACCGCTATTTTCATCCATGATGGCATGATACGGTGCCACTGCCTCAGCTGTGCAAAATTCCTTTATTAAACCAAATTTCAACAATAATTACAAATGAAGAAATGGTAATTCACAAGATGTGACATCTTGAGATGAGCATGGGCCTCAAGGGTTTTTAAAAAGGACAGTCCCAATGTCAGTTTTTATTTTTAGTACTCTTTACCCCCCAATGTATATTTTGGATTGAAATACAGGATAACAGTATTATCATGTTACCTCTTTAGGCCTCTTTATAAAGATGCAACTTGCAAGATCTCCAATAAGATTGATCCACTTCTCATTTCCATTTCGCTCTCCATCTCTGGCCAAAATCTAAAATAAAATACTTAACTGATTAATCCATATATCACACTATAATCTTTAACTATAGGCCTCAGCTATAGCTTAAAATGGGCAATTAAAGGTTCATGTAAAGTTGCTAACCTTTCCCATTTCAAGATCACCAACACATTCGCAGAATGCTTGAAATGCTGGCAACAAAGTCCTGCAAGGCAGGTAGAAAGTAGAATAGCACTATCAACTGTATTGGACATCAACTAAATAGGACAATAAATACAGTATCAATTTGATACAACAGTCGGGATATATTATCTACATTATGTTTAATATAGCTCATATAGTCATGTGGGACACTATCAACATCTCCGTCCATCATCATCATCAAAGCCTTGTCCCAACTATGTTGGGGTCAGCTATATGATTATGCTTCTCCATTCCAGTCTATCATGGGTCACACCCTAGGATAGGTTGCACTTCTTCAGACCTAATGCTCACCAGTGGGGCTCACTTAGGCCTACTTACATCAGTGCAGCTCCTTTGATAGTCTTTTCATCCCATTATTTGACATCAGGTCCAATTTTGCACTCCCTGAACCTTCACTAGCCATTGGATTGAATCTCAAGAAAACATATGGTTAAGATGCCATTAAACTTTAAGCAGTTAAATCAAGGGCAAGGATAATCAGTTGGTGCTGATTTTTCAAAACCCCTTTGTCCTCTCCACCTGTTGATAAACAAGCTGGACTGCATATAAGGTAAATGCAAGTCTGCTCGCAGGTGAACATTTCCATATGTGTGTGTGGACATCACAATTATAAATTTATAATATACACTAATTATTATTCCAACTTCCTTCAATTCTTCTCCAATCTTCTTCTCAAACCTAACCCAAATGTAATTTCAAGGCTGCCAATTCTAAAGACTGCAAGGGCGCATTGTAATGTACCAAAGGGGTTCCTGCTGACTAGATCCAGCAAGACCATGACAACTTCCTAGTTGAAGTGCTAATGCGCATAGAACAACAGCATAACTTTGCTCAACAACTTTCTTCGCAGTTTTGCCACCCCCTCTGCAGAGAATAATATTAAAAATACCTGAGATAACTCACCATATACCGAATTTAAGTGAATAATTGTAAAGAACAGTGTAAATGTGAACAATTATGAGAGACCTGAATAGAGCAGCAAGAGCTAGTATAGCTGCTTGTAAGATGTCTTCCTTAGTTTCCATTTCAGAGGAGTTAACATTATTATCTCCTTTCTCAAGACCACCTTTAAGCATTATTGATGTCTGGTTAATCACAGACACCACATGATCCAGAAACCAAAATGAAAGTATAGGGTGCTGAGAAAATGCCTATTATGAATAAGAGAAAACATAGAAGCAATTAATGAAAATGAGAGAAATCAAGGAGTACAAAAACACTAGATAAGAGAATCAGAATCCAACATTTGCATAAAAACCCACCCTTCTATAAATTAGATGCCAAAGAAAGCATAGATGTAAGTCATAGCCAAATGGAACCATGAATAGAGCTTGAATTCACAGTTATGTAGAAACCATGGTCAAGCTCTTGTTAGAAGCATATTTGGAGCACCATGAGATAAACCACAGTAACATTGTTAACAGTTGAGCAACCTTTCCACTAATTTACAAATGATGTAATATTAATGCATAATCGTAGAAATAACAGACCAATATGCCATTAGTCCATTAGTCAATGCTATGAAAAATAAAACCAGAACAAAAATGGTAAAAGAGGTTAAATCAAAACAGATGATAAATCCTCAGATTTGTTTGGATTTCTGCTTTGTACATAAAATTCCAAAAAAAAAAAAAAAATAAAATATAAATATTAATGGTTACATTATGTATCATTCAGGTTTCATCCACATCCACCAATGAACAATAACATTTTGACATGATAAGTGATAACTAACAAGGTTCAAGTCAATTGACATGGATTTTGGATAATATTTCAGAAAAGCAAACACACACAAATTGAAAAAGTCGGCCTGCAAGCAACATTACAAAGTAAAATTTAATGGGAGAAAAAAAACCTAAATCCATAGAAAATAACCATTTGAAAAAGAAGGAAAAAGGTTTAGCAGAAAGAAAAACTTTAAACCATAATATCACTAAAAGCTGAAAGAGTTATTAAAGAGTCAAATGCTAAAGTAGTTACAGTGCAGCTAATGTACTGCAGAGTTTTCTTATTATGAATAGGTAAAAAAAATAGACAATTTATGAATCCAAGTTACTGAAAGAAATGTGTCTATCCTATTGTTAGTGATCCCATTTAGTAAAAGTTAGCAAAAGCTTACATAGAACGCGTCCTGCAATGGCCAGCCACCTCGGATCCTGGATATATCTTTCGTAACTATATCCCTTCCAGCAGAACTCAAAACTTCATTGAAAACAATTGTTGATCTATTCTCCGCCAGACAACAAATCTAATGTGGTTGAGGAAATATACTACAGCAATAATGAGAACAGCATTTTAAGGCCTTCCATAATAGTTTATTGTTAACATCAAAGTGTAACTAAAATATCAGACCATGTATCAAACACAACGACTAAACTATTGAAATCAAAGAACACATCAGTGACTGAAGCAATGTGTGTGTGCATATCCCTGTGGCATTATTTATAATGGCACATATTACGAAGTTAGTTTTATTGACTTAATATTTGGTTCAAGTTGAAAGAATTAGAGAGAATTAGAAAAGAACGAGAGAAGGTGAAAGATGCTCAAAAGAAAAAACACACACAAATATATAACAAGAAAATGCATAGGATGATAAGGGTGAAACTCTATCTTATAATGTTTTTCTTAAAATAGAACACACATCACATTATATCTACAGTATCAGGCAATATTTTAATTCATGAACAAGTGCCAGCTCAGAAAAATGACTCAAGGATACAGCACCAAGAACTTCTTGACGAAGATGTTTATCGGTTATAAACAAAGTGGAAGAAAGCAAAGAATGGGCCGTCCTGTAGGCATAGACATGATGGGCATAAGATATCCGATAATATTGCTCAACTAAATTACAACATGCATCCATTCATCATTGAGAACCTTGAAACATCAGCTTCATTCAATTCATTGCCTCTCCTTGTGATAAACTCAATGATAGCCTGAATGGCACCTTCTGCTGACGGTTTGACTTTATCACATATAGCTGCAGAGCATCCATGCATGGTAGCTACAAGCTGCACCAAGACAGCATGCATATATGTGTGTTGAGAGAGAGAGAGAGAGAGAGAGAGAGAGACCCCAGTGCATAACATTTCATATAACCCAGAAATCAAAAAAAATAATAATCAATACCTCATCTTTGGTTAGTAGAACAGAGACAGAGGAAACAATCCTATTAAAGACCTCTGACTGATCAATAGAAGCATCCTGCAGAAAGATTTAACATGCTTCACTATGATAATTATGCTCCCTCTCCAAATATTTGGAAGAAAACATTTGGGTTCAGATATGCTCACACTTCTCAAAATGGCAATCACATCTTCAAGGGAAGACAAGGCACTGTACGAAGTTTCCACATCTGCACCAAGAGTGGACCCCACTGGTCTTGGAAGTGATAGAGATATGCTGAAGAATAGATCAAGGATCTAGAACAATCCACCATAATGACAACCATTATGTCATCAATAAATTGAGATCTAATGTCAGTAACTCTATTCTTCAAAAGTAGTATGGTTCTAATTAGCTTTTTACTAGATGATAAAACAGGTCACTGCCCATTTCTTACAGACCTGAGCAGAAAGCTTTCTAATGTCAGAACTGGGATCTGCACAACGTGGAAGATAAGCTATGACTCTTTCCCCCAGGCACAATGATTCTCTACTTGGAAATACAAATGCAGCTGAAACCATGACAACCTGATGTTAAAGAAAGATGGAGATAAGAGCACAAAATTTTTAAAATCTTAAATATAACTATTACCAGGAAGGTTTGAAGTATTTCTTTGAAGGGCCCATTCAACTTGCTTGCTGTGAATGCAAATTTCATGGCAACCAAGGCCACAATATCCACTGGAACAAAGTGTTCGAAACTTGAGCATTATCTCGTGGACAGCAAGACAACCTCTTCTCCTCTGATGCTCCACAGATGATGATACATACTGATCAATTTGTCTCAGAATATGTAACAGCTGTTCGGCACGACTTCTACCATCTTCTCCACTAATTAGGCAAGATTTATTGGTTATAAAAGAAGAAAAAAGTATAAAGAAAAAACAAAACAAAATAAGGAAATGATAACAGAGTTGCAGACAGAATAAACCCTAACAATGTAATTCCATAATTCACGGGCGCTCCATTATCAAACAAGAATGCATGCAAATGAACCAATCATGAGAAAACAGAATATTGTGGCAGCTGATGTTCTGAAAACCAAATTGATAGGCCGGGTTTGGCTCAGTTGCTCACAAAGTGTAACATTTATAGCCTCAACCCAAACCCTTAATTAACAGGTTGGATTTGGGCTGGGTTGATATCATAGTGCAACCAGTCAGGTCTCAGTAGAGTTTAGGTCAGGTTGGGAGGATTAATAGCAAGAACGTACTTGATCAGTGCTTAATTGTTTACAATCTAAGCCCTAATATTTGAATTATCTTATGCTAGTCATGTTTATTTTATTTGATTTTACATATTCTTTGTTAATTTGTATGCAAAGGTAAAAAGGAGTAAAAAGAGAAGATTTCATGAAGAGTAATGGGCATAAATCATCAAGTAGGGCCAAGGTGGGTCCCATCCAAGTTATTTCAGATTTCAAGACTACTTTCTAATTCTTTGGACAACTTACAATTCTAATCAAAGAAGAAAAGTAAAAGAAAGAAGAAACCCAATCTAGGGTTATACGCCAAAAAGGGGGCCCACAGCCATTGCAAAAGTGAAATTTCAGAAATTAGAAAGTCTTCTTCAAGTACAAGTGGAGCTCAAGAATAGAGAAGAAAAAGGAGAAAAATAAGGAAAGTTTAAAGGAAGAGTCCAAGCCAAGTTAGAAGTTCAAGAAGGGGGTCCCACAATCATTGTACATGCATCATATGGGCCCACCTTTATTATAAAAGGTTCAGATTTAATCTCTTGCAATTAATCTCAGAATTGTGGGTCCATGTGAGGAACTTTCTATAAAATACAAGTAAGATCAGATTTAGAAAGTCTTGTTATTAAGAAAGAAGACTCCTATTTCATTCTAATTAAGAAGCCTACTTGTAAAGAAAGTTGGAGATCTATTTCCATAAGAGAACTACTTGCTAAAAGGGGCTGTTGCAAGACTTATAAAAGGACAAGAAGAGGTGGTCATCCAAGATATATATCCCATATAAAACCCTAGCCACGTCCATAAGAATACCAGCCACTATTTCAGCACCCTATCATCACAAAAACCATCCATCATCATCCCAAAACCCCTAGTTGTTGTACAGCCACCTTTGGAGCATTCTTTGGAGCATCTTGAAGAGCTTTTGGAGCTAGGAAAAGGAGAAAAAGCTGCTGGACAACTTCTTCTTCTTCTTCAATATTCAGAGTTTTTCTTATGGCTCTATTTTCTATTTTGTTTTCAATTCTAGACATGAGTAGCTAAACTTTTTAGGGCTAGGGTGTAGTTGAAACCCTAGCCTAGTTCTATGTAGTCTCTTTTGGCATCTTTTAATTCAAATTTCAGTTTTATTAGTTGAGATTCTAAACCATGTTTTCAATTGATGAGTTGTGTATATGCCATGCCAACCATGCCATGTTCAATTAATTTTAAGAGTAGCTAACTTAATTTTGATTGATCTTGATGTTAAGCATCTAGGGTTTAGAACCATGAATAATCTAAGTATATGCCATGCTTAGACTCATGCATTTATCATTCCTATTGTTTTTATGCATTATGTGTGTTTTGACTAGGACATATGCCATGCTTAGTTTTTGCATCATAATGAACAATTCATGTAGTATGCCACTCATGAATTAGGTTTAGGGGAATAGTAATCTAGACGCATATGCCATGGTCTAGGTTGATAGATGTCACTAATAATTCTGATTTTTTATTAAAGGATAATAAGGGACATGCATAGGGTTGGTTAGGGGAGTAGATGAAACCCTAGTTCATTCATTATTACTATTTTTCAATTTTAATATTAGTTGTGTGTTTTAGATTATTTTCCATTTAGCTTTTAATAGTTTAATTTACTGTTTTTAGTAGTTTAATTCAACCTGTCATCATTTAATTGTTCTTTTAATATTCTGATTTTTAGTTGTTTTTGACATTATTTTATCACAAGTCTTCGTGGGATCGACCTCGTACTTACAATTCACTACACTACATAGTGATCTTGTGCGCTTGCGAGTTTTAATTGTGTGCATACTAGTAGCCTATTTCTAGGTTGCTTAGTGCATACCAAGTTTTTGGCGCCGTTGCCGGGGACTTGTTGGCATAGAATAGTGTCAAAACTTGAGTTTAGTGTAGTGTCATAGTCTAGTTTAGTCTTTAGTTCAGTTGCTTGAAGTTTTAAACTGCTGTTATTTATTGTTTTATCGTAGTATTCTTTTAATTCAACTATTTTAATTTCAGTTTTCTATCTTTTCTTACTTTTAACACATTGCTTATTTAGTAGGTGTTTTCTTGGAGCCTTAAAGTTTGTATATGCAAGGTAGGCGATCTCAGAACTTAGCGATCATTGTCTACGATCCAGAAATCGAACGAACCTTTAGACAACAGCAAAGGCAAGCTGAGAGGGCAAGATCCAATACACAGCTCTCATCTAACTCAGAACTTAAAGAAATAATTGTTAACGGAAATCAAAGTCCTAAAAAAAAGATGGCTGGCGCAGAAGAAGAAGTAGTGAACAATCAAAAGAGACCAATGAAGGAGTCTTACATTCCCTTGCACACCGACCAGCCGTCCACCATCCTTTATCCACCTAATACGGCTGGCAATTTCACCCTCACTGCACAACTGCTGAATATGGTGCCACACTATCATGGGTTACCTAATGAGGATCCTTATCTTCATATTAAGGAATTCTTTGAGCTGTGCGCGACACAACAAATACAAGGAGTTACCCCAGAGGGCATCAGGTTACGTTTATTTCCTTTTTCTCTCAAGGATAAAGCTAAATTGTGGTTAAACTCCTTGGATGCTGGTTCTATCACCTCTTTGGAGCAGCTAGCTAGGAAGTTTCTTAAGAAATTTTTCCCTGCTCAGAAGACAAGGCAATTAAGAAGAGAAATCCAAACATTTCAGCAGAAAGATGGAGATCAGTTCTGGGAAGCGTGGGAACATTTTAAAGATTTATCATGGAAGTGCCCACATCATAACCTCACCAAAGATGATCAGGTTCAAGCTTTCTATGAAGGACTAAATGAGCTAAATAAAGGAATAGTAGACTCAGCATGTGGAGGAGCCCTGATGGAGAAAAATAGTGAGGAAGCATATGAACTTTTTGAAACTCTTTGTGAAAACTCACAACAATTCTCTTGTAGGACCAGACAAATGGGTAAGAAGCAAGGAGTATATGAGGTGCAATCTCAAGGAAATGTAACTACCCAAATGGCGGCCATGGATAAAAAGATAGACATGATCATCAAAGGAATGGCTTCCAATAGCATGCTCGGACAAACATCAAAAGAAGTATGTGCTATATGTTCTCACACTAACCATACTACTGAATGCTGTCCCATGTCATCTTTTACAGATCAGGAGCATACCAATTATGTTGGTAACACATTCCCTAAGCAGAACAATCCCTACAGCAATACTTACAATCCTGGATGGAAGAACCATCCAAACTTTTCTTGGGGAAGCAATCAGAACAATCAAAACAATCAAGGTAATCAGCAGCAGTATCAAGGACAACAGAGAAACTACCAACACCCCCAGAATAACTTTTCTCAGAATAGTGCACAAAAGCCACCAGAAGATGAGTTCAAAAGTTTGGTGACACAGTTTATTCAATCATCTCAGGCTAATTTCCAGCAGTATAGTCAAGCAATTACAAACACTCAGCAGAGTTTGGCAAAGCTGGAAGCACAGATGGGTCAGATAGCTAATGCCTTGAGCAAGAGGGAGGACGGTAAGTTCCCAAGTCAAACTGAAATAAACCCTAAAAATCATGAGCATTTGAAGGCCATAACTACCCTCACTAAAGAGCCAGAGAAGGTCTACAGGAGAATGAGGCAGCATGGTACAGTCATAGACACCAGCATGAATGGGCCGTATGAAAATCCTAAAACTGTAGACATTGAGCCACAAGTCAGCGCAGGGCAAAATGAGATTGATGTGAACCGGAAGAGTGACAAGAAAAGCACAGACATTGCAGCCACTCCTATTCAGGTCACAACTTCTAAAGAGCCAGAGAGAGTGTATAAACCAGTCCCACCTTACCCTCAGAGGCTGAGACAGGAAAAGAAGAGTCAGTTTACACAGGACATCTTTGAAACACTGAGGAAGGTAGAGATTAACATCCCACTTGTTGATGCTATCAAGCAGATACCCTCCTATGCAAAGTTTATCAAGGAATTATGTACAAACAAGAGGAGATTCAAAGATCATGAAGAGGTTAAGTTAACCGAGGAAGTTAGTGCAGTTCTGTCAAGAAAGCTTCCTCCCAAACTTAAGGATCCTGGGAGCTTTACCATACCTTGCAAGATAGGAGATCATATGTTTGAGAGAGCCTTACTGGATTTAGGTTCTAGTATCAATTTGCTACCATTTTCAGTCTATGAGTATCTGGGTTTGGGAGAGCTCAAACCAACTTCAATTACATTGCAATTGGCAGACAGGAGTGTGAAACACCCAAGGGGCATTCTGGAGGACATTTTGGTGAAGGTAGGAGAGTTCATATTACCTGCTGACTTTGTGGTACTAGACATGGAGAGTGTATCAATGCCACACCACCTTTCTATTATACTGGGCCGACCTTTCATGGCCACTGCGGGTTCAAAGATAGATGTACAGAAAGGCACAATTGAAATGAAGGTCAATGGGCAGAAGATTGAGTTTAAAGTGTTCGAAGCTATGAAAATGCCAAGAGATGAAGATTGCTTTCAAATTGAAGTGATTGAGCAGGCTATAGGAGAGGTGTTTCCAAGAGCACATGGGTGCAAGGAGGAGTTGGACACATGCATTCAGCAAGGCCTCATCAAATCTGAAATCGTGAGAGATAGTGATGAATTTGAGGCAACACTTATGGAGATTGTAAATCAACTAGAAGTACTTCCCTCCATCCCAAGCAAATATTCAAATTCTTATGAAATTCTGGGTTCTTCCACAAAGCCACCCATTCGTTCGGTTATAAAAGCACCAGAGTTAGAATTCAAGCCATTACCTGAACATCTCAAGTATGCCTATTTGGGAGAGCATGAGACCTTGCCATGTATCATAGCCAGTGATTTGAGTTCTAATGAGGAGAGCAAGTTGTTAAAAGTGTTAAAGGCTCACAAGACAGCATTGGGGTGGAGCATTGCAGATATCAAAGGTATAAGCCCAACCATATGTATGCACCGAATCTTGTTAGAAAAAGATTCTAAACCTACAAGAGAAGCACAGAGGAGACTCAACCCACATATGAAAGAGGTTGTCAAGGAAGAAATACTGAAGCTATTAGACGTTGGGATCATCTACCCAATCTCCGATAGCAAGTGGGTCAGCCCAGTGCAAGTTGTTCCCAAGAAGAGTGGTATGACAGTGGTAAAGAACGAACATGATGAGCTGATTCTTACTAGAGTTACCACTGGATGGAGGGTATGTATAGACTACCGAAAGCTTAACACAGCCACCAGAAAGGATCACTTCCCACTACCATTCATTGACCAGATGTTAGAGAGGCTAGCTGGGCATTCACATTATTGTTTTCTAGATGGGTACAGTGGGTACAATCAGATTCCTATTGCTCCAGAGGACCAAGAGAAGACCACTTTTACTTGTTCATTTGGGACATTTGCCTATAGGAGGATGCCTTTCGGACTATGCAATGCACCAGCAACTTTCCAGAGATGCATGATGAGTATATTCTCTGATATGGTGGAGCACTTTATTGAGGTATTCATGGACGATTTCTCTGTCTTTGGATCATCATTTGATAACTGTTTGTATCATCTAGAGGTTGTGCTAAAGAGATGTGTAGAGTGTAATTTGGTGTTGAATTGGGAAAAATGCCACTTCATGGTCAAACATGGCATTGTACTTGGACATGTGGTGACAAGCAAGGGGATACAGGTGGATAAAGCTAAGATAGACTTGATCGGCAAGCTTCCCCCACCTACATCAGTGAAAGGAGTACGGAGTTTCCTGGGGCATGCAGGATTTTATCGCAGATTCATTAAAGACTTCTCCAAGATTGCACGCCCACTATGTGCTTTGTTACAAAAAGAATTGGAATTTGTTTTTGATGAGGATTGTTTACAAGCATTTGAGCTGCTGAAAAAGCTTTTGATATCAGCCCCTATTATTATGGCACCTGATTGGAATTTGCCATTTGAGCTAATGTGTGATGCCAGTGACTATGCTCTAGGGGCTGTGCTTGGACAAAGAGTAGGAAAGCTTCCGCATGTGATTTACTACGCATCCAGGACTCTAAATGATGCACAACTGAACTATTCTACTACTGAGAAGGAACTTCTTGCTGTAATTTTTGCACTAGAAAAATTCAGATCTTACCTGGTTGGGTCTAAGGTAATAATCTACACAGATCATGCAGCACTAAAGTATCTACCGAGCAAGAAAGATGCAAAGCCAAGGCTAATCAGATGGGTCCTGTTACTACAAGAATTTGACCTAGAGATCAAAGATAAGAAGGGAAGCGAGAATGTAGTGGCAGACCACTTATCCAGATTGCTGAATGAGGAGGCAAGCAGGTGGGACGAAATTCCACTCAATGAATCTTTTCCAGATGAGCAATTATTTCAGATTACAAAGCTTCCATGGTTTGCAGACTTAGTGAATTACAAGGTTTGTGGTGAGTTCCCAATGCATTTTACTAATCAAGACAAGAAGAGGTTGATGCACATGGCACGTTTCTATTATTGGGATGACCCATATTTGTTCAAGTACTGTTCAGATCAGATTATCAGAAAATGTGTACCAGAAGAAAAAGTTCAGAGCATCTTAGCACATTGCCATAGCAAAGAGTGTGGAGGACACTTTGGGGGGAAGAAGACAGCTGCTAAGGTACTTCAATCTGGTTTCTTTTGGCCCTCTATATTTAAAGATGCACATGTTTTTTGTTTAAGTTGCGATAGGTGCCAAAGAATGGGGAACATTTCCTCAAGGAATCAGATGCCACTAAAAGGCATACAAGAGGTGGAGCTATTTGACGTGTGGGGGATTGATTTTATGGGACCATTCCCATCATCCTATGGGTATCTGTACATTCTAGTAGGAGTCGACTATGTATCCAAGTGGGTGGAGGCTATCCCGAGTAAGACAAACGACCACAAGGTGGTTTTGGAATTTTTGAAGAACATGATACTTGCTAGATTTGGGACACCCAGAGCAATCATTAGCGATGGCGGCAGTCACTTCAAAAACAGATCCTTTGAAGCATTAATGAAGAAATATGGGATAACTCACAAGATAGCTACTCCGTACCATCCTCAGACAAGTGGTCAGGTTGAAGTGAGTAATAGAGAGATCAAGCAGATATTAGAGAAGACAGTGCAACCCAACAGAAAAGATTGGTATTTACGGCTGAATGATGCACTTTGGGCATATAGGACAGCCTACAAGACTCCTATAGGCATGTCTCCATATCGGTTGGTCTATGGGAAAGCATGTCATCTGCCGGTGGAATTAGAGCACAGGGCATTCTGGGCGATCAAGAAGTTTAATTTTGATATGAAAGCTGCAGGTGAGAAGAGGAAGTTACAGTTGAACGAGCTTGAGGAGCTACGATATGATGCTTATGAGAATGCTAAGCTGTATAAAGAGAGGACTAAAGTGTTCCATGATAAGAAACTAGTGAGAAAGGCATTTGAGGTGGCACAGAAGGTACTACTCTTCGATTCAAGACTCAAATTATTTCCAGGGAAGCTAAAGTCTAGATGGTGTGGCCCCTTTGAGGTCACTCAGGTATTTGAGCATGGGGCTATTGAAATCTATAATCCAAAAAATGGAAACAAGTTCAAAGTCAATGGACATAGGCTCAAGCCCTATTGGGAGCAGAATTTTGACAAGGATGTGGATGTGCTTACATTCACAGATCCCCCTTCAGCTTGATAGAAAAGCACAGTCTGGCTGTAGACTATAAAGCAAGCACTACTGGGAGGTAGCCCAGATCTTTGCAAAGAAAAGTGAAGATGGCGATTGAGAGCTGGAGATGTACTCCATATCCAGCTGAGTTCTTTTACCCTTTTCTTTGTCTTTCTAATTACTTTTCTGTTTATGTTTTTAGTGTTTCCTTCCTGCTTTATTTTACAACATTGGGGACAATGTTTACTTAAAGTTTGGGGGAAGAGTCTTAGTTAAGATAGAGTCATTAATAGAGTCATTATAGTCCAAAAATGCATAAAAATTTAAAAAATTTAGAAAATCACAAAAATATTTGTTTTTATTTGTTTTCCTTTGAGTCATAGTTCCTTCCTACCACAATGATGAGAAATGATGATTTGTCTTGCATGGTTCATTGAACTTCATTATGCTGGTTCTTTATATTATTCAATTGCTGTAAATCTCGTTTAATCATGTTTGAACTATCACTGTGTGGATTACAATACCGATATGGTTGAGGTTGAAAGCCTCTGCATAATTGAATGATTAGATGCTTTTGGTGGAAACTTGTATAACCTAGGGAGCTTTGAGCCTAAATGCTTATTCTTGAGAGGGTTATATGCTGAGTGATTTGATCTTCCATTTCTTGATCTATACGATGCAATTGAATTCATTATCATTCTTTGATCACATGTTCTGATTTTATATGGAATAACATGCTAGAACTCTCATTTTTATCCGATCGAGGCATATTTCGACTACACGAACCATAGGATGTGATTTTAGGCCATGTTTGACTAGTTTGTGCTTTTCTATCCATGCCCTTTGATGTTATCACTAGTTATCCATGTTGAGCCTTAATTAAGCCGTTTCGTGCACCCATACCAACTCTGAAGTTTGAAGGAGTAACCTTACCGTATGTATAGCCTTACCTTATCTAAGGAAGTATAAAGATGGATTCAAGGTTCACTACAAAATGTGTGCAAGGCTTGAGAAAAAAAAAAAGAGAGAAAAAGAAAATAAAAGAAAGGTTGCTGTTACCCTGCCACTCCATAGTTTCAGTTTTATATATAAATAAAATAAAATAAAAAAGAAAAGAAAAGAAAAAAAGAAAAAGGAGGGTACACGTGTGACTCAACAAGGTGAAAATTCAAAATGCAAGCCTTAGCTGCCAAATTCAGAAGTGTATAAAGGAACCAGAAGTGTGATTCCATGCAAATTCCTTAGATCTTGTTATCCATTTCCTCTCATTCTTAGCTCTTCACCCTAGCCCCATGATAACCCATTTGTAAAAGTCCTAATTGATCCTAGGTGAAGTGTAGTCCCATTGTGGAGATGAGATGGAATGGGAGCCTATGGTGTATGATTTCACTTCAAACATGTGGTATTTTTCATGAGAGCATTGTCTGTTCATTCGTAGACAATTATTGAGTGTTTTATTGTGAGTGTATCCATGGTGAGGATTGAAGTTAAACTAATATGCAAATGATTGTTTGGTTGCGTGAAAGCCTAAACTGAAAGTTATGTTGGTATTGTTTTACACACGACCCTTTGAGCATGTGGATATGAGCTAACTTATTATTCGGGTAATCTTTAGAACAGGTTGAGACTCAAGCTTCTTTGAATCATGTATTGATCAGACATCTCTGAGACTAATGGTGGAAGGATAGGTTTCATTTTATTTTTTTTGGTGTTTTAAATTTCTTGTTTTATATTCCTTATTTGTTTACTTTATTGTTTTGCTCGAGGACTAGCAAAAGGTAAGTTTGGGGGAATTTGATCAGTGCTTAATTGTTTACAATCTAAGCCCTAATATTTGAATTATCTTATGCTAGTCATGTTTATTTTATTTGATTTTACATATTCTTTGTTAATTTGTATGCAAAGGTAAAAAGGAGTAAAAAGAGAAGATTTCATGAAGAGTAATGGGCGTAAATCATCAAGTAGGGCCAAGGTGGGTCCCATCCAAGTTATTTCAGATTTCAAGACTACTTTCTAATTCTTTGGACAACTTACAATTCTAATCAAAGAAGAAAAGTAAAAGAAAGAAGAAACCCAATCTAGGGTTATACGCCAAAAAGGGGGCCCACAGCCATTGCAAAAGTGAAATTTCAGAAATTAGAAAGTCTTCTTCAAGTACAAGTGGAGCTCAAGAATAGAGAAGAAAAAGGAGAAAAATAAGGAAAGTTTAAAGGAAGAGTCCAAGCCAAGTTAGAAGTTCAAGAAGGGGGTCCCACAATCATTGTACATGCATCATATGGGCCCACCTTTATTATAAAAGGTTCAGATTTAATCTCTTGCAATTAATCTCAGAATTGTGGGTCCATGTGAGGAACTTTCTATAAAATACAAGTAAGATCAGATTTAGAAAGTCTTGTTATTAAGAAAGAAGACTCCTATTTCATTCTAATTAAGAAGCCTACTTGTAAAGAAAGTTGGAGATCTATTTCCATAAGAGAACTACTTGCTAAAAGGGGCTGTTGCAAGACTTATAAAAGGACAAGAAGAGGTGGTCATCCAAGATATATATCCCATATAAAACCCTAGCCACGTCCATAAGAATACCAGCCACTATTTCAGCACCCTATCATCACAAAAACCATCCATCATCATCCCAAAACCCCTAGTTGTTGTACAGCCACCTTTGGAGCATTCTTTGGAGCATCTTGAAGAGCTTTTGGAGCTAGGAAAAGGAGAAAAAGCTGCTGGACAACTTCTTCTTCTTCTTCAATATTCAGAGTTTTTCTTATGGCTCTATTTTCTATTTTGTTTTCAATTCTAGACATGAGTAGCTAAACTTTTTAGGGCTAGGGTGTAGTTGAAACCCTAGCCTAGTTCTATGTAGTCTCTTTTGGCATCTTTTAATTCAAATTTCAGTTTTATTAGTTGAGATTCTAAACCATGTTTTCAATTGATGAGTTGTGTATATGCCATGCCAACCATGCCATGTTCAATTAATTTTAAGAGTAGCTAACTTAATTTTGATTGATCTTGATGTTAAGCATCTAGGGTTTAGAACCATGAATAATCTAAGTATATGCCATGCTTAGACTCATGCATTTATCATTCCTATTGTTTTTATGCATTATGTGTGTTTTGACTAGGACATATGCCATGCTTAGTTTTTGCATCATAATGAACAATTCATGTAGTATGCCACTCATGAATTAGGTTTAGGGGAATAGTAATCTAGACGCATATGCCATGGTCTAGGTTGATAGATGTCACTAATAATTCTGATTTTTTATTAAAGGATAATAAGGGACATGCATAGGGTTGGTTAGGGGAGTAGATGAAACCCTAGTTCATTCATTATTACTATTTTTCAATTTTAATATTAGTTGTGTGTTTTAGATTATTTTCCATTTAGCTTTTAATAGTTTAATTTACTGTTTTTAGTAGTTTAATTCAACCTGTCATCATTTAATTGTTCTTTTAATATTCTGATTTTTAGTTGTTTTTGACATTATTTTATCACAAGTCTTCGTGGGATCGACCTCGTACTTACAATTCACTACACTACATAGTGATCTTGTGCGCTTGCGAGTTTTAATTGTGTGCATACTAGTAGCCTATTTCTAGGTTGCTTAGTGCATACCAGTACTCAAGTGAAACCCAACTAATTTGTCAACCGGGTCAGAAATGTCAACCCAAACCCTGAATTAGCAGGTTTGTTTGATCAAGATCGTGCGTCAGATCAGGAATTACCACCCCTAATTCAACACTTCAACTTTTTACTCCTGTTATTGCATGTCCATGTTATATAAGAGGTTTCTTTAATCACCAGATAATCTGTTATAAATAGAAACACTAAACAAAGTAAAAAATTATTGGTATAACATTCAGCCAAGGTTATTCCCACATAGATGAATCACTTAAATTGTAAGATTCACACCAAAATCATAATAGTGACCAGTAAATGAGGTTCATTACATAGATGCATATCTTTTTCCCTTAGGATTCGATACAAATCAAAGGATTCCAACAACAATAATTGCATTAAATATTAAAACTGTTCAACATCTCAATAAGCCAATTTGGCATAATTGACATACATATAATTAAATTTGAACGTCAAGATTCAACAATGTAGGTACATAATGTCCAGCAACCACTGTTGTCGGAATCCTATGATTTGTATCTCGAATCCTACAATTCGAATCGAACCCTAAGGGAAACAATTAATATCTATACAGTGAGTCCCATTTGCAAATGAATCTTAGTCTTACAAATCGATACTTGTTTCAACGAATCGAATGATTCGAGTGATTCAGCAAAGCGGGAACAGACACAGCCAATAGGTTAATATTAATAATCTTTTACTTTTTCTTTCTTTATTTCCTTTTTTTTTAGCATTTTCTTTAGTGGTTAATGAAACCTCTAAAGAATTTTGCGATTTTGGGAAGGCTTTAGAGATGAATGAGGAACAACCATTCAAATAAAATGTTTGAAATCATGGTATGAGGTTTTGTCCCATATTCATTCTTTTAGAGTTATTTCCGATTTTTTCTTCACGAGCACTTTCTAACTTCAAGAGACATCCTAACATGTAAGATTGAAGGTTTGCAAATTTTTTTTATCTTAAAAAGAACAAAAGCTAAATATTGCAACTTGTTCATTTTTCCTAGTAAGATTAATATCTAAGACATTTAACAATTTACAATATCATTTATCATATATTAATATATGTATATGTTAATGATGTTATTCATATGATTGTATCAGTCTCATTTGTCATAGTATATATGTTGCTATGGATGGAAATGGATGGATTATAAACAACTATGTTTTTCTTACTCATTTAATTTTTAAGTTCTTCTCTAAAAAAGAACCTAAGATTCACAATACAATTCAATTGATCCCCTCAAAAGATTTGCGATACAATTTCAATTCTCAGAATGCTGGCACCCAACATCAAATTCCATTTCATAAAATGATATGCATAGATAAGCATTATTGTTACAAATCAAATGTGTACAGATAACTACAATGACACCATTCCCACAGGGAAAAAAACAACAAATGCAAACTAATAGAAATGTATAATAAAACTGCATCTAACGTGCATCTTAGAACATGGAGTGAACAGCATTTGTAAGATAACTGCGAGATAGGCCTTTTATTATAAATATTCTTGTAATAAAGTACAGAGAAATACATAAGAAAAGTACCTTGTGAGAAGGATCGCACACAAGAGAGTTATGAGCTTGTTTATAAGGGGATCAACAACATCAGATGGATCCTTCGGCAAAGCAAAGAAACTTAAGGTAGCCTGCCATATCCATCATTCATTGTTCAGAAGCTTTATCACTTAATGGCAAAGTTAAAAGAAAAGTTTCAGCATGAGTTTATAATAAAGATTCTAAAGTAACCTTCATAACATAATTTCTTGTTTCAATAGGAAGCTTTGGCTCAACAGATACCAAGGTAGTACAAGCACTTAAAGCAAGGGTCTGAGAAAACAAACATAAAAAAAATCACAAAAACAGTAGGTTCACGCAGAAAATTGAGGTCAATGGACTACAAGTATCATTTACCAGTGTTAAACCCAAAACATACTAACTTGAGTATGAAGAAGTTCAAGACTGGAATCAGCAAAGCCATCATTATCATCTCTGCCCATCAGGGTCAATATGTAGTCCAGCATTAGATCTCTTTTCTTTAGTGGGAATGATGCACCACTTTCATTAGCATTTATGACAGCACAGCCTGCATTAAAAATGAATCATACATGAACATCATCTCTTCAACCTTTTGTGGTTGCCCATCTACATTTTAAGAGAGAACCCTATAACAGCAAGCACACAAAACGGATGTTACCAGAAAAGAATAAACAAGGACATTGTTTATTAATAAAAATAAAAGAAATGATTGACCACATAATCTGATAAAGGTCCCTACCATAAGAAGCAGCCATGGTCCATATGTCCAAATGGATGGTAGTACCATTATTAGCATTAATTTTTTTATTTTTGTGACAAGCCCGTGGGATAGTGAAAGGTGCTCACTATTGCACCCTCAAGGTGGTGAGTCCAAGTGTTAACAATCATTAAAAACAAATGCTTAATTTTATTTTATCAGGGACTGAGCCATAAATATATAACAGCAGGCCCTTCGTCATAATTTTATAAAAAAAAAAAAGCAGTTTTGCAAATATTTAGACCATAATACTGTGTGCACACCCAGCTAGGGATTGCCCAAGGTAATCTTTCTCCTATTCTTCCTACATGAGGGGTGAAAAAAGGGAAGAAAACCCTAACTATTCTTCTACTTCTCCCTCACTACCTTTCTTCCTTTTACCTCTGTTCTTTTTTCTTCCTCTCCCTTCTCTCTCCCTTTTCTTTTCTTTCCTTCTTTTTACTCCAAAGGGGAAGACCGTACAGCCTAGAGGGCTGATGTCAGCATCCTATAAGTTTGTGAGAGAGATATTATAGAGGGGATGATCTTGACAATATGGTGCCAATTTCAAGAAATATGACATGCCAGTGCTGTTCTGAATCCATGTTTATGTATAAATCGGATGCCATCCAAAGTTTTGGATGATAGATCACTAATTCAATTTTTTTTCCAACATACTATAGTGTTCCTGAAATTAAACAGAGAATTATTTGGTTGTAATTTCCATGTTTTGAAAATCAGAATCGTACCACGCATTATTCAAGGGGCTGAATTGAAACAAATTACGAGTCCTAAGATATTTTCTACTACAAAAAATGGAAAAAATACTATAAAACATTTTTTAAAAAAAGGAAAGATTGTAAACATCCATAATCCATCTAATTTTCATCCATATCAACATAAAACTTGTGACACATATAACCATATTAATACATTAACGTATGAATCACTGAATATAATTAAGATATCAACAAATGTAACCTATCTATCAAATCAAGATTCAAAATATATATGTTAACCATCAACAAGCATTAAATATGCAGGTAGCAAATCAAAATGCCTGTGTTTAAAAAAAATTCTACCTGCCCATCCTCGACCCATTAGTAAAATAGAGTCCACCAAATTCTTCATAAAAGAAGTTTATATATCCTCAATCCTCATCCCAAAAAAGGCCCACATCCATATCCACATCAACATTCATCTTCTCTAATTCATATTGTGCTGTAGTTTAGCTTCTTTTTCTCGTTCTCTCTTTAAATTCTAATGCTAATATGGTTTTAATCACATCTCCTTCCTTTCATGGAAATTATTTTATGTCATACAAGGCCTAAAAGAAATCCAAAAATAGTCGCTGAACTTTTCAGCTTCCCGCCCTTCACGAATTGGCAGAATCACATCATACAAATTGAATTGCATCAAATCATATCATACGTGTTTGAATTAAAGGATATTATCCCGGATACGATCCTGCAGTGCAATACAAATTGTTTTCCCACAAACGTATCTTGGTACGGACAATATTGATACCTATGGCGTTTGCTTTTGATAATCATCGCTACAAACCCTCAAACAGGGTCATTAAGTGCATATTTGCCTCATATTCTCCTACTCAAAATAGTTACAAATGTTTTGATGCAATCATTGGAAAGCAGTACGTGTCAATGGATGTTGATTGTTGAATTCTTTGAGGATATTTCATACTATTCCATAGAAGTGAAAACTGATGAAGACCATCCCCACCTGTTACTCAGCTGGCTAGGGATTTAGTGTGTTTGACTTCAAGATTGTTTTCCTAACTCCCATCGCCCATATCGGAATATATCGGCTTACGAACAATAAAACCCTTCCTTTCGTTCTTTTCTTTTATTCTCTTGTAATAGAACTTGAATAGGGGATAGGAATTTTGTGTTTATTCTAAATTAATGTTTTGCTTTTGAATTTGTTTGGTGGGACCCTATTTATTTATGAAATATGAGACCCATTGGTTTTGTGGACTCAAACGTGGGTGGGGGTCCTAAGTTTTCATTTTCTAAAATATTACAAGTTCTAGTAGGACTCAATGTTTTAAGTTGTTAGAAATTATGGGGCCTTGTTAATTGCTTAGAAGGCTTACGTTGTTAGAATTAAGTATAAGTTGGAGGGACCCATGAGTTAACCTAAGAGGCCTTTTAGTAATAAGAGGTAGGACCCCATCTTTCTTGTAGTAGGAGTGCCAAACACCCATAAATAAGTCTAATAGGAACCTGCACATACATCATTAGGTTTTCTATATCAATTGGGAAGTGGAGCTCCACTCCAGCAGCAAGTCGATGGGAGAAGGAGATCCCAGGTCTAATACACAGGTCGCATACATGAGAGAACTCATCGCACAACCTGCTCTCTCATTCTTCTTGCTTCCACTTACATACCTCTAGAAACTCTAATCCTAAGGAGAGCTTGGGAGAACAAGAGACAACCAGCAGTAAAGAGCTTTTTTCCCCATTGATAGAGACCCATCATAGCCTAATCAAAGGTCAGTAGATTATCGGAAATCTATTTGTCTGCATAATTCTAACTTATGCTTCCTGAAATTAGTAACCCTACCTGTCTCAAACTAATGGTATATGATGTCGATTCCTGTTTGTAAATCTGATAGGGTGTCTGGGACTGAATTTATTCTAATAACAGTAGAAGTATATTGTAGCAGTTCATCACTGTCGACATGCCATTGTGCTTAAGAAGTTAGAAATCCATATCTCTAGCCGAGAAATTCATACCAATGCATTCCACATTGTTAGTAGTACTGTTAGGATACAATTGCTGCTCAAACTACCCAAAATCTAGTAAGAAATCATGATGGAAATTGGGAATGTCAGATTCCAGACCTTCTTGGAATGGTTTCATGGTTTTGACTATGGGGTCCACATGCCCCACTTGATGAGAGATCAGGTCCGACCATCCGCTGAACCACCCTTGGGTGACCCTTGTGACCCATTCCATTTTTGGGTCAGTCGCAATTGGGCCCACAAATCTGTTGACTCAAAGTGCCCTTCACGTGATGAAGGTTACTGTCGGCTGGGGTTCCTTTGGGCTCAGATTTCTGGAAATTACATCTAAGGCCCTGATGCCCCTTTTATGTACATCTGAGCTTATTTTTAGACCATTCCTTAAGTAATATGATTTTTTGAATTTGTGATTAGCCCCATATCATTTATCATAGTTATGTTAAATATGTGTTAGTCATTTTATTTAGTTCTAAACCTTCTTAAATTGTACATAGACCCTGCTAGTCTGCTACTCCTTGAAATTATAACTAAAATCTGTCCTTGGGTCCTTTCCTTAGCCATACTTTTGGAAATTGCAGTTAGGCCCCTATAGTTTACTAAAATTACAAATAACCACTTTTTATGTTTTATATTACAGCCTAAACCTTTATGGACTGTTCACGATCTATAAATTTCAAATAAGGGCCTGATTGCTCATGGTTAATATATCTGAATTTGTTTGAGTTGTTTTTTACTTTATATGTGATGAGTGGGTTCAATTCTCTTAGACCTCAATATGCACAGTAGTGATCCCATGGCTGGTAATATTACACCTTGATAAATCTGAATTTATAATTATATTGCTGAGTTGTGGCACTACCATGCTCTCTTTCGTGATGTTAAGATGGATGTATAGACAGTACATGATTATTGTTGGTTTTCTTATGATGCATATGATGGACATGTTAATACTTTCTGAAAGTTTTCAAATCGTCTCCAAATAAAAAGGGTTAGTGTGAAATTGACTTTACACGATCCAGATACCTATAATGGGTCAGTGCGGGCATAACAATTTTCGATTCTGTGTAAAGGGCTGATTTCAACTACCTCGTTTTATGTGATGCAACAAGAAAAATTGGGATCCATGAACAAGGAACCTATTGAATAATAGTTTAGTTGGACCTACCCATTGGCTGCCCCTAGAACCTAGCACATACCAAGGCCATGATATAAGGTTTATTCCCTGACTCACAGATCAGATATGCTATTCCCCAACTCATAGGTCAGATCCATCATTCTCTGACTCGCAGGTCGGATATGATATTCCCCGACTCATAAACCAGACAAATTATTCCTTGACTCTCAGGTTGGTTATGTTGATCACTTAGCTACAGGTCAGCTACCTCACAGACTGTAGGTCAGGCCGTTTACATGATATGAAGCATCCATGAAGTATTTCATTGGGTAGTGTTGTCCGGTGGTTAGGGGTTTGTCTAAAAATTAGTTTGAAGAAACCTTGACTGGACCTTAATGAATGTGTTCCCATTATTATTGCAGCATTAATTATTCATGTTTAACATGAAATTGTGAACCCATGTAGATTTGAGATTCTATTCACTCAGTTTCAATGATTGTTGTTTTTGTTGTCCCAATATAGGAAACCAGGATTTAGAGTCTAAGGATTACCATGATGATCAAGAGATAGGCTTCGACATGTGTTCCTCGGCAAGGGATTCACATAAAAGATAAGAGATGAACTAGTTTTATTATTTAGTTAGTTACAAATAGATTTTCAAAGGCTTTGTAGTTGTTTTTTGTTTCATTTTTATTTAATTATGTTCAGATTGACATTGTTATTTGAAATTTTAACTTTAATAAAGATTTTTATTAATTAGGTAAATGCCTAGAATTATATTATGCTAGTGGATTTGAAACATGTATGGATATGATACTTTTATAACTCTAGACGCGAAATTCGAAGAGCCCTGAGTGTTGGGTCATTACATACTTACATCTCTTGCATTTTGTTTCACTCCGAGCTTGGTCTAAGCAATAAGAGACCTTTTAACCAAACCAAAAAAAAAAGCAATAAGAGACCCTGTTTCATCTTCCCCAACCCTCTTTTACACCATTTATCATTGAAATCTCAAGATTTGAGCAGATTTCATTGTGACAATGCTGAAGAACTCAACCAAGTTACTTTAGGTAAGCATTTTGAATAGATTTTTTGTATTTTTTCTCAAAATTCATCAGAAATTATGGGAACATATTGGAGCTAGAGTTTGAGTAAATCTTCAAAGTTTTGAGCACCTTTTTTTTTTTTCATTTTTCATATTTTTACCCAATTTATGAATTTCTTTTCAAAAGAAGGGTAAAATAAATGCAACTAAGACCTCACATGCATCTAGATTTGGTTGTAGACTATTAGTTTCTCTTAGATTTAGAGATTTTCAGCCAAGATCTAGATTGTTTGGTTTTGAAGTTTGAGGATTTTTTAGATCTAATGAATTTAAGCCCCTAAATGTTAGTTTCTCTCACTGCTCCATCTTAATGTTGACGTTATGCAATTTTCCGTGAAGTGCATTGTTGTAACTTGTTAGTTGTAACATGCTTGTAAGTCATAACTTACTTCATATTTGAGTACTTGGCCACTTATTACATAAGTTTAATATTACTAATTTATGATATTTCTAGTACTTAAAATATATACATGTAATCTATCATTAAATATGAACAAATTTTGAACAGTTTCTGACAAGGGAGCAATACAGGATGTTATGACTTCAGGGGGATGAAAAAAAATCCTTTCTAGCATTTTCCAATATTATTAATATTTTTAATTATTTTGTCAGATTTTCTGGGATAAAAAAAGATTTCACACCGCAAAATGACATCGCATCGTATCGTTTTTCAGGGTTGAACACGATAATGACCACTGCCGTGACTTTAAACCATGGTGTGGCCCCCCTACCTTTTTGTATGGCTTTGACCAGCTCTGTGTTTTTTCTTTAACCATATACACACCTGTTTTGTATAGGTTGACTTGTTACAACTCAAAAAGTTGTAAGAAAAAACAAATAGATCACTAATCCAAAATAAATAGGCGAAAGATACTTAAGATTTGCTTTTTAGATGCATGAAACATGGTGTGCTTACCCAATAGATCAATTGCAGTGATTACAGCTTGCTTTGCCGTAGGAGGACGTACATGAAGAAGTCGAGAAAGCATGTTAGTCCCCTACAAGAACAAGCATCATCCAAGTGATCAACATAATTGGAAGTGTTAAATCAAGATAGTGCCAAAGATGTCGTGACATTTCTTACATAATAAACCAGTCACATAAATGTGGCAGTAAGTCAAACCAAATGCACTAGAGTCCTACCACGCACTAACAAGAAGGACTATATTGAATATAGAAGCCCCTTTTTTGAAATGAAAAAACCTTTTATTCTAGTTCTTTTAAACAAGTACAGATGTTTGTTCCCAAGCATGTTACATATCAAGATGACAGAGTTGATGACATCAGTGCTTGCTGTTGGCTACAATGAGTCTTATCTAAGAAGATAAAGTAAATCAGACAGCCTACATTCTCTCTGTACTTCAAGAGCATTCCTCATTCAAAAACGAGAGTTTGCAATAGGAATTATACTTTCCTATCACTGCATATATAACTTAAAAGTGGAATCCCTAGATACCCATGAAAAGCAGAGATGGATAATATCATTAATAATTTAATATGATGTTAGGTCCAGCGATTAAACTTTAGCGTTCTTAGTATTTTTCAGTTTCTTTCTTCATAATTTGCTTGAATTTCTGGATTTTGGAATTTAGGAATTTTAAATGGCCTGATTTCAAGTATGGATTGCACCAACTTTGGAGAGAATTTATATTCAACAAAAGAGCATCTCTCTGTCAATTAAGTGGGTAGTCTCTTTTGTGGGCATAATTGAAGCATAAACGTCTCTTTTGTGGGTAGTCTTTTTCCCTAAATATATACATCCTGTCAATTGATTTTACTAATTCCCTACTATACTGTTGCTCACTTGTCACAAATCAGCATCTATCTGTATGTGCAACTACAGGCCTGATTATTATAGCATAAAACTGCATTCACCAAAACTAAGACTAGATAAGCTAGAAACACAAGTCATAGAAGGATCATGCTCATTATCACTATAGATGCATACCAGAAGTGCATCAATTCTGGCTTCAATAACTGTTGATGGAGCATATCTTGCTGCATATCCATACATTAAAGCTAAAGCAGCATGTATGTCATCTGAGTCTTCTACTTTGACTCTATCATAGAAAAAGGATAAAAATCTGCACCAAATAAAGCTCCGAAGATTAGAAATGAATAATGTCATAAGGCTAAGATAAAGATAATGACAACAATAAATAAACGCACAAAATCCACTGGTAAAAAGGAAAATAAAAAAATAATAAATAAATAAAAATAACCCACCCAAATATATTCTAGTACCAAGGAAGAAAACCACCTCCACATAACATACTCAAGGAAAGCATAAATTTAAATATTTCAAATTCTTCTATCATTGAACTTGAATGTTTGTGTATTACCAAATAAATAATAACAACTGCCACCTGTCCCAAGTTGTGTGGCTTTGCTGGTTGGGACATGGGCGCATGAGTGGGAGCACATGTTCGAGTCCCCTATGTAGCAAAAATTTATAATTACAACCTACAGATGTAGAAAACATAAGAAATATCTATTTTCTTTATTGAGATAGACATGCCAATGAAGCAAATATAGCCAATAGACATGCCAATGAAGCAAATATAGCCAGCAGCAAACTAGTGACAAATTACTTTCTTGCAACAGTTTATGGAGTACAAGCACTATAACAGATTTTTCTTTTTCCCTTCTTATATTTTTTGAGATGGTAATGACAATTTATTTCACCAGAAAACTATAGGTAGCGGTCCCTAACAAGGACAAACCATAACACCAAACACAAACCTTACATCAAAACCCTCTCAATATCCTCACCGAAACAAAATAAGAACTCACCACACAACTACTAAAGACCACTTCCACCTAAGATCCATACACTGATCATAACTTACCGAACTCAGCAGATTTCTTTATTCTCGCTTGCCCCTCCCTTGAGTCCTTTTCCTGGACTTTTCCCTCAACCAACATGTTCAAAAGCCTAGTAGAAAAGAAACTGATGCAGAAGCAAATGTCTGACCTTCAGATTTTGGGTTTATTTGTAAGTCCATTAAATATAGAGTATTCTAGTCTAATTTTGTTTGAGTCAAATGAGTCATAATGAATAAACAAATCTTGAAAGTTTAAAAGCTCCATTCATTACTAGTTTTGACATTTTTGAGTCTACGTATTGCATTAATTCTTGGAAGCCTAGGAGTGCATTAACTACAAGTCTTGGAAAGTCTAAGGGTGGCATAGTGATTTTCATTTTAGTAATTTTGAATCATGACCTTGAGTCTATACAAGGTTCCAAAATGTAAGCTGAAGATCCAGCTTTGTTGTTACCACCTGGTAATACAAATGTTGTATGTTCCTCTTTAAAAATTATGTATTGGAGAAAGTTTATCCTATTTTTGCTAGAGTATTGCTGCTGACTGAGACTTGGCTCTTCTTCAAGCCAATCAGTTTTCACCACTTGGTATTAGAGCAGATGGTTCGACTATGGGAGATAACCTGCTGATTTTTCAAATTTGTCATATCTTCGAGGAAAGCTGATAAGAGTGGAAGACCAAGGACCAAATAGATAAGAATTCAACAATAATCCACAACTCTTTCCAAGGTAGAACCAATGGAATATCAAATATTCTTTTCTTTGGTTAAAGGAGAAACCACAAAGAAATTCATTCCATTACCTTGGCTCGATAATGTCAAGATGGAGAGATTGATGAAGATGTCAAACATAGAAAAAAACTAGGATAGTTGAAGTGGAGACTTGCTTCTAGAGTGCTTTGTGATTAGCGCATGGCAACAAGGCAGAAGGGAAAATTTTAGATGGCAGAGATAGACCAGCTCTAACCTATGGAGTAGAATATTGGCCAATCAAGAAGCAACATATACACAAAATGGACGTAGCGGAAATGAGAATGTTGAGGTGGATGCATGGTAACACTAGGAAGGATAAAATTAGAAATGAGCACTTTCGAGAGCATTTGGGGTAGCATCAATATGTGATAAAATTAGAAAAACTCATTTGAGATGGTTTGAGCATGTCCAACACAAGCCGGTAACGATACCAATAAAGATAAGTTTGGCTATGAAGGTTGATGGCCCGCCAAGGGGAAGGGGCAGGCTGATGAGGATGTGGATCGAGGTAGTAAAAATAGATCTAAAGAAGTGCAACTTATCTGAGGATTTGGCTCAGGATAGATCGGCACGGAGAAACATAATTCATGTAGCCACCAACTTTTGATGATGATGATGATGGTCAAAGCCACCAACTTTTGACATTTATCCGTATGATAATGTCATCAATCCGTTTATGGTCAATGTCCAGATGAAAGATCACAGCATGTATAAATAAAAGACTGAGTTGTGGTGCAATTGTTAAGGGACCTTCTGGTGAAGTCATTAAGTCACCCAATCTACAAAATATCAAGAAGATTTGGATGACACACCGAAATTTGGTATCTATGTAGATGGTGACATTACCAATGGACAGATCTTAGACATTTAAAAATAATGTCACTGATGAGACACCAATCTTTGATTTATAGCAAGATGATGATTTCACAGATCAGCAGATTTTTGCAGAATGACAGGATGGTGAATTGTTGATAACCTGATCCTAGATGTATATTCCAATGGTGATATTGGCACAGCATTGAATACCAATGCCATTTCCCACCTGACTGGTCTCAAGTCAGATTTAAGAGGGCATCATGCTAGGCTTTGCTGTTGCCTTCAGTAGAGACCAGTATGACAAGATGATCAGTTTGGATGATCCATTTAGTGGGAGCCAACCATATCACTTTCCCCTTTGATTCCTTCACAATTTAATCATGCATCAATGAAACAAAACATATTGGGCAGATTGGATGGATGTGCAAGATGGTTTTTGCAAGTATACAGCTTGGGGACAGGTTGAAAGTCAAAAACGCTTCACAGCATTTATAGGGGTGCATCCAAAAAGTCAAAAAATTAGGGCAGATGAGTTGCAGCAGATGCAGAAAGGAAAGCAATGAATATCTGATGTGGACTCAAGGTGCAAGAGCTGATGAAGACCCAGTGTTTGGACAAGCTATGTGGTATATGAAGACATTTGATCGAGAACATGGGATTCGGACCCATGTGTGAAGGGGTCATCCTCAATTATGGAATCCAAACCGCCCAAGTTTATAGAGCTTTTACCATTCCAGGGGCTGTTTTTACATTGCAATAAACCATGGGGGATTTTGCAACAAGAAGAAAATTTTGTGCACAATAACACAACAAATAGGGCAGTTCGTCAGCTGGTTTTAGGGCCTCCATTAATGGGCTCAAATGGGCCTGAAACCAGTTGAGTCCATAACCACCTGGCTTGCCCAGGGGTGTAGCTTCAGCTGGTAGGGCCCACCTTCCTAAAAATGGCCCATGTGGGCCCCATGGACAGAAACGTCCAGAGGGTTCTGGTCGTGTTTGTACTGGCTGGGATCACTTTCTTTATTTCAAAATTTCAATTTTCAGCAAGTTTAAATGGAATCAAAGTCCCATTAGTTAGGAAATTACCTGCCTTAACGCTTAGGATGAGTAGGATGGATTTCTTAGGATTTTCTTGCTAGTTTCCTCCCTTATTTGACAGTATGTCCGTCAACTGGTTGGGTAGTGCACAGTCCACAGTTTTAAACTTGGAATAAGAACATTCTCTTCGATTGGTTTTCTCCATTGTTTGTTTCTTCTATAGTTTCTCATCTGTGAGTGGTATTTGTGCCTGGAGATTGAACCTTAGAGTGGACAGAACCATCTACAGTTCTTGTATACAACAGTCCAGGGTGCGTGCAGTCCCTGTCTACTGCTGAGGCTGGGGGTTTATTGACTGTCTACGTTGTAACTGTGACTGCGTCAGTTCTACAGTGTGTCTCTCATGTGAAAACTTTCATATACATATTGAGATAAGACTTCAGTGATAATGATGATATGTAAAATACTGATACCCTGATACCTTTAATTGGTATTATATCAGTTCAAATTATATACAAAAATTCATTTAGTGTAAAATTCATGTCTAATTGTAACCATGCAATGTCTTGGCATACTTTGGCATTATAGATATATTTGAACATGTTATAATATTCTGAATGTTTTGAGTATTTTCATAATGTTTGGGGCTTAAGTAATTAACTTAGATATATCATAGAACCAATACATCCCACTAGCACATCAGTTTTACTGCTGATACGGATGTCTTGAACTTTGCATTTAAGTATCAGTTCCCAATGTTCTGAGTCTTCTGACAATGAGTACGAGAAATACCTCTGAAACTTATTTCGTCCGACGCTATCTAGAATTTTTTTCAGCATGTCCAATACAGTATCCAAATGTGATGCTGCAACCTACAAAAAAAATGAAAATTTAGAATTGCAGATATAGTTAAAAGTTGTAAGACACAAGAAATGCCTACACCTACATACCAACCCAATGCCTTTCGCTAGACCAAGCCTATTCGTTGGAACAGAAATGTCCGCATGCTTATACATCAGGTCAATCTTCTCACAAACATGATCTCTATTATCAACTTTCTGAAGAAGCATGCCTAGGCATCTACATCAAACAAGTTAAAGATGGGGAAGTAATAAGACCTCTCGCCATATAGTATTTGCAAAGACTGAACTGAACCAATAGGCAAACCCAGGCCTGCACCAAAATGTGGAAACACCTCAAGTCCTACTTGCACACAACCACACTAGCATAAGAAAATGCTTTGAGTGGTTGTGCACACTAGCACAATGCATCTGGGAATTATAATCCAAAAGACCACAATAAATGAATCAACATCCTTCCAGAGGATGCCCCACACACATAAATCCATGCATGAGTTGATGCAGTCATGAAGACCCAATATATGAAGCCTACATTGACCCCATATCAGCCATGGCCAAAGCATATATAGAGGCAGAGGCACTAGGTCCATAACATGTGGGGGTGCAGACCTTAAGGGACCCAAAGGTTCACGAGCCTCATTAAGATCTATCGGGCAGCCATAGTGCACAAGCATGGCTGCGCCAGGCCCATAGTGCAACATGTGGGACCGCACCCTTTTGATGCCAAGCTGAATCAAACAACCAGCCTATGGCAGAGTTTTGGTTATTCTTTTATTACTTTGAATGAACTCTGAATTAGTTAGCATGGTTCTGTAATTCTCTTAATGTCAAGATTCTCTGTTTAGGATTGAAACCTCTATGAATTTGTTGAGAATTAATTAACAGCTTGGCCCACATTCGGGACTCCTTTAGATAATCCTAATATTATATCACAATAATGATAGTCAACCAGCAATACTTGGGTGGGTTCCTACTTCTTGAAAGGACAACAGCCCCTGGGGATAAGTGATTCACCTCCCTCCTCATGGAGAACTTGAACCCATCCACACACTCACATATGTCACTGACCAGCTGAAGCTCAGCTGGAGACAGGCATGTGATTATACTTTCTTGTAATGGACCACATGTGAATTCTCTGCAGGTTTACCTTGGTTCCGGTGTACATGCACACAACTTTGATGTTTTTTTTTTCCGGAGCATCATCTCTGTCCAATCTTTAGGAAATCAACTTATTTGGTTGTAGATTAATCCAATTGGTTGGCCTAGATCATGAATCCATCATGTACAAGCAACCACATTCAGGTGTGATCACACAATAAGTTTGCATACCCTCGTAGTGCACATGCACACAGTCTCGCACCCACACTCGCCCATCTAAGTGGAAGCCCAGTACATCTCTCAATGCATATACCCAAGGGCCATCACATACATGCAACATGAGCATGCTCACATTGACTGACTATCCATTTAACATAAAAACAGCACTCAAAAGAACAAGAACACATCCCACCAAAAGCAACACTGCAGGCACTCTCTCTCTCCCTCTCTCTTCATTTTTTGGGAAGAACTACAGGCACGTTCATCGTAAGAGCTTTTTGCCATACCTTTAGAAGTTCAAAACTATAAATAGACACTCTTTGGCAAAAAATTTGATCAAACAACTAGAAGTTACACAAAACAATCATTCAGTTACATGGTTTTAGAAATCAGTTGAGCCAAGTTGACTCGGATTGGTGAATATAGGGTGAAGACAATTAAAACCGCCCACCCCAACCCCCACTCTCCCCTTTTTCCCTTATCCCCCTTTTCTTTTTCTTTCCAATTCACGCTGTAAGAAGATGTGGGAGGCTTCTAGGGTCCCTTTGCACTGATTTTGGAAAATTAGAACCACATTTTGTGGAAACTTTAAGCATTCAAAGGTCGAAAGTACTGTTCATCAGTAAAGTCCTTTTGCACACACAATACTACATAACTTCATTATTAACAGTTAAAATGTGGATTAAAGTTTTAAATTCATAGGACACCACTTTCTATTTCTAAAAGAATTTTTATCATTTTTTTAAAAATTTAAAGGCTTCTAGAGGCTTTGTGTGCAAGTGTGTGACTCAGTCCAATTCGACGGGATCCCACGTATGTGACTCAACCAACTTGACTCCACTAGAAGGGGACCAAATCGCCCTCGAAATCCCAAGGTTTAACACCTTGGCCAATAAGCAATTTCCACTACTTCAATGGTCCACAAATTAAATAGTAAAAATGGCCCCTACATATGATGCCAAACAACATTGACATTAAAAACTCAAGAAGATTGTGACCGTGAGCAATGACATCTTAACTTGGTGCTTCTCCAGGGAAATTAAGGTTTCTAAAGACAAGAAAATGAGTTATCCAAGACATTGAGGGATCTCGGAGGTGTGGGTGAGATTGGGTTCCTTCAAAATGGGCATCCGGTGGCCTTATTTTATTTGGAATTGAGGTCATCCTTGTGAAAGATGATATAAGATCACATGGAATTGTGTTCTAAAATGCTTGTGGCTGAAGCTTTGTTTTGGCAGTTCATAATATATACGCTCTGAATGAGGCGGCATCCAAAAGCGAGTTTTGAGTCAATACTTTTGAGGAAGAAAAATTAGAGGGTTGTCCCATGCTGTTTGGAGGGAGATTTTAACACAGTCAATTTCACATGGAAGGGAAGGAAGCAACTCAGACTTCATGGGAGGAGTTGATTGATTTACCACGTACGGGAGGGAGGTTAATGTGGTCCAATAATCAGGTTTGGTCAGCTATACGAGCAGAACCAACCACTTACTTATTTTTAAGGAGTACGAGCAATTTGTAGGAATGGTACGGATAGTTCTCCCTAGGCAGCTTTCAGACCATACTGCTACTAAGTTCACGTCAGCAGCAGTGAATTGAAACCCTTTTTAGATTTTTCAAACTGTTGGTTGATCCATAAGGATTTCTTGACAAAGGTTCGAGAAATGGTGGTGCAAATCAGATATCCAAGGTTGTATCAGTTTCAAACTATTGAAGATGACCCAATCTACGATTGGAAGGTGTTTGGTAAGATTTGAGTCCATTAGAAAGGCTTAAAGGTAGAACTAAAGATTGGAAGAAGGCTGCGTTTGGTAAGATTTGAGTCTATTAGAAATGCTACAATGGAAACGATTGAGGCTTTGGATCAAGTCAAGGGGGTAAGAGAGGGTTGAGCCAAAATGGGATCATGGCAAAACTGATGCAAATAAGAAATTTGCAGGAGTTGAACCATTTGGAAAGGAAGTCTCAAGGAGACAAAATCTACAGGTTTATGGTTTAAAGATGATGACAGGAACTCTAATTTTTTTCATCAAATAGTGAATATCAAGAAAAGAGTTAATTGTATTGGCAGAGTCAAAAGTGTTCAAAGTTTTATTGATACTACAGAACGAATTACGAGGTGAATGTTAGCTTCTTTGAAGATCTCTCATGGGGGTACATTTCCCTACATCATCTTTGGATGGAATCTTCTTCCCTTCCGTTCCTCCTAATATTAAGATCTGGTTGGAGAGAACCTTTGAGAAGGATGAAATTAGTAAAGCTTTGAAAGAATGTCCTGGCGAATGCGATAAAGTGCCAGGGCCTAAGGGGATAGGCTTTTGTGCATCAAAAAAAATCTCAATAGCATTTTAATTGCCAAAGAACTTATCTGACTCAAGGAAGTGATCCCACATGGGACTATGGGAGTCATTTTCAAAATAGATTTGGAGAAGACTTTCAATTATGTAGAGTAGAACCTTTTAGGTCATATGTTGGGAGATTCAAGCTTGGAGATAGACAAAGAAGCTAGATGAAGGAATGTATCCCACCTCCCTTTTTCTCAGTTCTGGTGAATGGATCTCCTTGATGTCTCTTTAAAACTAGTAGAGGGCTCAGACAAGGTGATCCTATCCTTTTTTTTTTTTTTTTTTGTTCACTGTAGTAGTTGAAGATTCAGGATCTTGGGCCTCATTGGGACGTAACAGGGAATCAATTAGTAATCTCGAATTTGTGGACGGTACTATCTTATTTAGCTCCTGGTGATGGGAAGAGATTGTCATTTGAAGAGAATATGGAGGTTTTTTCAGCTGGCCTCAAGCTTAAACATGAATTTATCAGAGAGCATATTGGTGGGGGTGGGGTGTTCAATGAACGTTATTCAGCCGATGGCAAATAGACTTCATTGTGAGTCAGACCGCTTCCCTTTCAGTAACTAAGCTTGTCAGTTGGGGCGAATTTGAGATCAAGACTTTACAAGGCCAGATTTTCTAAAAAATTGACAACAAGCTTTCCTCGTGGAAAAATATAGTATCTATCATTGTGGGGGGAGAATTACTCTCGTTAAAGCAACTCTAACCAACTTCTGTGTATTACGTCTTTGTCAACATGTCGAATGTTGTGGCCAAGAGAATGCATCTATCAGGAAAAACTTTAATGGAAGATGCAAGGTTGAATAAAGAGACTGCATCTTATAAGATGGTGAAACCAAATTAGGTAGGGGATTTGGGCCTTGGTCATCTTATATGAAAGAATTAGACACTACTTGCTAAATGGTAGTGGAAACTTCAAGAAGAAAAAATAGGCTTTGTGGAGAAAGATTGTTGTTTCTAAATGTGGTGAGCACAAGTGGGGTTGGGTTCCTGGTAGCATCCCTAGGTATAAAGAGTCGGGTTTGTAGGGCACCATTTTAAAATTTGGGGATGAGTTCAATGTTATAGGGGGACCGTTTATAAAAAGGGTGTCTAGAAGTTGAGTGGGAAATCTGTTTTTAGTTTGATGACTGGCTTGGGGTGTTCATTGTGTTTGTTTGCTAGTTCGTTTAGGTTGACTGTCAATAAGAGTCTTCCATTTAATGGTGTTATATGCTTAAGGGGTTTTGTTGTCTTGGTTGATCTTGTTCCATGGAGACCTCCGTCAGTTTGAAGAGTCCGATACAAGTTCCTTTTGAGGTCTCTCTAACATGTTTATTTACAGGGATGAAGTTGACGCCAGAATTTGGAAGCCTTCTCTTCCAACGGTTCTCTTCTAGATCTTTGAATATGATATATTGTGGATTAGCTGACGATAGACCACCCTGGGTGCCTGTCTAAAGGAACCTGGCTCCTCCACAGGTGGAGGCCTTTTGTTAGTTGTTGGTGTCGAGTGAGATCTCTATCGAGGACAACCTATGAAGGGTAGAGAACATTTCTTACAGAAAGGAATGAAAGTCGATTAAGAGTTTGTTCTTACAGTGTGATGTTTCCTCCTCCCTTTGGTATAGTTTCATCCAGAAGTGTGGTGTGTATTAATGCTTACTGGAATCGTTAGGGGATTTGGTTGATGCTTGGATGATACGCCCCTTCCATAGTTGTGGGTTAATTCTATGAAGGATTATTATCTTTATCATCCTTTGCTCGATTTGGAAAGAAAGAAATGATCGTAGTTTTAGGGAATCTTCCATGCCTCCTCAAGATATCCTTGAGGTGATGATTTGGAGATTAGCTAAGTGGGTGGTTTCAATCAAGAAAGGTATAAAGAATGTCTTATTGGATAATAATACTAAGACTTGGGAAGCATCCATGAGGTGTGGCATAAAGAGAAATTGGTTGTGTTGTGCGGTCCTACTCCACTTGGTCTTTTGAAGTTCAATATTGGAACCACTAAAGGTAAGGGAAATTTTATTTATGTTCTCAAAACATGTGGGCATCAAAGAATCTAACTAGCGGAGGTGGGAGGTGTTGGCCATTTTATAAGCTTTCTGGATTTGCTCTTGTTCCTTTCAACTTTCAAGGCATGTTAATTGTGGAGAGTAATTTGTCAAATGTCGTGTCATGTGTTTCTCCTTTGGATAAGGGCCCAAGGAGATTTCATTTTTATTTCAAGTAGATTAAATCTTTGATTTCCTCAGATTCAAGTGGCTTTCCAGCATGTGGGTCAAGCAACATAATGGCTGACAAATGTACTGACCATGGTTCAAAAAAGCGGCCACTACGCCACATTATCGGCCATAGCAGTTGAGGCTGCTACACTATTTTGAAAATAGCAGCTTTACAGTATAAAACTTAGTAGATCCAAATAGTTTTAATTTAAAACGCTGTTTTTCCTTTTTCTTCTCCTCAATAGCTTTCCTAAAGTTGTCTGTCCTTACATGGTTCCAAATCACTAAAAAAAAAGAGAGAGATCGGTTGCGACGCAAAATTCAAAAAAAAAATTCCTACTTAAAAAAATCACACCGCTACACCGTTACGTATCACCCGCTACATAGCGTTTTGGCTGCAGGCTGCTACGCCCCCCGCAACCGCTACTTTGATCCTTAGTACTAACTAAGCCATGGGTGTCTAGAGTCTCTCCTTTGTGTGGTACAATTATGTAATTCTTGTTTTGTTGGTGTAGGGTTTAAGGCTTTTGTACCCTTGGTTTGGTTTTCCCTTCTCTTCATATGGTCGTATACTTCTTTTTCTTAATATAATTTACATTACCTTTCAAAAAATTTACTAAAAAACATAGCCTGACATTAAAAATCAAAAGCAGTCATTATAGTCACATGTTTCTAAATTCCCTGGAAAAATTCAATAAATTATGAAAGCCATATGCCCATATCCACCACAAGTAATACCTATGAAGAAGTGCTGAATGCTCATGATCAGCAACATATAGTTCATACTGTTCAGCAAAAGCATTTCCCAAAGAAATAACCCATTCAGTGTCCTGGATCACATCCAAAGATTCTGCAAGAAACTGCAATCCCGAATGATTAGAGGAAAAATTATATCTTACCAAATAAAATTTTGTAATCTGAGTTTCTAGTAACTCTTGCTTGCAACAATATGAGGTGGAAAAGGATCAAAGTTCTTAAAAAACAGATTATATAATAAAAATAACAACATAAACAATAACATAAAATATGTGTTGACTATGGTACTCATCTGCAAATTATATTATTTAACTTTGGATGAAGGGCTTTAGACTAAAATGGAAGGAGAAATAACAGATGAAAGATAGAATATTCTGAGTGCAAGTTTAGCAGATTTGGAAGTATGAAACACTAGTTTGAAAAACCAAAACAAAGTGTTGGAGTTGGATATAGCAATAGGATTAGTGTTTAGTGCACAAGTGTGACAAGTGAGTGGATCGTTCTGCTGTCATCGAATGCCACTTCGATTAAAGAGGCATTTTTACAAGATAACAGATAGGCCTGCAATGTCATACGAAGCTAAATGTTGAGCAACGAAGAAACAAGGAGAAGCGGAAGTACATGGTAGACATGCACCTGCTTAGAGGAATATGTGGTGGAATTAAGAATGAGCATGTAAGTGGAAACACAGGTAGCTCCAATGAAGGAGTAGATAAAGGAATGTCAATTAAGATGATATATAGTAGACCCAAAACAATATAAAAGTATCAAAGGGTTACATTTTCAGGAAACTAGGAAAGGAGGGAGACCAGAAGGACCTCAGATAAATGGTGGGAAAATACATGATGAATTGTGGAGTTACTTGTATGCATGGCTGGAGGGTTGAGTGGAGAAGTAGAACTCACAAAGTGAACGCAGATACAAGCAATCATTTAACTATCATAAACCTTATGAATGAAATAAAGACACGTCATCAATACACAGAGATGGGATAAGGCTTCAATGATGAGAAGATGATGGCAATGATAAAATAAAAGATGGAGCTAAACAGGAAACTAGTTGCGAACTCAAAAGATCACACATTTTTGTTGAATTTTCAACATATTGATTTTAAAATTTTAGCAATCATGTGCAGTGCCTGAAGCAAAAGAGAGGAAAAAAAACCAAAACAGAGTTTGTACAACGCTTATGTATAGAAATAATCATAATTCATAAAGCTATGGCAATAAACAGAAGAACTTACATTGATAATCATGTCATCCCATGTCTCTTGGTAAGAACTATCTTGCTTTAGATCTTCCGTATCACTAACATATGCCTTCATCTTCGGTATCTAGTTTACAGAAACAATCACATCAGATCACAGAATTGGCAACAAAATATCTTATACAACAGCACCATGAAATCTTACAAGAAATGACATTAAGCACTACATCAAGAAATGAAATCACACTTTTACATCTGCTAGAAAAATTATAAAGATGAATCCAAGTATTTCATTGTTAAAATTTTAGTGGAAAGAGACATGACTAATCAGTTTAGAAAAAATTGAGGATACTCATTTCAGGAGTGACTACGGAAAACTTCTTAACAGTCCAGAAATCAGGAACCTTGGGATAACATCAATTGAGTGTAAGAGCATCGGAAACCTAAGGCAACAGATTGCTACAAGTATGATCAAGCAAATATCTAGCAAGACCACCTAGGAAACCAAAGGCAACAGGTTGTTGCCAGATGACCATTGCAAATATCTACCAAGACCAATATTATGGTAATCGCAAAATATCATCTCCAGTATGCTAACAGAAATTATATATACTAAAGGGATACACTCCTTGACACAGTCACTGGTACCAAAAGGAACCCAAAAGAAAAGACCACTTCTAACAGTCTAATACTCTCGCAACAGTAGTATACTGTGACCGATATATGTAACAGACAAGGAGTTGCAGTGGATGATCCCCTTCCTTTAGGTTTTTAAGTAACACCCCATATCACCTAGCATAACACGGGTAATAAGATGGAAACAACAGAGAAGCAATTAATGGAGAAAGAAGCGAAAGTGAAGAGAATCTCTAACTTTTATTCAATTATCTAACTGTTGACTGTGCGATGCATGGCACAGTCGACAGCTACAACTCAAAGCCTTAAGATTTCTCTTCAAACTCTAGGAAATTAATCATCCAACTCATTTACAATTCCTTCCTCATTCTTAGATACTTGATTTATTTAATTAAGAAGCTAAAAAAGGCAAAAAAAAAAAAAAAAAAAGGTCAATGTATACTGTTTTCAAAGAATATAGAATTTGTCTGTTACTGGTCCGAGAAACAATAAACAAGAATATTAAACAGCATGTGCAAACAATGTCAATTTTCAAAACCCCTTCTGTGATACCAAACTCTCACCCGCATTCTAAACTGTAGCCCTACGTTGCATTAGGAGTTGCCAAATGAGACTGTTATTTTTAAAGCAATAGCACTATTATTGTAGATGTATTAAGAGCATTTCTATCCTGAAACTATAGAAACACCAAATTAAAGATGGCCATATGGTTTATCAAAATAGGCACACGGAATAAATTAAAAGAAAGTGAATTCTCCAGCAACACTGCAGTCATACAAATATACTACACAGCTTGGGCTTAGTATTCCCTATTTTTAAGACAAATAACAGTTACATACCTCATCTTGCCAAAACAATATAATATTTCTGGGAAAGAGTGGTGCCAAATTGTACAGCACCTGCAAAGAACAAAAACCATGAGAAAAGAGCTCTGCAGGTAGGTTGGGTCAATTCCTAGAAAATTGATATTGAAAGAACCTTGGGGGTGTGAGTGATGTAGCAAAAAGAAAGAACCAGTGATTGTAAATGGAAATGATTATTAAAATATAATAAACTACAAAAGTAAATGGAAAATATTTCAAAATACAATAAATGAAAAACTATATCTACAAAAACCATAAACATTCACTTGTTTAACATTGAGTCTAACAGGGCACAACTGAAGAATAGTTACTCCCTTGAAATTGCAATGGTAAAGGTTCCTCTTCTGAGTTGAGGTCCCCTTATAAAATTGTTAATAGTATAATTGAAAAGGAAGACCATGTGATGTTAAATTGATAAAAGAAAAAAAAAACCATTGAGCAAGAATTGAGAGGAAGAGAGAGATGACCTCCGTGGAAAGAAAATTTATTTCCAAACCTTATAGTGCCTCCAATCAGGTAGATAAATCAATTAAAAGGCAAAAGAATTCTGGTCGAAGATGGCATTACTCGTTTCGAGGAGGATAGCAACAGGAAAGCAATAGAATAGCATAGTCTTAACTTCAGGCTGCATTTTTATGGATTTACATGAAAATGTACAACTAGAAAAAATGCAAAAAGGTTATTTGGAAAGCTTTGTTTCCATATGTTAAGTGTCATGTTCCCTCCTTGTATGTTACCTGTTTCTTTCTGCTTCTTTACTCCAAGCAAGAGAAACAGAGGGAAATAGGTGGAATCTACTTTCATTTATCCATGTACTTCTTGACTGAAAATAACCTTCATTTTTTTATCAGTAATATATACCTTTCATGAAATGTAGCAGGTAAACTCAAATGAAAATATAGGTCCACATGCAACCTATAACCTAAAAACAAGCACTTCTTCAAGATACTTTGGGGCTTCACAGGAGTAGAGGGAATACATAGATGGATTCTATCATTATAAATATGACTGAAGGGCTGAGCATTGAGGGTCTGGTTCGAATTGGGGCTGTCCAGGAATTTCAAATGCTTGTAGACCTTGATGCAAATCAAATAAAAAAATTTATAAGATCAGAGCAAGCAGGCCACTATGCTAAACCAATCAATCAACCAGCCACCAAAAGGGGGTTTAACCAAAGGAATGGGTCTCACACCCAGTTACGTGAAAAAACAAATGAAAGCAATGTCCCAAAGAAACCAATTTTACTCATTCAACCGACTCCAAAGCTGCCAAGGCCGAATGGCTTACAATGAGAATGGGCCTTGTTGACTCTTAATGCAATTTAGACCTAATTGCAATCCTGTCCATTGTAAAATAAAAGGCTAATCTGAGTCATTCCCTCTCTTAAATGGAAACTAAATAAATAGGAAAACTATGACTCTTTAAATTAAATAACTTAACAAACTAGAACTCTTTAAAATGAAAGTGATAGCTAAAGGTTTTAAATTATGTAACTAAAAATTCTCCATCCAACTTTTAGGAAGCTGAAGAGGAGACTCACGCAAGAATGAACTTGTGCTAGTGCCAGTCCCCCTTTTGTCTTCTTCGCAAATCCCATGAGGAACCCCTTCATATTCTCATCACACCCCCAAAAACTATGTTTGACAGAGGGAATTCAAAATACCAGCTACATTTAAGTGGCTAAAATAGCCTTTGGAAAGCTCCAAATTCTTTAAAATTCAAATGGCTCTTGCAGATGGGCATTTCGGAGTTCCAACGGTAGAATTTCCTACAAGAACTTGCGGCAATTCTCCAAACAGGAATTCCTCAAATTCTTGATATAAAGCAGAGAATAAAGTGTGATCAAAGAATTTGAATACTGGATCCACTAGTGATGCCATCATCAGTTCACAACACAGAAGCATGGCTCACTCTTGGACATCTTTGGTTGCATCCAAGAAGATCAGGCCCTGTCCAACATCTTTGATCTTTGGTTGCATTATAGGCCAATGATGAAATCCACTCTTAGGGCCTGTTTCTTTACTAGAATTTATAACAATAATTTAGGACGTTAAGGTTTTTTGGACATGATGTGATGGCTTGTCGTGACATTTGAAATGACTTTTTTTTTTAAACCAAAATTCCAAATTCCAGCCACCCAAAAAAGTCTCAAATGATCTTTTGGAATTCCTGGAATTCCAATATCTTTGCATTTTTCTAGAATTTCAAATGCTCCACCAAAGAGGAGGAATTTGGAATTCTGCCGCAGGACAGCTTTTGGAATTTGACATTCTCCAGACAAGAATTCTATAAATTCTTGTAATGAAACAGGACCTTAGAAACCTTTACAGATTGTCTTTCCCCATCGTGATCAGATTTCATGAGTGGGCACATCGGAAGAATCTCTCCACCCCAACAACTGACCAAAGTGGGTGCTGAATGCTGATCGATCTGCTTTGTTGTAGATGATTAATTTTGCCTTTTCATATTGGCCCTTTCCCAATGAAATTTTCATCACTGTTGCAAGGGAAGGGGGAAAACCTCTTTTTGACCATTAGGGAGCCCAGAGTTACCAGCCTTCATTGGCAGATCAATTGCCCAAAGTGGGCGCTGATGGATCTGCTATGTTGTATAATGATTAATTTTGCTTGTATATTGGCCTTTTCCTAATAAATTTTTTGTTACTATTTGAATAGTGGGGACGCCAGAGTTAGGAGTGCTCAAGGATGAAAATAGCGGTAGCAGCGGGCGTAGCGGCCTGCCGCCAAAGCGCTACGCAGCGGTGTAGTGGTGCGATTTGGAAAAATCATCAAAAAAATATGAAAAAATAATAGAAAATCTAGAATATTGGAAAATGAGAGAAAATGTTTTTTTTTTTCTTTTTCTTTTTTTTTTTGCAAAAGTAACTAAGGTAAGGGGGCGTAGCAGTCCCCTCATTGTATGAGGTCTTGTATTGTTGTATAATTAGAAAATAATAGTAATGATCATTTTTTTCACATGTGTTCATGTTGCTTAGTTATGCTAATTTAGAAACTAATGAAAGGCTCATAAAAGAAAAAACTATGTCATGAAGTCAAGACTTAAGACTTAAAAGTACCTAGAGAAAAAAAAATACATCTACCAAAGGGGGTGTCTAATAGGATGTTCTTAGAGAAGAATCATTGAGAAGAACTCTCTGTATCTACTGTAATTCGGCGAGATCATGTGCTTTTTGGTGTTCTTTTAAACATAAAAGGGTAGAAGAGTTGTGTAGAAATGTTATTTGGAGAGAAGAAGAAAAGAAATAAGTCTTATTATGCATTTAAAAAAAAAAATTGGAAAGTATGAATTTTTCACACCCGATAATGGCCCATAGCGGTCCATAGCGGCCTCGTAGTGGGCGTAGCGGCCGCTATGGGTGCAATAGCAATCGGCCGTAGCGTGGCTGTAGCGGCCACTACAGCCGAAATATAGGCCGCTTTTCATCCATGGGAGTGCTATCATTTAAAAACAATTGATCTTAACCATTGTAAGCACGCTGCTATCATCATCATAGCCTCATCACATCAATCTATTAGCAAGCTACTGTCATCAATTGTAAGCAAGAGCTGTGTTTTTTTCCCCCTCCTTTTCTTAGATGTTTACAGTAAATTTATATTAAAAATAATATAGTAAAACTAAAAAGCCCAGAAAGCTACTCTGTTCCTTTTACTAAAGAGAAGACTGTACACAAACTAAATAGCCCAGCAAACTACTCTGTTCTTTACAAATTATAGTGGCTAAGTAACATTCAATATCCAGTTTATACTGTCAAAAAAATGCATTTAAATCTTACACTACAGAGACATAAGAAACAGTGACTGACTCACCGTTAAAATCTGAGTAGCCATCTGTTCCCTGGCAAGAGGATCATGCAAAAGCACCACCAAGCGTGCAAAAAGCTCCTGAGTTCATGGATGACTATTGCATAGTTAGCATACCATTAATCACTAAAAACTTCAGTGAGGGGAAAAAAGCCATGTATCCCATTTTAGCCTTCACCTCAGGTTTAGGAATCTCTGCACGAGCTACAGATTCAGCAAACATTGAATTGGTGTAAGATGATCTGTGTCTGCATAACTCAGAGATACATCTGCAAACCTGCTTGAACAAAATGGAATCAGATGCAAAAATAAAATAAATAAAAAAGCAAAATTTATCAGCTTCCGTACTTTAAAAAAAAATGAAAGTTCAAAATCTGATTTGTAACGGAATGTCAACATTTGGTCCCTCAAGTTCAGAAAGACAAATACACTTACTGTAGCAACTGCACCAGTGTACTTCTGTGGAATTATCATCTTCAACATAAAAGGCCAAAGGACATGCTGTACAACACATAAGTTTCAGATAAAAGAGATGACACCAAACTGCTAAGAAATCGGAAAAAAACAAAAACAAAAATAACTGTGATGCAATTTAGATAGTCGTCTACTGATGAACATGCCATGCTGGGTACAGATAGTTAAATGAATCCAATAGTTGAACTTTTATAGTTTACCTCCATTTCGGGAATAGTAATAGCTAGCAAAAGAAGACCCTTTTCACAGATTCTTCGTAATTCTGCTGGACAAATGACTCCAATCTTAACCTGGGGGAAAAAACTGCTATAAAACATATATACTAGTAAAAGAGGAAGGATGATAGGGTGTCTATTTTGGAAGCAATAGGACATTATAAAGTTTGAGGCAAGACCTCCATTTTCTTGTATTGGAAAGGCTGGAAAGAAGCACTTGTCCTGGTGACATCCTTGGATCTCTCAAAATCTTGTATCTCTTCATTAGATATGGCACAATGGCGTACAAGGTATTCAACAAACAGCTCTCCAGATGGACCGACCAAGTAACAGTGTGAAGCCATAACCACAATTAACTGAACCAAATGCACCACAGTGAGTTATGTAGCAAAGACAGAACATTTAGCATACCCAAATAATTCAAGTTCGTGACTCGGACAGAAAGGGCATAAAAGAACCCTATCATAGTTAACCTAACTAATAAGATTTTGTGATTCTCTCTTGCCTTGGCCTCTACATTCCTTTTTCGCATTATCAATCTCTCAATTCTTATCTCCAGCAAATGAGCACATTTCCTCCTCCTTGCTAGAGGACACAACCAACCTGACAAATATTTACCATCTCAACCATCTGACAATCATGATTGGACATATTTGTTGAAACACATGCAAGGGCTATCTGTAATTTTATGTTTACTGCACAGCGTCATAATTTTATGGAACTCCAGGGACTGCTTCGTAATTTTACATTGCTACAGTCAAAAACTAGAGTTTTAATGATACAAAGGCTGGCCGCCACGCACAGTACTGAACAACCAGCCCCAGTTTGGGTTTAACTGTTTAAAAGCAGTCACCAGAAATCACCCATCTTCATTCTGGATGCTTCTTCCTACCTGGGCTTTTGCATTCTCAGAAGGACTCTTCAGCAAGGGCTTCATATAGCCGTTCAGAACAATGGCAATTGCTTCTCCTCTCTTCTTTTTTAAAGGGGGATTTTCTTCTGTGGGTGTCTGCTTTTTGTGTTGTGGTCTTCTCCTCTTTCCTAACTTGAGAGATTGAACAATGGAGAAACAGAATAAGTAAATGGAGTTAAGAGGCTTGGCCTAGTCCCTCATGACCAGACTTGTCCAGGACGAGTCTGAGTCAACTTGGATGAGTTTTGGAACACTGGAACAACCTGGTTGGAAAGAATAGGAGGATATTTTAGAATGCAGTTGCGTCCTGATGATATTGCGCAGTAAGCACATCCTTTGGCTCTCTCATGGCTTCATCTATAAAAGAGTTTATTGATTTTCCAAATTCTGATTCTTGTGTGGAGTCTCGTATGGTAATGCTCCACTTTTTCTAATTCTACGATTGTACTTTGATGATACTGGGTGTGATTTGTGCTGTGTCTGTTTAATTAATAAACTGTATTGTTACATCTACGGAAAGAGGGGAACAAAAAAAACATGACTGTTGAACTTTATCCATAGAAGCTGGGCTGAATGCAACATGCCAAAAGATTACCTCTGCAAGTGCCTTTCGGACACCTAGGCTTCGTTCATCTAGGAGCAACTTCACGGTTTCAACCAGTAAAGGCCTTTTCCCATGCCAAGCTTCTGACAACCTATAGAAAGAATGGTTCGCAGCCATTTTTTTAAGAGCATTCAACTACCATCAAATCCAGATTAAAGAAAGGGAAGGTGAACCTGGGCAAGAGATGCTTCAAAACACAAAGCGCTCCAAAAGTCGAAGGTTCTTCCTTTAGTTTGCATCTCTGGGAAAAACACAAACTCAAGTGATGGAATTGGAAAGAAGTCGAATATCTAAACAATTTTTAAAAAAAATCTTTTCTAAATGTCCAAAATATGGCCCAAAAGGATCGCAGCCAATGGAATACATATTCCACAGCTACGAGCAGAATAAAACATAAGACAAAAAATCAAGATGAGAAGAAAGAGAGATAAAAAGATCATGACCAAGCAACAGAGAAAATCCACAAGTGAAGTAGGTTATCTACTTGGGTGGGAGAAATAACTTACATTCAAAAGGAATAGAAAAAGGTCTTCAGGATATACCAAACCAACTGCCAGAAAACAATGCTGAACTTCATTATAGGTCTGCAACAAAAAATTATGATTAGATACGACATCAAGGATTTTTCCAGCATTTAAGAATCCACCCCCAAAGACGTCACTGAAGAAGGCATATGAAAGAAACAAGATTACACAATTAAAAAAGTCAACCATGCAAAAGTCAAAATACCACAGCAGGCCAATTCCATTTAAAAAATAGCACATGCTCAAAAGAACAGATGATCAGAAAATACCATTGAAAATTAAGTATTTACATTAAGTCAAAATACTTCATCTTCAGTGGAGTCAGCTTATCTTGGGGGTGAGTCCTATGATTGCTAGTGGGCATCTATTATGAAGGAGTTCACCAATATCAACACAAATGATATCATGTTCACAATTGGGAAGCTTGCATGTCATGCGGGTTGAGAAAGGTCCAGACTTTGATCCATTGGTCTCCCCCTCCATTTGGCATTCTAAAGTTTAAAGTAAATGGTGCAACTAAAGGCAAGACGGGGCTGGCTGGAATTGATCTATAGGCCACTAGTGGGCCCATCCATAGTCATTTTCATTATGTACCCCAATTTGATTCACTCCAGCCTGAAAATTTTCAGCCTGTTCAGCATTTCAATGTTTTATTTCAGAGTTTTGTTTCATTAAATTTTAAAAAATAAAAATATTTAGTACTGAAAATATAAAAAATGGTTTAAAAAGGGTGGAATTAACACGTATACTTGTAACGACCCGGGCCCACAATCCACATGATATTGTCGGCTTTGGAAAATGGGATTTCAACCCAATCTTGCCACACGGTTTTAAAAGGCCTCATGTAGAGTTTAGGTCAGGTCACACACGTATATACCCAAGATCAGAGGACTAGCATGTTTCTATCTGGGACACATGAACCACTGCATACCCAATCCTTTAGAGTTTCCCCCGCCCTCTCTCTCTAGGCGGGTGCTCACCTACCCCAACGCCGAGGCCACAGGCGTGACATACTCCCCCACCAAAAAATAGAGCTGTCCTCAACTCTGATACCACTTTTTTTTTTTGCTATCGATACCACTTGTAATGACCCGGGCCCACAATCCACATGATATTGTCCGCTTTGGCTCATGAGATTTATACTCAATCTTGACACACGGTTTTAAGAGACCTCATGTGGAGTAAAGGCTAGGTTACACACGTATATACCCAAGATCAGAACTAGCATGTTTCCAATGCGTGACATTGCAACACTGCAAACCCAATCCTTTAGAGTTACCCCCGCCCTCTCTCTCTAGGCCAGTGCTCGTCGGACCCAATGCCCTTCTAAAGGAGGGCCACAGGCACAACACTGATATACAATATATCTCGAATGCATCCTACTAAATCAACAATAGAATTATTTATGTCCACAAGCCAAATTTGAATAATGAAAAGCGATTGATTTTGACCATCCCGATTGCAATTTTGATCTCTCAGTTTTCTATGAATTTTGACTGATTTTTTCTATCAAATTTTACTTTCATTAAAGCCGGTGTCAACCAAGAATAATGACAGGTCGGATTTGGAGAGGATCAGTCTAAACCCAAACCCACTCTGTTTAGATGTTAAAATATATGACAACCTCATGCTACATGAAATGTTTAAAACATACTCTGCCCATCGCACCACATAAAATATTTGTATAAGAAACTAAAAAAAAATATCATAAGCAGTTATAAACAAGCGGGTGGCCTAGCACACATGGGCGTTGAAAGACCCAATTCACTTCACAACTGCTACAAGGAAATATACACCATAACATTCACATGTTTTCTTCTAACAAGACCCTATTAATATTTAATACACACATGGACCATTTCTATATAAGCATGCATGTTTACAATATATAACAATTCCACCGGTGCATTATTTTAATTTAATATGGATTTAACTCTTTGCAAGTTAATAATCTTTAAGCCATTTTATGTGGCATAAAATGAAATTATGACATCCATTCTCAACTCCCATCTCCAGGCATCAATTTCATAGCCTAAAAAGAAAATAAAATAAATAGATTCATGTAACAAACACACTACAGTTGGAGTAAATTAGTACCCAAATCAAAACAGTGAGCCTTTTTTTGAACAAAATAATAATAATTACAGTATTTTCCTTACTCAGTCAAAATTGTGCTAGATTATTAGCAAAAAAAAAAAAAAAAAGAAAGAAAGAAAATTGCCAGGTTGAAACCTGGACAAGGAACAGCCAAAAGATCCGAAATCCGGAACAGAACTTTATACAGTCCTGCTAGGTTCTGTCACGGTGTCACCTAACTGAACCGAATAGTTTCAGCCCATTTGGTTGTAACAAAGCGAAATTGACTACCAAGACGCAATCCCTGCAGCTGATGTCACTGTCTATATGGGTGAATAAGTACCAATGTGATGAAGGCATGTAGGTCCAGAAGCCTCACGGGCTAAAAAGATTTATAATAATTTTCATCAGATTATAGCAGAAAATCAGAAATTTTTCACATTTTGAAATATCCCCTCAAATGAGATTAGACCAGGGCCTTCTAGGTAATTTTCACTATCCGTTTTGGTCCATAAGAGTTTAAGAAAGCCTCAGATTTTGTTTTGTTATAATGGAGGGTTGAGGTAGCAACGACAAAAATAGTCTCCCTCACATTATTGGTGCCTGGCCTTTCCCTGTGCTTTCGTCTATCTTTTTTTTTTTCCCTCACTGACTCATTCAATGATTTGTGTTTCCATTTATACTGCCCTAAGCTTCTGAAAGAACAGCTGTAAGATGATTCTTCAGTTGTTCATTGGGTAGCTCGGGATCTTAGAACTGATTGGACAAGACTGGGATAACATTTAAAAGACTACATTAAGATATGCACAGATGCATTGACACAAAAACTGATTTTGGGGGATATCCATCCAATGTTTATAGGGTGAGCCTCTTTTCGAGATTGCGTCAAATGTTACAGACATCTGAATAGAATTTGATATAAATGTCTTGGTGAAGATGCTGAGATCATATTTTTGTTGACAGACCATAATTTCCCGTGTTTTGTATTGATCAAGAGATTATGGCAGGTGTGGACCCATTTTTTAGTTATGATCCATTGAGAGCAGTGATAAATCTATTACTTGAAAATTGCCAGAGCAGGACTAGTATTCAAGTACGGGTGCTATGCACAATACTAGTGTTTGGGTTAATGAAATTCGGAGCAGCACAGTCAGCAAAAACTTCACACAAGAAAAAACTACAGTACATAAAATGGAAACACTGCTGGGCCTAAGGTCAAAGATGCTAGTCATGGTGACTAGAAGACTAAGCAAGACAATTGGCTTGCTTACTTTAGGCTAGGGAGACAGCAATAGCTGAAATATTTATGTCTTTCGAGACTATAAACAACCTTTGGGTTGGTGCTGCAGCTTCCCTTGCCCAGAAGAACTATGCCAGTATACATTTTGTTGCAACTTGCAACTTGCTAAGGTTCCAGCAAGCAGACTTGTCAAGAACTATAATTTTGTTCTTATGGGATACAGGAAAAGTTTGAGTAATTGTCATCCAGCCCGAACTTTGGATGATCTGAAGCAGCAAGCGGATCAACAACATATCTTTGATTCAGGGAATGTTCGGCTGTGAACAGGCCACAAATACAAAATTGGGAACCTTGGATGTTGGCCCCACCTAAATGCATGCAAAATTGTGAATCTCTGGGGTAGGAAATGGTATGAAGGTATCTTATAAAACATTAAACATTAGGCCCCACATCCAAGGTTAGCACTTTTGCATTTGCGGCTGGTTCATAACCTCATGTTCCTCTTATTCTTCTTAGTTCTTGGAGGAATGAATCCGGAGTACAAGTCTATTTGATAGTGTAGTCTGGAGGCTGCAATCTGACATAGAATTATAAATGTTGCTCACATAAGGATTCCATTTTTATTATGATTGTTTAATATTTTATAGAATTTTTGTATTACTACAACTATTTTCATTATTTCATAATAGTATAAGTTAACAGTTCTCCACCCACTATATTACAAGCTAATATTATTTAATACAAAGCATGTTTTGTTATGGTGCAAAATGTACCATCATCATTTGAAATCCTGTCCAGCACCAAGTCAACCCAAGCAAGTCAACTCCATACGTGCAGTGTGAGTCTGAGACCAGTATCCTTAAAAAACCCTGACTTGACTGTGACTCAACCAAGTAGGCCCTAACTCGGTCAAGTGAGACCGGTATGGATTGGTACTGCCTGGCAAGGAACTGGTAGAAATTGGCACAAAGTAGCACCATAGCCCCAACCCCAAGCCCCTCCCCTCCTGAAAATTAATATTGAACTTGTGGTATGTAATTTTAATGTTGCTATGAGCATTAAGTTGTAAATAATTATTATATATTGGAAATTTAATTTAAATGATCCTTCCATTAGGTAGAGGAAGTGATAAACATCAGTCGCCTTTTCATCATCATCTTTAACATCGTTAGCCTTTTTCATTTTTTTTCTGATTTTTATCATTTTTAGGACGGATTATTAGAACCAGCACAACCATACTAATCCAGAGTGGCCCGCATGGTGCCACCGACTTATCCTGGCCCGAACCGGACACGGGAGATTCAAAAACTTAGTTTCCATTGAACACAGTATGTAGTTTGCAGAAAGGTTTTCTAGTAACAACCCTAGACAAGAATATTTAATACAGAAATGGAGGGAGTGCTTCAAAAAAATGTTCCTAAATGTGAGCAATAATCCTACACATGCTTTAGACAGGAAGAACAAAATGGTCCAAGCCAATGTCGATATGTAAATCAATGAACATGGTGATGTAGAACAACATTTAACACCCCATAAACAAGGAGTCAGCTTAACCAAGATTCAATCATAATCAATTGCAGATAGGATTAGTTGTAATGGGATACACAGCAATAATGGGTGCAATACCTTTAGTCCCACTGAAAAATGTGAATGTTGATTGTTGTTATTAATGGATGCAACCGGAATAAGTGTGAATAAAATGACTGTAAGTTCCTGCAACAGACCAAAGAATGGTACAAATATCACAATAATTAATTTGGTACAAATATTAATAATCATCAGAAAGCTTGTGAACATGTTCATTCCAGTACAAGACTTCCACAAAAAACCAAGAGGAGGAAAGATAATCTGAAGGAAATTTCTGCAAATGTGTGACTATTTCAGAATACATTTTGTCAAAACAAATTCAAAAGACAAAGTTTTGACAACTTATTAAGTGCGAAACATATTACATGTCAAAGAGCATTGCATGAATAATACCAATGAAAGATTTCTTAGAGTTCATGGTCCTGGTAGAGTCAAATGGAGGTGAGTGTGTTTGCTGGGTATATAACTTGCAAAGAAACTTCATGCTCTTAAAGATAATATCAAGATGTGGAATAGAGAGGTTTTTGGATGGATGGATGAACATAGAGAAACATTATCTAAATTTATGGAGGATTTGGATAAAGAAGGTGAAAGGCAGGACTTGAGTCTGAAGGAAGTTGCGGACAAGCAAGCAGCGGTGAGGAGAACTTGGTATCTCGACGGATTGGAAAAAATATCTTGGAGGCAAAATCCAGAGTTACTTGGCTCAAGGAAGGGGATAAAAAAGGTCAATGTCAGCCCTCCCCGATATTGCAACCTGCAGTAGGTACTCCACAGGATAGTGGGATTATGATGAAACTTTGGCACCTTGGCAACACCATTGGTTCTGGTCAGCTGCCACAGTGGAGATCTTTTTCATTTTGGTCAGTTACATCATTGCTTTAGGCAAGACAGATGAGGACATGGTCCTTGGGAACCCAATTCCACAACCAGCCCTCCTAGTGTCCCAAGTCAATGACAGTGTCCTTTCACTAGGGTCGATGGTGAAATGTCAGTCCGAAATTTTTTGGAGCAGTTCTTGTCTTGGAGTTTTGTGGTGGCCAAGTGCCCGCCTCATGTGTTGTCTCAACCTCTTGTCATTTAGCTATATGGTTTCACTCAATTGGTTGCGAAAGGAGTTGCTAAGAGCATAGAAAAGGGAAGGCGAGAAAAATGTCTGAAAATAAAATTTTAAACTATGGACAGTTGAGAATGAGTGGTTGCTCAGTTGAGGAAAGAGTGGTTACATTTCTTATTTCCTTTTTCACGAGGACACCGTGTCACACCAAACAATGGAAGAGTGGTTGCTAGAAGCATGAGAAAAAATTGCCTCTCAATCACGAAAATCTCATGTTTCAAAAATGCACCCTCAAGAATGATTGCAAATATTCACCAACATGGTATTTTGTATACAATGAGTGACCCAAATCATGAAGGTTCATTACTCAAATGAATTACATCGTACATCATGATGGAGACCATCTTAGCCATCTAAATAAAATAACTTTGCTATTGATTCAAAACTATTGATTGTGGTGTTTGTTTTGGACTATTAATTGTGCATTTCTGAATACAAAAATCTTAAAATTTAGAGGTTGATGACAGATGATGGAAGACAGTGAAAACCAGCTGGAACTGAAAGCCATTCAAACAGGGTAAATCTTTGTTACTTCTTAGTTCTAAAGAGGCTCACAGGCTTTGCAGGGACCTTCTCTTTGTTGGTTAGAGAGAGAAATACAATCCATCCAGTCGATTGAACCCAAAATTCAACTGGTCACTGCAAGTCGCAATATCAGGGAGGGTCGATGTCAACCCTCTCACTAGTTTTAGCGAGGGTCGACGTCGACCCTCGAAAACAAGGTTTTTGGGCGGGAAGGCTGGTTTGGTGTGAGCTTTGCTAAAATGACCTTTTTGGGCTACTGGTCATCTAAAGTGTTTTTTTTAGGGCTATTCATGGGCCGAACTAAGGTATATCCGGCTTTAGAAACCTAGGCCCGGCCCAAGCCCAACACAGGCCGTTAAAGTTAGGCCCGAGCCCGCCCATTTAATCAATCGGGCTTTCTATCTCTTTTATGGGCATTTGATCAATTGTTTGGACTAATTAAATTAAATTACATGCATTCCTTACACGGGCCAGGGCAAGCCAGGCTTTGGGCTTGTAAGGTTTTGAGTGTTGGCATAATTCATGGGATTAGACAAAACTTTGGTGATCTATGTGTTTTTCATTTTTCTAGAATGGACTGCAAAATCCCATGGGAAAATAGCCTACAAACCAAAGACCAGAGCTACAGAGTTCAAAAGTTCTGAAGCAAAGTTCGAACGTTCAGAAGAAGAGTTGGAACGTTCCAGGCCAATTCTACTCAAGCCATTTTCCATAAGTGAGGAGAGTTCGAACTCTCAGCTTGAGAGTTCGAACATTGGTGGGCAGTATTCCAAGCCATTTTCCAGAGGTGCCCAAAGTTCGAACTCTCCGCATGAGAGTTCGAAAGCTCATGGCCAGAGTCTTCAGAGCCATTTTCCAAAGAGCTCAAAAGTTCAAACTCTCATGCTGAAAGTTCGAACGTTGCGTGCCAAAGTTCTGAAGTTCACTACAAAAGACTCGAGTTCGAACTCTTCATTTAAGAGTTCGAACGTTCACCCCAGTCCTGCAAAACCCAAACTTTTCTCTATATAAAGGGTTGTTACTTCATTGCCCTATTATCTCTTGGAAGCTAAAAAAGAGGCTACTGCTGTTTGGAAGAGAGATCATCGTCCTCTGGAGATTTCTTCGTTCCGATCCAAGGTTTCCATCTCTAGAGGTCACATCTGCAATCTGCATTTCGTTCCAGTCTCGGAGTTGCTTTAAGATCGAAGACAGAGAGTCAAGCACGGGTGAAGATGAACGGCGGGGCGTCGGCATGAGGTGTTGCAGTCAACTGGGGAAGGATTGTAAGTTCTCTTGTAATCTTCATATTGATAGTGTTTGATCTCTTTCTTAGACCTAGTTCCAAGGCCCCTGTTTTTTTTCCCGAGTTTGGGTTTTTCCACTATATCGTTGTCTCTCTTGTGGTGATTGTTTTCTTGCTTTTCTAGGGTTTGGATGTGTTGATTGAATGTCATATTGTTGATCTGATTTGGGACCTTAAACCCTACATTGGGGTTTTCAAACCTTAAGGGCTTTCTATCACTTCATCCAAGCCCGGCCCAATTATTAAACGGGCCCCAATTACATATCCAAGCCCGGCCCAAAGCGGGCTAGGCCCAGAGCGGGCTTGGGCTGGCCCAGCCCGTGAGAACCCTTTTTTTTTTTTTTTTGGTAAAATCCCCTTTAAAAAATTATATTTGTTCCATTGTACGAATGTAGTAAGCAAAAGACAACGTCTTCAATGCCCAATACTAAAAGAAAGTTAATTTTCAGTATACTCCTGCAAATCATCATACTTGTACAGTTCAAACATCCAATACGGTAGTCCATTCCTTTTATTTCTTTCCTTTTTTACCAATGTACTATGCAGTTATTATAGTTATACTACATTTTATATTTCTATTTTGGATAAGCTTTACCTGGCTGATATAGGACAGAGAACAAGATAAATGGTTTTTATTTAGTTTACAATAGTGCTGCATAAAGACAAAAGCTAAAAATAAGAAAATCATATTAATTTTCTTCTCTTTTTTTCCCTTGAAAGTGTGCTTGGCAAAATTAGGCAAGCAATTTTGTGTGTGACCTGCATCTCAGGCTTTCAATAGGGCATGGTGCCTAGCTTGCACCTTGCACTTTAACTAATGGGTGGAGCAGGTCTGTGCCAAATCTGGTGGGAGTAGGGACAGGTACTGACTCACCTCAATTCATACCAAACCTTACTCTTTGCCATCCCTAATAAAAGTAGAGAGAAACAATTAAGTGAACTAGTATATCATGTAAATTTGTTATTTCAGAATTTTAGATGAGGCAGATTTGGCATAGACGACTTACGATTGGAGACTAGTATGTTTAATAAACCATATACCAATCCAAAAGCATAAGCTGATAGGTGGAAAGCCCAAATAGGTATATGAAGCCATGTCCAACTCAGGACTTAGGCGATGTGGGATGTGGGACTTCCAAACACTCGCCCTCACGTGCAGGCCCAACAGATTTCATGGATTGGCTTGCCACGTGGGCTACACAAGAATAACGAGATCAGAACCCGCTCTGATACCATGTAATAAACCATATACCAACCCAAAAGCTTAAGCTGATGGGTGGAAGGCCCAAACAGGTATATGAAGCCATGTCCAACTCAAGACTTAGGCGATATGGGATGTGGGACTTCCAAACAGAATGTCCTATGAGTTAACCTAATTCATGTTGGAAGCAACAATCAGCTACAAGTTGATGCAGTCCTGGGCATGGAACAAAATATCAGCCGCTACGATATAAAACCTAGCCAAGCCAAGCAGTTTTTATTTAAAACACTGTTTTCCATATTTCTTCTCCCCAAAAGCCATTCCTAGAGCCGTTTCTACTCTTATATGGTTCCAAATCACCAAAACAAAACACAAGATTGGCCACTACATGAGATCCAATTTTTTTTTTACCACTTTAAAAATCCACACCACTACGCTGCCACAACCACTACATATCGCCCGCTACATAGCGTTTTGGCCAATAGCTGCTACACCCACTGCAATTGTTATTTTGATCCTTGGTCTTGGGTATTAACCAAACATGTAGACAGTATCTAATTCATCACAAGTACTGCTACACAGTAGTAATGGTGTCTGCCACGTTCTTGGACATGGTTCCATCAAGGAATAGAGGGAATCGACTGCCCAAATATCCTAGACTTCATGAATAAAGACCATGAGCAATAGGAATTCCATGAGAAGGGAGCATCACAGAAGGCATAAAAGAGAAATAAACTCACTGTTGTTCCAAAATAGTATGTCAACTGTGCACTGTCTACACACAGTTGACTGCAACATCTATATAATGCTAAAAACAACAAGAAAATCATCTACAGGATCCCCACAGCAGTAAATTCTTTAAGATGAAACCAATCCCTAGCCCACTTGCTAAAAAATAAAACAAAGAAAAGCAAATAAAGGAGACTGCTCACTGTTGGCTGTCATGCCACAGCTGACTGTTACTACATATAAATAAAACCATGGATTTTCCTAGTTAAAACCATCCAAATCAACCATCCTACCCACTTACTATTTATTTCCTAGTGGTATGATGATTCTTGAATGACTTAACTGGAGAACTAAAAGGAAAGTAAAAGGCCAAGAAAGAAGTCAACTAATTGACTGGGCAAAGATGCTTATGGGACTCACATGGCCCACCTAATCAGGTGGTGGATGCCACTTGAAAGGATACCCCTAGGTGACATAGGGGACCATCACCCAACTGGGTTGGGCCACAAATAGGCCCAAAAACTTTTTCCCTGCTGCTGCAATTTTTCTGCACAGTAAATTATGATTTTACAAATCCCCCCACCCCCCCTGGTTGTGTTCTGAAACACGCAACAGTCCCTGAATGATGTATTTTAGCAATTTTGGGACTGTTTGAGCTCCATGCTCGATCATATGCTTCCATATACACCATTGTGTTTCTAATTGCATGATCTTCATCGCGATCACAAGTATAATTGAAGAAAATTGCCACAAGGCCGGCCATGAAATGTTTTTCTAACTTGACAATGGTTTGCAAGTCTTAGCAAGGTTATACAACATGGAGCTCAAATAGCATTAGGATAGCAGAGTAATATTAGAAAGGAATGAAAATTACCTCAAATTCAAGCAAAGGAGGACCATTTTCTGACAATAACGAAGCATGAAGAACATTATGCAGACTACATGTGGCCAGTAAAGCAGTTTCTTGGTCATTTTTGTACCTGCTTAAAGAAGGGAAAAAAGGAAAATCCTAATTATACGAACTAACAGTAATAGGGAAAAAATATTTTAGGATCTGCTACTTTATTCACAATTGGAAGCTTCTGCCGGCAGTTTCAAGCAAAAAAATTACTATTGATGGGGCAGAAAGAGGTACAACAAGTTCTGTAAGGATCTATAGGGTTTTGCGTGTTCATTTCCAAAAATGAACATAAAACAACATTTTCTTTTAGGGAAATACAATCAAAAGAAGATGCTATTTGATGCTCAGTTTTGGAAATTCACCATTGATCTTCATTTTTAACCACCCTATGTATTCAATGCCTACGTATTTTGATGCAACCAAACATGGCCTACGCAAAGAGCTGACCAATCAAGGGGGTTTTAAGAACTTTCAAGAAAATATAGCGTCAGCTAATTATTGAAGGAGATTCCTCCAACGAAATATCTTGGTTTACTTGCCAAGTCAAGGACTACTCCTTTTCCATGTCAGTGTCCTTTTCTTTTATCAAGGTCTGCAAATGGGATGATGGATGTACTTGCCAGGTCAGGGATAGATAGGCAAAGATTTTTGTAGGAAATTTAATATAATCTACAGTTTTTAGAGTGTTTGATGCTTCTCTGTAATTTTCTTTGTTTTCAATAACTCCTCTTTTTTTTTTCTTTTTTTTTTTTTTTTATTGTGTGTGTGTGTGTGTGTGTCACTAACAGGTTTTATAGCAAAGATATTCAAAGGAAATTTAATCGAATGTACTAAAGAGTAATCTTACAATGCCAATATAGTAGGTACAAGTCTTGACAGAGCTGCCTTAAGTTGTGACCTTGTAATTAGACCAACCATCTGGCCCAATGCATCTACAGAGGAGAGGCGAACCTGCAAAACAAGAACAATTAAAGACAATGGATTTGATACTAGAAATTTTTCCATTTTACAATATTAAAGTACAAATAAGTTATATAATTTTGCTTTCACATGGGAGGATTTGAACCCAAAACCCTGACTTTAATTCTTCCAGAATATCCTCTGCCCACTCTACCTCAGAAGACATGTGTATCATACGCAAAGCCCATTACAAAATATTTATAGTAATTATAAATGGAGCAAGGCAGGGCAGCCAGATCCCAAATCCAACTCGGTTCAATGCCTATATACCCTCCTGAACCTAAAGAAACCACTGCCGAACCCGAAAAATTGATCATGGAGGGCCACCCATTTAGCCCAATTCCAGGGTTCTAGGGTCCATTAGGGACCAAGCAAAAAAAAAAAAGTACATTAATATTATGTATGTTTCATATATTTTGTGTGTAATATATTACTATACATTATATAATGGGAGATGCTCCTATGAGAGATATCTCTCACCTTACTATGAGAGATAGGGTGGGGTCCCTCGTATTTAAGTTGTTGGCATTGGATATTGATGTGAGGACCCCCACCCAATCTCTTATAGTAAGGTGAAAGATGCTCTCATGGGAGCATCTCCCTTATATAATATACAAGTTTGCGTGTTCTACTTTTACTAAATCACAAGTTTACCCATGTAACTTTTAGCATATAACTTAAGGTTTGAATTTTGAAAAAAAGGGACTCGGCCCTTGACTCAGCCATGTTCAAGTCGAGCCACAATTTTTTTATTTTTTTCATTTTTAATCTTTGTATTTAGATATGTCCCAGCCCCCAAAGAGATTACTTAAGTTGTTTTAAGGGAAGCTTTCCCATTATAGTGGATAGAGAGGTAATAAAGGACTTCCAAATCATCTCTCATCTATAAGTGGATATAAATTCAATTGGAAGGAAATAATGGAGGGAAACCCCCATAAGTATCTCTCATCCTTATCTTCTATATAATAGGGACCTGGAACTTTGAGATATTGAGATTCTATGAAGTCTAACCTTCATCTAATAGAACCACCGATTTGGGTCATATGCACTCCAATCATGGAGTACAACCTCTGTTGATGATCTCTAGTAGTTATCTCCACGATCTTTACATGTTGCTTCTGCCACCAATATACCATTTAGTTTGTGCATCATAGTGGAGACCACTTCATGTGATACATGGCTTCCACATCAATCTATAATTAACACTCACAATGTGGATATTCTTTAGGAAGCTCTGCTTCATCGGCTCACTGAATTGTATGGACAAAAATACCATGGATTCCATATGAATGAGACAGATGCATCAGCAAAATCTACATTTTGTAAGGATCATGGCACCATATTTCCTTTCAGATAATTTGAGGTGTACAAGTTGCTTCTGTGCCACCTCACCCATTTGATTATATTCAGTCCCCACGATAGAGCTGTAGGCTTGTAGCATGTTGTTGCAATATGTGCAACTTCAACTTGGGCCAAGCAAGATGGAGAGGGATGAGTGACTCCCCTCTCTTGTTCTACAACATTAATATGACAAGTTTGCTTTTTCAATTAAACCAAAGATATTGTACATCTTACGAAAAGGTCTTTGTAAAATACTCTAATTGAAAAGGCACTATTTCAAACAGATCCACCCAAATCAGCTCTGTCAAGCAGATCAAAATTTCCAAATAGGCCATCGGATAAAATTAATGGGCATGGATTTTCAAATAGGGGATTCGGAATGGCGTTCAAACCCACAAGGGCGAAGCCTAAATTTCAGGCCCAAATAAAAATGGGCTGAGCATGGTTGATCTTGGACCCAATCAAGTACGTCCTGTTGACACCCTTACCTATCCCCAAAAAAATGCAGAGAAGACCAAACAAATCAATTGCTGATGAGGTCATCTAATTAAATCAGCAGCAGGCTGAGCGAGTGTCAGATCCATCCAAACAGATACAGATCTTTTTCTCGCAAATTATCAGCAATAATAACTGTTGGTTTTGTGTTTCCACGCGAGAGAGAAATCCTGTGTTCCCAGTCCTTCCATAGGAAATCGAAAACCTCTTTCTTAAGGAAAATCAGTTCAATTTTTTCCTTTTCCACAAGGAAAATGTGTTGCACCAAACGATGGAACAGTAGGCTGCACAGAAAAATAGATAAATATTCTTCCCTATTGGGGAATCCTCCTGTTGCATAAATGCACCCTAACATTTGTGTGCAAGTTTTGATAAGAATACATTAGCAAAATCAAGACCTAAAATGACCTAATATGGGGTCATACAAATAAATAAATAGGTTCTTTCATTTAGGCTTATGAAATGAAAAACCAAAATACAGGGTTTCAGTTTTGAATTTTTGATAAGAGTATGTTATGAGCATAAAGAAGACCAAAAAGGACCTAATATGGGGTCATATAAATGATTCAATGGATTCTTTCATTTAGACTTATGAAATGAAAACCCAAATTAAAGGGTTTCTGGCGTTGATATTTTCACTTGTACATTTTCATTTGAGTGGGCATTTTGTTTTGATTTTGTTCTGATTTCTTCCATTTTAGAATCTCACATGCACGCAAGAGCAAACACACAGCCAAATAGAATTTTCATAAGTCACAAACCTTAAGATCCCGGGAATTAGCCCAGACCCTTAATAGAAGTTCAAAACCAGAATTCAGAAATGACCTGCAATAGAAGATGCACTATCAACATGCAGAAGAAGAGATGCAAAGAGATCTTTAACAAAGAAACACGTTATATAACTTATAACTCATACTCACAGTATGTCACCATCAAAAAGTGGATCAGATGGAAAATCTCTGCTATATTGCCAAGCAGCCTGACACCAGCACTTGAATGCTGCAATGGAGTTAATGCTTTAGTACCAAAGAAGTTCTAAGAAATGAGATATGACCAATGATGATGATGATGATAATAGACATAGTTGTCAATTCTGGCTCGTTTGGGCCGGAATGACTGAAACTTCCCGTTTCAGTCCTTCAGCCAAAATTTCACCGAAATTTTGAAACACCGAAATATTTCATCTTGGAGGCCAGACCAAAATGGCGACCGAAACAAAATTGACAACTATGTGATAGCAACAACATCAATAATAACAATGAGGATGATAAGAATAAGCAGCAGCAGCTCATGAAACTAGTAGTATGAATTACATAACCAAGACCACAGCATTCACAATAAAACGGTATGTCAGAAAGCATTGCATTTTATATACAGATCATTACATCACTTTAAAATTCCATGCACCTACGTACACAGACCACAAAGAATTTTAAGACAAAATTATATGTACCATTTGCAAAGATCGGACGCTGAGAGTCCTTCACATTTCCAAGAATAGGCAATATTCGTGAAAGAACAGACTTTAGTCGTGGCGTGAACTGCAAAACTTCAATTGAATGGAAAAAGTACAGTAGGCAACTTTAGTTTAAGCTTCCAAATCGCAGTGCCTGAAAACAGAGTCAAGCTCACCATCACATGGTAAGAAGATGCTTAACCTTCAGCTGAAGCGAAGTCTGCAAGTATTTGAACCATGGCCGGTAGAGCTGAATTAGGTCCAGAAAGATGAAGAAATATTTCTTCCATCATCTACCAAATCAGAGGGTGATAATAGAATCATCAGTTAAAGAATTCACTGGAAAAAGAAAAGGTACAGTAACCAGCTAAAAGATGAAAAGATGAGGACGAGAATTACTCAAGAAAACAGATGCTTTTATCAGCAATATTAAAGTTGTTAATCATACAGTAACAGAGAATTGCCAAGTTAAAAAGGTTTCTATCGGCAATATGCAAGATCTATATATTGGGGTGTCCCTAAAACCAGTAAGAAAAAATTAGTAAATTTGAAGATTGCATGCAATACCATGCATGCTCATAAATCAGGATTTATGCAATAGAATGACAATGATCAGTCTAGTGAAGACCACTAATGTAGGATAACAAAGCAAGAAAAAGGGCATCATAACAAGAAGTTATGTTGATGCTACAATTTACAGGAAGACTGTAGATTAAAAAAAATGCTATCAAGACTTTAGATTAAAAATAATGCCATCATACAATTTACGCCTAAGAAGAAAAGGGAATTATGAGTTTTCCAGTGTGCTTAGTGTTCAATGAATATGAGAGCACATGCTTAAACACAAGTTCAAGGTAACATAATCATCTAATCAAGAAAGAGAACATCTACATAGATTACACTGTACAGCTGATGTGTGCAATACCAAACCAAAAGTATAGCTGGCCCTCATTAGACAATTCCTACCCACCCCCTAGTTTTATCCCCTTTCCCTTTCGCTTCCATGGGAGTATAAAATAAAGGAGAGAACAAAGTGCACTAACTTCTTTAGAGCAAAGAATGTTTATGCAACCCTTCTTCCATTTTGATACGGCAATAGCCATGCAACAATGCTCTTGGGTAGATTTCACATGCAGTTAAAGTGTGTAATGCAAAAGGCTAAAAAGAATAGTTGGCCCTTCTTACAACAAAATTCCTATCCACCCCCTGTTTTGAAAGAGGAAACGAAGCTCACCTCCCCTATTTACTTCCCTGGGAATGTGAAGAAAAGGACATTGTATAAAACGCACTAACTTTTGCTTGATTAATTATAAAAAAAAAGAAAAGAGGTTCACACAGCCCCTTCATTAATTTCAACACCATAAAACAATACTCTCTCTCTCTCTCTCTCTCTCTCTCTCTCTCTCTCTCTCTCTCTCTCCCCAAAACCAAAATAAATTTAAAAAAAAATTGCACTTTCTATAAGAGCTCATAATCGTCTCTTTTTAGCATCTTAATGATAGAATGCATAGAATGTATGGAAGAAGAAGAAGAAAATAATTGCAATGAATGCCTCAATCCATTGAGGATCGACCTTATATTTATAATCTCTATGTGCCTTAATCAAGGCTCTATACATGGCATGAATACAAATTAGAATCATAAAAAGAATGAAAGAATATCTCCTAATTGAGAAGAATCAGCTATATACAGCTATATACGATCTACTATCCTAGATCCCACGTGAGAGTGAGTCTGTACAATAGCCTTATTGGGCTGGGCCTGGGCCTAAACCACACTCTTTTCTACACTCCCCCTCAAATTGATGTGGTGATGTAGAAAACATCAATTTGCAAGTAAGATCATGATGACGCGTTTTGGGAAGAGCCTTAGTGAATATATCCGCCAACTGGTTAATAGTAGAGACATGAGGCAAAGATATCTTCTCAGTAACAACATGCTGACGGATGAAGTGACAATCAATCTCAATGTGCTTCGTCCGTTCATGAAAAACCGGATTGTTGGCAATTCTGGTAGCACTGGTGTTGTCACCATGAAGAGGAGTAGAACTACCAACACGAACACCGAATTCACAGAGAAGACGGCGTAGCCAGATGATTTCAGCACTAGCTGATGACATTGCCCGATATTCTGCCTCAGCAGAGGACTTCGACACAGTGGTTTGCTTCTTACACTTCCATGAAATGAGAGAGTCCCCAAGAAACATACACCAGCCAGTGGTAGAGCGCCGAGAATCTGGACAACCAGCCCAGTCGGCGTCCGCATAAGCAGATAAGCGCAAAGAAGTACCAGAAGGATAGAAAAGACCATGGTGAAGAGTGCCTTTAACATAGCGGAGTATGCGTAAAGCAGCAGCAAGGTGAGGTTTGTGTGGATTGCTAACAAATTGGCTAACAGTATGAACTGCATGAGAAATATCCGGCCGAGTCATAGTTAAGTAGAGCAAACTACCAACTATCCGCCGGAAAATAGAAGGATCGTCCAGGGGAGGGCCATCATCTGAATTGAGTTTGCTGTTTAATTCCATAGGTGTATCAAAAGTGTGAGCATCATGAAGCCTGGCCGAAGTGATCAAATCTGTAGCATATTTGCGCTGATGGACCCTAATGCCAAATTTGGTACGCACAAACTCAAGCCCCAGAAAGTAGGTGAGAGGACCAAGATCCTTCATTCGGAAGTAGCGAGTAAGATGGAGTTTGAGATCTGCAATTCCGGCAATATCATTGCCACTGATAATCATATCATCAACGTAGACTAACAGGAATGTGTAGCCCTTTGGTGTCCATCTCAAAAATAGAGAACTATCCGAGTGACTCTAATGAAATCCGGCTTAAAGGATTGCTGCCCGGAATTTATCGAACCAAGCCCTGGGAGCTTGTTTAAGTCCATAAAGAGCTTTCCGCAATCTACAGACATGCGTTGGAGGACAAGCATATCCTGGAGGAGGTTTTAAGTAAACAGTCTCTCGCAAGTCCCCATGGAGAAAGGCATTTTTTACATCCATTTGCCAAAGAGGCCAGTGGCGGGCTGCAGCAATACAAAGAAGAGTACGAACAGTAGTCATTTTAGCCACTGGGGCAAATGTTTCCTCATAGTCAATTCCATATTCCTGTTTATAACCCTGCGCAACCAATCTGGCTTTATAGCGATCAAGACTTCCATCAGAGTGTACTTTGACGGAGTATATCCATTTACTGCCAATCACAGAAGCTCCATCAGGGGCCGGTACCAGATCCCATGTGTGGTTTGCTTCAAGAGCAAGCAATTCCTCATTCATAGCATCCTGCCAGTAAGCAATCTTTGAGGCCTGTGAATATGAGGTGGGTACAGGAGCACTATCCAAGGAGGTAAAAAGAGCAGGAAAACCATAGCGATTAGGAGCAACAGAAGGACGACTAGAGCGTCGAAGAGAGATGATGCTATCAGAAGAACTGGTATTACCTGAAGGTTCAGGAGCCAGCTCTGGGAGATGAGCAGGAGAGAGAGTCGCCATAGGAACCGTGTTACGCCGGACATAGACTTTGGGAAAAGTTGATGGAGAAGCAGACTCCGGGAAGTGTGGCATATAAGACACAGCAATAGGATGACCGTCTAATTTTAAGGAAAAGAATGGAACCTGTTCCAAGAAAACCACATTACGAGATATTCGCATGCGTTTTTCGAAATGATCATAACACAAATATCCTTTGTGTTCATCACTGTAGCCCAAAAAAATACACTTAGCAGCCTGTTGTGATAATTTAGTGCGCTCAGTGGGTGGAAGGTGAACAAAGCACAAGCAGCCAAACACACGCAAGTGAGAGTATGAAGGAGAATGACCAAAAAGAACTCCAAAAGGAGTAGTTTGTCCTAAAACAGAACTAGGGAGACGATTGATAAGATACACAGCAGTTTGTGCAGCATCACACCAAAATTTTGGAGGAACTAATGATGCAAGTAAAAGAGTACGAACAGTTGCAAGAATGTGTCTGTTCTTTCTTTCCGCAATTCCATTTTGCTGAGGAGTATGGGGACAAGATTTCTGGTGAAGAATGCCTTTATCAGAAAGGAAGGCAGAAAAATCCTGAGATATGTATTCTCCACCAGAATCTGATCTAAGAATCTTGATAGCCTTTTGAAATTGTGTTTGGACCATGTTATAAAATTTTTGAAAAATTGAAAACACTTCAGATTTCAACCGCATGAAATATATCCAAGTATGACGGGAATGGTCATCAATAAAAGTTACATAGTACTTAAAGCCGATCCTGCTTAAGGTAGGAGCAATTCCCCAAACATCAGTGTGAATAATGTCAAAAGATTCCAATGCACGGGAAGTGTGAATAGAAAATGGCAAGATATGACTCTTACTTAAGCAACAAGTTTCACATTTTGTTTGAGAGAAAGAAGATATTATTTTATTATTAAAGGAAGTGTCCAAACAACCAATCTTAAACAATGAGATTAAATGCGCATTGTTCACATGAGCAAGACGTTTATGCCAGAGGGTCCACAATGTATTGGAAATACTAGAAGAATAAGCAAAGAAGGAATGGTGTCCAATGTCCAGCAAGAACAGGCGTCCATGTTTACTCCCCGTCGCGATCACCTTCCCAGTTTGTCGCCCCTGAATAACACAACCAGAAGAGGAAAAATGAACAAGATAGCCATCATCAATAAGTTGTCCTACAGAAAGTAAATTGGCTGATAATTTGGGAACAAAGTAAACATTGGGAAGGGTAATGGATTGACCAGAGACACTAGATAAAGTAATGGTACCAACTCCAGAAATGAGTAGTTGATCACCATTGGCAGTGGTTATTTTCTCTTTTCCAAGGTAAGGGTGGGAATCTGTAAAGGTATGTTCTACAGATGTCATGAGATTGGAGGCTCCTGAATCTAAGAACCATGTGGATGAGGTGATAGGAGAAGAAAGAGATGCAGAAGAATGAAATGCAGGAAAGGCTATAGAGGAATGAGTTTGATACCGACCACCAGAGAAGCCCATAGACGCATAAGCAGATGTAACTGTGTTTTGGATCAGTTCTTGAATTTGATCAGGAGTCATGGATATAGCCCCGGAGGAAGTGCTTCCTGTATCAGATGAGGGTGTCTGAGCCTGAAATGCAGCTGGAATGTTCTGTCTTGGCATATTGGAGGGAGGCTTCTTAGTTTGTGTCTCATTCCGTCGCTGTAGGCTGCGACAGTCATCAATAAGATGACCGGACCTTTTGCAATACCTACAAACCAACTTCTTACGACAATTTTTGGCAATATGACCGAAGCCTTTGCATTCATAACATTGAGTCTGCTTCGGATTTGGGGTTGCCAGAAGAGCCGAGTTAGCAGGAAGAGGAGCGAGGAAGGCTTTTGGTTCCTCCAGAATAGTACGCTGGGAAGTGAGACGAAGTTCTTCGCGAAGGACCTCTTGAAAGCAGGTATCAAGATTAGCAGAATTTTCTCTATTCATGAGAGCCGACCGAACAGATTCAAATTCGGGGCGTAGGTTCATAAGAAACTGACTAATGTGAGTTTCTTCTTGCAACTTGAGAGCCTCAGATAGAAATCCTGAAGAGACTGTTTGGATCAACATTGAGTCTCTTTCAGTCCATAATGTGAGGAAACCATTAAAGTATTCCTGCACAGTTTTATCCCCTTGAGCATATTTAGCAATCTCACTATCCAAGTGAAACTTCCGGGCCTTATTGGTTTGATGATAGACTTTCTTGAGATGAGCCCACATGTCAGCTGCGGTAGTGTATGCTTGAAGAGCCACAGCTAGAGATGGATCAATGGAGTTAAGGATCCAAGTGATCACTTTAGCATTCTCTTTGGACCAGGTGGCTAAGCTTTTGGAGTCAATGGCACTAGTAATCTGTGGCTTAGTGATAGACCCATCAAGATAACCAAAAAGACCTTGTCCTTCAACAAAGTTCTTTAAGTGAAAGGACCAGGACATATAATTTTGCCCGTTAAATTTAACAGGGATAACATCATACTTGTCCATTTGTAAAGAAGAATTCAAAGAAGAGAACAGTTCACAGACCAAAAACAGCTAATCAGACGAGAAGCAGAAGGCACAAAAGATGAAATCTGGTAATATAATAAAAGAAATCTGTTGTAAACTGTTTTAATCTGCTAGAACCTGTTAGAAATCTGCTAGAAATCTGCTAAGATGGCAGATGAGGTGTCCGAAGAGCAAACCAGCAGCAGACAGCACAAAAAAATGCAATAAAACACCCAGGCAAGCTTGATTATGGAGGCAGGAACTGTGCGTGGGCCCCACAAAATGATCTAATCACAGATCAGAGTAGAAAGTCTGGAAGGAGTCCAAAAGTACTTCCTCTAGTCCAAGATAGACGAGGATTGGATACAGATCCACAAATCTGGATGGTTGTGATGAAAACTATCTGATACAGGAATATCAAAATCGACAGAGGAAGAAGAGGATGAAACCAACCTCAGATGGTGAGAAAAAAATCCTGAAAAATCCTTAGAATACTCCTTAAGGACTGGCGATCCCAACTGTGGAGGTTGCTTGGTGATCCGAAGTCGATCAGTGGTGGGCCACAACTGATCAGAGGCACGTCAGAGACTATTGAGCAGCAATAGTCGCAGTAAAGAATAAGAGAGGATGCACGCCAAAAGATGAGGAGGGATTTGATCAATGAGAGATGAAGGATTGATCACAATCACAGCTTTGATACCATGATAGAATGCATAGAATGTATGGAAGAAGAAGAAGAAAATAATTGCAGTGAATGTCTCAATCCATTGAGGATCGACCTTATATTTATAATCTCTATGTGCCTTAATCAAGGCTCTATACATGGCATGAATACAAATTAGAATCATAAAAAGAATGAAAGAATATCTCCTAATTGAGAAGAATCAGCTATATACAGCTATATACGATCTACTATCCTAGATCCCACGTGAGAGTGAGTCTGTACAATAGCCTTATTGGGCTGGGCCTGGGCCTAAACCACACTCTTTTCTACACTTAATGCTTCCCTAATGACATTTGAGGGATGGGGTTACATGCTAGAATGTGGACTTATATAGAGCATGGCTTCAAATGAGAGCGAGTAAGAAAGGATAACTCACAAAAGCAAACCTTTATAGATGTTACCATTCAAAAAAAAAAAACATTTATAGATGTCACGAGGACACATTGCCAGTGAGGCTGGCACTAGTTTGAGATGCTACTGGACTATGTTTTAGGTTTAGGCTAGGTGCATGGTGGACGTGAGCATTTCCTTTGGAGTATTTTCTTGTTTAGCTTCCAAAGGTAGCATTATCAACACTTAATAATCAATACATAATAGAAGTTACTAGGCTCATGGGAGTGTATTAGATGGTGGTTTTAAGGGTATGCTTGGAGTAGATCCTTAGCATTTTCTTATAATAGGTACAGAAGCTACCTGGCATTCTCTCTCTCCCCACACTCAACTAAAGAGGGAGTAGGGAGAATTTAGACATGTTTAGAACCATACCCAGAAAGTTTTCTTATTAGGTGACTCAGCTTTCTGTAGTTTATATTGGAACTCACCTCATGCCAGCCCCAATTTGATGGGACAAGGCAATGGTTGCGATGGTGGTGGTGACAACAACAAATGATGATGAATGCTTCCCTAACGGTATGATATTATGCTTGGTTTGAAAATCTTGATCACCACAGTCCCAAATAAACAAATCTAATTAAGCGCACCATCTCCTAGAATGCATTCTTTACTAGCTGGATCTGGTTTGCATCTTGGTGCCCCATCTTCAATGAGATTCAAGCACCCAAGTCTCAACCTTTCCTTAACTTTATTTGAACTCCCACCAACCCAAGGCATCACATGATCACTCCCAATCAATATGTTTGGAGCTCAGACTTCACATATTCCATAGTCCCTACACAGTTGGGGAAATTTTTTGGTTGCCAATTCAGTCATCCATTCATCAAAATATAGATCACATTAGAAAAAGACTTACCAGATCAGGCAAGTGTGAGCCGATTGAAACAAGTAGACCAGCTGCAGCCCTTTGCCAATCAGCATTGAGTTCCTAAATAGGAAGGTGAAAAGATTAGGAGTTCAGAATAGTTCAGATCGCATCCATTTAACAAACAATAAAGAAAATTTTCAATATAGCATTGTAAATGAAATAAACTAATCAAAGCTCAACCCTGCTTCAAAAGTACACTTGCATCCACATCAAATAGAAAAATCTCCCTCATCAGCTTCATTGAAAAACTCAAGTGTATCCATGAGTCAACTCCTACCAGCAATGTCAAAGGTGAAAAGGCATGCGTGAATGTACTAATAAGAGGTTGCTTCTGTATTCTCTCTGATTGAGTAAAGAGAAATACATCCATGGCGAAAAGACATATAATCATCAAGAAGTGAAAAAATAAACTGACCTAAACGTTTTGACATTCTACGATGCTACTTCTGCGAGAGAGTAGACAATGACATTTGTTCACTACAAACAAAATCAACTGTTCACAATAAAAGAAATCACCATGCATCTAAATAGAACCTGGAAGCATGTGACTGGTCACTTTCAGAACTGTCACTTACGATTACAGGGTTAGGAAAAGACACTTCTAAGGGGGTAATCCAACTTCAACAATTTCCAGCTTCTGTCCGCGGTGAAGATGACAAAGCCACAGGTGCCCAAGATGAAGTATACCTATCATCATTTCTAAATTCTAAGGAAACCTCAATCCCAGATTCTACTACTGCTAGAAAGGGAGCACCTAGTCGATATTGAACTCCCAGAATCTTAGAAGGAGAGCAATACAAGAGTCAACATTTGATGGTTGACCCCCTTTTTCTTTGGAGTCGACAACCAATTTCCAATCCCTTTCCAGTTCAACAGAATTTACAAGAAATAATCTTTTGTGAATAGCCAAAGGTCACAATCCGACTAGTGAAGCCTGCCGTATCTTTGAGAATTTCAAAAGAGGATTTTTGTCAACCATAAAGGCCTCGTTTTCCTTTTCAAAATTCTAATGCAACTCGACATCCAACCAAGTCTTTGGACACCAAGCACTGAATATATCTCAAACCAATCATGGGAAAAGAAATGTACAAACATGTAGATGAACAATGACAGTTTGCAATCTAACCTCAGATGGTACACAAGGAAATATGTGAGCTTTTTTCAAACAGAAGAGAAGATAAAGGTAAGTCACTTCAGATGGATTGGGCATGTCATAGAACACAGGAAAAAACCTTCGTACTGAGAAGTGAACAAGTACAAAACAAATAGAAAAAAGGAAAATCATAAGGACTTAATATGGAGTGCTCAAAAGTGAGATGCTAGACAGTGAAGTGATCATTGTCAAGAATTGGCGCAGCCCGAAACTAGACAGGCAAGTCAACCCAGACCCATTTATTAATGAGTCAAGTCATATCCCAAGAAAATGGCTCCCTACCCAAGTGGTAAGGAGTGGCAGTTCTCACACCCAGGGTGGGTACGCCGCCACCTCTTCCCGCTTATATATGGAGCAGGTGAATCCTATGTGACCCAACCACATGCGGTGCCTCTCGGTCAAGCCGTCCAACTCAGCATTATTTCTGCCCGGACAAGCGATGGTGCTTCTGTGTGCAGTTTGGTCCAACTCAGATGATTCCTATCAAAATTTTATGTCTGACTCAGTCAGCCTAACTTACAGTCTAGAGTGCAATTCAGTCCAACTCTACAGTCTAGAGTGCAATTCAGTCCAACTCAATTCAATTCAAGGGTGAGCGAGTTAAACATCAAATCCAAGTTTTAGACCCATGGGGAGTGATGGAAATCATGACACAATAGACTGGATGAGTGGAAAAATATAACTCCCAAAGTGGAAGTACATCCCATATAAAATAATACTGATGTTAAGGACTCAAAGTCATCGTTTTTAGTTAGATACCAACAAAATTACCACCAACGAACTTCAGTCTCCTAAGCACAAAACTCTAGCAATCCTCAACCAACTTCACCAGCTCACGATAGTAGAACTCCAAAACAACCATATACATGTATGATGACATGATAAGAAAAAACAGTTCATCCACTAGATAGAATCCATTCCATACCTTTGATGTGATCATCTCAGAAGTTGCAATCTTTGCGAGCTTCGACATGAGAGCAGGATCCGCATCCCTCTTATCCATCGCACTCACCGCAAACGCCATCACTTGAAACACACCAGCCATATTCCCAAACCTCTGCAATCTCCGGTCACATGAGAATTACACCAAAATCACGAAAACAAGCCCTAATTCAAATCATTAAACAAACAAGGAAAAAACGAGAGAGAGAGAGAGAGAGAGAGAGATGAAATTGGAAGAAATCCTACGCGACGGCCTCCGCGAGAAACAGAAGAGCAGCAATCGAGAACTAGAAGCGGATTCCTGCAAGAGAAGAATCGTCAGGAGAGAGAGAATGAGGAAGAAATCGATGGTATTGTGTTTGGTTTTTCATTACAGAGAAGCGATCTCCTTGAGCGAAGCCATGGAAGCTTCTCTGACACGAGGGGATTCGTCTGCTACAGAAGATACAAGAACCTGTACGGCCTCTGTGGAGAGAGAGAGAGAAATGGAAATGGAGATCAGAAGAAGAAGACGAAGAGAGAGAAGAAGGAATGATGAGGGCATTGGTGTAGGTATGTATGTATTTACCTGGTGGGGAGGTTCCGGAGCTTGAAGAAGCCATGGAAGAAAGAGAGAATTCGAATGAACGGGTAGAAGAGAAGAGGAGATTCGAAGGAGGAGGAGAAGATAGACTGGACGGTGGGGATGATAACGCAGCAGCCAGCGCTTTTTTATTGTTTCAAGTACTTGTTTTTTACCGGGATTTTTCTAAAAGCGCCTGAGGTTTGTCTTAATTGTGCGGGCCGCGAAAGAATTTAGAAAGAACCCTTCACTAAAAGTTAATTCTCAAAAAGCACCTTACCAATTATCGTCGACTGACATCCTTCAGAACATATAATAGTTCGTCGACCGGCCAACTTAATTAACACATCACTCCTTACCCCTAGTGGTAAGGGGCAGCATTTTTCACTTGGCTGTCGAGGATTCGAACCCTTATACCTGATATGCTCTCTTTCCATATGTGTGGGCTCTTTTCCCATTTACCAATTACTTATGAGGTGTTCTATGAGTAAAGATTTTTCATTTTGATTAATATAAAAGAATGTATTAAGTTAGAGACTCCAAACTTACTGATATTGACTCTATACCCAATTAGCTAGCTGCATAAATCTAAGTTAATTAAGATCTTTCTTGAAAAAAGTTTAATACATACAAAATTCATAGAGATCTCAATTCACTAAGCTAGGACCCTCTCACCTCTATAGTATTGGGATTACTTTGGGTCACAGGTACTAATTTATTTAATTTCTCAAATTGATAAATTGTAAGTATTATCTTCAAACTGATTTGAGATTTCTACAATGATGGATAAATTATTGGCCCTTTAACAAAGCAAAATCATTTCAAAACCATATTCAACTACTAAAATTCAAATCATAATATATTAGAAAGTGTTTTCACTCCTTTCTAACCTCATGCCAAATACCTTTCACACATTGCCTTTTGATTTAAAATAATTAGTTGCATGAAGGTGAACATATCTATTGTGTTTTACTATTTGTATTACCATATAATTTTTAGTTTTAACCAAGGTGTGGTAGCTCGGTTGGCCAATGACTCTACGCCTTAAGAAGCGGAGCGGTTTTATGTTCTACACCTACCTTTGTTGGCCACCTCCTATAATTTTACCCAACGGCGGACCTAGGATTTTTATTTGACTGGGGCGGACAATGGTCAAAGATAAAGTAAATTAAAATGACTACTAACCAGTTTATATCTAAGCTTCAAAAGGGTGAATGAGGAAAATGTATATTCATGGAGCTAAGGTTTCCAAGAGTAAGTATTTTTGTTAAACAGCTCCACAATTTCACAGAACCGGGTATTCAAACCTCTAATATCAACCATACATTTTTTACAACAAAAAAAAGAATCATGTATTTGAAATATTAACAATGCTTCCATACCATAAAAACTCTCCCCACGATTAAAGCAACAAGAACCTTGTGCTCTCTTCAATCCATGGATCGTGGGATTGAAGGAAACTATATTCTAATTCATTCAAAATGCTTGCCCAATCTCACCAAACCAAGGAATCCCAAATCTCACACATTACTCAATTGCTAAATACTTAGCAATCTTGGGCCCGACGAGGAGATGCCTACAACAGCGAAGAAGGATGGGGCGATCATTTTTCATGATTCATTTTCTTCAACAAAATAGGGTTGGGGCAAGTGTTATAAAATAAGTGGGGCAAGTTCTAAGGGCCCATTACCACTCTTTGGGGAATTTTAAATTTGACCTGGGGCAGTCGCCCCACATGGTCTGAATATGTGTCTGCCCCTAATTTTACTTGGTGCATGTGGATATGAGGGTTTAGATGTGCATCTATTTATTAGTTTTCTGCTGTCTAGAATTAAGTGTCCATCAGACACAGATCAGACACAGAGCCAAAGGCTCTTAAACTGGGGCCAAGCGGGAGATACCCTTAGTTATCTCAAGTTTAATCTCCGGAGTCACTGGGTTCCCATCGACCTGTTGAGGTTGGGTATTTTTGGAATTGACAGGGAAACTAAAGGCTGTCTAAGCAATATGACCTTGTAAGCTTTGAGTACGTTTATCACTTGGGGTAGATAGCTATCAATGGATTTTGAGTTTTTTGACTCTTTCTGTGCATTTCTAGTGCGTGGAGGCAAGTAACAGCAGGGCCGACACCAGCTCATTTGCAGCAGGGGTTACATTTAGCTGCCTCATCCGTTGAAATTTGAGGCTCATGACGCACAAGTGTACTATATAAATACCTTGTCTTTGATGGAAATTTCAATTACTACATTTGGTAACACGTCACCGCGAGTTTAGTTACTTGATCTTTTAATTAGTTGTATTCTTCTTTTCAAGTGTGTTTTAGCATCCAATGCTAAGAAGGATTGGCAAACGGAGCAAGGAATTAATAGAAAAAGCTCTTTAGTAGTTTATATTTGCCTATTTCTTTACTAGAATTCTTTCCAAAAATCTTAGTGGTTGGGGTTTTGAGATATGATGTCCGCATTTTTAAATTCCTTATTTCTTATTAAGAATTTTTGAATTTCAACTATATGAAAGATCCCAATTGACCTTTGAGAATTCAAGAATCCACCTTCTTTGTATTTTGGTGGAATTCTTAGATGCGGGTCTTGGATGCTCCCGCATCCAAGAATTCTACCTTGTCTGGCAGTTCAAGAATTTCTTGTCTTTTGGAATTCTAGTTGTAAAGAAACAGGCCAATTATGTAACTTGGTCTTTTGATTATATTGTTCTTGCACCATTGTTTTCTTCTTAGTGTGTGGTGTTTTTAATGTAATCTCTCTTTTCATTAATTTAATTTTTAGTTCGCCATGAATTTTCACGTTCCAAGAAGAGAGGGCTTCCACTTATTTATCCCCTCATAGTATTAAAATCATATCCTTTGCTATTTTTTTCTTCTTGATCGTAAAGAAAAAAAATATCTAAAAGAGTGGAGTGATACAGAATTATAAAATTCCTATATAATTTACTCATTTGAGAATCAGCAGGGTAATGTATTTCAATGGTGAAAACTTTATATATGTAAATCTCATTTTTATATCGATGGTGTATGGCATAAGATATTATTGGTAGCTTAATAGCTGCAGTTAATTATGGACTACAAACCTCTTGAAATGGGATGAGTAAAAAGGCAACCTCTACAAAGGGGCCCGAGGACTGCAAGCATTCAGAGGCCGAAAGCTTGATTCAGAAATGGTAGGGGCTATTAACATGATATGACTACTTGTTTTTTTTCTCCACACCTCAAGCTTAAATCAGACATGGTAGGGGCCATTAACATGATATGACTACTTTTTTTTTTTTTTAGCCTGAATCACCTTTCGCATTTATTATACATTGACCGTGAGTGGACCAATATCACTCCAACACGTCATCCAAGAATTTAAGTGATTTTGAAGTTCAAAAAATTTAAATTAGATGAAAGAGAATCACCTAAATATATGGATGACGTGTTAGAGTATAATTGGTCCACTCACAGTGAAAGCATAACAAATGCGATAGGTGATCTGGACTCCTTGTTTTTTTTCTCTACACATTAAGCTTAAAATCAGACGTGGGATGGGCCATATACATGATACTAATATCAACCGAGACTTTTTTGGTTTTTTTCCCTTACCGTAGCTAAGTCGGAGAGAAGTAAAGTCACCTACTACAGATTGATCCTTCATGGGTAGCATGGGAGTGGGAGCCTTTACGGCTAGGTTATCCCTTATTTCCCAACTCAGACCCCTTATGTGCGTTGTGCAATGAGAGGATTTCAAGGGAAATTTTTTTTTTTCCTTCTTTTATTTTGTCATGAGGGTATTTCAATAGCATTTTCATCCCTCAAGACTATTCAACTGGGCACATACATGAACCCGTAACACTTGCACAATGTCAATCTTCGCAGTGGTGGAGTCAGGATTTTCTAAAAGGATTAAAACAATCTTTTAACTGAAAATTTAAAAAAGACTAAAAAATATTAAAATTTTGAGGTCATGTGTTTAATCCAATATTTTAAAATAAAGAAATGCATTTAATCTAATTTAACCAATGAACTAGTTGTTAAATTATACCACAAAAATGAAAAAAATGATGAACTTTTATTGCTTTCCACATCCAACAACATTTGATAATGGGTCCAGAAGATTAGAGAAGAGTTACAAATTACATAATTTTAGCACATTACCAAAAAATCAAATTAATTTATTTTTAAATATCATAATATGGGCTGATTTCATAAAAAGTCTTGATCTCAAATCAGTCAGTACTTAAGTACCTCTATTCATAGCCACATTAAATTTCTTACTTGAGAACTAGAATAGATCTAATTTAATTTTGATTTAAAATTAAAATCTCAAATTTAAAATTTGATGATAGCTTAAATAGACAAGTATTCAAAATGTATAAATTATTAGTTTGCCTAACTTGAGAGGATTTGAATAAGAGGCTCAATAATAAATAAAGAGAAGCAATGAACACATATCTTATTTGAGAAATTGGAAAGGAAGGCCTTAGTAGAAAAGGAATAAAAACATTTTAGTTGTAGAAAAAAAATAAAATAAATAAATAAGAAGTTACGCCATAGGGAAGGTTGCTCATAGTGAAAGACAGTAAAAGTGGATGAATTGTCTTCTGGATAAAAAGTAAAAGGCATAACCACGCTTGGTGCTCTAAAAGTTCTATTATTTGCCAAAAAGGAAGAAAAAATGATGATCAAGGGCAAAAAGAGAAAACAAAGACAGATGAGGAGGGGCAAAGTGGTTAAGACCATAAATTCAAATTTAAGATTTTATAAACCCTACTAGGAAAAAAATTGTTTCAATTTTTTGTACAACTTTATTTAGTGCAAACACTTAACCAAGGAGAGGCTTTCAACTTCCTATGGGAGAGGGATGCAGGATTCCTCTTTCCGGCGAGAAAAATAAAAATGCAAAGAGCCCGAAATACTCCTTTTGGATGCATAGATAATGAGTAGAAAAATCTCTGGCAAAATATACTTTTTCACATTTGAATCTACTTAACTGCTTCAGCATAATAGTAGAAAAATAACAAAAATATCTAGTTTGCAAACAATAATCATTTAGCCAGCACCACTCCCACCAATGTCACCATATCAAGTTAAAAACTCTTCAACAGGAGTTAGCAGCTCCCCCCCAGAGATTTTTCAATGGAAGCCTTTAATTCAGAGGTCTGGATTTTGCTGAGATTGAAAATCGCACACTACGCTAAACGAGAAGAGCCCGAATGTAAACTTAAGCCTTCTAAGGTCACAATTTTTTTATATTATCTGAACCGCCCTGATCTCATCCAGCTCAGCGCCAGGAATTCCCTTTGCATCAAAAATACCCTGAACCAAGCACCAGTTCGCCAAAACCAGAAAATTACATACAACAGAAAAACCCAATCGTGCTTTTCAATGAATACTCAGAATAAGTACAAGCAGATTTTTCTTTAAAAACATATAGCGTTAAGCATCATTATCACGAAAAAAAAACCTAAAAAGCGACCACATTTACAAATGGGTTAAGCATTGTTTTCAACCATCTATCACCCAATGGTAACTCTTCAGCTCCCAACTAGCTCGTTTTAATTCAGTAGTCTCCAACTTTGTCAAGCAACCAAGATTAAAAACCATTTCAATAAGCTGTTGATAAAGTAGGAAGATCATGAAACCAAAATCATGACCAGAGAATGACATGCGACGGGAGGAAGAAGGAAGAAAAAAAACAGAAAACATAACAAAACAAAGACCATCTAACAAAGCTCACTAATCACAGTTCAGTTATATAAACCCACGGCAGGAAGAGAGACAGACTCATCATCTAATAGGGACTTTAACATTGAAGGAAAACAAATCCATGAAAATGCAAGGAGAGAAGTGGAAGACACTTAAATGGCAGTTGTTCGTGACAATTGTGCTTGCCAAGAAGCAGCTTGGGACAACTAAAAAAATCCCTGGGAAGCCTTGCTGCTCAGAAATCCCCAAATGATTCGACCACCCTTGTACGCCTACAGCAATTCAGAAATTTCTATGCTACTGTCAGGAATTCAAGAAACCAAAGCCCCCTTAACCCGTCTAAAAGACTAGCGCATTTTTGTCTCTAGCAAAAGATTGAGGCCTTTAGACTAGCGCATTTTTGTCTCTAGCAAAAGATTGAGGCCTTTAGACTTGCGCATTTTTGTCTCTAGCAAAAGATTGAGGCGAGATCATCTGCACAAACATTTATTCGGTAGGTGGGGTTGTGAAGACAGCCATTGAATTAAGAACTAGATACATAAAACTCGCATTCATAAATTTGAAGAGGACAATGACTACATTCGTTTGTTAAGAAAAATGACAGAATGTGACTTGGAGTCTCTTCAAGTTTTCATCCATTGCTTCTAAAAGATGATATTACCTGATCCAATCTGGAATTCTTACACCAGAAAACCAGCCCAGATTCTGAATCTCAATCCATTTTCAACAGTTATGAACACGATTTCAGAAGTTTCAGACACAATTCATATGATTCTATCGGTTTCCAACAAAATAAACCAGTCTTGGAACTAAAGATTTCTCCTTTTCCACCACATGCTAGCGAAAAAGACCAACTCCATATATATCTAATGCAGCAATGAAATGACCTTCCAAATCACCAAGGCCACCTTGGAAAAAGAACCACCCAAAAATGGTCGCATTGCAGGACTCTTGGGCCAATGCAATGCAGATGCACAAAAAGGCACACTCAACAAATAAATGCATCAGATCCTCCGTAGAATTTAAACAAACAACTGCCACAGGAGAAAGAAACTACCATACTAATTGTTTCACATTTCAAATGGATGGTTTTAGAAATCACATTGAAAAATATAAAAGTACACCACGCCCTGTTAACTTCCACCTCATGCACATTCATCTTACAGACAATATATGGAGCATATCAGCCATCATGGAATACCAGCACACAAAAGTAGAAAAAACCATCAAACATGTTCTCTGTAGCAAAATATAAACATTGCTATTGTTCTATTTCAGTGACAAGTTTCAGGTTTTGGCAATGTCATCAACATTTGTTTTTAAAGTTGTTTGTTACATCTGATGAATAAAAAAATCAGAATCATATCATCTGAAGAACTCATTGCAAGTCAAGACATTCATTAAACTTGAAAAAGAAAACATGAGAACTACACAGCTCAGATAGGACTTGTGATTAACAGGAGACAGAGAAAAGAATCAGGGAAGCAAAATAATGCATAGGGCTATGATTCCTGCACAAAACCTAAACATGAGGTCCCACATTATGCACGGATGGACATAATCCCATGTGACTTGTGAGGTGCACTAACCAGACGGTACATTTGTAGTCAACCCTTGCAGCAAACCAAAAAAAAAAGGACCAAAACCATTACCACTGTCACTGTCACAGTACCAAAACCATCACCATTCTCACTGTCACACAAGAGTATCCATAACTTGTAAAAGGTTAACATAGGCATTGCAAAAGACTTCCAAATAGAAATACATGTTCAACCAGAAGGGAAGAAAAGCACCCACCAATTGCTTCGATCTATTCTCATTTTCTACATGATTTTAGAATCAAGAAAACATTTTGGTCAATACACGAAAAATTCAACCACATTCATTAAAACAGACCCAAAGCATCAATCAAAACCACCTTGCGAATCAATCAAAAGACAAAAGATGATGTCACAGACCCTAATCTGTGATTATCAATCAAAACCAACTTGCGAATCAATTAAAACCCAAAATATAATGTGCCAAGCCCTAATCTTTGTTTCTTCATGAACAGAGATTACATCCAGATAAAAGACCCAATCCAAAAAAAAAAGCTTCGATCTTTACAATAAAAAACAAAAACCTAACCACCACCCAGACCATTAAACCCTAACCACATCAAAATCAACAAAACAAAACCCTAATCCAATAAAACCAAACCTAAGAACTAGTAAACTTGGTAACCGCCTTTGTCCCCTCCGACACAGCATGCTTGGCAAGCTCCCCAGGAAGAACAAGGCGAACCGCCGTCTGAATCTCCCGAGAAGTAATCGTAGGCTTCTTATTGTAGCGAGCGAGCCTGGAAGCTTCTTGCGCGAGCTTCTCAAAGATGTCATTGATGAAGCTGTTCATGATCCCCATAGCCTTGCTTGAGATGCCGATGTCGGGATGGACCTGCTTCAAGACCTTGAAGATGTAGATCTTGTAGGTCTCGACGTTCTTCTTCGATCTCTTCTTCTTCTTATCGGAGGAGGAGGCATCCTTTGGGAGCTTCTTCTCAGCCTTGGGCTTCTTCTCTGCAGGGGCTTTCTCGGCCTTCTTCTCCTCTGTTGCCGGCTTCTTCTCTGCGGGCTTCTTCTCGGCCTTGGGCGCCATGGACGAGGGAATGGAGCAGGAATGGGGATTTTAGGGTTTGAGGAGGGATGAATTTGCGTATGGAGCAGAAAGTTAGACGAGAAGCCGAGAGAGGGTTGGTTTATATAGAGAAAAGGAAAAGGAATGTGATTGGTTGGTTTTGTTTGACGCGGATTGAGGGGTGGAGAGCCGTTGATTTTTGTGGAGCAGGAGTGGACGGTGGTGATGAGTTTTAGTTGCACAAGGCGGTTGAGGCCCGTCAATTGAGCCCATTCAAATGGGTATTCGGCTCGATCCGTCCCAAATCCGAAAATACAGGGCTTTTAAAAAAATAGTGAGCCCGGTGGGCTGGGTAAGGACAATAGTTTCAAAGTCCAGACAAAATGGGATTAAGAATAGGCAAAATAAGCCCGGGGCCGGCCGTAAACAAATTTCACTAATTTTTAATAAACTTAACAGACAAATACATCTTTTAAATAAATTAATATAAGAAATAATTGTAACGCCTAAGCTTTTCCAAGCCAAAGTGTTCAGCTATATGAAACTTTTTTTTTTTTTTATAAGCCAACCAAGAGGACTGATACGTAAAAGAGAGCCCGTAAACACACAGGAAGGCAACACACTTAAATGGGAAAGAAACTCACACCCCATACAAGTGTGAAATGAGGCTGCTTACCAGGGATTCGGAAAATCCGAATATCCAAGTAAGAACTGATGCTCCTTGCCACTCGGGTAAGGAGCCGCTTTTGTTTAGATATATTGAACTTGGATGGTTTGAAGTCCCAATTCACCCACCATGTCTTCCTCATTTAGTGGGTGATCTCGATTTTTTTAATTATTTAGTCTGGATGAGGGAATTTAAATTGGTACACAGAACCTAAAGGGCTTGTTTGTTTGCCCTAGAAAATCATAGATGAGTAAAAAATGTTGCAACGGTTAAAATTTTTAACTTAAAGCGTTGAATGGAGCGCAGGGGATAAGTGAAATAAAGTTGTCTGATGACGTAACACCCTCATTTACTCTATTCAATCCATCAAAGTTTCTTTTGGGCTAACCTGAATTACTTGCTTACTTTACCCTTACCTTCTTTCTTTCCAATTTCTTTCCAATTAAAATTGCTATCCCTGACTTTCATCTTACTTTATTCCAATAAACCAAACACATTTAAAGTAATTCAATACTCATTTTATTTCAACCCACTCCACTTTAATTTTATTCCAAATCTGATATTTACTCTACTTTTACTCTATCCCTCATGTAAAGTAAGCCTTACTGAGTGAAAGGTTTCAATGGAGATCTGACCCATTTGCTTCGCTACCCCCGTTCTCGAGTGTTCATATACTGATTGAAATACACAGACGGTGTGAGCAAACATCTGATCGACTGACATATGTTACTACATGTGGGCAGTTCTAAAAATCAAGTATCTTTAATCTTCGTTGATCTTGATTTATCAACATTTACTTTCTACGATCCAATCTGATTGCAATTTAACTTAATCATTAATCTTAATTAACTGGCATTCATTTAATAGTCTGTCCATTTGCATTTTTCTCCAAATTTATTTTGAATGAGACTATAGATCTAAAGGAAATTCGTCATTTTAACGACAAAATACAATGAATTTATAGATCAATGTACTCAAGACATGCCTTTGAGTCTTTAGTGATGAAGCAGTTAACCAATATTTAAATTAAAAGAGGTACAAGAAAGACAAATTGTTACGTGAAATTACAAAAGAAATATCGATTTTTTGCTGTGAATATAGAGATAGGACTAACAAAATGGAACAGAGTTCTTTCTGTATCACTTCGGCCCCTTTGTTTCGGATTGATTTCTTTTTATTAATTTCCTTATTAATAAATATGAATAGATTCATTTTAATAAATATTTTTCTTTATTATTATTTCAATGGAAGTTCTCAATAATCTATTTATTTAGTCCCACGTTCCATGTCAATTACGAAATGGGAGCTTCTATTGGCACCGCGGTTTTGTCTCTTTGCACCGCACAAAAAGAGAATCATAAACTACCACTTCTCCCTCTCCCTTTTCCCCCCTCCCCCTCTATTTTCTCTCCCTTCCTCCCCCGGCGACTGAGAGGGGGGAGGGAAGGAGAGAGAAGAAGACGTCGCTTCCTAAAAGTCAAAAAGAATTTCCATTAACGGAAAGGAAGAAAGCAAGTGGGTCTGCTATGCTAATTCCTCACCCTCAAATCACGCCATCCCCCGGGGTATTGTCTCAACCAATAAGTGATTGTAGGAGTTTCTTTTTCCCAAATCAAAGTGTACCAAGTGATCTATTGGCTGCTAACCAACACGCCTAAGATGGTGTGAAGTTATTTTCTAAAATGACAAATTATATGCTCCACTGCCAAGAAAAATATGGTTTTCATCCAAAATGTGGACAGGGCTAAACCACTAGGATGGAATCATAATAGAGCTTTCCTAAAATGATAAAGCATACTTTGGTCCACCTATGGATGTCACGGGCTAGGCCACTTCTTAGAATAATAGCTGCCAATTTGAACGGACCAGGTCTTTGTGCCCAACCCGATTCTCTAAAGAAAGTGCACGGGCTGGGCCAGATCTTAGAATAGCTGCCAATTTGAATGGACGAGGTCTTTGGGCCCAACCCAAGTTTCTAAAGAAAGTGCCTGAAGGAACTCGGCCCTAGTTATTTGATAGCCCTAGGTCCATCTAATGAAGGAAATGATGAGCTTGTTCCAGCTTGATGCTTTTACCGAAATGAAGTAATTATAATAGGCCTCACTGGAAGAAAAAAAAAGAAAAAAAGGAAAAAAAAAGAAGGTTAACTAACCCAATACAGATGGTTAGGCCTTGGGCTCATCAAATGATGAAAAACCTAATGAAAACTAAGAAACAAATTTACAAGGGAAACGATGGATAGATGCATACAAAGAAGAGTAGTTCTTTTTTGAAGATTTGTCTCTAAACTACTAACCATTTAAGAATCTGGTAAGCATTATCACCAAGCTGCCTCACAATCTCGACCCTCTGTTTCAATGGCACATTGATACCTCTCTGCGACTCTAGCATCGCCCCACACTTGCTGAAATATCCCTCTGCATTATACATCCACCTGAACACCGGATTATAGTCATGCGTCTTCTTGAAACCATCACTCTTCATATACTTCTCTGCCAACTCTAGACTATAAATCGCCATATCATACTGCTTCCCTCACTCTTTCAAAGCCTCCTTGGATGCAGGGTCGAGACTACCCCTCATCATCTTGCTGAGTTGCTGGCGGGTGTCGTTGGCACTGTCAAAGACGACGTCGACAGCTAGCTTGCCCATGTCCTCGTACACGACATTGGAGCTGCCAGGATGGGAAAGGAGAGAGGAGACACAGAGGTCATAATAGTTGGTTAATTGGCACTGCAAATGGATTAGATGAGTGCTTGGAGCTAGCGCAGGGCTGCTGCTGCCGCTGCCGCCGCTGCCTCTGGGGTAAGCCGCTGCAGCAGCGGCGATGATGAGGAAGAGGAGGAAGAAGAGATGGAGAAGAAGTGCTGTGGGGATGGCCATCTTTTGGTCTTAGGATGACTGAGAGGGTGCATATATAGGATGTGAGTCTTGAGCATTTATCAAATTTAACCGCACACAGATATATATTGTAGGATGACCATCTCCTACAATTTTGATCCGTATTGATTTATTTCTAGCACTTTTAATTGTGAGCCAAAACTGCCATATAACTTAATTATATATAATAATTCTAGTTTAACTACAGAACTCAAAGCATGCAGAAACTGCCATACAACTCAACTGCATGTAATAATCAGTACATTTTAAGCCAAAACTGTTATATAACTTAATTACGTATAATAACCATAGCTTAATTACAAAACTAGCAAACCAAAACTGCCATAAAAGTTAACTACACATAATAATCAGAGCTTGATACAAAACTCCATAGTAATATATAGTTATAGCTTAATTGCGTTGCAGACCAGAACGGAAACTCCCTGTTTCATGTACTCAGAAGAAGCTGAACTTAAAAAACAGTTCAAGAGGTACCAAAAAGAAGCCAACATAAAAGTGTGGGTGAGTGTTTTTTTTTTTGGGCGTAGGGGACAGAAGAAATTGAATTGAAAAGGGAACTTGCTATACAAAAGCAAGTTTCAATCAGGAAGGGAATCATAGGGTGTCGCTGTGGTCCTGTGGATAGTACACCTGCTCCCACAGCGGCAGCGCCCTCCAGGGATCAATCCCTGGAAGGGCAGGTTAAGTTCCACTATCCTGGCCATTGGGGCAACTCAGCCAAAAAAAAAAAAGGTTTCAATCAGGAAGCATTTTCTCAAAAGTAAAAGTGCTTAGTGGGGGAGTGAGGATAAAAGATGGTTAGTGAGCCTCAGAATTGGATTGTTCTGAAAAGAGATGGTTAACCCAGTAACATTGTCAATGGATTGTGCTCTTACTCAGAAAGATAGGATTGATACCCATGACCTTATCAGATGCCATCCACCCAACCCATCCCCCCTCTCTCTCAGTGCGCATGGCAAGTTAGTATATAGGAAGATACCAACCACCCAGCTGTGCGACATCTGATCCAGGACTATGTGTCTACTATTATTTTTTTCTTCCCTGTATTTTTAGTATTTCTAGGCATGTTACTTCACTTGGGTCAGCTGGCCCCACCTTTTTTTTTTTTTTTGTGAGCATTTGTGCACATATAGGCCTAATTTATGCATAAATTTTTTGTATAAATTATATTGAGATTGAAAAACTTATAAAAAAATCGAAAGCATGATACTTTCCTTTTAGGGGCGAGTTTAGGAGTGAGTTGGTCGGGCTCAGGATAGGTATGGGTTTCTTTTAATTTGGCAACGGGTCAAGTCGGGTTTCAAATTCAGGTTGACCCAAACCAGATCCAACTAACATATATCCCATCGTGACCCAGCCCGACCCATAACAGGCTTGCTTTTCCCAATACCAAATCCATCCCATGACAACTAGGGGTTGGGTAAGATGAGGGTGTTCATGGAACAGGCTGGCCATATAATGAGCCGTGCCAGTTGGCTTTGGGCCGGGCTTGAGATAACCTGTGTACACCTAAGTCAAGGAGACAATCTCCTGAAATCATGCAAGTGATTTCTATCAAATGTGAATCGCACAAAATCCTCGTCTTTCTAGTTTGTCCTTATTTCAAACTTGAAATGCAATTAGATCATAGGTAGAAGCTTATGAAATGATCCAGGTGTCGTGCCATATACTGATCGAGGGGCTATTGGGGAGCTATCAATCCTGGTGTTGTGCCATAAACTGATTGATTCACCATTTCCAACAGGCCAGCAACTCCCATACATGATGAAGAACCAATGCACTCATTCTCCTCCAAGTGGAGGAACTAGTTTGATGGTCGGAGAAATTCCAAATTGAACAGGATTTAAACTATTGCAATTTGAACCATTGAGTCCAAAGAGAGTTGAGGAGACAGCTCGCTAACTCATTTCAATAGACTTGCATCATTGAGTTTAAATCCTCCAAATACCCAAACCGCCTTCAGACTTAGGAAGGCAAACAACCTCCCACTTGATGTGATTTCTCTTGAGTTGGGAAGCATTCGCCGACCTCAAGAAATTCCACATTAGCCTTTCAATTCCCAGGCACACTTCTCTGGGGAAGGGCATCGACAGAGAGATGTGGAGAGGCGGCTGGTCATCACATGCTACACTGAGACCATCCCGCCAGTGAAGGATGAGCTAGTCTGCACTGCCAACCAGAGACTTATCAAAGAAGTTGCGAGCCTTGAAGCGAAAGGACTAGTTGAGCTTATCAAAGTTGGCAGATATATCTAATTTCATGCAAATGGAGCTGCCATTGATCTTAGATTTCAGCTTTTGGAAAAGCTCATGGCGAGCTGTATGCTTGTGAGGGATTGACTTTTAACAAAGGCAATGTCACGACCCGAGCCCAAGATTTGATTACATCTGGGTAAATCCCTAGTCATGACCACACGTACTCCCGTGAGCTCCGAATTAACCGAAGTTAAACGAAATCCACAAGGGATATACATACTTTACGCAAGTGAGACATTTCAATTTCACATATGTCAAACACATAACATTGCGGAAGACATATACGATAGTCTATCATTAAGCAATTATAACAATTGTTATGATGACAACAACATTTACTTTCTAGAGTCAAACGAGAATAAAACATTAATTGGCCACTACCATAGCATTTCATTTCATTTCACTTCTTCCAAATGGAATTAATCATTTAATTTGCAAATGCAAATGTTGTGGGATCTAACCAGTGTCCGGGCCAGGGACAACTAGCATCGCCACGGAGCTCCGGAACGCCACCAAATCCATCTATTGCAGTAGGAATAGTCATTTAACCCATTTCAGCTCATTTATGAACTTTAATAGGATAACTATGTAGTGCCAGACTCATAAGACCAACACAATTAACACATTTATCTCAAGTCAACATTCAATCTAGTTGGATTTCAATTCAATTCAATAACATTGGAAATAATTACTTCAAATGTAAATCACAATATAGACTTGAGATTAACAATTCAAATACAATTCAATTTCAAAGAATTAGAACAATTCACCACTCTATCTAATTCACTTTCTCAACTCAAACCATTCATTTAGGTGTAATCCTCAGTTACCTAATGCACGTGTTATTTTCGATGAACATCACGTTAAATATATGTACATTAGAGTCTCCTTAATTATCACCTATGAAGGTTTGTAACAAACTAACAAACTCGTTCAATTTCCATTGAAACAAGGATTAAAGTTAACTAGCAAATTTAAAGTTATTGATAGTTTTCTTTCATAGTCATTAAAAATTAACAAATCCCAATTATACTTTAATTAGTCTTAAGACTAATTTATAGAACCATTTATACACACAGAATAAACTTTTGACTCAAATAGAATCATTTAAATCCGAACTAATATTTGAATTCTCCGATCTTAGGAACTGTGGATTCTTTCCCAATTCCATTCCATTCAACCATAACCTGCACACAAATTAGGACCTCCTGTCCTCTCCTCAATCAACACTCCATACACAACTCCTTTCATTAACTCATTCAATGAACCCATTTACACAAATCAATTCTAAGAATAGGGCTGAAATCACACTTAAAATAAAATCAAGAGAAAATAATACCAAATAGCATCTAATTACACGTAATTGTTTATACTTGCCTTAATTCGAGTCTCCACACAAAAACCCCTTTCTTTTCCACTCTATTTGTCACAAAATCACCCAATTTCAAATCCTAACATCATAAAAACAACCAATAACGAATTCAACATGTTGCTTGAGATGAAAAAGGGTTTAAAGAACCTAATCAAAACTGTAATCACTCTTGATACTTACTTGTAGCTTGATAAAAGAAGAAAATGAGATTTCTCTCAAGCTCTAATTCCAAGAAATCCAACCAATTTGATGAGGAAGATGAACACAACTCAAAATCCCCTTTTTAAACTACTAGCTTGGCCTTACTTCAAGCACTTGAGAGGAAAGAAACGAAAAAGGAAGAAATGAACTGAGGCTTTCATCTCACAGACGCTCTGTGTTGGAGATGAACCGAATGAAATAAGGTTTGGCTTTCCAACCTTATACAACATAACCTTTTTGCACTTAAGCCCCTTCCCTATGTTTATTTATATTTTGAGTCAAATGAGGACTTATTTGATTCATTTGAAGTAAAATGAAATCGAGTATATTATGAAAATTGACGTACTCTTTGAGAAATAAGTGGTGGTATCAAAAGTTATCATCTCCGACAAAATATGTGAAAACCCGTATTTACGGAAAAATCCTCATTCTCGCTAAGACGGGTCTAAAACCAACTCAATTAACTTAGTCTCTTCTACTATTATTTCATTAGATTCCATTAATCTAGTTGAAACTAACTCAACTCAATTTGGTCATTAACCACCATTTTATTAATTAAATATGATTAATTTGCACTGATTTTAATTAATTAATGCTAATCTCGATTAGTTCGGAACGGGGTGTTGTAACAGGCAACCTGGTGAGTGGAGATGAGGAAACGAAGAATAGAGGAAATCATTGTGTCCCGGACTATTGAGATGAATTTACATGAGAAGTTTAGAAAAAAGCTCCTAAGAATCCATTCAACTCCCAAGAACTATTTCTTCTAAGATGGAAAATCGCCTCTTTGACTTCCTGAACACAAGGGACTACGGTCAAGAGCCGATTCTGAGAATCGATCACTCTGGGGCCTTGAATTTCAGACAATACTAGGTCGGGTTGACTGTGATGAGGTTGGAATAATTGGTAGAAGCCGCAGAAGAAATGAACTGGTGCATCCCCAAGCAAATTTGGATAATCTACCCTGGAGCAGTTCACTAAGAACTTGTCAATTTGATTAAAGGATTTTCCGGCCTTTGTAAATAGATGGAAGAAACTTGGTATTCTAATCACCCTCCTTAAGACACTTGGCTCTTGATTTCTGCTTCCAATGGATTTATTCCGCTTAATCAAGCTATTGCTAGTAGTAGTTGCAGTTGCTATTATTGTTGCTGTGGTTGCCGTTGCTGCTCTTGTTTTGCTCATTAGAATGCCTCCATACATGCATCATTAACAGCAACAGTCTTAGCGACCATATGGGAGAGGTTGAAATATATTTCCCAAGGTGTCGCACGGCATTTGCTACTTTCATTTGGAGATGGATCGAATATTAAAACAAAAGAAGAAACCATGATTACATGTTCTGAATGAAATACTCGAATATTAAAACAAAAGAAGAAACCATGATTACATGTTCTGAATGAAATACTCAAAACCATTTTACAAGTGCATCGATACTACTAACAATTATTTGGAGATGAAATATGATCACAAATGTCAACCACAATGAGAAAAGGTACAAACAACCTTATCACATTTTGATGCATCATTTATGATGTTCTCTAGGCCAAGTGAGAGGTGATGAAATCCTAATGTTCCATCGCCCAATTTGTGTTGGATTAAGCCCTATGTTATCCTTGTAAAATGACACTTCTCGGTTAACATTGTAAAATTGTTGTTAGGCCAATAGTCAAATTGCACTAACAAAGCCAAATAAAAGTCGTTGGCAGAACTAAGGCAGAGTAGTGTCTCGCTATAGCGAGACTCATTCTCGTTATAGCGAGAGTGATATAGGCGCGTTCCAGTAGCAGGTCTCGCTATAGTGAGCTGGGAGCAGAAGTTCAAGTTATGTCTGAACTCTATGGTAGAATTTGAGGATGAGTGCTATTCTGAGTGAATTATGATTAGAAGATTTATGTACGAACTTGAGGTTATATATAAGGTGTTTCTCTCAACCCAAGAGGCCACGACCACTCTCATTAATCTGAATCAGAGATATCTTAGAGAGAGATTTTTCTCTGGAACCATTGAGAGATAGTTCTGAAAGGCTACTCTAGAAGGTGTTTGCTGCTTCTACTATCTTGTAGAAGATTGATTATCTTGTTTGACAAGGTGCGAGGAGATCAAGTAAGGAGAACGGGACACGGTGGATGTCGTGTTAATGGATTCTTTACAAGAACAACTACAGTCCTTAGGTCGAGGTATAGACTGAGGTAAAGGAGCTTGTGAGTATATCTTGTAACTGTTCGTGAACTCTTGATTTTTGGTTCGTGGTTTTTCTCCCTGGATAAGATTTCCACACTAAATATTGTGTCTGCCTTCTTGTAGTGTGTGATTGGTAGATAGCCAGTTCTATTTTGTTTTATTGGTTATTTCCGCTGCATTTTGATTGGTTAAATTAGAACTAATATTCCATTTTGGTGGGTCTTGCAAAATCCTCAATTGTTACTTTCAGAAATTAGTATTGTTGAAGATTTATTTCCAAAAAAACCTATAAAGAGGAATAAAACCTGTCAATCCACATGAAATGGGAGAAAACCCTGAAATATCGGCGCATCCTTCATGATGTCCAAGTGGAAAATGCTAAAATATATAGCCACTGGCATCTCAAGATGCAGGAGACTTGTGAAAAGACTTTTACAATTGCATGCATCATCCTATATGAGTAGAAATATTGGGTGCCAAATTAGATATCAATACAATCTAAGATATACTTACTATTCACTAAATAACTACAACAGTATTTAAAAGCTTCTTGAATGGTTTCATTTGTGAGGAGCTGAGGAGAAAATTAAAAAAAACTTTCATGTCCAGATTTGCAGAGGAGATGAGATTGAGAAACAACCATCAACTATAATCCAAAGAAATTTTTTTCTAGCAACATAGAGAGGGGAAGAAGTCCTTCAGTGTTAAAAAAATATTTTACTTTTAAAATCAGATATAAAGCTTATTATAATAAAATCCTAAATGCTAACAGATTATAAAAAAAGCCATCCACCATAGTCTTTGCTGATTTATATGTAAAATTAAACCATAAAAATGAAAGCATTTAAAGAAGTCGTCTCAGGTAAGAAAAAACTTGCTATTGTTCCATGGCTAATCCTATGATTATTACGAGTAAAGATAACATCTATTCTGAAACTGAACTTCAAAGAATGGCATTGGAATTCACATACTAAAGTATCATTGTATGCAACAGATGTGCCATACTCGCATCAAATATTTGGAAGAAACTTATTTTCTGGATTATGATGCACAGTATCACTTACATCTATGTTTCTCTTTATCACTTGCTGGGCAATGTTCCCATGACATGAACCATGAAACACTCTGCAAGAACTAAAGTTGGTGAGTTACTCCTGTCGATTTTGTCCCATTAGCAACCAATTTTGCTGGTTCCATGGTGTAATCGATGGCTGGAGCATGTCCGACGAACAAGGCAAGGTGGCCCATAAGCTTATCCTTTCTTGAGAAAGTCGTCCCACACGAGCACTGCCATTTGAGATTGCCACAATGCTTCTCATGGGTGCGAAGGTCGGAGAGGAGGGAAAACTGTTTCTGGTTGCATCTATTGCACACATACATTTTGGGGCAATGGCTTCTCTTGTAGTGATTCTTCACACATATCATGGATTTCAGTGGTTGGAATTTTGCGTGCTTTTTGTTCCATCTGCATCCTTCCTGGGGACAGGAGTATTTCCTTCGCGAATAGCTAGAGTAGTCCTCGCACCCCATAGATATACTGCTGCTATTCTTCATGGGGTTACTCAAAGCAGCTTTGGATTTATATTGCTCTCCATGTGCCCTCATGTGCATCCTCAGATTCGCATCGCGCTTGAACCCTTTTCCACATACATGGCAGTAGTGAGTGAATTTGGTCAACAGATTGGCCGCATCCAACTCGATAATATCATGATTTGCTGATGAGAAATTGGTGACCCCATCTTGTAATTCATCTGTACCCGCATCATCACCATCATTATTACCTTGGTAAGTACGAGTATTATGGTACCCAACAGCAATCACACTGCTAAAGAAGCCTTTAGGACTTTCTCCTATTTGAAATATTGTAGGATTAATCTCTTCAATTCTAGGTTGCAAAGACCCATCATTTGGAGCATTACTTGCACGGTGGTGCAATTCACCGCCATCACTGTGGACCATGGCATCAAGGGCCATCTTTTGACACGTATACATCATCGATGATGCGGTGGTAATGATCTCTTGAATGACAGTTCCCATGCCGGCAATGGCCACAGACGTCTCTTGTCCTTGATCAGGGAAGACGACCACGTCTAGGAGCGATTGCACCTGTTGGACCTTGTCTCTGATAGTAGATAGATTGTAGAGTAAAGCACTCGAATGAGTCTCCCTTTCAGGGATCGCACTCACGACGCTGGTGGATGAGGGGGTAATTATGTTCTCCATCACACCATAGGTTTGCATGCCCAGTGAGCCTTGGTGGTAACATGAACTGGGCCATGAAGTCATCATCTCTCCCACTTTAGAACTGCTTTATTTTTGTCCCCTCCCTTCTCCTTGATTGGTTTTTGGAATTGCACCAGAAAAGCATGCCCTAGATGTCTTCTTTTTGTCTTTGATGCTATGATAACAAGCTTAGGAGAGAATGAAAAAGGTAGGAAGAAAGAGTAAGTCAACATAGAGGCACCAATACCATGTATTCCCAGATGAAGCCTACCTCATATCTCACCAAGTCCACATGTTGACAGCCCCTGGATAAAAAGTTTTTTTCTAAAAAGAATAATGTTTCGGGACATGTTCATGTTTTCTAAACTGCACTAATGTTTTCTTGCATGCTTATTGGAGCTTGTAACGGTTTTAAAATAGTTAGTACCTAGAACTTGTGGCATATACCATCATCAACAATATTTTGAAAATATCACTTTATTCTTACAACCTTAATGATAAAACCAAAACAATCGCAAACAAGGTGGTAAAATTTGATGAAAATTACATATGAAATTGAATTCTGATAGTAGTTTATATTTATTTTCTATTTCTAATTATTAACAAACTGATTTATATTTTGCAGTATTTTTCTGGTAGTATCCTGCAAAAACCCTCAAATATGAAAGTATCCTGATATTCTGTACGTTCGCAGGATCTATATACTTCACCTTGTTTATAACTACATTCTTGTGTTGTTATATCATACTTATAATTTTGAAAACACCCAAAGAGCCTTGAGAATGTAGTTGTCCATTTGTTTGAATTTTCTATGAATCCTAAAATTTTTATGAAAAAAATTAGGGACAAGTGCTACAGGGCCTAGCTGTTAAATAACAGTTTTTGCCCCTCTCTATATAAAGTTTTTGCTCAAGGATAAAATTCCTCCCAGTGTTACCATAGCCATAAAATCCCTCTGTGATTTACTGCTAAGAACTGCATACAATAAGGGAGTAGAAGAGAAAGTTCCTTTCCCATGTCAAGGAGAGAAAATACAATAAAAAACAAAACAAGAGGATAGAGATCAGGAAGACGATAACGAAGCTCTCTCACCAATACCACTTTCCCAATCTCAAAATTTCGCTTTCTTCATTAGTCTATGAATGTCCGCTAATATGATATATTAAGTAACATAAGTAACACAACTGCATTTGAAAATGCACTTCCTGAGAACTTGCTTTGAAAATGCAACTTCTCAGGATTGATGCATACTTGGATACTTGTGAGCTTAAAATAAAACAAAGTGGATAACTTCATAGGATATCACCCACAGAGTCAGTTTGCAATGTGGGCATTACAAATTTACACTGTATACTATCATTGGAGCCTGGAGGAACACTTCTACAGCAAGAAAATTAGACCTGCATTATGGCACTGAGATGTCATAGATAAGGCTACAGTAGGATTAGTTGCTAGAGGTGGTAGGATTAGGATTTGTTTGTTAAAGATACTATGGCCTTGCTTGGCATCTTTACTCTTTTTCTGACAGACCATTCAAAATAGAGCCACTAAAAAAAGAGTTATAAAAAAAAGAGGCTAGAACAAAAAAATGGGTTCCTCATTTTCTTTTTGAAGAGGCATTGCCTCTTATTTCTACATGCCCAAAATGGGAGCATCTAGTTTTAAGAGGATGAGCCTCTATTTCTCTAAAATAGACAGAGGGTAAAATGGTGTGCCAAACGCTCTAAGTTTTCAAAACTCTATCCGCTTTAGACGCTTAGACAAATAAAGGGTAAAAATTGATTTGCCAAACATGCACTATATATGGATAGAAATATTTGGTTGAATTCTGAATTATCTTCTCTCTTATATAAATTGAGAAGTTTGTGTTCACAAAAAGGGGACGGTTTCAATTTATGGAAATGTAGTTGCTTTTCATTGTCTACATGGTATCAGACACATGGCAGCACACATGGACCAATAGTGATTTTGTGATCAGGCCTACCATGGTCGTGCCTCTTACGTTTTCATAATAATTTGAGCTTCATTTTTTGTCCTCAATAGAATCAATCACCATCGCACCATCCATGAGCGTAGCATTCATGAGCACTACCTTGTATGGCCCAAGAGGGGCCATGCCAATCATGGGGAAGGTGTGGGATCAAAAGATCTAAACTAGACGTAAGAATATACAAAATACCAACTCCGACAAACCTATCCCTTTGATCTATGGCTTTTTAAGTTCAATGATTTTAGAAGGCATCATTTTACTTGACTTTAATCCAACACTGAGTAATAGTTTGATGAGTGTCCGATTTGGGCTAGTGCAAATTCATGGTTTCATAGTGATTGTGACGGGGTTGGCTTTATCAATGGGAGTTCCATCTCGTACAAAAAGGAGGATGCTTATGGATGTTGCTCATATAAGTGTGTTTGGGTGAGGGTTTTATATGTCTCCCTCATATAAGGAGCATCGTCTTCTGCAAATGACCATATATATGTGGCTTTAGAGGTGTGGGGCTCATATAAGGAGCATCCTCTTATGCAAATGACCATATGTGGCTTTTCCTCTAAAGTTTACAATATTTCCAATTATGTTTATGTCTCCCTCACCCTATTAGTGATGGATGGATGCACATTAACATTCCTCACACACACACACACACACAACCCAATACCTAAGCACCATCCATGAGCACCTTCCGTGGGGGAGGTGTGGGATCAAAAGATCTATATAACCCAATACCTAAGCACCATCCATGAGCACCTTCCGTGGGGGAGGTGTGGGATCAAAAGATCTAAATTAGACCTAGAGGTATATAAAATATAAGCCCCATCAGACTAAGTTTAAAGGTTTTAGAAGACATCATTATACTTGACTTTAATTTAGTAGTGATTATAGTGACTATGAGAGGGTTCGATTTATCAATGGAGGTCTCATGTGCTAAAAAAAATGAGGGTTCCCACAAATGGCGCTCATATAAGTGTGCTAAGGTGGGGCAGGGTTCTATATATTGGAAACGCTCACCTGCCATGCATGGGGGTAGAGATGCCCGCAGTGACGTGGCGTACCCACTCAGAAGACTCCGATTCAAATTTAGTGGTATACAAAATATCAACAACATTAGACCACCCTATCCCAATGACCCATGGATCCTTAAGTTCAATGGTTTTAGAGGGCATCATTTTACATGATTTTAATCCAACGGGGAGTAATAATTTGATGCGTTGTGTCCAATTTGGACTAGTGCAAATTCATGGGTGGTTAGTAAATGTGAGAGTGTTGGATTTATCATTGGAGATCCCATGTGGTAAGCAAACGAGAATGCTCACAAATGGTGCCGATATAAGTATCCAGGAACCCTCGGTACGCAAGCACCTTTCTTGAGCACTGTCTTGTGGGGCCCACATGGGTGGTGCCAGTCACGGGGAATGGGCCACAAATCTTCCTCATGTCCTCACTCTCAAGTTTTTCAGTTGTAAGTTGTAACTGATGTACACTTCACTTCGCGTAATCTATTAAAAGGTTGATATTTTGTGTACCCTTTATTCAAGGTGATTGAGTGATTCATCCAATGAGACTCACAAGCAGAAAATAGAGAAAATCTACCTTGGCCAAATTTCTAAAAAATCTCGAATAAAAGAATGATAAGACTTCATCTTCAGATTCAATGAATTTCAACTCACCGACATTTGGAATTGCTAAAGAAGTCTAGAGAGACCGATTGGGAGCCTGAATTGGATTGTAATGACATCTTTATCCTCAAATGTCCTTCACTTAATCACTCAAATGTCTTTTCAACATTTTATTTTCGGAATTCAGGCGCCTACTCAGTCTCTCATTCGGCCTCTGTAGACTTCTTCACTGCTAAATATATCTATTACTGCTATTTCCAGACAAGGTCTTGTTTCAAAAGCGTAAAATCTCCCCCTATAAATACATGCCTCTTCTCAATATTGTCCTCTCGCAGCACGCCATAGTCATAACACGAAAAGATGGCCATTTCCACACCACTTTCCCATCTCTCTCTCTCCTCCTCTTCCTAATCGTCTGCGCCATAGGCGGTGGCGACAGCCTCCCGCTATTCCCAACCACTGATCTAATCTACACATATTGTGATGTATCGACCGACGACTACGACCTCTGTGTCTCCTCTCTCCTTGCTTGTCCTCACAACGCTAGCGTCGTGTACCTCGAAATAGGTAAGCTTGCCTTCTGCGCCGCCTTCGACAATGTCACTGGCACCCGCCAACAACTAGGCAAGTTGATTAGGGGTAGCAGTCTCGACCCGGCTTCTAAGCGCACCTTGAGAAATTGTGGGGAGCTGTATGATATGGCGATTTATAGACTAGCATTGGCTGACAACTGCATCAAGAGTAAAGGGTTCGAGTATAAATATAAACCCGTGCTTTATTCAGTACAGTTCGCACAAGACCACTTCACCAAATGTGAAGAGATGCTAAAGAGGAAGAGAGGATTAGTAGAACCATTCAGACAGAAGACCGAGATCGTGAGGCGGATTGCTGAGAGTGCTCACGATATTCTTTCTGCTTTAGTGGTTAAAGACCAAATCTTCCGAAAAGATATCCCTATCTATGCGTTGTCAAGAGTGTCACATTCATCCACCCCTTTTAATCCTCGTTTAAATAAATTTCATCATATCGTCATCTTCTGATGAGCCCCCGACTAACACCATATTTACTTACGTTGTGCATTACTTCGGTTGTATGGGCCGGTAGAACCCAACCATGCTTCGTCATTTGGGTCGGTGAAACTTTTTTTTTTTTTTTTTAATTTTCTTTAATTGGATGAGGCCCTGCAGCTTAATCGTGTCATTTAAGTGAAACCATTACGGTTCATCAGGCCCACCCATTCCCTTCATTGGTTGGACCTAGGGCTGTCATGTTGCTGGGTCCGAGTTTCTATAGGCAATCCCAAATGCCCAATGCCCTGGCTCATTCAAATTATCAGTTTTTGTAGTATCTCACCCTACACATTGACAGTCCAAGGAATGCCCAATTTGTTCCTTTTGAGCATGCCTTCCTGTGGCAACACCAACAATATATATAGATATATAAAAACCCTGGGAAGAATCAGGGCTGGCTCGACACAATTTATTGTCTAAATCGACAACCCTAAATGAGTCATTTTTTACATTTTAATATTATTAAAAATCTTTTATTTAAAATTTACTTTTCTTGCTTTTATGTGATGCAGAATTACTAATTAAATCTTTATATTCAAGTTTTGCTAACCTACCTTAAGTCCACCTCAAAAACCCACATGAAAATTCTGGGCCCATTCCCAAAACTCACATGGAAATCTTTGGTCCCAAAATCTAACTACTTATTTGGCTTCACCCCCCACAAACAAAAACCTTGAGTCCATCACTGGTGGGGCTCGAAGCATTTTGACCTGCGCACGGTGCGCATATGCACCATGGGTCCGGACCATCCAAGATGAACTTCAGAGGTGTGCCCCATGTATTGGTTGTTCCAGATGCACGGTGCTCATATGCACCGTGGGCACGTGAATAAATCTCGGCGGAGGGCCATTTTTTATCTTAAATTTTAAGGTCTATTATTAGGATTGAAATCCCAAGCTATAGATCATGGATTAAATCTAAATGGACCCCTATTGAATAGGATACACAAAAATAATGAGAAAAGCTTTTGAAGCAAGTTCATAACTGAAGGTATGGTTGAGACTCGATACATATGGATTGCTAGAAATATAATGGTGTGCTAAAATCAATTACACTCCTAGCAATAGAAATATGAGTGGCAAATTTCTAAATCTAATACGCCATAAATGACACTTTAGGGCTCCATGAAAATCTTGATCGTATCTTCTCAAGATAGAGTTATCATGAAACATACATTTTGGGGAAAAAAAAGGGATGCAGCTGGCAAATTAACTTTTTTGGAATTTAAAAAAATATGAGCTGCTATTATGGGCCCTTTTTTTTTTTTTCTACCTTATTTTTTGGGGACTAATGGCTTTATTGTAAAGCTGGCTCTGGGAAGAATAAGAATAAAAAAAAGATCAATAATATTAGCATTATCATGTTCTTTCTCCTTTTACTCCTCTATGTCCTTTCATTTCCTTTCTTTTCTTTCCTCACAAATCAATTAAGATTGTGTAACACTAAACATAGGAGATCTTAAAACTATGGGGGGCCATGGCCCTTCCAAGCCACCCCTTAGTCCCACCCCTGCACATGGGCCGTGCCAATCATTGGGAAATGGCAAAAAAATTTGTTCACGTCCACTCCCTCATGCAGGGGCTGACCTAGGTGTTATTACGCGGGTGTGACCGCACCTATGAGACTCGATAACTTCTTTAAATGATACCTTAAAAAAATCTAACTTATTATTTACTTCTTAACTTGATCATTGCCAGCACCACCCAAATGAAAACCTTGGGTCCGCCATTGGCCTCATGTGTTTTTCTAATCATCCAAGGAGAGATATAAACCATATATCCAATTGTCATTGCTCCAATTTGGACCCACACATAGTTGTATCTGATCTACACTCCGCGTAATATATTCAGGTTAATCCTTAATTTGGGTAACCTTTATTTAAGGTGTTTTCATCAAGTGGGACTCACAAGCTGAAAATAGAGAAAATCTCTCTTCCTCAAATCTAAAGAAATCTCAAATAAAAGAATCATAATAGGCAATGCGATTTCATTATTCAATGAGTTCCAACTCAACCACATTTGTTAATGCTAAATATATCTATTACTACTATTTACAGACAACCCCATATCTCTCTATTGTTTAAAGATTGTAAAATCTCATCCTATAAAGATATGCCTCTTCTCAATATATTGTCCTCTCACAACAGGCTAGTCTCAAGGCGAAAAGATGGCCATCCCCGCACCACTTCTTCCCCATCTCTCTCTCCTCCTCTTCCTAATATTCTCAACACTCCCCCTCGGATGGAGCCCACTCCTTAACATTGCCACTCTGGTGGGACCTGGTGGGCGCACTTTTTGCGACACACATTATTTTCAATGCCTGAGATTCAAACTCGCGACCGGTTGACTTTGATACCATATTAAGTTTCCTTGTTAAAACCTCAAGGTACTCGTAGACCGAGCATAAATACACTCCTGTATTTTGGTATGATGGGTTACCGGTAAGGAGTGATACATCAAACTTGAACCTAATGATCAATCATTGGGCATGTGGGTGAAACTAAGGTGCCAACACTGCTCAATCATGAGTACGTTGGCTCGTGGTTTATACAATTATTATAGCAACAAAATTGCCTTTCCCAATAGGCAAGACGTGGTACCAGACATGAGAATGTAGAGTCTACAAGATGATGAATCTCCAGCTATGAATTCTGTGCACGAGTGTGGAGAACAATATTTGTTTCCTAGGTTTTGAGGAGTGGCCAAAGTACGGGGTACTCAAATTCAAGGAAAGAAAGTTGAAATAAGGACAATCATCATAAAAATCTAACAATTGTAGTTATTTTTGGATAAAGTACATGGTCTTTGGAGCACAATCGATTCTGAGTTGACATTATGCTCATTGTGGGCCTAAAGACTGTCATTGCTCCTGAGCCCTTTTAGATCAACTGAGTAACTATCAGTGTTCGAGAACCAAGAGAACTCAAGACCTCAAATGAATACATAGTAAACCTCTAAATTAAGTTGGTTGGTCATGGTGTTAAGAGAGTCTGAACACCGAGAGAAAACCATTCACTAAGGCTCACATTTGTGCGAGTAGAGGATAAATGCACCACGCAATGATACCCAAGCCCATGTAAGAGTTATAGTAAGAGAAACCCAAACTCAAATCATTGGGACCCAGGTCTATGCAAGAGTTGTTGAGGAGTGGGCTCCACCTGAGGGGGCAATGTTCATGGGTTGGGTTGGGTTAGGTTGGGCTGATGAATATCTAGGTCCGACCTAACTAATATACCATAGGTCCGAGCCTGACTTGGGTTGTAAGTGCCCAGCCTGAGCCCGCACATATAATTAATCAGGCCTTGGCCCGAAAAGCCCAATGAAAGCCCGGTCAATGACCACCCCTAATTCTTCATTTCTACCTATTCCCAAAGCACATTTGGAATTTCGCGTAGATTGTATGAACAAAGGTAGGATAAAAGGACTGTTTTGTGAGATTGCAATAGGGACTGAAATCACTTGCATGATCACTTGGATGATGTGTGGAGATGCTCTCCTTGACTTTGTTGTAAGGAAACATATCCCCTGTTTCAAACGAAACAGGGGAGCCCTATTTGGACGAATCAATGGGAGACACATGAGGGGGCCGAAGAAAGAGAAATTGTTTACTTTTTTCGGCCCCCTTGCGTGTCTCCCCCTGATTCATCCAAACAGGGCTCCCTTGTTTGGACGAAATAGGGGATCCAAATTCTTGTTGTAGATACATGACTTAACACTAATAGAAGAAGGAATATCTTTGAGATAGGACTGAATCATGGCGAGACTTAATTTACGACTTGATTTCCTCTATGTTCTTTGGCTTCTTGATTTACGTCTCTATTAGGACAAATAACTCAAAATGGAAAGAAGACGGAGAGGGATGTCAACTTGACTCTTATTACATAGACCCCAAGATGTGCAACTCTTCTTATTATCCCTCTTTTGCTGGCCGGTCTAGACTTTGGACTCTCTACCACTTTATCTAACCCCAGCCCAAAGCAAATTGTGCCCTGGTGGTCTTGGGCCAGCCTAGTCCATGAGCACCCTTGCTATTATATATAATTATATACCTCACACGAGCACCATCCGTTTTTTCTGATCGCTGACAAAGCAACTTTCATTAAAAGTGAGGAAAAAACAATGAGAAGGGAGAAAAGGAACAAGAGGTACAAGATCACCATCCATGAGCATAGCATTCATGAGCAACACCCATGAGCATAGCATTCACGAGTACTACCTTGTTTGGCCCACATGGGGCCATGCCAATCATGGGGAAGGTGTGGGATCAAAAGATCTAAATTAGACGTAAGAGTATAGAAAATACCAACCCCATTAGACAAACCTATCCCTTTGATCTATGGCTTTTTAAGTTCAATGATTTTAGAAGGCATCATTTTACTTGACTTTAATCCAACATTGAGTAATAGTTTGATGAGTGTCCGATTTGGGCTAGTGCAAATTCATGGTTTGGTAGTGATTGTGATAGGGTTGGATTTATCAATGGGAGTCCCATCTGGTACAAAAAGGAGGATGCTCATGAATGGTGCTCATATAAGTGCGCTTGGGTGAGGGTTTTATATGGAAATCCTCACCCGAGAATCATCTGTGTGTGGCCCACATGGGCAATGGCGGAGCTAGAATTTTTTTGAGCTTTTTGTATATACCCCCCCAAGGTTTGTAGGAATTGTAAATAGTCTCCTGAGGTTTTAATATTTGTAAATAGGCCCCTACATTTTCTTTTTAATACCTTTCGTGTCTTTAAAATCAATATTTCTAACAAGAATGGGCAGCTACCATGAGATTTGTCTTGGATTTTTATATAAATGACAGCTTTGCCCTTACATCCATTAAATAAAATGAATATATTATTATTTACAAAAATACCATTATTTTATCTCATGTCCCAATGATTTCTCTAAATAACTCTCTCTTGCACATCACCAGGTGGACCCAAATACAAAGGCATGTGGACTGAAGCCCCCACCCATATCTGAGAAAAGTTTAAAATCCCCCTTACAAATTCTAAAAATTACTATAGTTTTTTAACATTTACCTCTTCCCCTAATATTTCTTTTCAACAAAGCCAAACAACACCTCCTCTCCCTTCCCTCTCAAATTTTAATTTTAATTTTTTTTTTTTTTACTTTTGCCCATTCCACCAATATTTCTTTTACACCCTCCTACACATGAAGCAGAATTGTATATTTTAAAACTTTCATCAATCCAGTAGTGGGTCATGTATGGATTGAATAAATCAAAACCGATTATAAGTACATGTGTTGATTGTCGTCATAATCAATTTGGATTTAATGAAATGAGCCCTATATTGATAAAAGATGAATTTATGTAGGGTTGCTTTCTCCCACTAAGTGTAATTGTTAATTTTACATGCTTTATAAAAAAAATTGAGTCCAAGCTTTTGAAATTATGCGTATAAAGATAAAAGAGATAGACAAAAGTGTCATTTCGCACTAAAAACCTATGGTGGTTGGAAGACTACACGGAAGGCATTAAAATAAAAATGCAATGGCCTATTTGCAAATATTAAAACCTCAGGGGCCTATTTACAAATCCTACAAACTTTAGGGGAGTATATACAAAAAGCTTTTTTTTTGTGTGTGTGTGTGTGTGGGGGGGGGGGGGGGGGGGGGGGCGGGGGGTGTTGTCGTTTTGCAAACTTTTTACATATGCTATATTCTCCATAGGAGCACTCATTTAGATTGTCTTCAAATGTGGGAACCCTCCCCTCAAGTTTCATGGGTTCCGCTGTGACGATGGTAGCAATCCAATGGAGCACATAATTATGGAATGTAGGTGAGCCAACGTAAAATAACCTACACAAATTCACAAAAATCAATACAATACACAGAAAAATTCTTGAAATTGTGGTCAGAGTCCCTATAAAAAATCGAAAAAAAGATTAAAAAATGGAAATGTTTATTAAAAATAAATAATAATTATAATAAATGAGAACTTAGATCGGCCAACTCATTTGTATATGCTTTGGCCAAGCAGGGGGCTGAATGATTGTCTCCTTGGGAGGGCAATGTAATGTGATGTCATGGTTAGGTGTTTGAGGGTACATTTCTCTTGTACCTTTCTTTTATTGTTTAGCTGCTTCTTTTTGTATCCCCTTTGCCTTTTAATATAATTTTTTTTTACTGATAAAAAAAAATTCAAGGCTCAAAGTAGTGCATCAATTTTAGGATGTGACTATGAAGGGTAAGAATACCTTATTCACAAATAATCTAAGGTATTTTAAGGCATGGACTCATGAGAAATTCATATGGATTCTTAATACGGCCACTTATGAAAAATCTAAGACATCTCAGAATAGCCCAAATTCTTACAAAATCTCATTCAAATAGGAATTGGGCACACTATTAGATTGAAAAGTTACAAAAAATTGTGAACAAAATATCAATATTATGAGTTTTGCTGATCAATTTGATGGTGGCCACCTTTTATTGGATTCAAATTTTGCAAGGGCTTCTAAGAAAAGAGTGGCTTTAAGCATTTTAGATCTTCACCAGTTTGCCCCTCTAAGGAACCTCACAAACTCTTCTTAGAGTCCCAATTTATCAATTCTTCATACTAATAGTTTAGATTGCATATTTGCATGACTCTTATTTAAATAAAGGGACATCTAGCAGAAAAATCTCCTTAAATAAGGAAACTACAGTTGAGGACCTTACACTTTTATAATGACAGCCAAGGGCCTCCAACCCAAATCATCTTTTTTTTTTTTTTTCATTTTGCCATTTCTTTGTTGATGTCAACATAACCATATTCCTTATTTATGTTATAAAAAAAAAACCATATTCCATATTCTTAAGAATCGGTCTCTTCACTCAAATCGAAGGAAAGTGAAGTCCCATATTCTGTCATGAGTAATATTTGTTGACATCAAGAAAACATTTATCAACATCAACATAAACTTTTGTTGACGTTGACAAAAACATACAGTTAACACAATCAAGTGACCCTTGTACAAGTTAAGCATTTATACATAGAATTTGTTGACGTCAACACAGAAGAATTGTTGACATCAACATAAACTTTTGTCGACGTTGACACAAATGCCCAGTTGAAATTGTCAGGTGACCCTATGCATAGCACAAGTTAAACATTTATACATAGAATTTGTTGACCTCGACAGAAGATTTGTCGGCACCAATATAAAATAACTTTAACCTGGGATTAGGGTTATGTTGACATCAACAAACAAAGGGAAAAATGGGGGAAAAAAAAAGAGAGATGATTTGGGCTGGAGGTCTTTGGTTGTCATTATAAAAGTTTAGGGTCCTCAACTGTGGTTATCCTATTTAAGGAGATTTTTCCGGTAGATGTCTATTAAATCAATCATAATTTAAAAAATTAAGTAACAACCCTAATGAAGTAACACCTTTTTTTTTTTTTTTTTTAACCCTTTTGCTTTATCAAAAAGGATAGATGATAAGTGAGACTGGAAGACGAGACATAGTTTGCACCAAAATCTCAAAATAATATGAGGGATTTTTTTGGGACATCGAACTTAGTATGCTATATATATTTATATATATATATATATATAGGGAGGTGCTCCTATGAGAGACACTCTCACCAAGTTTATGAGAGATGGGTGGGGGCCCTCACTTCCATATTTGGGGTCCTTGCATTTAAGTTGGTGAGAGTGGATATGGAAGTGAGGGCCCCCACCCATCTCTCATAAACTTGGTGAGAGTGTCTCTTATAGGAGCACCTCTTATATATATATATATATATATATATGAAAGAGATTGATGTTTAAAATCTAAACTATTCAGAAACCTGCTCTTACTAGTTTTTATCATCTTAAAAGAATTTTCTCCAATCCGATTTATTCAAACATGTGTATATATAATTATAACCAAAACTTAAGAAAGTAACTAATATTTTTAATCCATGGTGGATGTAAATCTGATTGGGTCAGAAATCTATGCAATGAAAGAACATGTGGAGAAAATAATTTTGAGTGGTTTAGATTTTATATGTGAGCTTCAATGATTGGAAAAAAAAAGTATTATATTGTGCATAGTTATATTTACCAAGTGTAAATAACTAAAGTAAGAAAATTGTAAGATGGTTGCGTTTCTTATTCAACAAATATATTACCAATTGACATCTAACTTTCAAGTTTCTACAAAACCGCGAGATGAGGGCATCCCATATCTACTACTTGGAGACGGTGTGTAGGTCATTTGTGTAAATGGTAGAAATCATTTGGTTTCCATTTATGATATATTGAGTGAATGGATCGGGCGGAACATTTCATTTATCTAATAAATCACTCAATAATATTAGCATTAGCAGGTTCTTTCTCTTTTTAACTCCTCTCTTCTCATTCCTTCACTTTATTTTTTTCCTCACAAATCAATTAAGATTGTGTAACACTACTTTTGGAATCAAAGATTCATACAATTAGATTTACCACTTGAATGATAGGGGGCCATGTATTAAAGATTGAGGTGCTGCTTGATCTAAACATAAGGGATTTTAAAACTATGGGGGGGCCATGGACCTTGCCAACCCCCCATAGTTCCGCCCCAGCACATGGGTCGTGCCAATCATGGGGAAAGGAATAAAAGTCTTGTTCACGTCCACTCCCTCATGCAAGGGTTGACCTAGGTGTTACGATGCAGGTGTGACCTCACCAGGGAGGGACTAGCAAGACTCGAAAAATTTCTTAAATAATACCTTTAAAAATATATTTTATAATTTAATTTCTTAACTTGATCATTGCCCGCACCACCCAAATGAAAATCCTGAGTCCACCATTGCGCTCATGTTATATATGATCTACAATTAGCATTGTCATTGTGGTTGCCAAAAGAGGACTCCCCTATTTGGACCCACACATAGTTGTATCTGATCTACAATTACCATAATAAATTCAGGTCAATCTTTTTGGTTACCTTTATTTAAGGTGTTTTCATCAAGTGCGACTCACCAACTGAAAATAGAGAAAATCTCACATGCTCAAATCTAAAAAATCTCAAATAAAAGAATCATAATAGGCAATAAGATTTCATTATTCAATGAATTCCAAGTCAACCACATTTGGTTGCTAAATATACCTGTTACTACTATTTATAGACAACCCCATATCTTTCTATTTTTTAAAGACTGTAAATGCTCCTCCTATAAATACATGTCTCTTCTCAATATTGTCCTCTCACAGGAGGCCAGTCCTTAGATGAAAAGATGACCATCCCCACAGCACTTCTTCCCCATCTCTCTCTCCTCTTCTTCCTAATCGTCTCTGCCGCAACAGCTGTTGCCCCGCCTGTCCCAACCGGCACTGCTGTAATCCAAGCAAATTGCCAAATAACCGACTACTACGACCTCTGCCTCTCCTCTCTCCTTTCTCGTCCCGGTAGCTCCAATGTCACTTCTTACGGCATGGGCAAGCTCGCCTTCGGCCCTGTCTTCGATGGTGCCAAGGACTCTCGCCGACAACTTAGCAAGTTGATGAGGGGCCGTCTTGACCCCGCATCTAAGCTTGTGTTAAGAGAATGTGGGAAGCAGTATGATATGGCGATTTATACCCTAGCGTTGTCCGACAGCTATATGAAGAGTGATGCGTTCAAGCATTTCCATAAACCGGGGCTCTATTCAGCATATGACTCGGTGCTCTTTTCAGTACAAGACGCAGAAGAGGAAATCACCAAATGTGGAGAGATGCTAAAGAGCCAGAGAGGATTAGTTGAACCATTCAAACAGAAGACCGAGATCGTGAGGCAGCTTGCTGCTATTGCTAGCAAGATTCTGTTTTATATAGTGGTTTAAAGACTATGATCTTCCTGAACGAGAGATCGTGAGGTATCCATATCTCTGCATTGTCAGAACTGTGACAATTAATCTACCCTTTCAATTTTTCTTTAAATAAAGTTCATCATACTTTTCATCATCTGAGTGAGCTCCATTATGATTTTCCGCATAGCGTTTACATTATTGATTAGGCTCAATAGCATTTTACAGTGGACATTACCTCCCCTGATTCTTCATCTCAAATTCTTGCAAAGTCCTAATCTTAGAGAGTTTAATATCTCTAAGGAAAGTTCTCAAACTCAAATCTATGAAACTGGCCCGACCAGGTAAGTCCCCAGATCAGTGGTGGGGTCACGATGCGTTGCAAGGGTCCCGCTTAAAAACCACTTTCTAGAACAAGAGACTTGTCTCCCTTATCTATTGGGACAAGACTTGCCTAGACATCGAACCAATTAAGAAAGGCAGTTTGTTCGGCTTCCCAAAGAAATAACTAACCTTCTTAAAAAAAATTCCAGCAAGTTTTTAAGAGTCCTTTTAAATTTAAAAACAACTAATAAAACTGAGTTTCCAATGAAAGTTCTGAAATTTTCAGATTTTTGCAAGTTTGGTGGCCAAAAAGCCGAATTTGTGCGATCTACGACTTGCCTTTGTGAGGGAAAGTTCCAGAATTTTTTTGGAAACTTTAAAATCCTAAAAATATGAAAAACAACTGAATTTAACAGACCCTAATTAATCCTAATCAGCAACAAAAAAAAATGAAAATAAATGACCTAAACTAGTCCAAATTAGAACAAGTAAATTAGGCAATTTTCAGAAATTGGATGTGATTTTTGAAAAATCAGAAAAAACTAATTTGCGGATCTGAAATAGTTCCAATTTTATCAAAAATCAGAGATTAAAAATCCACTTTTTAATGCAATAGGGCTGGTCCAAACATTCCATGCATGCTACCCTTAGATCTAGAATAATTGCGGAATAGTAAAGGCACATCCACAAAGCAATTAAAAAGATAGGTTGGAAAAAATACCTTAAGCGAAGAAAAACTCCCCGGCAACGGCGCCAAAAACTTGATCGTAGCCCCAAGTGCAAGGCCGCGATTGTAGTAATAACCGGTGAAACCGGATCGATCCACGGAGAGTTTATTTATCGCAAAACCTGTCCTAATAAAAAAAACTAGTTCTAGCCTAAAAAAAAACTATACAAATCAAACTTTCTAATTGAATTAAAAATTAATTACAAATCTGAAATATTAATTACAACCAAAGAAAATTAAAATCCTAATCTAGAAACCTAATCTAACCACTGCATCACCATAAGATTCATTAGCTCAACCAATTGCAATAATTGTTAAGGTGCATAAAATAAAGAATAAAATAAAATAAAATAAAATCAAATAAAATAAAATCAGAGAATAAAGAAATTAGATTTTAATTCTAAAACTTTGCAATAATTACTTTGCTTAATGCCATCAAGAAAAATCAAGACCACCGCACCAAGTGCGCACTGTCACTACGCACAAAAATTCAATGTTGACTCATTGGTGAAGACCAAGACCCCATAAACTTGATTTATTAATGAAAGACCCATTACAAGCAAATAACCATTACAAAATTCTTTTCATAAAAATAAAGTGCATCCAACCTTACCATAGACACAAGAAACACTAAACGGAGGAGAGGGACTCGCGGTCTTGAACGGCGATCCAACCGGCTCTCGTTTCGCGATCTGAAATCCAAGCAAGGGAAGATGATTCCAAGGATGATCCGATGGTGGAGTGACGATAGCAACGGTGGCGGCGCGATGGCGTAGAAATCCAAGTGGTAGTGTGCCTTAGGGAAGGCCTTGGATGAAATATTGATGGAAGGAGGAGAGATGAAGAAGAATTAATGGAAAAAGGGGGAATTATTGTTGCTGGTCGTCCAAGGGGAATGGAGAGATGGGGATCCACGTCCAGCCCTCTTTTTATATATTTTTGATAGCTTGGGTTGCAAGGTTTTGATTTGGGTAAGGATTAGTAGTGTGTGGTCCAAGTTGGATTAGGATTAGGAGAGTTTTTGAGAGATTTTCTAGGGGTTGGCTCACAATCCTAGTAAAATTAGGATTGTTCTTATCTCATGCAACTCCCTCTCTTGGGTCCCACTTGGGTTAAGAATCAATTCAAATCTGAAATTTCAGATTTGATGTGCAATTCTTGAATGCATGTGGACCCCACTTGGGTGTACACAACATGGAACGTCCCATGCCTTGGCTTGACTTTCTTTTGCAATTTTTTTTCTTCTTTGTTTGGCTTGAATTGAATCTTAGCCATCCATCTTGACATGTAAGCAATATTTGTTGGAGAGTAGATATGACACCTCATCATCTCATGGCCCGCAAATTTGGAACTTATCTTCAAGAGATTAAATCTGATTTTTTTCTTGCATGTGAGAGCGGACCCTACCATGGCCGCCCCTACCTTAGATTCCATGCCAAAGGAAGGTGGGTCCATGGTGCATTTGATTCATCAATTCTCTTCCGTGGGCCCCGATTTCTGAAATTCCCTACAAAAATAAAAGCAAAGATCAAAGAATAATCTAATCATATAGGTAAGGAATTATGCAAGATGCGGGCCCAATTCACACCAAATAAATGCGTAAAATGTCACCATTTTATCAAGTTTTCTTCAATTAAATTAAAGGTGCAAAGAAAATCCATCATTTCATGCGTGATTAAAAAGTTATGAGAAATTTTTGACTTTCAATGCCAAAAATAGAGAAATTCATGATTTTATGTGAAAATGCAATTTTTGGATGAATTTTGACTCGAATTTAGACTTTGATGCTCAAAACATAAATTCATAATTTTTTTACTAAAATGGTCCATGATTTGATGATTAAGTCCTTAATTACTCTAAAATGATAAGAACATATTACATTTTTAAGGACTTATCACCAAACTGATTCCTAATAAGATTACAACACTTGAGGCACGAATCCAGGCCTATATAAAGCCTTTATCTTTCTATTCTACCTCACATCTCTATCAAGATGAAACCCTAGAGAGAATTTGAGAGATCCATCTCCCCCAAGGCTATTATTTGAAGTGCTGAAGATCCAAGCTTTGGTAATGCTCCATTCTACTCCTCTGAAGTAGAGACTCCTTGAAGACGGCTTCGAGGCGTTTGGTTCAAGTACGGTGAAGGTGCACGTCAAGTAATTGGTAAGATCACACAGTCCCTAGGTTGAGTTTTAATTGGGAAGGGTTGTGAGTTTCTTATAACTTTCTTTACATAGTGCTTGGTTGTCTGTTGGCCTAGACGATAAAGCCCGTGGTTTTTTTCTCGAGTAGGGTTTTCCACGTAAAAACCCTGTGTCCTTCTCTTTGTGTGGATTGCTTATTTTTAATCGGAACTAGGATTAATCACTAATTTACTCACATTATTGAAATCTAGTAAAGATCGGTTGGTTAGGACTTGAGCCTGTGTTAAGGCCAAATTTTCAATTGGTATCAGAGCGGGTTGCACTAATTTACTGTGTGATCTTTTTGCTGATCTCTAATGGACTTCAATAGAGAAGGGACGTCTACTAATAAGCCCCCTCTGTTGGACGGAACCAATTGTCCTTACTGGAAAGTAAGAATGATTGCTTTTCTTAGGGCTACAGACGATTAAGTCTGGGATGCTATTGTGGAGGGATATTCTGATCCCATAGTGACTGTTGATGGCCAAACTGTCAAAAAAACAAGAGCACAATGGTCTGCTGATGAGAAGATCAAGTCCAATTGTAACAATAAGGCCATCATTGCTATTTACAATGGAATTACTCCTGCAGAATTCCATAGAATCTTTGCTTATTCTACTGCTAAGGCAGCATGGGATTTACTTCAGATTGTTCATGAGGGAACAGACATAGTCAAGCAAACTAAACTCCAGAATTTGACCACCCCTTTTGAGACAATTCAAATGAAGGAATCCGAAACCTTTGATGAGTTCAACACAAAGTTGAGCAAAATAGTAAACTCATCTTTTAATCTGGGAGAACCCATACCTCAATCCAAAATTGTTAAGAAGATCTTGAGGTCTTTCCCAGAATGTTTTCGTCCTAAAGCGGTTGCCATTGAGGAGCATCAGGATCTTAATTCGTTAACTGTGGAAGAATTAGTTGGAAATCTGCAAACCTTTGAGTCAAATCACTGTCAAGCCAAGAAAGGGAAGGACATAGCTCTTGTGTCCTCAAATTCAGTACATGATTTTGAAAACAGTGATTCAAGTAGTGATGATGCTCAATTTGAAGCCTATTTTGCTAGAAAATTCAAAAAGATGTGGAATAAGAAAAAGGCTTTTCCTAAGAAAGATGCTTTCACTAAGAAGGATCCAATGAATCCTAAGGCTGTTTCTAAAGGAAAGTTCGTACCTAAAACTGAACGGGATAAATCTAAGGGTACAACTAAGCTAATTCAGTGCTTTGAATTTCAAGGATTTGGGCATACTGCTGCTAAGTGTGCCAATCGGAAACAAAAAAGCAAAGGTAAAGTGTTGAATGTTGCCTGGGATGAGGAATCATATGATGACACTTCTGAACCCGATTCCCCTACTAGTGAGTCAGGGAAATTTGTTGCTTTTATGGTACTTTCTGATGCTTCATCTGTGCAGGAATCTAAGTCTGAAGACGGCTTGGATATTAATGAGTTTTCTGATGAAACACAGGCTGATGAAAACTATTAGAAACTTCTACAAGAATCTGTTAGAATGTTAAAGATCAGTGAGAAAAGAGCCTTGAAAATAAAGGCAATAAAAGAAAAAAATTCTTCATTGCAAGCAGCCTTGACTGACTCTCAATATAAGGTAAAGCAGCTAGAAGATCAATGTGTCATTTTGTCTAATAAATTGATCATTGCAGGTCAAGAGAATGATCGACTGCTGCAGCAATCCCAAAAGATTGAGACTGAGTTGGTAAACTTGAGAAAAGAGCTGTTGTCTTGCACATCTGAAAAAGAAAACTACGCTGGAAAGTTGAAAATGGCCCTAGCAGAACTTGATACAGCTAAGACTTCCATCAATCGGTTGAACTTAGGATCTATGAAGCTCACTGAAATTTTGGGGAGTCAAAAGTCTGCATCTTCAAAAAAAGGTATCGGATATGTTCCAGGGGCATCCTCATCAAAAGACAAGGGTAAGTCAATCTTTGTCCAAGGACCTACAATGACTGCTATGCCTCAAATCCTTCCTAATGCTACACATCCGACTCTAAGTCATAAGTTCAAAAGACATGTGCCAAAACCCAACTTTATTCCCATATAAAACCCAACTTTATTCCCATATGTCACTTCTGTGGGATTAAAGGGCACATAAGACTACACTGTAACAAAATGAGAAATTTTCAAAGAAATCAGTGCAGGAAGCACCATGTGACTCTTCAACAAGTCAAAACTAAAACCATCTGGGTTCGTAAATCTGACTTACGCTGTCAAGTGGTCTTCACTTCTTTGAGTGCTCAAGAATCGGATGTGTGGTATTTAGACAGTGGTTGTTCTAAGCACATGACAGGGAACAAAGCACTCTTCACCCATCTTGAAGACTATAATGGTGGAAGTGTTCGGTTTGGAGATGGAGGTAAGGCAAAGGTGATTGGAAAATGTACTGTTTCCATTCTATGAATGACTAAGCTTAAAGATGTTTATCTTGTTGATGGACTCAAAACAAATTTGCTGAGTATTAATCAACTTTGTGACAACAGTCATGAGGTTCATTTTTCTGCAAATGAATGCATCATCGTTGACAAAAAGGGAAAAACAGTGCTCCATGGTAAACGAAATCCTGACAATTGCTATGTGGTGTCTACGGATAATGATATGTCTTGTAATTCTGCTGTAATAAGTAACATTGATTTATGGCATCAAAGGCTGGGCCACATCAACCACAATGATATGGAAAAATTGTCAAAACTTGAACTTGTTCGTGGGCTGCCCAAGTTTCAAAAGGCCCCGAATAGTGTTTGTGGTCCATGTTAGGTTGGAAAACAAATAAGAGCTCCTCATAAAAAAGTTGATTCTCTTACCACTAAGAGACCCTTAGAGCTCTTACATATGGATCTCATGGGACCCACAAAGTTTGAAAGCATCCGTGGTAAAAAGTATATTTTCTTAACCGTTGATGATTTCTTAAGATTAACTTGGGTAAGATTTTTGCATGATAAATCAGAAACATTTACTGTTTTTAATCATTTGTGGTCTCTTCTTATTGCAGATAAGGGATAGGAATTTGGAGGAATTACACGAATTCGCTCCGATCATGGAGCATAATTTCAAAATTCTAATTTTTCTTCCTTTTGCACATTTCATTGCATCAAACATGAGTTTTCTGCACCTAAAACTCCACAGCAAAATGGAATGGTTGAACGCAAAAATCGTGTAGCTCAAGAGATGGCACGAGTCATGTTGCATAACAAAAATATTTCCCAACGCTTTTGGGCTGAAGCTGTTAATACTGCTGTCTATGTTATTAATCGTGTCTATCTCCATCTCGGCACTAAAACCACCCCATATGAAATATGGACTGGAGTCAAGCCCAGTATCAAGTATTTCAGAACTTTTGGTAGCAAGTGTTACATTCTACGGGACCGCAAACACTTAACCAAATTTGACTCCAGAAGTGACGAATGAATCTTCCTTGGTTACTCAATGACTAGCAAAGCCTATAGAGTTTTTCATCTAAAAACTCCTGTAGTCATGGAGTCCATAAATGTGGTAGTTGATGATGCAGGAACGTCTGATTACTTTTCTGATGATGAAGAAGGCATGACTTTCTTTCCTTCCTCTGTGCAGGTCCCGAATAAACCTTTGGACAGTCAACCAGATCATGAATCTGAAAATGAGAAGAAAACACCGGTTAAAGAAAACAATGCTAATTAACATATAGAATCTTCAGAATCACTTATGCCTGAAATGATTCATCAATTTGAAGAAAAGAGTGCCTCAAAAAACTCAGCATCGGATTCAACGTTACAACAAGCTGCTTCTTCACCAGTACTTCATCCTCGATCTCGGAAAGCACAAGTTATGAAAGATCACAAAAATACTGTTATCGGATCATCATAGCTTCGTTGAAAACTAGAACTTAGGTACGTGATGAGGTAAGTTATTTTTGTAACGTCTTTGTGATTAAACCAACGAATGTTAATGATGCTTTATGTGATGATAGTTGGATAAATGCCATGCATGAGGAACTTGCTCAATTTGAACGAAACAGTATTTGGAAGCTTGTTCCTAGACCTAATCACACAAATGTCATCGGCACTAAATGGATCTTTAAAAACAAGACCGATGAGTTTGGTCAAGTGATTAGGAACAAAGCTCGTCTAGTGGCACAGGGGTATACCCAAGTTGAGGGTATAGATTTTGATGAACTTTTGCCCCTGTAGCTAGACTTGAGTCTATCAGATTACTACTTGCGAGATTGCCTGTTTTTTTAATATTAAATTGTTTCAAACGGATGTAAAAAGTGTGTTTTTGAATGGTTTTCTAAATGAGGAAATTTACATTGAACAACCAAAAGGATTTCTAGACCTTCATTTTCCAAATCATGTTTTTAAATTGCAAAAAGCTCTGTATGGTTTGAGAGATTGACAGTATTTCTAGTTGAGCATGGTTTTCAAAGAAGAAGTGTTGACAAGACCTTGTTCATTCAACAAGACAAGCAGAACATTCTTATTGCACAAGTCCATGTCGACGATATTGTTTTTTGTTCAACTTCTGAATCTCTATCTGATAAATTTGCTAAGAAGATGTCTAGTGAATTAGATATGAGCATGGTGGGTGAACTTTCGTTCTTCTTAGGCCTGCAAATCAAGCAAACTGCTTCTGAAATTTTTGTATCACAACCGAAGTATGCTCAAGAGCTACTTAAGAAATTTGGAATGCTGTCCTCAAAACACCTAAGGACACCCATGAGTACTACTGTCAAACTTAGTCTTGAAACTGCTAGAAAAGACTACAATGAGACTCTTTACAGAAGCATGATAGGTAGTCTTCTTTATCTAACCGCCAGTCGTCCTGATATTTCCTTTAGTGTGGGTGTTTGTGCAAGATATCAGTCTAAACCCAAAGAATCGCATGTTAGTGCTGTAAAAAGAATTCTGAAGTACGTCGGTGGTATAGTTGATTATGGAATTTGGATGTCCAAAGACACAAATATTGACATTGTAGGTTTCTTTGATGCTGATTTGGCTGGTTGCGTAGACGACCGGAAGAGGACTTCAGATGGATGTTTCTTCGTGGGAAATTATTTGGTGGCATGGCACAGCAAAAAGCAGACTTCGACATCTTTGTCGACTGCTGAAGCGGAGTATATTGCTGTAGGAAGTTGTTGTACACGGCTTCTTTGGATGAAGCAAATGATGCAGGATCATGAAATTAAACAGGATACATTGTCTGTATTTTGTGATAATCAGAGTGCAATCGATATTTCTAAAAATCCAGTTCAACACTCTAGGACCAAACATATAGACATTAGGCATCATTTCATTCGCGATTTAGTAGAAGAGAGAATCATTTCTTTGCATCACTAAAAATCAGCTGGCAATATCTTCACAAAACCATTGGATGCAACGCGCTTTGAATCTCTACGTGAATCTCTAGGGATTTCTCCCATTCCCTGAACTCCATCAATTTTCGTTTATTTAATTGCACATGCACTTCCTCACTTGACAGTTTTTTTTTCTTTTCGTATGCACTGCACGAATCATTCTTGATTTTCACACGTTACTCTCCTTCCTTTTTCTTTAAGAGGAGTCACGATCATCGTCTTGAACCAGAGGATCAGGGCTATCTAAGAATATGTGTGATAGCTACCACTTGATTGGTAATTTTCATTTGGAGAAGGCTACCATGTTCATTAGTGTGAAAGTCACCTATGATGGTTCGTTTCTCTGTACTGCTTGTGCAAAAGTAAAAAAATAAATAAAAAATGGAGTTTGTCACAAAAAGTGACTTGGCAAAGTAATTAAAAATCACAAAATGTGATATTAAAAAAAAAAGGGGCATCTATACGAGAAAAAGATGGATTATCTAACTTGTTTTTTATGGGTGTGCTCCCTATGCAATAACGAAGCTCATCTCGAGGAGATTTAGGGGGAGTTGTTCACACACATTTTATTTTTTTAAATTTTTAAAAAAAATTTTGGTCATATTTTTCACATATACACTGTGCAATTAACTTCGGGAAAATTTTCACTTCTTACTGTGTATTACTGTGTAATATGGAGTGTTTTGGCTAATACATAGCCGTTAATGGGTTTTTGCGCGCTGCAATTAATGAGTTCAAATTTCAAGGAGTTCGCTCGAGTGAACATCACATTCGCTCGAGCGAACCTACGCAATAACTGCTCGCCAGCGGTTTTCTCCTCTTTCTCTCACCGTCTCTTCATTCCTCATCGTCTTCTTCATTTTCTCTGCGGTTTTTTCCTCTCCTCTGCAGCGCTCTTCTCCTCTTTGATCAAGGTTGTTTCCATCACTTTAAGGTATGAATTTCATTTTTTTTCTCCCATTAATCACCCCCCTTGCTAGGCTTTTCGATTTTCCTCTTTTATTCATTTGATTAAAGTTTTTTTTAGGGTTTTTTATTAGGGTTTTTCATGCCATTCTTCATCTCATACATCTTTCATTCATCTTTTTCATTTTTTATGGATTATGGATTATTGGCTGCACTCTAATCTAGTTGGCATTATTGCGATTTGGATATATTGTGATTTGGAAATATTGTGGTTTGTCAATGGTTATTTTGTGGAAAAATTGTGGAAAAATTGTGGATTTCTTGGTGCATGGCTTATATTTGTGATGGACTGGTTTTTGGTGCTCATATTTGTTGGAGATATGTTGGTAATTTTGGAAGTGATTGTGAGTATAGAAGGATGGGTTTGCAATGTTTGGAGTGGGTGGTGAAACCCGTTTTTTTTTGCAAGGATTTGTGGATATGTGGAAGTTTGGTATTTTCAAATAAGGTTTTGTGCTGTGATTCTCTACATTCACTGATTTAGATAGTTTGTTCTTCAATTTTTCGGACTATCCACATGGCTCCCAAAAAGAGAACACATGCTGAATCATCTTCCTCTCAACCAACTTTTGATCAAAATAGATTCCCTTCATTAGGTAAAGCCAAACAGTATCAGGAATTGTATCACTCTAGAAGTGTTGAATCAGAAAGGGAAGTGGCTGAGGAACTTCATGCCAAATTAGTTTTCAGGAGTCTTGCTGTTCGAAATTGGTTTTCATTAGTGAAGTTTGAGAGTAAGCAGATTGTTGTTGATTGGCTGCGCGAATTTTATAACAATATGGAAGTTGAAGATAATGGGGATCTTAAGACCTATGTCAGGGGAAAGTGGATTTCTATCTCTTCGGCTATTTTAGCGGATTTCATCAAAATCCCCGTGGTTGAGAACCCTCATTATCCCATTCCTGCAAACACCCAAATTAATTATGAAGTGGCAACCACAATTTTTGGGGCTGTCATTGCTTGGTCCGGTGGACTTATCCCTCACGGGAATCTAACTGCAGAGTACGGATTTCTCAATCGGTTCGTGTGCCATAATTTGGAGCTAAGGGGTCATACATCAGATGTTGCTCAAAAGAATGAGTGTCTGCTCTATTGCATCGGGACTGGCAAAAGAGTCAACATTCCACAAATCATCCTCATTGCAATGATCAAGACTTTATCTGCCAAGAAAAACTCGATCCTTCCTTTTGGTGTTCTCATCACTGACTTCCTTGCATTCAGGGAGGTTCCCAAAAGGAGCAGTGACCTCACCCAAAAGATTCGGAATCCAATCAATACTCGGACTCTTACTCTCTCAAATGCTCATGTTCAACAGGATTACAAAGCTCCTGAGGCAGCACCTGCACCAGCTGAACCAGTTCAGGGGGAGCAACAAGGACCCCCTAATCAGGTTGCTCAACTTGCAGCAGAAGTACAGGGTTGCGGGCTCACATTGATGAGAGATTTGATGGCATAAATGGGAGAATGGATGGTTTTGACGGGCGTTTCAACAGGATCGATGAAACTCTTGCTGCGATTCTATCCCGTCTAGGACATCAATGAATTGTTTTCTGATCTTCTTATCTGCTGTTTTTTTTTTCTCTCTCTGTTAAACTTTTTTTGTCATTGCTACTGTTTGGTTGTCTGCATATTGGCTTATGTCTAATGCTTTTGATATCTATCTTTTTGTCTCTTGACTAATGCTCCTATGATGTTTGACTTTGTCAATTCATAACAAAAAGAGGGAGTATTAGTTGTTACTGTTGCTTAGATATCTGTTGCTGCTTTAACTTTACTTTCAATTCGATGATAATTGCATTTGATCGAGTGTCAAACAAGGTGCAAACAAGTTTTTTCAGGTTCAGCCATTTGCTTTTACGTTTGCTTCTATGTTCATTTTTTTTGGTTAAGCTTGGGGCATGGGTAGATTTTTATTGTAATTAGTGGTTTTATCTATGAATTGCCAAAGGGGGAGATTGTTAGATTTTAGGTTGGCTAATTCATTGGGGTATAGACAAAACCATGTTTCTTTACAATGTAAATTTTATTAGACAAAGGACTGCTCAAGATCTGTTGTAAAGAAGTGTAGTTCAATCAGGAACTGTCATAGTTCACTCGAGCGATCGCCTATTCGCTCGAGCGAACACAAACAAAAACTCCTTCGCTTAAGCCTTCCTTTCTGTTCGCTCGACCCAGCTCTTAGTGCCAAAGACAGAATACAGTTCGCTTGAGCGAACCCTTCTGGTTGCTTGAGCGAACCACTCACAGAACGTTGGTTGCTCAAGCCACTGTTATTCTTCGCTCGAGCCATTCCGTTAACAGAAGACAGCAAGCAGTTCGCTCAAGCGAACCCTCCTGGTCGCTCGAGCGAACTCGAGACAGAACTACCTTCACTCGACCCAAGTGACTTGCTCGCTCGAGCCATCATCTGAAGCTGGAACTTTGCAAGACAGTTGCATGATTCCTCGAGCGAACATTGGCGCAGAAATAGGAAGTTGCCCAGAATTTCTCTCCTTCTTTGAATCAAGTTGCCAAACTGATTCCTAATAAGATTACAACATGTGAGACACAAATCCAGGCCTATATAAAGCCTTTATCTCTCTATCCTACCTCACCTCTCTATCAAGATAAAACCCTAGAGAGAATTTGAGAGATCCATCTTCCCTCAAGGCTATTATCTGAAGTGCTGAAGATCCAAGCTTTGGTAATGCTCCATTTTACTCCTCTGAAGTAGAGACTCCTTGAAGACGGCTTCGAGGAGTTTGATTCAAGTACGGTGAAGGTGCACGGCGAGTAGTCGGTAAGATCACGCAGTCCCTAGGTTGAGTTTCAATTGGGAAGGGTTGTGAGTTTCTTGTAACTTTCTTTACATTGTGCTTGGTTGTCTATTGGCTTAGACGATAAGGCCCGTGGTTTTTTTTCCGAGTAGGGTTTTCCACATAAAAATCCTGTGTCTTCTCTTTGTGTGGATTGCTTATTTTTAATCGTAACTAGGATTAATCACTAGTTTAATCACATTATTGAAATCTAGTAGAGATCGGTTGGTTGGGACCTGAGCCTGTGTTAAGGCCAAATTTTCAAATGATTTTAAGATAGGGCTGAATGATTGTGAGTTTAATTTACACCTTATATTTCCTTTCTCCTTTTTGACTTCTTGATTCGCTCTATTTGGATAGGGAACTCAAAATGGAAAGAAGACCGAGAATAGTAGCATAGTAGCAATTGACTCTTATTACACAAACTCCAACACACATCCCATTCTCATTAGAGAAAATTAGCTAGAGGTCCCTTAATATTGACGTTTAAAGCCTCTAATCCACAGGATTTTCGGTTAAAGTCTCTAGTCCATGCGCCAAGATTTATTTCAGGCGGAGGTCTCTAAGCATGACAGATCATACATTTGTATGACTGATTTTCCCTTCTAACCGTCTGGAGTTATGTCACGAATTTAATTTGTAGTTTTAAGCTCATTAACATGATATTTCATTACTGATTTGCCCCTCTAACGGATTTTATTTCCTACTTTTAGATGAAGTTTCAAAATTCAAATGGGAGGGAATAGATCAAATTTCGAATTTCAAATGGGAGGGAACGGAATTCCTAGTTTTAGATAATGTTTTGAAATTCTCCAATTTCCTTTTCTTCTAGTTACTGTTTGTGTCGGTTTTGGGGAATTCATGGATTTTTGTAAGTAGTGTTCTTCGTTGCTTCTTGTTCTTTTCGTCCTGAGTGCTGATCTTGTTGAAGGAGGCAACTTCGTTCATGATGACGAGGATGCTCACAACCGGCCCGGATGTGAGAATAACTTCGCTCTAGTAGTAAGTATTATGAGATCTAGGTCTTATTTTTTCTTGTGAAATATTAGTTAGGGGCTCTTGAATTTTTTTTCCTTTTTTTTTTTTTTTGTGTCTGGATTTGAAGGAAGGGTGGAGAGTGGAGTTTTTTTTTTATGAGACTGTGGATTTGATCCATCCTTTTCTAAATTTATCTGAGTTTGGTATTTCAAAAGGGCTTAAATGACAATATTAAGGACCTCTGTACGATCCAGTCATATCATTCGCTATAAATTTCTCTGAGTTTATGTGACAAACTCAGACAAATTCATATGTCATTAACTCGGATAAACTTATCTGAGTTCTGAAACAAATTTATCTGAGTTTTGCACAAATTAATCTCAGTTCTGAAAAAATTTATCTGAGTTTTTGGATAAATTTATCAAAGTTTTAAAACAAATTTATCTAAGTACTGTAACAATGTAATTGGAAAAAAGGCACAGATGCCAATTAAGGCCGTTCAGCCGGTGTGCTCCACTATGAATAGGGTGCTTTGGGGGACGTGGGCTTTGATACGGCAATGTGAGCCACCTGATCGATGGCCGACGAATAAACGGTAGATCTTTATGTTTGGTACTGTCAGTTTTGGGTGGGATGTTTTTCACCAATTTGACAGTCATGAAGGTCTAGTTAATTGGATTTGTTAATCGATGTTCATCCATAGTGGGATCTACCTGATGAACTGTCTCTTCCCCTGATTCACTTTCCCTCCTCCTTGTGCTTGATCTTCAAAATCCCTAATTTCTCACTTTCATTTATTCTTTGGCAAGTTACTGCGATTTTAGGCTTAGCGTTTTCAATAAAGAGATTAGAGGGTATTATTGTCCTTTCAAGTATATGAAATGACAGAAGGGACTTTTGCCTCTACGAAATTAATTTGTGAACCGTTTGCAATAAAAACCAATATTAAGGGACCTCCGACCAAACACCCCTTCTTATTAACCCTCCTTTCTTAGGGTTGTCTAGGCTTTAGGCACTCTATTAGTTAATCCCAACCAAACCTATATAATAAATGGGCCTAGAACTATAAATGGGCCCATATAATAAATGGGTGTAAAATTATAATAAATGACCCGACTTGAGCACTAAGACCTAAGACCCAAGCCCGGCCCAAAGCAGGTTGTGCCAGGGTTGGGCTCGGCCAACCTGGTCCATGAGCAATCATATATATATATATGGGAAATATTCATGTCCAGCCATCCCTCGCCATGTTATGGTGAGGGACAACATAGTTAGGCTGACTTTATGATACATCCAAACTATCCACACACACGAAACCCACTTAAGAACACTAGACCCATTGATTTTTCACTTATCCAATTGGAATGGACCGTTGGATCGAGGGGCAAATTTTTTCCTTTAATATGAAGTCGTTAAATTTGTTGGCCACGGATCAAGGGGTTTGAGGCATGGGATTGACCCCAAATTTGATATACAGGCTCATCCAAGATGTCTCTTTCCATCCCCCACAAGTCCCATGATTAGTGAGTCCCTGGGTAGGCTTCATTATGTTTGTCCCTCGCCATAGGGCGAGGAAAGGATGCACAAGAATATCCCCATATATATATATGGGGCAAGCTCTATTAAGCTGCAGCTTAGGACAAGGTAAACTGAGGTAAACTCAAGTGTGTTTGGGGCCCACCTGAGGACGCACATGGGGGTGGGGATGGGGGGATTACAAGGACTCTCCGGGACCATCCTCTTCGCAAAAAGCCAGCCTCAGCCGTGGTTTCTATCATCTTCATCTAGGCCACAAAAGTTTAATGGTCAACAATCCATTCGAATCGATACACATTCAATCCAACGGTCTAGTAAAATTGGATATGATCAAAAGTTTGTGGACATGTGTAATTTAGAGGGGTTATGTGTTTGGTCCGGTTGGATGGACCAATGGTGAGCCCCACAAGCGTGAACTTTTAGAATTTAATTATAAACTTAAGTTTAGGAGAGCCTTGGCGCATATATATATAGAGTAATATTCATATGCATTCCTGCCTCACCATAAGGTGAGGGACACTCACATGGCTTTCCTTATTTTCATAAGAGCATCATCTTCTGCAAATGACCATATGTGGCTTTTCTTCTAAAGCACAATATTTCTAATTATGTATATGTCCCTCACCCTATTAGTGATGGATGGATGCACATTAACATTCCTAAAAAACACACGCGCGCGCTCGCGTGTACACGACACACATATAACCCAATACCTAAGCACCATCCATGAGCACCTTACGTGGGGGAGGTGTGGGATCAAAAGATCTAAATTAGACATAGAGGTATATAAAATATAAGCCCCATCAGACTAAGTTTAAAGGCTTTAGAGGACATCATTATACTTGACTTTGATTTAGTAGTGATTATAGTGACTATGAGAGGGTTCGATTTTTCAATGTAGGTCTCATGTGCTAAAAAAAATGAGGGTTCCCACAAATGGCGCTCATATAAGTGTGCTAAGGTGGGGCGGGGTTCTATATATTGGAAACCCTCACCTGATTAGCATTCGAGAGCACATGTGGGCCATGAGTATCATGGGGGAGTTACGGGATCAAAAGATCTAAATTGGATTTAGGGGAGTCTGGATTTGACGAGGTAAAAGTGCAAGGTGATTGTGAGTGGACCATTCACGGTTTGCAATGTCACCGCGAGTAGACTGCGAGGCATGGGGGTAGGGATGCTTGCGGTAATGTGGCAGACCCCGAGTGGTCCACTTACGGTCACCGTACATATACCCACTCAGAAGACTCCGATTCGGATGTAGTGGTATACAAAATATCAACAACATTAGACCACCCTATCCCAATGACCTATGGATTCATAAGTTCAATGGTTTTAGAAGACATCATTTTATATGATTTTAATCTAACGGGGAGTAATAATTTGACGCGTTGTGTCCAATTTAGACTAGCGTAAATTCACATGTGGTTAGTAAATGTGAGAGTGATGGATTTATCATTGGAGATCCCATGTGGTAAGCAAACAATCGAGGACGCCCACAAATGGTGCCGATATAACTATGCTCAGTCGAGGGTCCCTGGGAACCCTCGGTACGCGAGCACCATGCACGAGCACCTTTCTTGAGCACTGTCTCGTGGGGCCCACATGGGTGGTGCCAGTCACGGAGAATGTGCCACAAATCTTCCTCATGTCCTCACTCTCATGTTTTTCAGTTGTAAGTTGTAACTGATGTGCACTTCACTTAATCTATTAAAAGGTTGATATTTTGGGTACCCTTTATTCAAGGTGATTGAGTGATTCATCCAGTGAGACTCACAAGCAGAAAATAGAGAAAATCTACCTTGGTCAAATTTCTCAAAAATCTCAAATAAAAGAATGATAAGACTTCATCTTCAGATTCAATGAATTTCAACTCACCGACATTTGGAATTGCTAAATATATCTATTACTACAATTTCTAGACAACCCCATATCTCTCTCTTGTTTGAAGAGCATAAAATCTCCCCCTATAAATACATGCCTCTTCTCAATATTGTCCTCTCACAGCACGCCATAGTCATAAGACGAAAAGATGGCCATTTCCACACCACTTCCCCATCTCTCTCTCTCCTCCTCTTCCTAATTGTCTGCGCCATAGGCGGTGGCGACAGCCTCCCGCTATTCCCAACCACTGATCTAATCTACACATATTGTGATGTATCGACCGACGACTACGACCTCTGTGTCTCCTCTCTCCTTGCTTGTCCTCACAACGCTAGCGTCGTGTACCTCGAAATAGGTAAGCTTGCCTTCTGCGCCGCCTTCGACAATGCCACTGGCACCCGCCAACAACTAGGCAAGTTGATTAGGGGTAGCAGTCTCGACCCGGCTTCTAAGCGCACCTTGAGAAATTGTGGGGAGCAGTATGATATGGCGATTTATAGACTAGCATTGGCTGACAACTGCATCAAGAGTAAAGGGTTCGAGTATAAATATAAACCGGTGCTCTATTCAGTACAGTTCGCACAAGACCACTTCACCAAATGTGAAGAGATGCTAAAGAGGAAGGAAGGATTAGTTGAACCATTCAGACAGAAGACCGAGATCGTGAGGCGGACTGCTGAGAATGCTCACGATATTCTTTCTGCTTTAGTGGTTTAAAGACCAAATCTTCCGAAAAGATATTCCAATCTATGCGTTGTCAAGGACTGTCACATTCATCCACCCCTTTTATTCTTTCTTTAAATAAATTTCACCATATTGTCATCTTCTGATGAGCCCCAGACTCGCACCATATTTACTTACATTGTGCATTACTTCGGTTGTATGGGCCGGTAGGACCCAACCATGCTTCCTCATTTGGGTCATTGAACCCTTTTTTTAATTTTCTTTAATTGGGTGAGGCCCTGCAGCTTAATTGTGTCATTTAAGTGAAACCATTACGTTCCATCAGGCCCGCCCATCCCCTTCATTGGTTGGACCTAGGGCCGTCATGTTGCTGGGTCCGAGTTTCTGTAGGTACTCCCAAATTCCCAATGCCCTGGCTCATTCAAATTATCAGTTTTTCTAGTATCTCACCCTACACATTGACAGTCCAAGGTATGCCCAATTTGTACCTTTTGAGCATGCCGGCTCAAGACAATTTGCTGTCTAAATCGACAATTCTAAATGAGGCATTTTTTATATTTTAATATTATTAAAAATCTTTCATTTAAAATTTACTTTTCTTGCTTATTTGTGATGCCGAATTACTAATTAAGTCTTTATATTTAAGTTTTGCTAACCTACCTTAAGTCCACCTCCAAAACCCACATGAAAATTGTGGCCTCATCTCTAAAACTCACATGGAAATCTTGGGTCCCAAAATCCAACAACTTATTTGGCTTCCCCCCCCCCCCCCCCCCCCCCCCCCACAAAAAAAAAAATAAATAAAAAAATAAAAAAATCTTGAGTCCATCATTGGTGGAGGCTCGAAGCATTTTAACCTGCGCACGGTGCGCATATGCACCATGAGTCCGGACCATCCAAGATGGACTTTAGAGGTGTGCCCCACGTATTGGATGTTCCATATACTCGTTGCTCTTATGCACCGTGGGCAAGTGAATAAATCCCGACAGGGGCTTATTGTTTATCTTAAATTTTAAGATCTATTATTAGGGTTGAAATCCCAAACTATAGATCATGGATTAAATCTAAATGGACCTCTATTGAAATATGATACACAAAAATAATGAGAAAAGCTTTTGAAGCAAGTTCATGACTGAATGTATGGTTGAGACTCGATACACATGGACTGTTAGAAATACAATGGTGTGCTAAAATCAATTACGCTCCTAGCAATAGAAATATAAGGGGCAGATTTCGAAATCTAATAGGCGGTAAATGACACTTTAGGCCCCATGAAAATCTTGATCATATCTTCTCAAAATAGAGTTATTATGAGACATACATTTTGGCGAGAACAAAAGGGGATGCAGTTGGCAAATTGACTTTTTTGGAATTTCAAAAAATATAAGCGGCTATTATGGGCCTTTTTTTTTTTTTTTTTTGCCTTATTTTTTGGGGGCTAAAGCAATGGCTTTATTGGCTTTATGATAAAGCAGGCCCCGGGAAGAATAAGAATAAAAAAAGAACAATAATATTAGCGTTATCACGTTCTTTCTCCTTTTACTCCTCTCTGTCCATTCATTTCCTTTATTTTCTTTCCTCACAAATCAATTAAGATTGTGTAACACTAAACATAGGAGATCTTAAAACTATGGGGGGCCATGGCCCTTCCAAGCCACCCCTTAGTTCCACCCTTGCACATGGGCCGTGCCAATCATTGGGAAATGGCAAAAAATTTTGTTCACATCCACTCCCTCATGCAGGGGCTGACCTAGGTATTATGATACGGGTGCGACTCCACCTGTGAGACTCGATAAATTCTTTAAATAATACCTTTGAAAAATCTATCTTATTATTTTACTTCTTAACTTAATCATTGCCCGCACCACCCAAATAAAAACCTTGGGTCTGCCATTGGCCTCATGTTTTTTTCTAATTGTCCAAGGAAAGATATAAACCATATATCCAATTGTCATTGCCCCAATCTGGACCCACACATAGTTGTATCTACACTCCGCATAATATATTCAGGTTAATCCTTTGGGTAACCTTTATTTAAGGTGTTTTCATCAAGTGGGACTCACAAGCTGAAAATAGAGAAAATCTCTCTTGCTCAAATTTAAAGAAATCTCAAATAAAAGAATCATAATAGGCAATGAGATTTCATTATTCAATGAGTTCCAACTCAACCACATTTGGAATTGCTAAATATATCTATTACTACTATTTACAGACAACCCCGTATCTCTCTATTGTTTAAAGATTGTAAAATCTCCTCTTATAAAGATATGCCTCTTCTCAATATATTGTCCTCTCACAACAGGCCAGTCCCAATGCGAAAAGATGGCCATCCCCGCACCACTTCCCCATCTCTCTCTCCTCTTCCTAATCATCTCTTCTGCAACAGCCGCCGCCCCGCCAGCCCCAGCCGGCTCTAATGATCTAATCCACCTTCAATGCCAAGAAACCCAGTACTACGACCTCTGCCTCTCCTCTCTCCTTTCTCGTCCGGGCAGCTCCAATGCCACTTGAGACGACATGGGTAATCGCCTTCGGCCCCGTCTTCGATAGCGCCAAGGACACTCGCAAACTACTCAGCAAGTTGACGAGGGATCGTCTTGACTCGGCATCTAAGCGTGCCTAGAGAGCATGTGGGAAACAGTATGATTTGGCGATTAAAAGTCTAGTTTCGGCTGACAAGTAGATGAAGAGTGATGGGTTCAAGTATCATTATGAACCAGTGAAAGGCTCGGTAGATGATGCAGAACAGTGTTTCACCAGGTGTGGAGAGATGCTAAAGAGGTAGAGAGGATTAGTTGAATCATTCATACAGAGGAACGAGATCGCGAGGCGGCTTGCCGATAACGCTGACATTATTCTTTATTATTTAGTGGTTTAAAGACTGATCTTCCAGAAAGAAATCCATCTCTCCCCATGGTCAGAACTGTCATATTAATCTACCCACCCACTACAAGAAAAACTGCTTTTAGGCCACTGGTAAAAGTGATAGTGGCTGCCGGTGAAACCTTTAGCGCCAGCTAGAGTGGCCGCCGCATGATGACAGTATATATCTAGTGGGTAAAGGTTGCGGTGGTCAGGACCGCTGGTCAAAAAAAATCCATGGGCTAGTAGGACGATGAATGAAACTTTTAGCAGGGGCCATTGGCCGCTAGCAATAGTAAAAATGACTGCCGCTAAAAACCAGTTCTTTTAGCGGTGGTCACAAGGCTGCTGCAAAAGGCACTGTTTTTTTTAAAAGAAAGCACTTCTTTTAGCAGCATTCTTATGGCCGCCGTTAAAAGTAGAGTTTTTTTTTTTTTTAATTTTTAAATGCATATATGAAATACATTTCATGTATATTAACCTGTTTCCTATACATAATCAATGCTTAACAAATCTTCCTTATAATCATAGTATTTCATATCTAAATACTTAAACAAATTTAAATGGTGTAATTTGTTAGTATTTCTGTTGGGCTTAAATATCAGCCCACGTGAAGCACAGAAATACCCATCATCATTTTCATGATCTACCAATCCTCACCACAACTTAGATAAATACAAAAACAATAACAATAGCGTTCACAGAGAAAAATTATCAATGGCCAGGAATAGTTAATACATCCAACCCATTTTGATCTATCTTAACACTGTATAACCCAATATCCCTCTTCAATAATGCTATTGACCAAAAGAAAAATAAAGAACCAACATCATTAACCCATTTATTTATGATGGATCAAGAGAGAGACATGAGAAGGACCCTTCACAATCTAAATACAGCAAAGATTAGAAAAAGAGAGAGCGGGAGAGCCTAGACAAACAAAAAAGAAAAACACAACTCACAAACAGCTCATGTGATATGTATCTATGTATCATTGTACACCCACAATAAGTAGACTTACTCAAAAAATTCCCAATCAAGCTTGGAGTGGTTGGAAGAGCTTGATGTAGCTGGTGTGGATCAAAGGTCTCCCATTGCATGCATATATATTTGGTCCCCAAACAACCAAATATAAGCTAAGGATGTTCACTTCCAGGAGTGTCTGTTGTATCATCATTTTATTAAGCAACCATCTAACTTGCGCCTGCAAATGTTCCATTGCATAGGAGTAATCCCTGCCCAGATGTGGGATGCAGACAAGTTTCATAAGAAGGTAGAACAAGAATAGGTAAATAAATCTGTTGTTGAAACAAAAACATGGGACAAGTGTCATAAGAAGGCAGAAACACAAGAAACAATAAAGAAGTCTATGGAGCTTGACAAAAAAGGTTGATGACAATAGGTACTTGATATGGACAAGAACTGTAGGCCCGCATGACTATATGATTAACATCTGTACAATGAAAGGATATGCAAAGCATGTTAGAGAGAGATACCTTGTTCATCTTTGCCAAGGCCCTTTCCTTTCCAATCCATCATCTGTAAAAGCCTAAAACCTATATTAGTTGATGTCAGTTGTGTGTCTAAGGATGCTGCCTCCACATTGTCAAGATCAATATTTCTGTAGGTTTGTGATCAATTGGCAATCGAAAGTCCTCCCCCAGATCTACAACAGCAGAATTGTCATACACCTACAACACCGAAACACAAAACAACAACCTCGCTGATTAGACAACTCAGAATTTCTTACACTCTATGATGCAGTTCTATGTGGAAGCAGGGTTACAGTAATATTATCTTAGAGATCATATTGCAGTCAATGATTCAACACAAAGATGCATTTGACCAAGTTCTAAATCAAAGCATGCCGATGAGAACGCATTTCCATAGAGGCAATAAAATCTCAAAAAAATATAGCAAACAAGAAACCATTTGGAAAGTTGTTACCTCTTCCATTTCTGGCTGTTTATCTTGGCTATTTGTTTCCTGTCTGATATTGTACCATCTTTTGTCCATTTTGATACCTCTAGTCAACTGGAAAATAATTCAACAAGAATAACTGACTTCAACAAGTCCCTTAAAACCCACAACAGAAACTAAAGAATGGAAGATAAATGCAGTAGCAAGAATGGAGGGGCCTTTCTAAGCCTTGCAGTTGCAGGGTGGTCAGCTTCAAGAGTGAAGCAAATGGAGATAGGCATTTCTGGAGGATTGGGGTTACAGCTGCAGCCACCCTCTCTAAGTAGTGAAGCACAAACTTCTGGATTAAAGTCTGGAGGGAGGGAGACAATCGGCAGTGCTAGGGTCACACGCCAGAGAGAACTTGTATCGCGAGCAATCCACAACTGACATCAAACAGGGAACAGTAGAAGAGACAATTCAAACAATGTAGCAGAGCAAGCTCCCAGGCACCATACCAATCGCAAGCCCCCAAGTTTCGGAGAGAAAGAAGACTTACGAGCACTGAGGATACTTGAGAGTGCATTGGATGGTCTCTCTATTCTATTTCCACTCAGTCATAGAAGTATGCATGCAAGATATCATCCAGTAAATGGTATGAACCCTTAAGCTAAATATGAATTGTAATCTATATGCATGAAAGAATCTTGATGTAACCCAATTTGCAACATCTTACTTGAATATCATCACCCAAAACAGAGTATTTCTGTTTTTCTCCTAGGCATGTATTTCTGGATAAGAAATTGAGGAAAAAACTTTCTATTGTTAAACAAAGGCTATTAAACAAAGGCTATAAGGAAAATTTAAGTGAGCCATAAGCCCAACAGCTTCAGCAATCCTACTTACTGGTCAATGACCATATCAATGAACTGTCGTAAATGGATCCACACATTTTTTCTTTTTACAAAGTGCAACTAACCCTCAATGAGAAAAAAACAAATAAGTCCTGCCAAATGGAATCATTACACAATCTGAACTCATTCTATATATATTCATCAAGATCAATGGAATGCTATATTAATAATTTACAAAGATCCATGTTAACATCACCACCATCGTCTGCCTCTGGCCTGCAATATTTATCGCACATAGAGCCATGTGCTTATGCTCTATCAGACACCCAACAAAATAATTCACGTGGGGAAGGTCAGACCAGTCCTAACAATTGAGTAGCTGGTCACAGTAGATCAATGAGAGGAAGGTCTGCCACCCTAATGTAAATAAAAAACAAAAGCCCTGGAGGGGGAAAAATCAAAATACCTGCCCCTTTGTCAGTGCTCTTTACTGTTCTGTACATCTGCAAGAAAAACCACACAAAATTGAAAAGTCCACATTGCTAAGATTACCCCTCAAGGTGGTTTATCAATTTTCTGGTTGTAGGAAGGGAATTAATTCCTGTAGGTAGATGGATGACTTAGGCACTATTCACCATTGACAGCTATGCTAATCTTAGCTAGACTATGGCATATATTTTAATGACTTTGTCCAATTTTGTTGTATTATTATAACTAAAAGGTCCCTTATGTAATAATCATGTGACAATGCCAGCCGTTAAAACATGAGTATCAATCGAAAGATACAAAAATAACAAAAGTAACTTTTCTAAATATGATTCAATTACTTTTAGACATATCCTTCCATACTGAATTATAAAATCAAAACTAATATGCACTTAGTAAATAAATTCTGTTAAAACTCTAAATCAAAATTCAAGAAGTCATCAAACCCAAACCAATCCAAACCAATAAAAAACCACTATGATTACATAATCAACCAAAAAAGAATAACCAATCCAGACCAACCAAATCCACAGTAGTTCAACAACAACAAAAACAAACCTCTCTAAGACCCAACTCAAAAATCACACTTCCAACTCAAGACAGCTCAAGCCCCACGAAGCCATCTCAATCTCAATCAAGAAGTAGTCAGATTTTCTCAAATCAAACAACCCCAAGAACAAATCCAGATCCATAAAAGAAAAGTTTTTTTAGAACCTAAAGTGCGTAAGAATGTACAGTGGTCACAAGTGAAAAGATCAATAAATAGGAGAATAAACACTAATAAATTACCATAATAACAGCATTCCCATGAATCATATCACAATCATCTTTTATTTTATAGCATATATAATTCAACAAAAAATGAAGAACTTTGATCCGTATCTCACAAAAAGTTGAAATTGTAATACCATCCACAACAGATGAAAGTTAATCAAGAAGATGCCAAAGCGTACGCTCCAATGCTCCAACACTCCAAGAGAAGAAACTACATGACCATCTGGCAGAGACTGTTGCACACTCTAACATACATCCACCTTGCACAAGGCATATATCTGGCCCCATCCTGACTCTCAGGTTGTTAATGTACCTAAGACATTTCCCATGGGGAATAGACCAAAATTCACATTGATTTGATAATCTTAACCATCTGATTAGAGGAATTTTTTTCCTTTGCGGCTTCAAACTGTTAACATCTTTTCTTAGTGCCCATTTGATTCCAATCAAAGTGACTTTTTGCCTATGCTCCATCTATGCAATTTGAACAGCATGTATCCAGGTGTACAAATGCCAAAGGTGGATGTCTATGGAAACAGTGTGATGCACCGTAGACCCCAAGGAATATAATCCATCCAGAACAAGGGAACAAAAGACCAAGATCAATATTAAGGGACTTAACCGAGCAACCAAAGGTAGCAAAATTAAAAAGCAAAGGAATAATGAAATCAATCTGAAATGCTTCAAAAAAGAAAAACCAAACAGAGAGACAATTCTAACATGGAGTAAACAGATCAAGATAACAAACAAACAACCCCATAAAGGAAGGCCAGTCAGAGTAATGGCAATGAAGAAGGAGGCATTAAAAACTTCAGAAAATCCAAACACCAAATCATCAGATAACAAAAACCGACCCCATAAAGGGAAGACCAATTAGAGTAATGGTAATGAACAAGGGGCCGGGTCATTAAAAACATAAGAAAACCCCTAAACACCAAAACATCAAAGAGAACTATTAAAAATGTGTGGGTAAAACACCGTAATGACGAAGTTAAACAAGGACCACGGCTAAGCTCGCCGAGCTCCTCAGCCTCTGCGGTAGAAAATCGTCAGCTCGGCAGCTCGGTCAATACCTTGGCAGCTCGGCAGATGGGGTCAGTAGCTCACAAGCTCAGCACTACATTTCGGCAGCTCGGTATGGCGCCAGCCCGGTACAAGGGCGCGCCACGGCCAAGCCATCCTTAGTCCTAGACCGCAGCACTAGAATCAGAGTGGGCCGCCACCTTCCTCCTGGAAATACGGCGCACCCTGACAGATATGGGCGGTCATTTATGGCGATAGGATTGCACATTTATGGTGATAAGAGGTGTGCTTTATCACCCCTATACGCTAGTTGGCTGAAGGCGTGGAAAGTGAGGTAGGGGTGTTGTCCGTCCCATCTCCTGCCGCCTGCCAGGGTAAGGATCGATGGGACCTCACCTCACCTACCCCCACTCACAGAGAGAATGAACGAGGAATACTCGCCTATATATGCATGGGATCAGTCCCATAAGAGGTACGCAATATCCAACACACAGCCTAGAATATTACACACGCTCTCATTCCTCTCTTCCTCCTCCTGTTTAGTTTTACCAGAGCTAACTCAGGCATCGGAGTGCCTTCGGCTCACGGCAGCCAGGGCCTCTGACCCAAGTCTTTCTCCTTCCCTTTTTAGGTTCTTGGAGTTCAGCATTCCCCGTCCTAAGGAGTTTTACCTCGATCTCATTCTAATCTAAGTAGGTGTCGTTTTTACCGCCTACAGTTTGGCGCCATCTGTGGGAAACGAAACAAAAAGCTTGTAAACACCATGCCTCCAAAAACCAGGAATGGCGAAGGACCTTCTAAGGGCAAGGCTGTGTCCGCGCAGCCTACGCTGGCGCAAAACCTTCCACCTCCTCCCCCTCAGCAAAGGAGGTCTGGTGGGAGGTCTCCCACGGTCCAAACAGCGTCACAGTCGAGGGGAGTCACCATGCTCTCCCTTCGTGACGTTCCACCTCCAGAACAACCCCACCATAGCCATAGGCGACCCGTGCAGGGTGACAAGTCAGTCACCAAACCGCACGAGAAGTCAGTACGGGCTGGATCGCAGTCTCATCATCAGGCCAGCCTTGAGCACAACGAAGACCCCCGCCTGGAGGATATCAGAGCACAAAACCTCCTCATCCAGGAACAGCGTGAGCTTATCGAACGGCTCACGCAACAGCTCGAAGGCAAGAAGGATCGAAGCCCACCGCCCAGGCGTCCGAGCCACGGACAAGACCTGAGGCACGTCCTCAACAGTAAGAGGCGTGACCGGGACCAAAGGGAGGAAGGCTCTAGCAGCAGCCACATACATGAAGGGCCAAAGAAGCAATGCCAGGGGTTGGAGGACGATAACTGAAGAAGTGGATCGACCAGCAGGTAAAGCAGACTATCCGCCAGAATTTGGAGACTGCTGGTATCGACCGGGACCAGTATGCCACCTTCGAAGCTGAAGATACTGGCGCATCTCCTTTCTCTAGGGAGATAAGAAGATACACGCTGCCCGAGAAGTTCAGCGTCCCAAGGTTCACCCTATATGACGGGACCTCTGATCCTGCTGCTCACCTCCGACATTACGTCCAAAGGATGTCGGTCTGGGGGGATGACGATTCCCTGAACTGTCGAGTCTTTTCCTCCAGTTTGGCGGATCTCCCCCTACGGTGGTTCTGTTCGCTTCCCGAAAATTCCATCTCCAGTTGGCGGCAGCTCCGGGCCTCCTTCTTGGGAAAGTTCCAGGCTCATCGTGTCATCCCAAAGACCGATGCCGACCTGATGGCCCTCCGGATGCAGGAGAATGAGAACGTCACCCAGTTCGCCCGACGATTCTGGACTGTCTACAGCCAGATCGAGTGCGCTTCTGAGGAGCTAGCGGTGAGGTCTTTCCAGCTGGCTCTGCTGCCAGGCATCCCCCTTCGGGCACAGCTGGTCATGTACCCCGTGACCACCATGAAGGAGCTGATGACCCGGGCCAATCGGTTCATCCTGGCAGAGGAGGACGAGGCGCGAGGCCGGGAGAACTTTGGCCTCACCAAGAAAAGCCAACCGGCCAAGGGAGACAGCAGGTCCTCCAGGAGGGAGGATCGTCGAAGGGAACCATCCCCGGATCGGCGCAAAGCCCGGTCCTCGGAGCAGCGCCGAACCCCCTCTGCCTCGGCGTCGGGATCGCGGAGTAGCAGAAGGTCCGGTCACGAGCCGACCTCCTACGTGGCAGTAAACACCATCTTCAAGGAGCCAATCTATAGGCTCCTTAACAAAATAAAGGCGCAACCGTTTTTCAAATGGCCGCGGCCGATGACGACCAACCCCTCCTCCCAGGACCAGACCAGGTTCTGTGCCTACCACAAGCAGAACGGGCACAGGACCGACGAATGCAAGAGCTTCAAGTTCCATCTGGAAGACCTTGTGAAGGAGGGGCACCTCCGGGAGTACATCAAGCAGGAGGGCCGAGGTGATGAACGACCTCCGCGGCGGAACGCTGATAACCAGGACAGCGAGCCGGAAGGCGTCATCCATGTCATCCACCTCGCCGCCCCACCTAAGAAGAGCTCTCAGGCTCGAGCCGAGGCCAGGCGCGCCTCCCATCAAAAACAGGTGCTGACCGCGGCGCCAGAGCCGGCCGCGAAGAAGGCCAAAACAGAGGGGGTCAGAATATGGTTTTCTGACAAAGACCTGGAAGACGTCGAGCTACCGCACAACGATGCTCTGGTGCTCACCTTGAAGCTCCAAAACTTCTTGGTTCAGAGAGCCCTCGTCGACCCTGGCAGCTCATCCGAGGTCCTTTACTACGACTGCTTCAAGAAGCTGGGACTAAAAGACGAGGACCTCCAGGCAGCCCGCACCCCTCTGGTAGGCTTCAGCTCTAAACCTGTCTATCCCAAGGGCAAAATCTCCCTTCGAGTCCAAGTAGGTGGCGCCTGCAGGCAGGTCGACTTCCTAGTGGTCGATGTCCCTTCCCCGTATAATGCAATAATGGGGAGGACATGGCTGCATAGCATGGAGGCGGTGCCCTCCACCCGGCATCAAAAACTCAAGTTCCCTTTGGAGAATCGATCGGGACGAACGGAGGTGATCACCGTCAGAGGCGACCAGCACATGGCCAGGCAATGCCTGCTAGCCGTGCTTTCTGACGAGGCTGGGCCCTCCCAAGTCAATGTAACTGAGCTGGATAGAGAGGCCGAGCTCGAGGACGTCGGTAGGGCTCCGGCGCAAAAGAGCATCGAAGACCTCACCAAGGTCAATATTGATCCCGCTGACCCCGACAGGTTCTTTCTCGTGGGAAGCCAGCTCCCCGAGACCGAGAAGACAGAGTTGCTCAACCTCCTCGAGGAGAATAAGGCGGTCTTTGCCTGGACACCCTATGAGATGCCTGGCATTGACCCCGCAGTCATCTGCCACGAACTGAAGGTGGATCCCAACCATAAGCCCGTGCTTCAAAAACCGCGCCGGACCGGGGTCCCGCAGACTGAGGCCGTGGTTGAGGAAGTTCAGAAACTCCTCGAGGCAGGTGCAATAAGAGAGGTCCACTATCCGCAGTGGCTGGCCAACACCGTGGTGGTCAAAAAGAAGACGGGAAAATGGAGGGTCTGCGTGGACTTCACCGACCTCAATAAAGCCTGTCCAAAGGACAGCTTCCCTCTTCCAAAAATCGACCAGCTCATCGACGCCACTGCCGGACACGACCGGATGAGCTTCCTGGATGCCTACCGGGGGTACCACCAGATCCCTCTGTACGCGGCCGACCAGGAGAAGACAGCTTTCATCACTCCCCGGGGCACCTATTGTTACAAGGTGATGCCCTTCGGGTTGAAGAACGCCGGAGCGACATACCAGCGGTTGGTGACGAAGATGTTCCAGGACCAACTCGGCAAAACGGTGGAGGTCTACATCGATGATATGGTCGTCAAATCCAAAAGGTCGCAGGACCACTTGACCGACCTCCGCCAGATTTTTGACATCCTTCACCAGTTCCAGCTGAAGCTGAATGCGTCCAAGTGCGCCTTTGGGGTCGGTTCCGGCAAGTTCCTAGGGAGCCTGGTCACAAGAAGGGGGATCGAAGCGAACCCTGATCAGATCACCGCGATCCAGGAGCTCCAGTGCCCTACCACGGCGAAACAAGTACAGCGACTTACCGGAATGGCTGCCGCCCTGAACCGATTTATCAGCCGCGCTTCGGACAAGTGCAGACCTTTCTTTCAACTCTTGAGAAAGGGCTCAAGGTTCCAACGGACGCCGGAATGCTCTCAGGCGCTGCAACAGCTGAAGCAGTACCTTTCCTCCCCGCCATTGCTGTCAACCCCGACTTCCGGAGAGGCACTGTTCTTGTACCTGTCGGTCTCGGACCACGCAGTGAGCTCGGTACTCATCAGAGAGGACAACGGCCAGCAAAGGCCCATCTATTACACGAGCAAAACCCTGCTGGACGCCGAGACCCGGTATTTGCAACTTGAAAAGCTCGCCTTGGCGCTCGTCAGCGCCTCTCGGAAGCTCTCCCACTACTTCCAAACCTTCACAATAGTGGTCGTAACCGAATACCCACTGAAGGCTCTTCTTCGGAAGGCAGATTTCTCCGGACGAATCTCCAAATGGGCTGTCGAACTGGGGCAATATGACATCAGCTATCAACCCAGAACGGCCATCAAAGCTCAAGTCCTGGCGGATTTCATTGTAGAGTTTACTCCTCAGAGTTCGGCACCGACCACGCTCGACACCGAACTGGGGGGCGATAGGGGTACGGAGGCTGTCACCGAGACTGAGCAAGAACAGTCCTGGAAAGAACTCCTAGGCTCGTCCTGGAAAGTCTTCGTCGACGGATCCTCGACATCCAAGAGAGCTGGTGCTGGCGTAGTTCTCCAATCTCCCGAGGGCCTCGTCATCGAGCAAGCTGTGACACTTGGTTTCAAGGCATCCAACAACGAGGCCGAGTATGAAGCTCTCATTGCCGGACTTAACAGCGCCAAAATCCTAGAAGCCCGGTCCGTGGTGGTTTTCAGCGATTCCCAACTAGTGACGAGCCAGCTCAGCGGAGACTACCAGGCTCGGGATGACAGGATGGCCGCCTACCTCGCCCATGCCCGGGGACTTCTCTCCCAGTTCGAAAGGGCCGAGGTCCGGCAGATCGGTAGAGAGAGCAACTCCCATGCAGACGCTCTCGCCAGCCTTGCCTCGCAGTGGAAGCCGGCGAAAAAAGGACTATTGAAGTAGAAACGTTGCAGGAGCCCAGCATCAACCTCCAGCAAGCCGAGCAACTCATGTGCCTGGATCTCGGCCCGAGCTAGATGGACCCCATCATTGCCTATCTGAAGGACGACCAGCTACCCGAGGACAGGACTGAAGCGCGAAAGATCAGATTGAAGGCGTCCCGGTTCTGGCTGTCCCCAGACGGCAAGCTCTACAGGAAGTCATTCACAGGGCCCTACCTCCAGTGCGTTCACCCCAGCAAGGTCGACGATTTCCTCTATGAGATTCACGAAGGAGTCTGCGGCAGTCACATAGGAGGTCGGTCACTTGCGTACCGGGCTATCAGCCAGGGTTACTGGTGGCCATACATGCAAAAGGACGCCCAGCTCTATGCCAGGAAATGCGAGAAATGCCAGAAGTTCTCTCACTCTCTCCACCAGCCAGCCCAAGACTTGAGTCCGCTCTCCAGTCCATGGCCTTTCGCCCAGTGGGGCCTGGACATTGTCGGACCACTTCACCGAACCCCAGGGAACAAAAGATGGTTGATTGTGGCCACGGATTACTTCACGAAATGGGTCGAAGCTGAACCTTTGTCCTCCATCACCGAGTTAGACACGAAGAATTTTGTGTGGAAGAATATAATCACCAGATTTGGAATTCCCCGCACTCTCATTTCGGACAACGGGACGCAGTTCAATTCCAACCTCTTCAAGAGCTTCTGCCAGGAGTACGGCATTCGAAACATCTACTCCACCCCGGCGTATCCCCAGAGCAACGGTCAGGCCGAGATCTCGAACAAAGCACTGCTCGACGGAATCAAGAAGAGACTCGACCGAGCCAAAGGTCGATGGGCAGAGGAGCTGCCAAGCGTTCTATGGGCCTACCGAACTACCCCAAGGCGATCCACCTCGGCTACCCCGTTCTCCCTTGCCTACGGCATGGAAACAGTTATTCCCCTCGAGGTCGGAACTCTGTGACCAGGGTCTGAACGATCTTAACGTTGCGCGAGAGCTGGACTTGGCCGAAGAACGAAGAGAAGCAGCAGCTATCCGCCTGGCCGCCTACCAACAGCAGTTGGCCAGGGGATACAACCCGAAGGTCAAGGAAAGAAGATTCGCGATAGGAGAGTTGGTCTTGAAGAAGACGCTTCCTGGCGACCGAGATCCCAACGAAGGCAAGCTGGCGCCCAACTGGCAGGGACCATTCAGAATAACTTCCACACCTGGAAGATCTGCCTATCGACTCGAAGATATGGAAGGGAAGCCGCTCCCGCGACCATGGAACGCGGCGCATCTCAAAAAATTTTACTTCTGAAATGTATTCGAAAAATCAAATATCAATAAAAGGGCAACTTTTCGGGAAAGTCTTTGCATTTGCCTCAAGGTTCGCGACGGTCCAACTCCTCTATTCGGAATGTCGACTGACAGCTCGGCGCCATCGCCAGCTTCGACATACATATCAGGGCCCGGTAACAGTACCGCCCTCGCGGCTCGGCGCCTCTGTTCAGAGGGCCAACCGTCCAGAGCTCGGTGCCTTCACCAGCTCTGGCGGCACAGCCAGATGCATCAGGGCCCGGTAACAGTACCGCCCTCGCGGCTCGGCTCCTCTGTTCAGAGGGCCAACCGTCCAGAGCTCGGTGCCTTCACCAGCTCTGGCGGCACAGCCAGATGCATATCAGGGCCCGGTAACAGTACCGCCCTCGCGGCTCGGCTCCTCTGTTCAGAGGGCCAACCGTCCAGAGCTCGGTGCCTTCACCAGCTTTGGCGGCACAGCCAGATGCATATCAGGGCCCGGTAACAGTACCGCCCTGGCGGCTCGGCTCCTCTGTTCAGAGGGCCAACCGTCCAGAGCTCGGTGCCTTCACCAGCTCTGGCGGCACAGCCAGATGCATATCAGGGCCCGGTAACAGTACCGCCCTCGCGGCTCGGCTCCTCTGTTCAGAGGGCCAACCGTCCAGAGCTCGGTGCCTTCACCAGCTCTGGCGGCACAGCCAGATGCATATTAGGGCCCGGTAACAGTACCGCCCTCGCGGCTCGGCGCCTCTGTTCAGAGGGCCAACCGTCCAGAGCTCGGTGCCTTCACCAGCTCTGGCGGCACAGCCAGATGCATATCAGGGCCCGGTAACAGTACCGCCCTCGCGGCTCAGCGCCTCTGTTCAGAGGGCGAACCGTCCAGAGCTCGGTGCCTTCACCAGCTCTGGCGGCACAGCCAGATGCATATCAGAGCCCGGTAACAGTACCGCCCTCGCGGCTCGGCGCCTCTGTTCAGAGGGCGAACCGTCCAGAGCTCGGTGCCTTCACCAGCTCTGGCGGCACAGCCAGATGCATTTCAGGGCCCGGTAACAGTACCGCCCTCGCGGCTCGGCGCCTCTGTTCAGAGGGCCAACCGTCCAGAGCTCGGTGCCTTCACCTGCTCTGGCGGCACAGCCAACAGCATTACGGTCCGGTATTGATATACCCTCGCGGGTCGGCTCCTCCGTCCCCAGGGCCAACCACCCTCGCCTAGTACCTATCGAACTACTCGGCAAACTACTTGTATCGATACACATTCCACCACAAACAAAACCATTCACAGAACAACAAGTGCCAAAAAAAATGTGTTGTTTTATTATAAGATCAGCTTGAATACAATGTATGGCAAAACAAAACAAAAAAAGAAAAATTATTACATGGTTCAGGGAGCTGCTGCTCCCTTATTACAGTTAGTCCCGGCAGCACTCTCGCTAGGTTCGGCTGGAGCATCTTCCGAAACCACTGGAGGAGCGGGGGCGGATGGAGCTGGAGGGACCTCCAAGGCTGAAGGTACGGGGGCGATTCCCGAGACGACTCGCAACTCCGAGTCAGAGCGAGGGAACCTGGGGGAATTCCGAAAGAAAGGGCTGTCCGGAGGGACACCAACCCTCCTTAAGGCAGCCTTCCACCCAAGTGCCCACGCCTTCTCTCGGATTCCTGGCAGTTGAGCCTTGTAGTCAGCTGCCAGTTTGCTGACCTCCTCGTTCATCACGGACTCGTGCTCGGCGAGGTACTCTTCTTCGAGTTTTCCTTCTTGATCCTTCAGAGCCCGCGCGAGCTCGGTCGCCTTCCCGCCCATGGCCATCTCTAGCTTTCTCTCGGCCAGCTTCCTCTTGGAGATAAGCCTACTGTTGGTCCCCCGCAGCATCTTCATGTCTTCCTCCCTCCGAGACGACGCAAGCCGGACCTCGTCTAGCTTCCAGGACAGTTGGACGTTTTGATCCACCGCCTGTTTTGCTTCCTCTTTGAGGTGCTCGGCCAAGGCCCGAGCTGCGTCGAGCTCGGCAAGAAGATCTTCCTTTTTCCTCGCCTCCTCCTCCAGGGTTGTGTCCCTTGCCGCCAGGGACTTAAGCAGCTCCTCTTTTTCGGTTGCCCAATCTGCTGCCCTGACTTCGGCTGCATCCAGCCTTCCCATGCCGGTTTGGCACTTTTGCAAGAGCTGCAGTGAGAACAGAATTGTCACGACATGAAATAAAGCAGAAAAAGAAAGAACATACGAGTCATGCGTGTACATACCGCTACCAATGACCGCATTGAGGACATCAGCAGGGACTCGTTGTCCATCTGCGCTCACCTAGCCATGTCCTGGGGAAGGGCGCACGCTCGTCCCAGAGCGGCAACCACTTCGGGACTGACCGCTCGGTCCGACTCAGCGAGTTCCCTCCCCAGCACCCCCTCGATGTCCGGTCTCCAGGGGATGAAATCGGAGGGAGCGGCGAACCCCCCGACCGACATGGCAGGCTCTGGGGCAGATGGGGCTTCGACCCTGGGCCTCTTCTCCGGCCTGCGGTCCTCAACGACTTCGGCAGTATCCCCCCTGCCTAAGTCGGAGTGCGACTCTTCGATGGCGATTGCCGGAGGGCCCGCCCCGACCTCGGCCGCAGCAGGGCGGTCTACCGGGGAAGAAGGGACATCTGCAGCAGCCGCCGCCGACGTGCGTCGGGTGACGTCGGCACCTCGGGAGGGGACCGAGCTCTCGCCCATGTCTCCAAATGCAGCAGCGGAGAGGTCTTCCGCGACAAAGCGTTTGCGACGACCGCGCAACATCTCGACCTCGGACTCTTCCGAGCTGGATGTGCTCCGGGACTCGCTGGAGACAACAAACTTCTGCCTCTGCCGCCTGCTCCCGGTGTCGGCTCTCCTAGCCGCTGCTGGTTCTCGGACAAGGGACTATCCGCCCGACGCTACCGGGGTGCCGCTGGGAATCGCGACGGTCACGGTCTCCGGGGGAGAGTCCTCAGCTTGTACGCTTTCCGGTTCGGTGCTCTCCCCGTGAAGCACGGAGTCGATCCCGGTCGCGCGCCTCGGGACGATGAACGACTTATAGTGCGGCGTGTACCCCAACAGCGAGTACGCGGCTCGGCAGTGATGGCCGCGGTACTTCCGCACCTTCTCGTGCCAGTCACTATTCGCCTTCCACCGGTTCCTCCGGGCAAGCTCCCTCCTCTGTCGAAAACCTGCGGGAACGGAACAATGTCAGCAAAAGGAAAAGATGATGAAGATACAAAATCCAGGGGCCTCGGTTTTTACTTGGGGGGACTCCCATTTTGCGTGGAATCCGGGCCGTGGTGCTGGGTTCCGCCTCGCCGAACTCCCATGCCCCGCGAACGAAGACGCGATCCTCTCCCGCGTATTTATACGAGTCTTCCAGCGCGGTCACGAAGGCAGTTCGGTGGAGCCTTAGCCGAAGATAGTACGTATGCCCCTCTGCGGATTTGCAGAGGTCATACGCATCCTCGATGTCCGAGACACCGAGGTTGATGGACAAGATCTCGTTGAGCCGCGCTGCTCCCATGATGATCTTGTATCCATTGGGAAGCAGCTGGCAGGGGCTCAACCCCCACTCCCGGAGACAGTCCCTGAGGAGTGGGTGAAGGGGGAACCGGACTCCTCCCTCCACGACGGCCACCAGCCAAAACGGCATCCAGCCGTCGCTGTAAGTGAAACCGTCGTCGGGGCCGTCTGGCCTAATCTCTACGGTCTCAGGGACCTTGTATTCCTTCCTAAATAGGCTTATGGACAGTGCGTCCCCTAACCAGTGCCTGTGCACACCCATTCTCTACCCTAGATGGAGGACTACCCACCGGAAAGGAAAAGGACAGGGAGGAGAAGTCCTACGATGAAAAACTCTGCAAGCAGAAATGTCGCAGGCAACAGAAGCAGTATTCTTCAGCAGGTTGCAGCAGGGGTTCTGAAGATCGAAAAGAAGGAAGACGGAGAAAGGAGCCCTAATTTATAAGGGATGGAGGCGCCGTTTCAGAGTTCGAGGAAAGCCTTCAATGTGGCCCTACCTCGAGTAGCCCTAGAGTCGTCTCGGGCAGCCCAGTCGTCCTGCAGATTTGACTGTGCGCCCTCAGAAAGGCGACACGTGGCACCGGCGCCGCATCCCCAGAAAACTATTCAATGCCTCGACAGGCGAAAGGGCAATCACCTCGACTGATGGAAAGAAATTAATGCAGCTCTCCACGACAGCGCAGGAAATTAATGCAGCTCTCCACGTCAGCGCAAGCACTTATTGCAGCACTCCACGTCAGCAAAAGACTATGAGGAGTCCCAACCGAACCGAGACCCCACGGTTTCGGGAATACGGCACAACCGGCACTGTCAAAAGATTGGCGGCAGTACCGGCCTGACTAAACCACTCAGCTTCCGACCTGCTCCAAGGAGCCCACAGGTCAAAAGCTTGGGGGGAGATAATGAGTACGGAACATCAGACGGAGACCACGGTCATGCACCGGGTCTCGGTCGTTCGCCGATGTCTCAATCCAAAGAATAGCAAGGAGATTGGCTGTCCGAACCGACAACTCTAAACAGAAAAGCGATGCAGCATTTCATCAACCACAAACATTTCACCAAAAATAAGAGCCAGAATGTGAGCAAAGTTTCAAAAGATTTTATTAATCAAAGCTCCTGAGTACAAGATAGATGGAGATACAACCAAAGAAAGAAAAAATTACAAAAACCCTCAGAGGGCTGCAGCTTCCACATTGCAGTCGATCTCCGGAGGGACCTCGGCCGCACTGGCCTCGGGAGCAGTTGGGGCATCTTCAGGGACGACCACGGCAGCTTCGGGAGGGACCTCGACGACTGCTGCCACTTGGCAGCCTTCAGGATCAGCACTGGCAGCAAGAGCCTCCTGAGGCGCCCCAGGCGCGGCGTTCGCCTCTGGACACGATTGCGAGGAAGGGTCAGAGGAGACCTGAGACACAGCTGCGAGTCCTGGGTCCGAGCAGGAAAAACTTGGGGCATCCAGGAACAAAGGGCTATCCTCGGGGACCCCAGCCTTGTGCAAGGCTGCCTTCCACCCGAGCTCCCAGGCTCGGTCCCGGATCCCCGGCAGCTGAGCCTTGTAATCAGCAGATAGCTTGCCGACCACCTCCTCCATGACGGAGTCGTGCTCGGCGAGGAACTCCTCCTTGAGCCTGGCCTCCTGTTTGGCCAGGGCAGACTCGATCTCGGCAGCCTTCTCCCTCAGCGCCGTCTCCAAGGAACCTTGCGCCTGGTTCCGCTGGGAGAGGAGTCTCCTATTTGTCCCCTTCGCATCCTCCAATTCGTCTTCCAGACGCTTCACCGCAATCCGGAGGTCGTCGACTTCCGAGGAGAGGTGCTGGTTCTGTTCCTTCTCGTCCTCGAGCTCGTCCTTGAGACGCTCGACCTTGACCTTTGACTCCCCGAGATCAAGGACGAGGCCGGCATTCTTGGCCGTCAACTCTGCCAGTGTCGCGTCCTGGGACGCCGAGGAAGCCCGCAGCTCATCCCTTTCGACTACCCACTCAGCTGCCCGCGCCTCGGCTGCGTCCAGCCTCTCAATGCCCACCTGGCACTTCTGCAACAGCTGCAAGACGAAAACCCGAAGTCAATAAAACGACACGAGACTAAAAGCCGAGGGAGAAACACTGCACTTACCTGCACAACGGATCGCATGGAGGAGAGCAGGAGAGACTCATTGTCCATCTCCGCCCATCTTGCCATGTCTTGAGGGAGGGCGCAGGCTCGCCCTAGCGCCGCGACCACTTGGGGATTGGTCGCGCGGTCTGTTACGGCCAGCGGCCTCCCCAGAACCTCCTCGACGGCCGGCCTCCACGGGGCCGGAGGAGGAGGCAGGATCGTCCCAGCAGCAGATGAAGGCGAAGAAGGGCCAGGCGAGGCCTCGACCCTCGCCCTCTTCTCGGGTCGTCCACCCTCAACAACCTCGGCGGGGCGAGCCCGACGTCCAACCCCCGCGGCATGATCCGAGGGTGGGGCGACTGCAGTCACGGCCAGAGGCGGAGCTGTGACGACCTCTGCCTCGTCGGGCCGAGCAGCCGCGGCCACGGCAGGACCAACCGCCTCGGCATCAGGGGCAGGAATGCCACCTGGGGATGCCGGAGGCGCCGCGGCCACTGCCTGCGGAGGATCCCGGACCTCGCTTCCGATATCTCCGAAAGCCGCCGCGGACAGATCCTCCGCGGCATAGCGTCGCCCGCGCTGACGCAGCATTTCCTCTTCCTCTTCCTCTTCCTCCGAACTGGACGCTACTAGCCTTGTTCGGGAAGACAAGGGCTTGGCCCTCGAAGTTCCGGCGGGCTCTGCGGCAGAGACTGTTGGAGCACGTTCTGCCAATTCAACCAGGCGACCGGCGGGAATCGCAACGGTCACCGCAGCCGAGCTCGGTACCACGGTCGCCTCTGTTCTTTGACTCGCGCCTTCGCCGCCAAGGACGGAGTCTATCCCCGACACCTTTCTGGAGGTGTTGAAGGACCGATAGTGGGGCACGTACCCCAAAAGGCACCAGGCAGCGCGGCAGTTGTGGCCGCGGTAGTTCCTTACCAGCTCGTGCCAGGCGCTGTTCACTTTCCAGCGATTCCTCCTCGCGAGCTTCCTCTTTTCGCGAAAATCTGCATAGACAAAATCGTGTCAGAAGCCAGATAAGGAGAAAGGAAAGAACTGCAAACCGAAAGAACTTCGGCCTTTACTTGGAGGAATCCCTATTTTTCGAGGGACCCGGACCGTGGTGGCAGGCTATACTTCGCCGAACTCCCATTCACCTCTGACAAGCACTTTGTCTTCGCCAGCATACCGATTGGAGTCCTCTAGCGCGGTTACAAACCCTGTCCGGCGGACCCGCAGCCGGAGGTAATGAGTGTCCCCCTCTGCGGATTTACAGAGGTCATAAGTGTCCTCAATATCTGGGACACCAAGGCCGATTCCCAGAATCTGGTTGAGCCGCACTACCCCCATTATGATTTTGTATCCATTGGGGAGTAGCTGGCAAGGGCACAACCTCCACTCCCAGAGGCAGTCCCGAACCAGTGGGTGCAGGGGAAAGCGAACTCCCCCTTCCACTACTGATACTAACCAGAATGGCATCCAGCCGTCACGATAGGTGAGGCCGTCGTCGGGGGTATCCGGTCTGACCTCCACATTGGAGGGGACCTTGTATAAATCCCTAAAACGGACTATGGAGTCTGAGTCTCCTAGCAGGTGTCTATAGACTCCCATTCTTGACTCAGACAGAGACCTGGCTAAAGAAAGAAGACGAAGAAGAAGAAGATGGAGAAGACTCCTACTAATGGAGATTGCCCAAACAAAAACACCGGAAGGACGTAAGCGCCGGAGAAATTCTCTCACAGAACGCAGTAAAAATCTGAAGAAAGCAGAGGAAAGTGAAGACGAAGGGGGCGCCCTGCTTTATAGGGCCTGGGGGCGTCGATTCGACTTTCGAGGAGAGCCTTTAAGAGGCGTCTCCTCAATCAGCCCTAACGTCCCATCTCGCAGCCCTAACGTCTCCTCGAAGTAATGGCAAGACAGCTAAAGGAAGCGACACGTGTCACCACTAGCGCGATATCCGAAGACTGTTTAATATCCAGCACAGGCGAAAGGACACCTCTAAGGGGCCCGCGCGGTAGCAGCGACCCCCAGACCCAAGGGGGCCCTCTTAAGCTCCCTCGTCCCGGTACTACCCTCGCGACGATCACTCACTTGAGGTCGGTAGCAGAACCAGCTATTCGGTCATCAAGCTTCTGACTCCTTCGAACTAGGAGGCTCTCAGAAGTCAAAAGCTGGGGGGCAATTGTGTGGGTAAAACACCGTAATGACGAAGTTAAACAAGGACCACGGCTAAGCTCGCCGAGCTCCTCAGTCTCTGCGGTAGAAGATCGTCAGCTCGGCAGCTCGGTCAATACCTTGGCAGCTCGGCAGATGGGGTCAGTAGCTCACAAGCTCAGCACTACATTTCGGCAGCTCGGTATGGCGCCAGCCCGGTACAAGGGCGCGCCACGGTCAAGCCATCCTTAGTCCTAGACCGCAGCACTAGAATCAGAGTGGGCCGCCACCTTCCTCCTGGAAATACGGCACACCCTGACAGATATGGGCGGTCATTTATGGCGATAGGATTGCACATTTATGGTGATAAGAGGTGTGCTTTATCACCCCTATACGCTAGCTGGCTGAAGGCGTGGAAAGTGAGGTAGGGGTGTTGCCCGTCCCATCTCCTGCCGCCTGCCAAGGTAAGGATCGATGGGACCTCACCTCACCTACCCCCACTCACAGAGAGAATGAACGAGGAATACTCGCCTATATATGCATGGGATCAGTCCCATAAGAGGTACGCAATATCCAACACACAGCCTAGAATATTACACACGCTCTCATTCCTCTCTTCCTCCTCCTGTTTAGTTTTACCAGAGCTAACTCAGGCATCGGAGTGCCTTCGGCTCACGGCAGCCAGGGCCTCTGACCCTAGTCTTTCTCCTTCCCTTTTCAGGTTCTTGGAGTTCAGCATTCCCCGTCCTAAGGAGTTTTACCTCGATCTCATTCTAATCTAAGTAGGTGTCGTTTTTACCGCCTACAAAAAACAACAAGAAAAATCCCCAACACCATCAAAGAGAACTACACTAAGATGCCAAAAGAAAGTAAAAGTTGAAAATGTAATACCATTCACTCTCAAGGATGATCAGGGCGATAGAATTTCCACTTTTAAAGGATCCGAATCTGCTTTACCCCATCAGAGAAATTGGAAAGCCCAAAAGAAAAAAAAAAACCATTAGCTGCACTAACATTCAAAAGAAAACCCCAACAAAATCAAATGAAACTGCAGAAAATGGAAACCAGTTGAAAATCCAACAAAACCCCATTTGCCATTCACAGATTCAAAGTAAAACCCACAAACAACAAGAGGATTGAACAAAAAAAAAAAAATTTGTTACCTCAGCAGCGAGATATTCAAGCACAGCAGTGAGATTCACAGGAGCGCCCGTTCCAACTCGCTGAGAATATCGTCCCTTCTTCAGATATCGGGTGATGGCCGAGAGAGAAGGATGAGATCGAGAAAGTGGGACTGATGTGCCTGCGCAAGGATGGTGAGAGAAGAAGTGGATCTGCTGAGAGGGATGGAAAGGACGGCGAGAGGGGATGATGGAGGATGCACAGGAAGGTGGCGTGAGAGAGATGGAGACGGCCAGAGAGATGAAGGAGGTGGAGATATGGAGGGTTGCAGGGGGATGGCGTGAGAGCTTGAAGGAGATGTCCGCGCAGGGATGGGTAAGAGTGGTGCTGCAGCGTGCAGGAATGGGGATGGCTTGCGCAGGGAAGGTCTGAGATGGGTCGTGCGCCTGTGGGAGAAGATAATTGGTGTGATGGGGATGGCTTGCGCAGGGGAGAGAGAGGTGGGAAGGAGAGATGAAGGTGATGGGCGGTGGGTTCTCTGCGCAGGGACGGTGAGGGATATAAGAGAGAGGGGGCAGATTAGGGCAAAACGGTTATGTGATCTAATATAACTTTGAGCGGGGCGGGGGCGGCACCGTTGGAGGCCGCAACAAATAGTTTTTAGCGACGGCCAAAGCATGATGGACGCTACAAACTCCTTTTACCCTACCAAGTAATGGCTGCCGCCATATATTCACGCCATTGCATTAATGTTTTTAACCACAGTCATAGTGATGGTCGCCAGTAAAAATAACTTAAAATTTGTATTACAATGGTGTCAGATTTAGTCTCCATTATAAGCTTATAGCGAGAAATTTCAACAGCTGCCGCTATAAATTCGACGTTAAAAATGTGTTTTCTTGTAGTGCCTTTCAATTTTTTTAAAAATAAATTTCACAGGTGTAACCATCTTTATTGGGCAACATGTCTATAACAACATCTTTTTTTTTTTTGCTAAAACTATGACAACATCATTTGAGTGAGCTCCCTTGTGATTTCCCGCATAGCGTTTACATTATTGATTAGGCTACCATTTTACATTGGGCATTACTTCCGTTTTATGGGTAGAACCTACCAAGTTTTCTCATTTGGGTGGGCGAACCCTTTTTTTTTTTTCTTTAATTAGGTGAGGCCCGACTTAATCGTGTCATTTGTGCGAAACCATTACGTTCCATCAGGCCCACCCATTCCCTGCATTGGTTGGACCTAGGTCTGTCATGCTGCTAGGTCTGAGTAAGTTCAATGCTCCGGCTCATTCATTCAAATTAATTGTTCTTCTAGTATCTGGCCCTACCTATATTTTTATTTATTATTTTATTTTATTATTTGTTAACGGAGGTTTCTAACCCTTTAGGCTGGACTAATCCCTCTAGGCCCAGAGAAAAACCAGGTAAAACCCTTGTGGCCCCAAGGTGGTCGCACAAGTAGACTCAACCTTCGGTTTCCGAAGAGGGAAAAACCAAGGGTAAATACCAAGACCTTTAGCTCTCTAAGAGGGAGGAACAGTGGTCCTGACCACTTAGCCTACCCCGCCTTGACAGCTCCAAATAGAACCTCACATGCTTTCACAATTAAGAGAAGCCTTATTATGATTCTATCTTAAGCGAGTTCCACCATGTCCACGGTTTTTAGTGACAGCTGTGTTTTCCTACCAATATAACATATAAATTGTGCCATTTGAGCAAATAATTTGTCACAAATCTCACTTTTGATCAGTATTGCTTTGGTGCCATTAGATCTTACATGGTACACTTGGATTTTGAAAAAATAAAATAAAATCACAGCTAAAATCTGGATTCTCATTTACAATTTTAAATAACAATTTGTTTTTTTACCTCTATTAGCCAAAATATTGGTTAATTACTTTGGCAACTCTCAATGGCCAGTCTTCTATATTGATCTATGAAATTCATTGTATTTTTTCTCATTCAAAAACAATTTAGAACAACAATCCAAAGGGACCATTAAATTTGTGTCAATTTAATCAAGATTTAATGATTAATTTCAATTTCAATCAAATTGGATCTTACAACCTATCGCCGATTGTTTGAATCTCATAATTTAAATTTTAATCAAAGCCTTATCTTAACAATGTTGGGTCGGCTACATGAATTCAGTTTATTCATTCCTATCTATCCTAAGTTAAATCATCGGTTGTACTTATTTAGGTCCCATTGTTATCTCTGAATTCATTTTTCGATTGCTATCTACTGATCTACCCACCAAAACTCCATCATTAAAATTGTAAGCCACCTGTGAAATAAACATCAGTTAAAATAATACAACAAGATAATCGTCATACCCATTCATAAGGTTCAGGCAAAAAAAAAAGAAAAATCTGTGATCAATCAATAGTCATTAAGCCAACACAGCCACCGTCCACATTCGTAGTAGCCCTTTATATGGTATTAAACATGACATGTTTTCCAATTTTTGGTGGAGAAAAAAGTCCCAGGATTTGAGTTGGTGAGACCTGAGATGGTGCACGAGCTGATGCTTGATGATCCGATCAGTGATAAAGCCAATCATCACCGTCAATGAATGATATATTCATGAATGGTGCTGCTTCGGTGTGGTTCAGTCCTTTGTAGTATCCGACCCTTGAAGAGTTGTTCGCCCCAGGTCCCTGACACTCATACTCTCCAAAGAAGATCGTACTGTTCAAAAAAATAAAAAAATAAAAAAAAACAAAAGATCAATAATATATGTAATACAAAAAAATATATTAGTTAAGAAAAAGAGCTACATACGCGTCTCTGTTATGTTGATCTAGATCATCCCAACCAGCCGGAGCAATATTCGCGGGCATGAATGTTCGTATAAAAACAACCAAAGGATAAGCGCTTAAAGCACGTCCCAGCCAAACCTGACCGGTTCCACTAATCGTGCAGTTTAAAAAGGAAAACCCGGCTTTATCAGCTATTGATTTTCTTTCTTGGGCCGTTATGGAACCAGTGATCCTCCCTGGCACTTCCTCTGCTATTAAATGAATTTTGCAATCCTGTCCATTATAGAAAAAAAAAAAAAAAAAAAACATGTTAGTTTGCATGATTAAATTATAATACCAAATCAGTTCGTTAACTCACATACCTCATAAAGGGATCTAGCGTGGCCAAAAATGAAATCGATGGATCCCTCGATGAAGCAGTCCTTGAAGTAATGCCGGCCTCTGTCGTCAAGAAGCGTGTCCTGCGCTCCGTAAAACCCACAGCAGAAAAATGCGGCTGCGTCCCCTCCAATTCTAAGAGCCACGGCTTGTTTGCCTTCATCACCGGGTGATGGAGGTGGGGCAGCATTCTTAATCAACAACCATAACATAAAAACCACAAATGTTAAAAATTTCAAAGCAGCGTTCTTCATCATCCAATAAAAAACCCAATGAAATTAATCCAATATAAAGTGTTTTTTTTTAAATTTAATTCCTCATATTAAAAAATGGAACAAAGATAATATATGTAATATAATTTATGAGAGACTTAAAAATTAAAAACCAGAATCAACAGAATTCAATCATCCCCAAGATACCTGAATCCTGAGTTTCTTCGAACTTTAGAAGAAGCACTATCAAAAGAATACTCAGTTGTTCCAGATACATGTTGTGCTATTTATTTGCAGGAAGTTCAAGTGTAGGAATCTCTTCCCCCAGGCAGAAGTCGATTTAAATTGGAAATCGAGCAGGTTGTGGGCTCCAATAGTAGCAATAGGAATCAAAGGATAGACTCTGTGTAGGGACTCTGCCTCTGCTTCCCTAATTATCTGTTTTGGATAGCTGTTTGTTTTGTTGCTCAGTTGTTGTGAATATTGGTTGTTAGGTGCTTGTTGTGTCTGAAAAGGTTGTTGTGTTGGTCTTGATGGTCTTGCTGTAGAGAGTCATGGCTGTCCGTCTCTTGTCCCTTATTATGTAGTGTTCTACTTTCTGTGGTTCTAAGGGGTTGTTTGGTTGAGGCCATTTACATATGTAAATGACTCGTGTGTAACTGTTGTGCAATATCATGTTTGCAAGCATTTACGCATTGGCATGTGTAAATTACAAGTGAAAAAGATGTGTAAATGAGCTCAATCTCACTCAATTTTTTGCAACTCAGAGGATGGTAAACGGAACCACATGCGTTTTACGCATGAATTGGAATCACATAAAAAATGTGGAAGGTGCATCGGGTGAGAGTTCCGTCAAAGAAAGGTGCCCACCTAGGTTCGAGTCCCATCTGCCAACTTTAAAATGCCCTCCCAATGACTTTATTCTGGTTCCGCTCCTGCTCTCAATCACCCTCAAATCTCCCCCACCCAAACTGTGGTCTATCCCCTATGGCTCAGCCTGTCATCGCCCCCTCTCTGGTTCTCTTTCTTCCCCACTTTACGTCGATTCCCATCTCTCTCTATATTGAGACGTCAATTTCTTTCTCTTTCTCAATATCTTTGTCCTTTCTCATAATCTATCTCTTGTTGCATGCTCCTTTAGTTTTAGAGGGTTGCCCAAATTCCCAAGGCAAGGGAACTCTGCCAGCTCTCTTGATTCCAAATTCCAGATGTGATGGAACACCTCACATTTACAAAGAGAAAAAAATGTTATGTGGAAATTTTTGCAAAACTAAAGAAAACTTCAATATTTGGACTCATCATTATAGAATTGTGATTTCATGAATAAAAGCTCTTTGTTGTATCGTTCAAAGAAGGAAAGAAAAAAAAAAACCCTTTGTAGTTTTAGTTATTGCCCCTTCCCATGCTATTAATGGAAATACCATTTGGGTGGCATCTATATGGTCGGATGGTTCACATGATTATGACTTTTGATACATACATAACTTCTATAATGAACATTATACAAAGACTTGTCTCTATCTTCCTAATTTGAATATCATGACCAAAGCCCTGTTCATCAGAATGATGCGCAAGACCATCGTGCCAAATTAACTACACAAGTGATCAACATCCTTGTGAGGTCATATGAGGCGCACACAAATTATCAGCAACTATGGAAGTGAGTAGCTGATGAACATGTACAGAGATGTTCTTGGCTACTACCAGCTGCATCTCGCAGTTTACATCACAGTTTCTTCATTGGAAATTTTGATTTACATATTTCATTAGAAATGAAAATACTACTTGTTAAGGAAGAGGGAATAAAAGAGATGAGAGGGACAATGATAAAAAAAAAAAAAAGGATAAAGAAAATGAGTATGTTTTAATATACCGCAGTAGTCTAATTTTCAGTTTTATTAATCAAACCATCAGCTTCTAGCTGGAATAGGTTTAATTTAATAAGAAAAAAAATTCAAATTGAAATCAAATCTCATGTAAAATAGTCTCACATGATGAATTTTAATTAAAAAATGTACAAGAATGAGTTCATAGGTCTCTACAATGCATTCCACAGGTATTCTAACCATGGTCTATGCAAGCATGAGTTCATAGGTCTAACATTCAGCAGTAGATGAGATACCCCAGCTAGGGTGCCTGGGACCTTTTTTTTTTATTTTTTTATTTATCTATTTTGAGAGCCCGGTACATCCGGGAAGGAAGCCCAACGAAGTGGGAAGAAAGCCCGCATGTACACATGCGGGAATATAGGGGAACGGTGGGGGTTCCCTAGTAAGAACCCAACTCCTTACCAATGGGGTAAGGAGCGGTTCTTACCCGATGAGATACTTAAATGGGTTGATCTTGCAATCTTATTTGAGATGGTGCTTGTATACAGCTCATGCCCTTGGGCATTATAAAGGCCCATAAATACAAACCAAATTTTAGAAAAAGTTTTTTTTTTTTTTTTTTTTTGGACTTGTAACAATGATCTCCCAAAATGATTTTTAAAACCTGGGTACTTAATGGACTATGCCCACTGTTACATCAAATCATGATCGACTTGTTTGATTTAAAAAAAAAAAAGTTGCACCCCTTCTATTTAAACTTTCACCAATCTATTGATAGTAGTCTCAGCCCAAGGTGGCCCCCATAAAACTATTTTAGTTGCTAAATGCTATAGATATGTTTAGTTGTTTCAAGTTTATGTCAGAAAACACCAAAAATGTTTTTTTTTATATGCATTTATGAAATGTCTTTGAAACAAAAATGGTAAAATGAGTCACATCCGTGAATCATCTTAAAATGATGCTAGTTGCCAAACATTGTGAACAAAAACACGTGTAAAGCTTATATACTCAACATTTACAAATTTAACCATTATATAAGTAAATTGCATTTATGCATCCCATGCGTAAATGTCAAACAACCCTTAATAAAAGCCATCATTTTTTTTTATAATCCAGGGTATCTCCAGCGCAACCCAGCCCAGCCCAAGAGCCTTTCGCTCTGAGCCCGAGGGACACTCGATTCTAGCCCTCGGGGCACATGCAAACCCTCTTATTCACATGTGCGGGGTAAAATCAATAAATATATGCTTTTAGAAAAGCTAAAAACAAAAGGTGCTTTAAGTTCATACCCTGAAACTGATGTTGTAAGCTCTGAAACCATATCCATCAACAGCAACCGACGCACTGGAGTAGGTATCATTTGGGTTGCCCGCAGTATCGTCCCTTGCTATTATCGTATTCATCAAACCCTGCCCTTGAAAAGTCAGGTTAGTCTTGCTAACGCTGACTTTTACTTTTTCCCTGTATGATGTTAAAATATTGTAAATATCGTTAGACGATAGGGAAATTCCATTTGCACTCACCTTTTTTGTTGAGCCCACCCACCTTTTGAAAAAAAAACTTACACATGACGAAAATACCCATAAATTCTGTGCATATTCCGTATAGATCTCATCTGCAGGGGTATGAAATCTCGTGCACATGATATATTCACGGTTTTCTCCATCATATGCACGGTTTTCTCCAGCCGTGCTCCTCTACTGTGCACGGTTCTGCAACTTCGTGCACCATTTTTTGTACGTAGGTGGAGCAAGTTCATCGATCATCCTCAAAAGAAGCTTTCTTCCGGTGATTCGGTGTAGTATATTAAGCACAGGAGTGGGGAGCTCTTTGTGGGGATTTGTCGGGCAAGATCAACAGCCGAGCGATAGTGTTGGCCGGTGGAAGATGGAAGATGGAAGATGGGAGAGGGAGAGGGAGAGGGAGAGGGAGAGACGGGGAGAGGAGAGGCCACCTGCGACGACAGGCGGCGGGCAAGAGGCAGAGAGTGGGAGAGAAAGAGGGGTAGAGGGAGAGGGAGAAGCAGAGGTTAGAGGGATTTTAGGCAAGGGCTGGCGGCGGGTGAGAGGGAGAGGAGAGAGGAAGAGAGAGGAAAAGAGAAAGGAGGGAGAGGGACGGGGGCTGCCCGCGGCGGGCGAGAGATAGAGAGAGGGAGAGGGAGAGGGAGAGGGAGAGGGAGAGGCGGCGGTGGCGGGGTTGGGCGGAGGTGGCCGGAGTAGGGAATAGGAAGGAGAGAGGGAGAGGAGAGAAGAGGAGAGAGGAGACGAGGATGGTAGTTTAGGTATTTTTGAAAATGTGGGTGGACTCAGCTAAAGAATTGGGTGCGTTTAGAATTTCCCTAGAGGATAATAGTGGCAGAAAGCAGAGGAAGAGAGTTTCAATTTTTATTCTATCTAAAAACATTCTTCTTCTTAGCTTCAAAATGAACTTCAATTGCAATTTACATTGAAAAATGGCCACTTTATCTTACCAGTAAGATGCCGCGGCTATTCGGATAACTGTCCTCCCAACGGCATTATCAGGGCTTGCATCGACGGCCGCTTGAATCGTAGTGAAGTCCCCCTGTCCGGTGGGGTCAACCGTCAGCACTAAAGCCGGGTTCAAGTCCTTCTGTATTGCATAACAAATAGCTTACCTTACAGAATTGCAGTTATCAGGTAATAAATTGTTCATGTTGCAATATATGGGAGAGAGAGAGAGAGAGAGAGATAGAGAGAGCTGCATTAGTCCCACAAATGTGTGGTTGAGAGCTGTGATACCCAGATACGGCAACTCACCCATGCTACTCGTGCAGACACGACACGGTACGGGTACGGGATACCGCAAAATACGGTAGGGATACGGTGCAAAGAAATGGGGATACGGCTGTGTTGTATTCTATAAAAAAAAATTGAAAATAGGGAAATCTGTCTACCTGACCACCCACAACCACACCCCCTCTCTGCCGAACCCCTTCCCCTTCGCTTCCATCACCCAAACAGAGAAGAAGAGAGAGAGAAGATAAGAGGAACAGGGGAAAAAAAAAAAGGGCTTACCGGCAACAATGTCGCCATAGCATCATCGTCGCCGCCTCCACCAACATCGTCACCTGCTGCTTGTCTTCTCTCTCCCCTCATCTCTCTCATCGTTCGAGCGAAGGAAAGAGACGAACGCTTTTTATGTCTTTCCCCTTATCACTCTGTCACGTGGGTCTGTCCAAAGTTGAACTGCACTACTATTTCAAACCGTGTCTCCCACTCTAATTTAAAAGTGAGCCGAGACCCATGTAGCCCCCACTCCAATTTCAAGTGAGGCAGGGCCCATCCTGTGGGCTTCAAATCAAGTCAAGCTCAGCCCAGCTATAATAATAATAATAATAATAAAACAGCAGCAAAATAAAAATCTTTTTACTCTATATTAACACCTCCAGCAAAATATATATATATATATATATTATTTAAAATAGGGCAATGTTCGTGTGCATCCTTCCCTCATCATATGGTGAGGGACAAATTCAAGGGGGCCCACCTAGAGCCCCATTGATTATAGGACTTGTGAGGGAATGGAAAGAGTAATATGAGATGAGACCATATATCAAGTTTGAAGTCAATCCCAAGTCTCTAACTCATTCGTCCGTGACCCACAAATTTAATGACTTTATATTAAAGGAAAATTATGACCCTTAATCCAACGGTCCAATCCAATTTGATTAATGAAAACTCAATTGATCCATTGTAGTTTAAGGGGTTCCATGTGTGTGGATGATTTGGATGAATCATAAAGTGGCCAAACTAGGTTGTTCCTCACCATAATGTGGTGAGGGATAGATGCACATGAATATTTCCCTTTAAAATAAACTCCCAATTAAATATTTATATTTATACATTTCTAAAAATGTCGTACTCATATCTGTATCCTCAAAATTTTGAAACTGACGTATCGAACGCTTGTTCCTGTGTCGAGTATCTGTACCCGTGTCCGCATCCAGGCATCATAGCCATCTGGCAAAGATTGTTACACACTCAAACATACATCCACCTTACACAAGGCATATATATATATATATATATGGCCCCATCCTGACTCTCTAGGTTGTTAATGTGCCTAAGACATTTCCCATGGGGAATAGACCAAAATTCACATTGGTTTGATAACCTTAACCATCTGATTAGAGGAATTTTTTTCCTTTGCTGCTTCAAACTGTTAACATCTTTTCTTAGTGCCCATTTGATTCCAATCAAAATGACTTTTTGCCTATGCTCCATCTATGCAATTTAAACAGCATGTATCCAGGTGTACAAATGCCAAAGGTGGATGTCTATGGAAACAGTGTGATGCACCATAGACCCCAAGGAATATAATCCATCCGAATAAGGGAACAAAAGACCAAGATCAATATTAAGGGACTTAACCGAACAACCAAAGGTAGCAAAACTAAAAAGCAAAAGGAATAATGAAATCAATCTGAAATGCTTCAAAAAAGAAAAACCAAGCAGAGAGACAATTCTAAGATGGAGTAAAGAGATCAAGATAACAAACAAACAACCCCATAAAGGAAGGCCAGTTAGAGTAATGGCAATGAAGAAGGGGGCATTAAAAACTTCAGAAAATCCAAACACCAAATCATCAAATAACAAAAACCGACCCCATAAAGGGAAGGCCAATTAGAGTAATGGTAATGAAGAAGGGGCTGGGTCATTAAAAACATAAGAAAACCCCTAAACACCAAAACATCAAAGAGAACTATTAAAAACAACAAGAAAAATCCCCAACACCATCAAAGAGAACTACACCTAGATGCCAAAAGAAAGTAAAAGTTGAAAATGTAATGCCATTCACTCTCAAGGATGATCAGGGCGATAGAATTTCCACTTTTAAAGGATCTGAATCAAAGCCTTATCTTAACAATGTTGGGTCGGCTACATGAATTCAGTTTGGTCATTCCTATCTATCCTAAGTTAAATCATCGGTTGTACTTATTTAGGTCCCATTGTTATGTCTGAATTCATTTTTCGATTGCTATCTACAGATCTACCCACCAAAACTCCATGATAAAAATTGTAAGCCACCTGTGAAATAAACATCAGTTAAAATAATACAACAAGATAATCGTCATACCCATTCATAAGGTTCAGGCAAAAAAAAAGAAAAATCTGTAATCAATCAATAGTCATTAAGCCAACACAGCCACCGTCCACATTCGTAGTAGCCCTTTATATGGTATTAAACATGACATGTTTTCCAATTTTTGGTGGAGAAAAAAGTCCCAGGATTTGAGTTGGTGAGACCTGAGATGGTGCACGAGCTGATGCTTGATGATCCGATCAGTGATAAAGCCAATCATCACCGTCAATGAATGATATATTCATGAATGGTGCTGCTTCGGTGTGGTTCAGTCCTTTGTAGTATCCGACCCTTGAAGAGTTGTTCGCCCCAGGTCCCTGACACTCATACTCTCCAAAGAAGATCGTACTGTTCAAAAAAATAAAAAAATAAAAAAAAACAAAAGATCAATAATATATGTAATACAAAAAAATATATTAGTTAAGAAAAAGAGCTACATACGCGTCTCTGTTATGTTGATCTAGATCATCCCAACCAGCCGGAGCAATATTCGCGGGCATGAATGTTCGTATAAAAACAACCAAAGGATAAGCGCTTAAAGCACGTCCCAGCCAAACCTGACCGGTTCCACTAATCGTGCAGTTTAAAAAGGAAAACCCGGCTTTATCAGCTATTGATTTTCTTTCTTGGGCCGTTATGGAACCAGTGATCCTCCCTGGCACTTCCTCTGCTATTAAATGAATTTTGCAATCCTGTCCATTATAGAAAAAAAAAAAAAAAAAAAACATGTTAGTTTGCATGATTAAATTATAATACCAAATCAGTTCGTTAACTCACATACCTCATAAAGGGATCTAGCGTGGCCAAAAATGAAATCGATGGATCCCTCGATGAAGCAGTCCTTGAAGTAATGCCGGCCTCTGTCGTCAAGAAGCGTGTCCTGCGCTCCGTAAAACCCACAGCAGAAAAATGCGGCTGCGTCCCCTCCAATTCTAAGAGCCACGGCTTGTTTGCCTTCATCACCGGGTGATGGAGGTGGGGCAGCATTCTTAATCAACAACCATAACATAAAAACCACAAATGTTAAAAATTTCAAAGCAGCGTTCTTCATCATCCAATAAAAAACCCAATGAAATTAATCCAATATAAAGTGTTTTTTTTTAAATTTAATTCCTCATATTAAAAAATGGAACAAAGATAATATATGTAATATAATTTATGAGAGACTTAAAAATTAAAAACCAGAATCAACAGAATTCAATCATCCCCAAGATACCTGAATCCTGAGTTTCTTCGAACTTTAGAAGAAGCACTATCAAAAGAATACTCAGTTGTTCCAGATACATGTTGTGCTATTTATTTGCAGGAAGTTCAAGTGTAGGAATCTCTTCCCCCAGGCAGAAGTCGATTTAAATTGGAAATCGAGCAGGTTGTGGGCTCCAATAGTAGCAATAGGAATCAAAGGATAGACTCTGTGTAGGGACTCTGCCTCTGCTTCCCTAATTATCTGTTTTGGATAGCTGTTTGTTTTGTTGCTCAGTTGTTGTGAATATTGGTTGTTAGGTGCTTGTTGTGTCTGAAAAGGTTGTTGTGTTGGTCTTGATGGTCTTGCTGTAGAGAGTCATGGCTGTCCGTCTCTTGTCCCTTATTATGTAGTGTTCTACTTTCTGTGGTTCTAAGGGGTTGTTTGGTTGAGGCCATTTACATATGTAAATGACTCGTGTGTAACTGTTGTGCAATATCATGTTTGCAAGCATTTACGCATTGGCATGTGTAAATTACAAGTGAAAAAGATGTGTAAATGAGCTCAATCTCACTCAATTTTTTGCAACTCAGAGGATGGTAAACGGAACCACATGCGTTTTACGCATGAATTGGAATCACATAAAAAATGTGGAAGGTGCATCGGGTGAGAGTTCCGTCAAAGAAAGGTGCCCACCTAGGTTCGAGTCCCATCTGCCAACTTTAAAATGCCCTCCCAATGACTTTATTCTGGTTCCGCTCCTGCTCTCAATCACCCTCAAATCTCCCCCACCCAAACTGTGGTCTATCCCCTATGGCTCAGCCTGTCATCGCCCCCTCTCTGGTTCTCTTTCTTCCCCACTTTACGTCGATTCCCATCTCTCTCTATATTGAGACGTCAATTTCTTTCTCTTTCTCAATATCTTTGTCCTTTCTCATAATCTATCTCTTGTTGCATGCTCCTTTAGTTTTAGAGGGTTGCCCAAATTCCCAAGGCAAGGGAACTCTGCCAGCTCTCTTGATTCCAAATTCCAGATGTGATGGAACACCTCACATTTACAAAGAGAAAAAAATGTTATGTGGAAATTTTTGCAAAACTAAAGAAAACTTCAATATTTGGACTCATCATTATAGAATTGTGATTTCATGAATAAAAGCTCTTTGTTGTATCGTTCAAAGAAGGAAAGAAAAAAAAAACCCTTTGTAGTTTTAGTTATTGCCCCTACCCATGCTATTAATGGAAATTCCATTTGGGTGGCATCTATATGGTCGGATGGTTCACATGATTATGACTTTTGATACATACATAACTTCTATAATGAACATTATACAAAGACTTGTCTCTATCTTCCTAATTTGAATATCATGACCAAAGCCCTGTTCATCAGAATGATGCGCAAGACCATCGTGCCAAATTAACTACACAAGTGATCAACATCCTTGTGAGGTCATATGAGGCGCACACAAATTATCAGCAACTATGGAAGTGAGTAGCTGATGAACATGTACAGAGATGTTCTTGGCTACTACCAGCTGCATCTCGCAGTTTACATCACAGTTTCTTCATTGGAAATTTTGACTTACATATTTCATTAGAAATGAAAATACTACTTGTTAAGGAAGAGGGAATAAAAGAGATGAGAGGGACAATGATAAAAAAAAAAAAAGGATAAAGAAAATGAGTATGTTTTAATATACCGCAGTAGTCTAATTTTCAGTTTTATTAATCAAACCATCAGCTTCTAGCTGGAATAGGTTTAATTTAATAAGAAAAAAAATTCAAATTGAAATCAAATCTCATGTAAAATAGTCTCACATGATGAATTTTAATTAAAAAATGTACAAGAATGAGTTCCTAGGTCTCTACAATGCATTCCACAGGTATTCTAACCATGGTCTATGCAAGCATGAGTTCATAGGTCTAACATTCAGCAGTAGATGAGATACCCCAGCTAGGGTGCCTGGGACCTTTTTTTTTTATTTTTTTATTTATCTATTTTGAGAGCCCGGTACATCCGGGAAGGAAGCCCAACGAAGTGGGAAGAAAGCCCGCATGTACACATGCGGGAATATAGGGGAACGGTGGGGGTTCCCTAGTAAGAACCCAACTCCTTACCAATGGGGTAAGGAGCGGTTCTTACCCAATGAGATACTTAAATGGGTTGATCTTGCAATCTTATTTGAGATGGTGCTTGTATACAGCTCATGCCCTTGGGCATTATAAAGGCCCATAAATACAAACCAAATTTTAGAAAAAGTATATCTATATATATATATATATTTGGACTTGTAACAATGATCTCCCAAAATGATTTTTAAAACCTGGGTACTTAATGGACTATGCCCACTGTTACATCAAATCATGATCGACTTGTTTGATTTAAAAAAAAAAAAAGTTGCACCCCTTCTATTTAAACTTTCACCAATCTATTGATAGTAGTCTCAGCCCAAGGTGGCCCCCATAAAACTATTTTAGTTGCTAAATGCTATAGATATGTTTAGTTGTTTCAAGTTTATGTCAGAAAACACCAAAAATGTTTTTTTTTATATGCATTTATGAAATGTCTTTGAAACAAAAATGGTAAAATGAGTCACATCCGTGAATCATCTTAAAATGATGCTAGTTGCCAAACATTGTGAACAAAAACACGTGTAAAGCTTATATACTCAACATTTACAAATTTAACCATTATATAAGTAAATTGCATTTATGCATCCCATGCGTAAATGTCAAACAACCCTTAATAAAAGCCATCATTTTTTTTTATAATCCAGGGTATCTCCAGCGCAACCCAGCCCAGCCCAAGAGCCTTTCGTTCTGAGCCCGAGGGACACTCGATTCTAGCCCTCAGGGCACATGCAAACCCTCTTATTCACATGTGCGGGGTAAAATCAATAAATATATGCTTTTAGAAAAGCTAAAAACAAAAGGTGCTTTAAGTTCATACCCTGAAACTGATGTTGTAAGCTCTGAAACCATATCCATCAACAGCAACCGACGCACTGGAGTAGGTATCATTTGGGTTGCCCGCAGTATCGTCCCTTGCTATTATCGTATTCATCAAACCCTGCCCTTGAAAAGTCAGGTTAGTCTTGCTAACGCTGACTTTTACTTTTTCCCTGTATGATGTTAAAATATTGTAAATATTGTTAGACGATAGGGAAATTCCATTTGCACTCACCTTTTTTGTTGAGCCCACCCACCTTTTGAAAAAAAAAAAAACTTACACATGACGAAAATACCCATAAATTCTGTGCATATTCCGTACAGATCTCATCTGCACGGGTATGAAATCTCGTGCACATGATATATTCACGGTTTTCTCCATCATATGCACGGTTTTCTCCAGCCGTGCTCCTCTACTGTGCACGGTTCTGCAACTTCGTGCACCATTTTTTGTACGTAGGTGGAGCAAGTTCATCGATCATCCTCAAAAGAAGCTTTCTTCCGGTGATTCGGTGTAGTATATTAAGCACAGGAGTGGGGAGCTCTTTGTGGGGATTTGTCGGGCAAGATCAACAGCCGAGCGATAGTGTTGGCCGGTGGAAGATGGAAGATGGAAGATGGGAGAGGGAGAGGGAGAGGAAGAGACGGGGAGAGGAGAGGCCACCTGCGACGACAGGCGGCGGGCAAGAGGCAGAGAGTGGGAGAGAAAGAGGGGTAGAGGGAGAGGGAGAAGCAGAGGTTAGAGGGATTTTAGGCAAGGGCTGGCGGTGGGTGAGAGGGAGAGGAGAGAGGAAGAGAGAGGAAAAGAGAAAGGAGGGAGAGGGACGGGGGCTGCCCGCGGCGGGCGAGAGATAGAGAGAGGGAGAGGGAGAGGGAGAGGGAGAGGGAGAGGGAGAGGCGGCGGTGGCGGGGTTGGGCGGAGGTGGCCGGAGTAGGGAATAGGAAGGAGAGAGGGAGAGGAGAGAAGAGGAGAGAGGAGACGAGGATGGTAGTTTAGGTATTTTTGAAAATGTGGGTGGACTCAGCTAAAGAATTGGGTGCGTTTAGAATTTCCCTAGAGGATAATAGTGGCAGAAAGCAGAGGAAGAGAGTTTCAATTTTTATTCTATCTAAAAACATTCTTCTTCTTAGCTTCAAAATGAACTTCAATTGCAATTTACATTGAAAAATGGCCACTTTATCTTACCAGTAAGATGCCGCGGCTATTCGGATAACTGTCCTCCCAACGGCATTATCAGGGCTTGCATCGACGGCCGCTTGAATCGTAGTGAAGTCCCCCTGTCCGGTGGGGTCAACCGTCAGCACTAAAGCCGGGTTCAAGTCCTTCTGTATTGCATAACAAATAGCTTACCTTACAGAATTGCAGTTATCAGGTAATAAATTGTTCATGTTGCAATATATGGGAGAGAGAGAGAGAGAGAGATAGAGAGAGCTGCATTAGTCCCACAAATGTGTGGTTGAGAGCTGTGATACCCAGATACGGCAACTCACCCATGCTACTCGTGCAGACACGACACGGTACGGGTACGGGATACCGCAAAATACGGTAGGGATACGGTGCAAAGAAATGGGGATACGGCTGTGTTGTATTCTATAAAAAAAAATTGAAAATAGGGAAATCCGTCTACCTGACCACCCACAACCACACCCCCTCTCTGCCGAACCCCTTCCCCTTCGCTTCCATCACCCAAACAGAGAAGAAGAGAGAGAGAAGATAAGAGGAACAGGGGAAAAAAAAAAAGGGCTTACCGGCAACAATGTCGCCATAGCATCATCGTCGCCGCCTCCACCAACATCGTCACCTGCTGCTTGTCTTCTCTCTCCCCTCATCTCTCTCATCGTTCGGGCGAAGGAAAGAGACGAACGCTTTTTATGTCTTTCCCCTTATCACTCTGTCACGTGGGTCTGTCCAAAGTTGAACTGCACTACTATTTCAAACCGTGTCTCCCACTCTAATTTAAAAGTGAGCCGAGACCCATGTAGCCCCCACTCCAATTTCAAGTGAGGCAGGGCCCATCCCGTGGGCTTCAAATCAAGTCAAGCTCAGCCCAGCTATAATAATAATAATAATAATAAAACAGCAGCAAAATAAAAATCTTTTTACTCTATATTAACACCTCCAGCAAAATATATATATATATTATTTAAAATAGGGCAATGTTCGTGTGCATCCTTCCCTCATCATATGGTGAGGGACAAATTCAAAGGGGCCCACCTAGAGCCCCATTGATTATAGGACTTGTGGGGGAATGGAAAGAGTCATATGAGATGAGACCATATATCAAGTTTGAAGTCAATCCCAAGTCTCTAACTCATTCGTCCGTGACCCACAAATTTAATGACTTTATATTAAAGGAAAATTATGACCCTCAATCCAACGGTCCAATCCAATTTGATTAATGAAAACTCAATTGATCCATTGTAGTTTAAGGGGTTTCATGTGTGTGGATGATTTGGATGAATCATAAAGTGGCCAAACTAGGTTGTTCCTCACCATAATGTGGTGAGGGATAGATGCACATGAATATTTCCCTTTAAAATAAACTCCCAATTAAATATTTATATTTATACATTTCTAAAAATGTCGTACTCATATCCGTATCCTCAAAATTTTGAAGCTGACGTATCGAACGCTTGTTCCTGTGTCGAGTATCTGTACCCGTGTCCGCATCCAGGCATCATAGCCATCTGGCAAAGATTGTTACACACTCAAACATACATCCACCTTACACAAGGCATATATATATATATATATATATGGCCCCATCCTGACTCTCTAGGTTGTTAATGTGCCTAAGACATTTCCCATGGGGAATAGACCAAAATTCACATTGGTTTGATAACCTTAACCATCTGATTAGAGGAATTTTTTTCCTTTGCTGCTTCAAACTGTTAACATCTTTTCTTAGTGCCCATTTGATTCCAATCAAAATGACTTTTTGCCTATGCTCCATCTATGCAATTTAAACAGCATGTATCCAGGTGTACAAATGCCAAAGGTGGATGTCTATGGAAACAGTGTGATGCACCATAGACCCCAAGGAATATAATCCATCCGAATAAGGGAACAAAAGACCAAGATCAATATTAAGGGACTTAACCGAACAACCAAAGGTAGCAAAACTAAAAAGCAAAAGGAATAATGAAATCAATCTGAAATGCTTCAAAAAAGAAAAACCAAGCAGAGAGACAATTCTAAGATGGAGTAAAGAGATCAAGATAACAAACAAACAACCCCATAAAGGAAGGCCAGTCAGAGTAATGGCAATGAAGAAGGGGGCATTAAAAACTTCAGAAAATCCAAACACCAAATCATCAAATAACAAAAACCGACCCCATAAAGGGAAGGCCAATTAGAGTAATGGTAATGAAGAAGGGGCTGGGTCATTAAAAACATAAGAAAACCCCTAAACACCAAAACATCAAAGAGAACTATTAAAAACAACAAGAAAAATCCTCAACACCATCAAAGAGAACTACACCTAGATGCCAAAAGAAAGTAAAAGTTGAAAATGTAATGCCATTCACTCTCAAGGATGATCAGGGCGATAGAATTTCCACTTTTAAAGGATCTGAATCAAAGCCTTATCTTAACAATGTTGGGTCGGCTACATGAATTCAGTTTGGTCATTCCTATCTATCCTAAGTTAAATCATCGGTTGTACTTATTTAGGTCCCATTGTTATGTCTGAATTCATTTTTCGATTGCTATCTACAGATCTACCCACCAAAACTCCATGATAAAAATTGTAAGCCACCTGTGAAATAAACATCAGTTAAAATAATACAACAAGATAATCGTCATACCCATTCATAAGGTTCAGGCAAAAAAAAAGAAAAATCTGTAATCAATCAATAGTCATTAAGCCAACACAGCCACCGTCCACATTCGTAGTAGCCCTTTATATGGTATTAAACATGACATGTTTTCCAATTTTTGGTGGAGAAAAAAGTCCCAGGATTTGAGTTGGTGAGACCTGAGATGGTGCACGAGCTGATGCTTGATGATCCGATCAGTGATAAAGCCAATCATCACCGTCAATGAATGATATATTCATGAATGGTGCTGCTTCGGTGTGGTTCAGTCCTTTGTAGTATCCGACCCTTGAAGAGTTGTTCGCCCCAGGTCCCTGACACTCATACTCTCCAAAGAAGATCGTACTGTTCAAAAAAATAAAAAAATAAAAAAAAACAAAAGATCAATAATATATGTAATACAAAAAAATATATTAGTTAAGAAAAAGAGCTACATACGCGTCTCTGTTATGTTGATCTAGATCATCCCAACCAGCCGGAGCAATATTCGCGGGCATGAATGTTCGTATAAAAACAACCAAAGGATAAGCGCTTAAAGCACGTCCCAGCCAAACCTGACCGGTTCCACTAATCGTGCAGTTTAAAAAGGAAAACCCGGCTTTATCAGCTATTGATTTTCTTTCTTGGGCCGTTATGGAACCAGTGATCCTCCCTGGCACTTCCTCTGCTATTAAATGAATTTTGCAATCCTGTCCATTATAGAAAAAAAAAAAAAAAAAACATGTTAGTTTGCATGATTAAATTATAATACCAAATCAGTTCGTTAACTCACATACCTCATAAAGGGATCTAGCGTGGCCAAAAATGAAATCGATGGATCCCTCGATGAAGCAGTCCTTGAAGTAATGCCGGCCTCTGTCGTCAAGAAGCGTGTCCTGCGCTCCGTAAAACCCACAGCAGAAAAATGCGGCTGCGTCCCCTCCAATTCTAAGAGCCACGGCTTGTTTGCCTTCATCACCGGGTGATGGAGGTGGGGCAGCATTCTTAATCAACAACCATAACATAAAAACCACAAATGTTAAAAATTTCAAAGCAGCGTTCTTCATCATCCAATAAAAAACCCAATGAAATTAATCCAATATAAAGTGTTTTTTTTTAAATTTAATTCCTCATATTAAAAAATGGAACAAAGATAATATATGTAATATAATTTATGAGAGACTTAAAAATTAAAAACCAGAATCAACAGAATTCAATCATCCCCAAGATACCTGAATCCTGAGTTTCTTCGAACTTTAGAAGAAGCACTATCAAAAGAATACTCAGTTGTTCCAGATACATGTTGTGCTATTTATTTGCAGGAAGTTCAAGTGTAGGAATCTCTTCCCCCAGGCAGAAGTCGAGTTAAATTGGAAATCGAGCAGGTTGTGGGCTCCAATAGTAGCAATAGGAATCAAAGGATAGACTCTGTGTAGGGACTCTGCCTCTGCTTCCCTAATTATCTGTTTTGGATAGTTGTTTGTTTTGTTGCTCAGTTGTTGTGAATATTGGTTGTTAGGTGCGTGTTGTGTCTGAAAAGGTTGTTGTGTTGGTCTTGATGGTCTTGCTGTAGAGAGTCATGGCTGTCCGTCTCTTGTCCCTTATTATGTAGTGTTCTACTTTCTGTGGTTCTAAGGGGTTGTTTGGTTGAGGCCATTTACATATGTAAATGACTCGTGTGTAATTGTTGTGCAATATCATGTTTGCAAGCATTTACGCATTGGCATGTGTAAATTACAAGTGAAAAAGATGTGTAAATGAGCTCAATCTCACTCAATTTTTTGCAACTCAGAGGATGGTAAACGGAACCACATGCGTTTTACGCATGAATTGGAATCACATAAAAAATGTGGAAGGTGCATCGGGTGAGAGTTCCGTCAAAGAAAGGTGCCCACCTAGGTTCGAGTCCCATCTGCCAACTTTAAAATGGCCTCCCAATGACTTTATTGTGGTTCCGCTCCTGCTCTCAATCACCCTCAAATCTCCCCCACCCAAACTGTGGTCTATCCCCTATGGCTCAGCCTGTCATCGCCCCCTCTCTGGTTCTCTTTCTTCCCCACTTTACGTCGATTCCCATCTCTCTCTATATTGAGACGTCAATTTCTTTCTCTTTCTCAATATCTTTGTCCTTTCTCATAATCTATCTCTTGTTGCATGCTCCTTTAGTTTTAGAGGGTTGCCCAAATTCCCAAGGCAAGGGAACTCTGCCAGCTCTCTTGATTCCAAATTCCAGATGTGATGGAACACCTCACATTTACAAAGAGAAAAAAATGTTATGTGGAAATTTTTGCAAAACTAAAGAAAACTTCAATATTTGGACTCATCATTATAGAATTGTGATTTCATGAATAAAAGCTCTTTGTTGTATCGTTCAAAGAAGGAAAGAAAAAAAAAACCCTTTGTAGTTTTAGTTATTGCCCCTACCCATGCTATTAATGGAAATTCCATTTGGGTGGCATCTATATGGTCGGATGGTTCACATGATTATGACTTTTGATACATACATAACTTCTATAATGAACATTATACAAAGACTTGTCTCTATCTTCCTAATTTGAATATCATGACCAAAGCCCTGTTCATCAGAATGATGCGCAAGACCATCGTGCCAAATTAACTACACAAGTGATCAACATCCTTGTGAGGTCATATGAGGCGCACACAAATTATCAGCAACTATGGAAGTGAGTAGCTGATGAACATGTACAGAGATGTTCTTGGCTACTACCAGCTGCATCTCGCAGTTTACATCACAGTTTCTTCATTGGAAATTTTGATTTACATATTTCATTAGAAATGAAAATACTACTTGTTAAGGAAGAGGGAATAAAAGAGATGAGAGGGACAATGATAATTAAAAAAAAGGATAAAGAAAATGAGTATGTTTTAATATACTGCAGTAGTCTAATTCTCAGTTTTATTAATCAAACCATCAGCTTCTAAACTGAGAATAATGTGAAAATAGCTGGAATAGGTTTAATTTAATAAGAAAAAAATTTCAAATTGAAATCAAATCTCATGTAAAATCGTCTCACTTGATGAATTTTAATTAAAAAATGTACAAGAATGAGTTCATAGGTCTCTACAATGCATTCCACAGGTATTCTAACCATGGTCCATGCAAGCATGGGTTCATAGGTCTAACATTCTGCAGCAGATGAGATACTTTTTACCCCAGCTAGGGTGCCTGCGACCTTTTTTTTTTTTTAACTATTTAGAGAGCCCGGTACACCTAAGAAGGAAGCCCAACGAAGTAAGCCCAACGAAGTGAGAAAAATGCCTGCATGTACACATGTAGGGAATATAGGGGGAAGGTGGGGGTTTCCTAGTAAGAACCCAACTCCTTACCAATGGGGTAAGGAGCGGTTCTTACCCGATGAGATACTTAAATGGGTTGATCTTGCAATCTTATTTGAGATGGTGCTTGTATACAGCTCATGCCCTTGGGCATTATAAAGGCCCATAAATACAAACCAAATTTTAGAAAAAGTATATCTATATATATATATATATATTTGGACTTGTAACAATGATCTCCCAAAATGATTTTTAAAACCTGGGTACTTAATGGACTATGCCCACTGTTACATCAAATCATGATCGACTTGTTTGATTTAAAAAAAATAAAAAAAATGCACCCCTTCTATTTAAACTTTCACCAATCTATTGATAGTAGTCTCAGCCCAAGGTGGCCCCCATAAAACTATTTTAGTTGCTAAATGCTATAGATATGTTTAGTTGTTTCAAGTTTATGTCATAAAACACCAAAAATGTTTTTTTTTATATGCATTTATGAAATGTCTTTGAAACAAAAATGGTAAAATGAGTCACATCCGTGAATCATCTTAAAATGATGCTAGTTGCCAAACATTGTGAACAAAAACACGTGTAAAGCTTATATACTCAACATTTACATATTTAACCATTATATAAGTAAATTGCATTTATGCATCCCATGCGTAAATGTGAAACAACCCTTAATAAAATCCATCATTTTTTTTATAACCCAGGGTATCTCCCACGCAACCCAGCCCAGCCCAAGAGCCTTTCGTTCTGAGCCTGAGGGACACTCGATTCTAGCCCTAGGGGCACATGCAAACCCTCTTATTCACATGTGCGGGGTAAAATCATAAAATATATGCTTTTAGAAAAGCTAAAAAACAAAAGGTGCTTTAAGTTCATACCCTGAAACTGATGTTGTAATCTCTGAAACTATATCCATCAACAGCAACCGACGCACTGGAGTAGGTACCATTTGTGTTGCCCGCAGTATCGTCCCTTGCTATTATCGTATTCATCAAACCCTGCCCTTGAAAAGTCAGGTTAGTTTTGCTAACGCTGACTATTACTTTTTCCCTGTATGATGTTAAAATATTGTAAATATTGTTAGACGATACTAGTGGCAGAAAGGAAAGGAAGAGAATTTCAATATTTATTCTCTCTAAAAACATTCTTCTTCTTGGCTTCAAAACGAATTTCAATTCCAATTGACTTTGAAAAAACGGCCACTTTATCTTACCAGTAAGATGCTGCGGCTATTCGGATAACCGTCCTCCCAACGGCATTATCAGGGCTTGCATTGACGGCCGCCTGAATTGTAGTGAAGTTCCCCTTTCCGGTGGGGTCAAGCGTCAGCACTAAAGCCGGGTTCAAGTCCTTCTGCATTGCATAACAATCAGCTTAACTGACAGAATTGCAGTTATCAGGTAATAAATTGTTCACGTTACAATATATGGAAGAGAGAGATAGAGAGAGCTGCATTAGTCCCACAAATGTGTGGTTGAGAGAATCCCTTTCAGTCTCCCCCCAAAAGGGTAGGTATTTTTTTCCCTGCTCCACTTGAGGTTGGAACTCACTCACTCACTCACTCTTGGATACCCATTTCCATAACAGTTGAGCTATAAATTGGGGATAAGTAGTTGACTCTTTTACCACACACACAGAAAGAAAAAACCAGAAGGGTAGGAATTGGGTCAGACCATAACCTAATTGAGTGGGTTGGTGTTGGGTCAGATTTCTAATCTCATTTTGTATTTTGTTTTTTGAATATTTAGATTTAGTCTTCATGTTTCATTGAAGTTGATCATTGTGATGTTCTATTCAGACTAATGTGTATTGAAAAAAAGTCTTTTTCCATTAAATAATCTCATTGACTGGAAAATCTTAGTTTTTTGAGGTTGATATATTGGCATAGAGCTAATAACATAAGGGAAAATAACATCTAAAGATGAGCCTTGGCCCATTTTGTTTTTTATACAGTGCCCAGGAGTGGACCCAAGAAATTAAACTTGTGGGGGCTCAATGTAAAAGAAATTTTAGCGGAAATGGTACATATAAAAAAAAAAAAAACATATAAATTCTCATAATTTGTAGGGGGTTTCTTAAAGATCTTAAGACTTATTTAGGTATGAGTGGGGGCTTCAGCCGCCAGACCCATATAACTGGATCCGCCATTTATGCCGCCCCACCTTAAAATGATAACTTATGCCCACTTCCTCAACTTTCCATATCCACTTTGAGTTGAATTGGTGGTCAAATCTCAGATTTAACAAACTAATTTATTTTTAAGTTGTCACTTTTATTTTTGAGATGGATTAACATTGGTAGTTTCTCCGATTAATATATAGGTTGGCCAGACTAGCATTTCTCGTCATTGCACCTGCTAATCCAATGAAATTCAGGCTGTCAACATCTCAACAGGCCAAATCTATGCTAAACTTTATTGTACTCAGCTTAATCTGGCCAAGCCAGATACTAAGTGCTGCTATTATTACTATAGAGCTCAAAATATTCAATTGATCTCAAACAAATTAAAGTACTCTCATTTTGAAATTGATCAACCGTCTTTTTGTTATTATTATAGGTATTAATTCTTATCTAATAATTTTATCATTTTTAATAATATAAATTATATTGCCCGTGTTAAGCAAGGGTATGCTTTGCTAGTTCTACTTAAGCATGACCAACCCGGAGAAAAAGGGCCAATTAAGGCATCATGTTCTTGGGCTGGGCCTAAACTTTCAACCCAATATCAATGGGCTTTGCAATATTTTGGTTTACGATTCTATAAGAGATAAGTAGGAACCAATTGTGCTAAAAAGTTGTTTCATGAAAAAAAAAAAAAGAGAAATTTTGTTCAAACTTTCTTATGCCCGCGGGTTAAGATATCGTAATTCTTTCCCATGAGACCAAAATTAGGAACAATGATTTACACTAACCAAACATGTTTTTCATGGCCGCATCTCAGGGGAACATGGAACATCTTAATGGCAAGATGCCAAACACATCCTTTTAATGTCAGGCCCATCCCACTCAGTGAGTAAACACTCTCAACTTCGTTTTTTTTTTTTTTTTGGGTAAAAGAACTACACTCTCAACTTATTCAAAAAGTTTTAGCATAAAGTTCTACCTCAGTAATTCTCGGCTTCTTAAAGCCATTAGTTAGACCTGAGTAAACGACAAGTTCCTCCTGCCCTCCCCAGCTGCAAGAAATGTCAAACACAAGCATCAATTCCATTCTTTAGTTACTCTGTGGGAAGAAGAATAAAAGAAAACAAGTTATTCATTTCTTTTTGTATGTCATATAGTAGTGGTCCAGGCTTAATTTGGATGAGCCCAATCTCCCCCTTACTACATAAGGTGGTTCAGAACCAGGCACAAGCTAGGTAGTATTTTCTTGGTCTGAACCAAAACCCACTAGCGATTTTTTAACAAGTCAGAATAGGACGATATGCATAGTCAACACTGTATATATATGTCAATCAAATTGGATAAAGATGTACAAGATTAATTTATAACAATAGTACCATGGCCTGAACCAAGCTCAATCCCATCTGACAGATCAAAGCAAACTTTGCTTACCCTTAGATCCATCATGAGTAACTAGGTTTTAATCTTCCTAAAGCATAACTCTACAGCATACTTACGTCACATTCTCGGGGATTATCTTCAGCTTCTCTCTTATGGCACCATTCATGAGGCTACTGAATTCTCCACTTGAAAAATTCTAAGAGCTTTGATAATTTGAATACTGCTTCATCGAAATTCCTTCTAATAATCCCATGGCTTTCATGGAATGCAGGTTGCTCCAGTTACCTTCCAACAGAACGTCATTCAAATCCTGCAAATCCATTTTTGAACAATTCATCATAGGATGGAAATCTAGAATTTGAAACAATTATGAGGAGAGAATAAATCCTACCACAGAGTTGCTTCTAGCTGTGATCACATCCTTTGGTTTGAACCATGAGTCCCACACGTCATTGTATAGGCCTCTCTGAATTTGTTGCTTAATTGATTGAGCCAGACTGCTATGTGATATGGGTTTGTTAGATATACTTGATATAAAAATTAACCTTTCTGTGACTCATTGATGCAAATTGATTGAGTAAAGAGTATTAATTAGATGAGAGTAAATGTCAACCTATTTGATTCTTTAAGGCCATTATCATCGAGTCGTGGGACGTCTTTGAGAAGGGGTCCCCATGAGAGCTGCATTTTAAACAAAACTCTTTATGAGTGTAATTAGAGTTAGAGCAGTAGCTAGGCAAGAATTAGTTAGTCTGGTTCTACGTACATCTTCAGGAGAAATCCAACTCTCTCCCAAAGCAACTCCTGGAAGCAAAGAGAACAGAGCACATGCCAATCAAGATATCTGATTTTTAAGATAATCCAAATCCTCCTCTCTATCAAAGTAAAACCAGGTTGACCAGCGGGTCAATATATTAATTTTTAATTGTTATTGTAAATATGAACTGAACGGATGGCCAGTAAGTCATGTACTTTTACACTGGAAGAATACATAAAGAGAGGATTAAATTAAATGAGTTGAAATATCAAAGGAGTCAACTTTATACCTCCAAGTCTAAGCTTCAGTTCTCTGTTTTGAATTGCTTTTAGAACCGATACTGCTAGAGTGACAGCAAATCTCCCTCCGTAGGACCCTCCTACAATGAACGAAGGGCTAGTTTGGAGTCTCTTATCCTTGTTAAAGAGCTCTTTTAACAACGTAGTTAAATCAGTTGCTGCCTCTTCATCAGTTCTAACAACCAGCCTCTCATCTTCCACATAACTGAATCCTGCTCCTACTGGATTGTCCTTTTTCACACCAAAAATACAAAAAAAGAGATGATATTAAAAGGTGAGCACTTTTCATGACTGTGGCACAGTAGTGTGAGATTTGGACCATAGTTACCTAATTCGGTGATCATGGTTCCGAATCTTGAACCGGTCGCAGCGAATAAATTGCTATTCGATTTTGTGAAATTCGGAGTTTGCAAAATGCCGGATTCAATTCAATTCGACATCTTATTTCATTACATAAAAAAGACGTTGGAGAGTGGAGAGTTGTAACGGAAGTGAAAAAACCTCCAAAAATAGGAGTTACTGAGGAGAGATCTATATTAAAGTAACATTAAAAATTAAAAATAGGAAGTTAAATCGGAAGAAGAATCAAAGAAAAACGGATTTTAGAAATCGAGTAGAACTCAAATTGTAAAATACCTACTTAATCTCTTGGTATGCATACTTGCAGACGCAATCGCTTAATCACAGGCCTGTGCAATTAAGGGTGTGTTTGGTTGGACCTGTTAAAAGCAAAAAGTGCTTATCTAAAGTAGTCGTTAAAAAGCAACTTCATAATTGCAAATTTGAAAGAGAAAATGTTGTTTGGCTGTCTTGACTTTTGCACTTGCTTTGTAACAGCAAGAGTTTTCAAGGTTGTTTGGTTAGACATATAGAAAAACAACTTTTAATGTATACTAACTAAATAATTTATATCTCTTTTTTAAAAAGTAATTACATACTATACTGGAACCTAGTAGGTAAATAAAATGAGCTCACGTAAAATTATAGAAGTGCCAAAGTTCTTAACATCAAATATATTTGGGTGGTACTATCATCAATAGGCCTTTGGCCTTTGACAAACATAGTTAGGAATCTACATCATAACCTATCATATTAGTATGCATACCGGTCAAACGTAAATGAGCATTTAAAATAAATGTGTATATTACACCTAGGAGCTCGTTCGGATGCTTGTAATCTTGGTGGCATGAACAGAAGTATCATACAAAAAACATGATTGGGGTCAATGAAACTCATATTCACAAATCTTTAAAATTACCTTAAGAGTGGTATTTTGGACATCCAAACAAGGGCCAAAGGGAACTAAAGCATTTTGGCCTAATTGGCTAATTCCCAATGTGGGGGCACATCCCAATATCATGGTCTTAACAATTTATGTTGCTCGTGAGCTTAAATGGCAATCCATGCGTGTTCAGACTTGCATACAGTACTAGAACATAAGCTCCCTTAAATCCTACGGTGCACTGTCAGCCACTTTCATATGAACCGTATTAGATCAGCTGTGATGAATTCCTCAAGGTCATCTCATGGATCAGCTTCTAATAGTGCGAGGAGATTATTTGTTTGGGTATGGCTAATAGAATTGTTCATTTCAGCATGTTCTTTTCATTCAATTTTTTGTTCAAACACATGGTGTGCAACTCCAAACTATTCCATATGAAAATGAGAATCTATTTTGAAGTTTGAACCCACCCATAAGATAGAACAATTAAATATGAATGAAATCAAATTGAAATAACCCCAATTGAATTCAGCATAGACAGTCTTCCCAATCGCTGCTCCTTTCTGATTTAATGCTGCAAAAATAAATTACTGATAATAGAGATGAATGGTCGAGAACATGCCTTCTAGCCCAGGCAGCAAATATATTTTCCAGCATTCATGGGAGAGAGAGATGGGCATTGGCTTTTGTCTTAGAAGGGCTAGGGATGAAGGGCTATGGTGGGGAGCGAGGAAAAGGGAAGAGGGAAGAAAGAGAAAAAAATGAGGGAAGGAGCAACCGGTTCCCGCCATCACTCCGTCAAAACCTTCCCTGCTTCCCGCAAAAATGCCAAAGTGACTTGTCCAACGTGAAGTCCTCCGTCGTGTGTTCACCTTCACCACAAAGCAATATTTTGACTTTTAACTTTTCGTAAAGTCCGTTTACAATGGTGTAACCAAACACCAATTTTTCGACTTTTTGGGCTTTTAGGAAGCAAAAGCACTAAAAGGGCTTCCAACGAGCCTAACCAAACACCCTAAATCTAGATTTTTGGTTCTCAGACTCCTCGTAACCTCCCGTGTAGCGTGCTAGGGCAGATTTCAGGTATACATCTCATTGTCATCTTTTTCACACAAACGTGCAGAGAGTTTTTAAGGGAAAAAACAGAGAAAGGGGCTTTGGAGAAACAAAGGGGATGGAAAGGGAAAGGGAAAGGGGAAGGGGAAGGGGAAGGGGAAAAGACACTTTTCTCTCTCCATCTCAATCACTAAAATTTTTGTCCTTGGGAATGGAAAGTCAATAATATAATTGCCGTTTGGTTAGTTCTCGTGACGCTGAAATTTTTATCATGCTGAGAAGAATCATCATCTTCCTCAATCTCAGTGTATAATGTTCGTGGGCCATGAGATGAATGAATGGGTGTGATTAAAGTGGATTCTCTCTCCTTTTATACTATTTCTTCTTTTCAAACATTGCTACTCGATTTGTGGAAAATCAAATCCCTTGGATACTCACTAGAAATCCTGAGAAATCCCTAGTTAAAAGAAAAATATAATTAGTGGAATCTACCTATTAAAATTCTTTCGTTGAGTCAGATATTACTGTTTCACCCAATCCCATTGCACCAGCTGAATAAAATATAATCTCAGCAGTGTACCTTCTCAAGCTTCCTTGCAATGGAAAAATAAAGAAACAGAGAGGACCTTCTATACAAATATAAAAAATTATTTCACATCCTCTCCACAGCCCCTGCATGAGTTCCTCAGTCACGCCGGTCAGGACCAGGCCGACGGAGCTGCGCCGGAGAGGCTGACGGAGTTGCAGATGCCGCCAGAGCTGATCTTGATCAACCAAAAAGATCGATTGGGCCACCAAATAAAACCATAAGATATTACAGTTTTTGTGCCAACTCGATCCAACAGAAACTCAATCAAAACAAGTACTCTTGAGAATTGAGATGGGTTCGAGCGAAGTGCTGGGCCAGATTTGTGAGATTGTTTGGTTAGGACGATAGGGAGTGAGATGGAAGATGGCTATGGTGGCTGTTTCATGTTGGGATTTGTGAAGTGGGTTTTATATAAAGTGGTGAGGATGTATTGTGTTTGTTTGGCTGGAATCAGATTAGTACAGGGAGGTGGGTTGTCTAGTTGATACATGTTGCAGAGATGATGATGGATAAAAGAGATAAAAGAAGAAGAAAAAGAGGAAAACAGGGAGAGATGGGGAGTGAAAGAGAGAGGAGGTGAGCTGTATCTGTAAAGAAGAAAATGAGGGAAAAGGAAGATAGAAGATGGTGGACTCGAGCTCTGTGATGTAGGATACGTTGAATGGGCTGAGTGGAAGTTGGTCTGGAAAGTTGATGTGAACTTTGCAGATTTTGAGATGTGATTGAGAGATGGGAAAGGATGGTGAAAAGGTGTGGCAATGCACAGATGGGTCATGTGGTTGGGTTGCTAGTCATGGTTGTAGGGGCTGGTTTTCTGTAGGTGGAATGGGTAAGTGAAGACTACTGGCATGGTAGGGGTGATGCAGTATTCCGGTCTAAAAGTGGAGATGAAATAGGAGGATGCAGAGGTGGGGTTTGTTTCTAGTAAAATGAATAAGGCCTTGACTTGGCATTGTTTGATAGTGGCCGTGTTGAAAGGGTGGAACATGCGGATGGTGTTGATGTTTGGTTCAGATCTACTTCGAAGGTCTGTAGATTAGTTTTGGAGATGAGTAGTGGAGAAGAGGGTGGAATACTGAGATGGATCGTGAGTTGGAGTGGTCGGAACAGAGGAGGGTTCGAGTGGGTGGAGGGGTGTTTGGTTGGGTGGAGACAATAGAGTGATGTTGCAGAGTCGACTTTTGAAGAGGGTTCACAAGTATGAGATGAGTGTTGTGGCTGCATCTGCAACTTTGGCGGCCTCTTCGGCCACGGCTCCATCGGAGCCATGATAGTGCACAGCAGCGATGAGGCCACTGCTCACGTCGATTGCAACGGGCGCTATCCTCTGGTTCGTCCCGGTCCCGGCTGCCGTGACGAGGAACGCCTGGGCTGCCGGAGGAGGTGCAGGTGTGTGGAGAGGATGTGAAGTAATTTTATGTATTCGTATAAAAGACCCTCTTGTTTTGATTTTCTCCATTCCAAGGAAGCTTGAGAAGGTATACTGTTGAGATGAGGTTTTATCCAGTTGGCGCAAGGGGACTGGGTGAAACAGTGAGGATCCGGACTCTCATCCTCTATCCTCTAGGTGTATAGTTTATTCTTAAACTATTCATCAATCTGAGTTTGATCCACCTTGGATTGACTTTTTGAAAAAATTGTTAAAATAATTATACATAAAATTGTTTTGGTCACTTTTTTTTATTAAGCAATCAATTTAAAGGCAGATGAAGCTTGATTGACGTAAGTTTTGAAGATGCCCAACGTTGGTATATGACATGTATTTTGAGCTCATTGCATTTTGATATGTGAACAGCACTATGGAATTCCACTCGTCTAACTCATGATTGCGGTGGATTAGAATGATAGACACAATGTCAAAGGATCAATTCATGTCTATTATAAGGTTATATGTTCTCCCTCCTCTTGCATTCGTTTTGAGTTTTGACTATTCAACTTACCAACACCTTAAGATACCATATCTATCTGCCTCTTTGTTTGTTCTCCACCTTTTGACTTAACTTACATTTAATTTGGATGTGTGAATCCCAACGTGGGTCTCACTTATGAGAAACTCTAATTGAACAAAATAATTGGACCCCTTTTATGTGGGGTTTAATTAAATTTCCTTTTAAAATAAAATACAAAAATAGAAAGATTAGTCACCTACTAGATATGTGAACAAAATATTATAAAAGAATTTACTTATTTATACTAAGAAAATCAATGGAGGATCCCTCTCTTAATGAAGTGTAAAAGTAATCAATAATATGCTAGACTCATTTTCACCAGTTTAGATTTTTTTTATATGGGCACCAATATGAGTGGCACAAGTAGTGTTTTATACATTTAGAAATCCACAATTTTAGACAACAAGGGAGAATTGGAAGTTGAGCCTTGTGTCTTTGGATCTGAAATCTTGTAAAACTTGATGTTGGTCCCCACCTATGAGTAATCTAATCACATGCTATATAAAATTATTTAATAAAAGAGAATGCAAACATTAAATCATCATCATCAACATCATCATCATTATTGCTAGGTATGGCTCTTTTTTAATTAAATCCAAACCATTCTATAATTAATCTTCATCAGTTTTTTGTTAACGATTAAAATTTCACAAAAAGCTGAGACAAAACCTTGTTAGATTGATTATATATTTTACACCTAATTTCATTTGCCTTTTTGGTCCCCCCATCTTTTTAAGAAAAACTATCAAATATTCTTTTATCTATTTTCTACATCTACCTTGACTCACTAAAAATTTAATGAAAATTCTTAAAACTCCATAGTAGGTCCTACTTATTAAAAATCCAATTCAATCATAATAGATGGCTCCCTATTTTATATCATTTTTATTTGGTGTTTAGGATTTAATTTATTTTATATGGATAGTTAAATGATTGAAGCTTATTGATTAATAATGGAAAAATGTTATGGATTGTTTTTAAACATTAATTTGCTCATAGTTTATTGATTTAATGTTTTTAATCATTTATTTGCTCATACTTATTAAAGCATCAAATGACTAAAAAAGATATTTATGCATATATTGAATGAACATATGAATCATATCAAACTATATCGAATTATATTTGAATTAACTTAGCAAATTCATTGAACCCAGTAATTGAGCGAATTGAAAACCGAATTAACTTAGCCTACCCCATTGAATTTTCAAATTTGAGTAACTATTGAATTGCGAACTGCGAATTCGAATCCGAATTGGACTAACTGCGAATCAGATAACTCTTATCTGGACCATTGATGGGATCATCAAGTTTGATCTTCCACCAGGGGGCAGAAATCAGGATTTCATCGGGGGGGGGGGGGGGGGGGGGCGCAAACTTGAATAAATTTTTATTTCACTAATTATTATAACTATCATATTTTTAAGTTTTCTTTCGACGTAATTGTAAGTTCAAGAATGAAAAATATATTACGAATCAAGACTAAAATTTACAAAACTAGTATCTATTCAGCCTTAACAAAATATAAGCAAAGAAAAGTCGTAAAATAATTCTTTCATAGTACATTTCAACTCAATCATCTATCAGAATGGAACTCAAAATTCTTTCAAATCTCGAAAATTGTCTATGATTAATTCTGTGCTAAGCTTTTCAGCAATTTCTTTTTCAATGTACACAATGAAAGAGTCAGAGATAAAATCATCCTTCATTTTGCTGCGAAGCCTAGTTTTGACAATATTCATGGCTGAAAATGATCGTTCAGTAGTTGCAGTAGAAACTGGAAGAGTAAGCACAAGTTCAATTACTCTAAAAACAAGTTGGTAGACTGTTGATCTTCTAGTCTTTACCAACCATTGACACAGATCAGAAACAGTTGCCAATTTTTGAAAGTCTGAATATCGAACTACATTATAGCCATAATGGTAAAGTTATATTCTCAATTGCATTTTCTCATTTTCTGTGAAGTCTTGAGGATAAAAATTGTCCACCAACTTGCAAATATCATCGCCTCTAAAAGATTCATATGCATTTCGAGGATCTAAAGCTGAGCTAAGAATAAGCAACTCTACTGCATGCTCACTAAACCGACTATTTAATTCTTGTAATTGAGAATTAATTACTGCATAAAAAATATGAATCATTCATCAAACAGCTCAATAAACACACGGTGTAAATAGATATTACTTTTATGGATACCCAACCTCATGACTCATAAGCCATGATACTAAAATTATCTTTTATATATATATTTTTTAAGCTACCTTAAAGTGGGTAAGTGGGGCTGTAAAAAAATCTAGGCCCAATTATAATGATAGTAATTAGTAACCCAACCCCTTCTGAAATAAAATGGAGATCACTTTCTCAATTTCTATTATTGCTTTGGCACTTTTCAAAACAAATTAAAAGGGAGAGAGAAAAGAAACAAATCAAGAGATGAAGGGGGGGGGGGGGGGGGGGGGGTAAGAAAAAATCCCAAAAACCTTGGGTGGGGTGGGTAAGAAAAAATTCCAAAAACTTGGGGGGCCATTTTGGTTATTTAAAAGCGCTTTTCAAAGCCCGGGGGGCCAGGGCCCCCTCAGGCCCTCATGTGGTTCTGCCTCTGTCTTCCACACATGTAAAGTGAATTAGGATGATAGGGAGACCCAAAAAGAAAACCATGTACCACAAACAGAAGATCTGCTTTGTGCAAACACGTCCAGTTCCGCAGCTTCATATTCATATCCAACGGCCCTACTGCTTGAAAATCTCCACCCCCAGTTCCGGAACCTCCCTGTGCCTAATCCCAATACAAACATCGATAACAAAAACAAAAATTCTTCCAAGTCCTCAATTGAATTGTCTCGAAACATGAAAAAGAGTCTTACCTCACCACAGTCCAGCCAAAGCATAATTGGCCATGGACCGGATGCACTATCTGCTCCATGAGGACTCCTATAAAGCCACCAGAACATGTGGGCCTCTGAAAAATATGATACACAGATCATTGTTTCGAAATCTATAATGAACACAGAAAAACAAGGGCAAATGTAGTCCAGGCTTTATACTTACTTGATTGGACTTCAACATATCCCCACTTCTCTGTTCCATCATCTCTTTCCTCAGCAATGGCCAGTCTCCCATGGAATTGCCCATGAAAAAGCAACAGAGATAGAAGAAGACAAAGGTATGAATGCATGCTCGTTTTAAGCGGGAAGAACTTAGAGATGACACAAACTCAACAAAAAGATTGAACTAAATCCCCACAGCAAGAAGAAATAATGAGGTTCAAATGTGTATTTCTGCAACAGAGAGAAGAAACAGAAAGACTAAAGAAGAAGAATCAGTCTACTAATTGACTGATTTACATTCATTGAAGAGGTGAGGGAGGAGAAATTATTGGATCCTCTGCTCCATCAAACGATCCATATTTGTAGTATCCATGTAGGCCCATTTCCAGTAATCATCAATGCGATTGAAAATGATGGGCCCAGTTAAAAGGCACATTTATTACTATATCTGGGTTCTTTTGGATGGGTCTGAACGGAGCATCTCATAAATCTTATTTGTTTTTTTATTTATTTTTGGTAGAACATAAATTTGTTTTATAGTTGTCGATCATCTGATAATCCACAATCTAATTTCAGAAATATAAAAAGCTTTCCACTAGCTAGCACCATTTTCCTAATTCCTACCTTGAAAGTGTTTAAAAACGGGGAAAAGAAAGTCCAAGAGGCTTCATAATTAGCAGTTTGGAGAGCCTTGGGTTCAGTTTAAAAAAGTCCTTCGGTTGATAATTTCTAAAGAAAAATTAGTGAGGTGTGGATTAAGAGTTTATCATTAGCTTTTTGTAAAAATCTCAAAATACAGTTATTAAAAATATTAAAGTGACTAATAATCATTTTCATTAAGAACTTGCTTGGTGATGAGGAGAAAACTTGAGAGAATAAAAAAGCCTTTCTCTAGAAAAAAAAATTATCTCTTCCTATTTATTTTTTAAAAACCTAAATAAGAAAGTAATTTTTTTTTATTTTTATTTTTTACAAGAAGTTGGAGAAATGGAATTTTGGTTTGTCCAAATAGGGTAGACAAGAAGGGAAATGACCTTACCTTCGAATCTCTTTATTGACGCAAATCGCTGACAGAGACAAAGACAGAGAAATAAATGCATCTGTCAACATAAATAGAGTTGAGAGAATCCCTTTTGGTTTCCATCCAGAAGGAGGTACGCTAGCTTTCAACAGAAAATGGTTGGAATGTCTCTGTGGGATTGAGGACTGATGGGGCCACTTCCAGCTGTTTTTACAAGTTCAGGTACTCCGAGCGTCTCGTTCACTCTCTCCTTTCCGGGAGAGTAATGATGTTTGCCGGGTGTCGTATCTACTAGATAAATAGGCTAAGTTGCATTATTTTTAAATTTCTAAATTTATCCTACTAAAGAGCGAAGTATTTATTTGAGGTTTTAATTCCTATATTAGCAAATAAAAAATAAGGTTTGATTCAATCGAAGAAAAGATCTCAGGTCACGAATCCACTCTACCCTAGTACAATGACATTGTTGCCTCGGTGTTTGGAGTTAGGATGCAGGTTGGTAGTAGCTTGGACGTCGCTTGCTGGGTTTGGCGTCTGGACGCCCAGTGCCTAACGTCTTGCTTGGATGTCACTCGCTGCGTTTGGCATCCGGATGCCCAGTGTCTAGTGTCTAAACACCCGGGGGAAGTATGTCTCGGTTCGTCCGGATGGTTCTTCACCTAAAACACCTGCAACATTAAAATAACACAAATAAGGGCATATACTACCATTCCAAGGGGCAACAAAGTCATCATTGAGGGGCCTTAAATGTCTCATAAGATGGAAATCTAGAATGTGAAACAATTGTGAGGAGAAAATAAATCCTACCATAGAGTTGCTTCTAGCTGTGATCACATCCTTTGGTTTGAACCATGAGTCCGAGACGTCATTATACATGCCTTTCTGAATTTGTTGCTTAATTTATTGAGCCGACTGCTATGTGATATGGGTTTGTTAGCTATACTCAACTCAAATTTTCTACGTAGCCAAGCAAGAGTATCTTCAAGATAGAGAAGAAGAAATGGTAATTTTTGAACTTTGGCGATTTCTTTACTCTATTTCTATTTTTGTAGGTGTGAAAATGTTTTTATTTTTTTTATCTAATGTTCGTTTTTCTCTTTTGATTTTCAATTATTTCTTTTGTAGATCTATAAACTCAGTGATCATATTCTCGTGATCTTGATACATATGGTTTCATCCAATGTGATACAAGTGTCAACGCTATTAAAAATACGGTCTGAACTGTGAAATCCTTAACATTTTTTCATTTGTCTCATTAGTTTTTACCTTTTTTTAATTACCTGCAGCTTCTAAAATGACAGTCCAACATGCACTTTAGAATCACCTTAATCTTGTGTTGACCCATCAGGTAATGAATTAATCCTATTCTCCATTACATGTAGTTCGTTTTTCTTCAACCCAACATCCAGTGAGTTATTATATACTATTGGATTAATCAATGTGCATAAAAATTTGGGCAGCGTGATATTTAATTTGATGTTTGATTCATTCTTTTTCTTTTTTATATTTTCTTTTAGTAATCTCTTGATATGTTATTTTGCTGAATTTTTATGTTTAGTTTGATCTGTTGTATATTATGATGTGAAAACAAATTCACTATTTAGATGGTTTTTTTTATTGTTAGTTTTTTTTCTCTTCATGCCAAAGTATGTAGTCTTGATCTGAACTTGCTGAGTTATTATTATTATTCATCATGATTTCTTGTTGTTTTTTAAAACGGAGGTGATTGGATTGGACCTCTATGGAAGGACTTAAGAGTGAGTGGTCTTGATTTACAATTAGGAGGCATCTATAGCAGACCATCAGAACTCTGACCTTTATGAAAAATGAAGCCCAGTCTTCACATATGAATTGAATTGAATGTACAAGTTATATAATCATCATTTAATTTCTTTTTTAATTTATTTTTCTTTAAATTCATTATATTTCACCTTTTTTCTCAAAATCTTTCTTTTATTATGTTATATTATATTTAATTATTGCATAAAGTAATTCAGTTATTCTATGACTAATTGTTATTTTTAATATTATAAATGATGTTGCCCGTGCTAAGTGCGGGTATGTTTTGCTAGTTTGATTCTTTAAGGTCATTATCATCGAGTCGTGGGACGTCTTCGAGAAGGCGTCCCCATGAAAGTTGCATTTTAAACAAAACTCTTTATGAGTGTAATTAGAGTTAGAGCAGTGGCTAGGTAAGAATTAGTTAGTCTGGTTCTACGTACATATTCAGGAGAAATCCAACTCTCTCCCAAAGCAGCTCCTAGAATCAAAGAGAACAGAGCACATGCCAATCAAGATATCTGATTTTTAAGATAATCCAAATCCTTCTCTCTATCAAAGTAAACCCAGGTTGACCAACAGGTCAATATATTAAGTTTTAATTGTTATTATAAATATGAATTGAACGGATGGCCAGTAAGTCATATACTTATACACTGGAAGAATATATAAAGAGAGGAGTAAATGAGTTGAAATATCAAAGGAGTCAACTAGGGTTATAAATGGGATGGTTCTAGATTGGAACCATAGTGGACCTGAACCCGAACTTATTTCTAAATAACAGTTTCAGTTTCGGATCCGGTTTTGACTCGGAACCTGTTTTGTTGGTTCCATACCCGGTTCCGATAAGAAAATCCAGATCCGGTTCTGGAACCGGGTCCACCTAGAGGACTGGAACCTAGTTCCAAAATCGATTCTAATTTCTCTTTATTCTTCATTTTTCTTAAAATAAGCATATTATTCAACTTATAATAGTACATCAAGTCTACTACCGCCAATAAATAAAAATGTCCAAAAAGAGATGATTTTGAGGTACAATTTACAATATCAAAGGCTCATATGCCGGATCCAAGGGTTAGAACTTATATGGACCCGGAATCGTACCCGTTTATCAATCGGAACCTAAATTGGGTTCTAAACCCGGGCCCGTTTATGAATCACAAATTTAAATAGGTTCCATACCCAGTTTTTGCAGGTCAAAACTTCCGGGCAATTAGAGAATTGGATACCCATTTGCAACCCTACAAGAGTCAACTGTATACGTCCAAGTATAAGCTTCAATTCTCTGTTTTGAGTTGCTTTTAGAACCGGTATTGCTAGAGTGACAGCAAATCTCCCTCCATAGGACCCTCCTACAATGAACAAAGGCTAGTTTGGAGTCTCTTATCCTTATTAAAGAGCTCTTTTAAAATCAGTTGCTGCCTGTTCATCAGTTCTCACAACCTGCCTCTCGTCCTCCATATAACTGAATCCAGCTCCTACTGGATTATCCTTTTTCACACCAAAAATACAGAAAAGAAGATGATATTAAAAGGCGAGCACTTTTCATGACCGTGGCACATTAGTGTGAGATCTGGCCCATTGATGGGATCATCAAAGCTGATCGCACATTCATGTACCGTGAATTAGGATGACAGGTAACCCCAAGGGGTAGCTCAGTTGGCCTAAGACCATGGTTTACACCCGGAGGTTGAGAGTTTGAAACTACACTACCACACTAGGGCCACAAGGGATTTACCCGGCTCCCCCGATGCTCGTAGGGATTATTCTGGCCCAAAGGGCTGGGACACCTTCCATTATAAAAGAAATTAGGATGATAGGGAGAGAGAAAAAAAAAACGTACCACAAAAAGAAGATCAGTGTGAGTGATGAAAGAAAAATTGTTCTTACGTTTCTGTCTGCAACAAAGAGAACAAACACTGACCAAAGAAGAACGTATGTTTTTTTAAGGTTCAGTTGCAGTTTTTTATATACGAATCTGGAAGGCTTAAAAGGTTAGGAGTACCCGTTATTAAATGGACCAGATTCCTAGGATCATTGAAGCTTCACCGAATGGGCCAGTACATAATCATTGAGGAAGACCCACATTGCCAAATTAGACATGCATTAGTTGAGTCAGTTGTGTGCATAGTTCAATTGAAGTCCAAGGCAGGCGCACTTGGACCGGAACGGTTGGCAGAGTGGGCCTTCTTAATCAATAGATTTAGAGGTGTTAGTGGGCCAAGATGGGGGAATTTTTTGGCCCGGACCGACTTTGTAATAAGAATCCCGAGCCCGACCCAATCATGACTCGGGCCAAAAGTTACTAGCCGCAATCCAACAGAAGTTAGAATTATCAGATTTGAGCTTGTAGTTCAATTGGTCTGGGTATGTTATTTGTGTGAGAGGTTTTGTGTTTGAGTCCCCATTCCCTTTTGGAAATGGTTTCTTAACCATTTTTCCACTTTGACATTATACGCATATAGGGTACTCCACTTTACCTAATTCTGTTAAGAGTCCATCCCTAACCATTCTACTATTAGAAAAGGGCTTCTGCCAGGAACCCTAGATATTGCGTACAGATCAATGGGGAAATAAATTTAGACAAAGATGATAAAAAATTATACCTGCAAGATCTCTCTGATTTGATCTCAGTCATACAGCAACCCGAAAATCTCAAGATCTTCTGCTGTATTCCTCTATTCTCGAACTCGCACTAGGGAGTGGGCCTCTTTTGCGAATTCTCCTTGCTCTCCAAAAACGAGATTCTCTTTTTCTTAACCTATAGAGTAATAGCGCATATTTATAGGCTACAATAGGGACCTTAAGAAGTAAATAAAGATAGGCTTCTTATGGAAGCAGGAAACCCTAATTCGATCCAAATTAGAATCATAGTTTCATAAATTACAATTCAGTCCACTAGGGAATTATAATTGCACTCATGTCCTTATTCTCAAAATAATATTTCCAGCTTCATATTATTAAATGCTTATTAATCTCCCCACGTTAAGGTTTTAGATATCCTTTGATTAAATAATTGCTGACATCTATATTTAATCGATATCTTTATAATTCCTTGAGACCTTACACTTAACTTATTTGATATGCCGGACACAAAGTCTACGTGTAGGGTTTGACAAAATCAAACGTAAAAGCTTCATCAAGGAGATATCATCAATCCCTATTATGGGACGTGGATTCCGTTAATAAACTAATATGCACCATACACTTAGTGTAGTCATCCAATTCACTAAGATTGTTGACCTATAAAAGATCTCACACCTTCGTAAATCAAAATGCCAAACACTAAATATATGTGTCTATTATTTATGTGAGATTAAGAGTACTATCACTCATAATAACCATCTGAATGTTAATCATCTCATATAGTTAGTATAAAGATAATAAACCCAAAAGCGATCATGTTCAATACACACAAAGCGTACTAGCATAATTAGTCGAAACTATACCGTTTCCCGCAGCCAAGACAAGCCTACTGAAACATCATGCTACAATCATACCGATGGTGTGTCCAAATCCATTTAGATTGTGAACAACAACTTATATTCTATGAGAATCGACAATTATGTCTTCCATGCATAAGTAGAACTCTGCACACCAACTTATCTACTTTATAGAATAAAAGACATACATATGCATAGTTACCAATAATGGAACCATTTGCCCATACAAAATCTCAGTTAGATGAAAAGAAAAAATATACTAATAAATAAATCAGTCAAAGACAAATACATAAAAGTATGCTTTTAGTATAAATTTCCAACATCTACTTATTCCTTTTTTGTTAATGTGCCCTAATCTCATATGTCATAACATTGCCAAATCATCCATACACGCATTCACACACACATAATAATGGAAAAAATATTTTATTTCATCATTAAGAGTGTCCAGCAAATACAATTTATTAGAAAGAAAACCATTGACTAAAACTTGTCCGCACATGCCAATTGTAACATCCTTTTCTTTAAATCTGATTTTGAATGCATTAATAGCCAATTGGCTCACAAAGATGAAGCTCATCGTCATAGCTGGAGCAAAAAAAACATCAGAGAGATATATGAAATTTCCATTTGGTAAGGGAATTTTGACTTTCCCTACATTCAACATATCACAAAATGTTTCATTCCCCAAGTAAATACTCTGATCTCCCAGTTTCATCTCTTTGAATTCAAAAAATCCAGCCTTGCTTCTGGATATGTGCCTAGTGGCTCCTAAATCAATCCACCAATTCTTGTCATTGGTGTCCACCATCATGGACTCTATGACAATATCAACATAATCACCATGTTCTTTGGTCACTTTACCTTGCTGGCTACTCTCACCCCTTTTCTTTCTGCATTGAGAACTAAAGTGTCCAGGCTTCCTGCAGTTAAAGCAAACACCATTCTTAGGCCCTTTCCGTTTTTTATTGCTTTTGAATTTCCTTTTATTTTTTATACTGATGGTTAACGCACCGTTATTATTCTTAGTTTTAACAATGATGACAAAGTTTGTAGGTGTTACACCGTGGGCGGCCAGTCTTTGTCCTTTAGCAAGCAGTCTAGCTTCGACCTCACTCAGGGTTACACCCTTTTGGTGGCTAAGGGTCTGAGACAGATTCTCCCACGAAGGTGGAAGACTCATCAATAAGTACTTAACTTGAAAATCCCCGTCCATTTCATTTCCCAAGGCTGCGAGGTTACTATATCATACCGCCATTTGATCAATGTGATCCCTTCTAGATGATCCCTCTGGCATCTTATAGTTAATATATACGTTGAATGCCTCCATCAAGTAAGATTTGGAGGTTTCATCATACTTGTCTATAGCGTACTCATAGATTTCTATAGCAATGTTAAAGTGCTCAAACTACTTTACCAAATTGCTGGATATGAATCCGACCAGGAGATGCCTCGCTGATTTGTTATCAAATACCCATTGTTCATACACATCATGATAGATCTTCTTTAGGGGCATCATCAGCGGGTTTGGAAATCAGATCGAATTCAATCACATATGTTAATCCGTCAAAGTGCAGCAATGCGTTCATTTAATGCTTCCACATGGCTAAGTTCTTGCCGTTAAAAATATTAGCCTTAGCAAGATCATGCAATGCTGATTTGGAAGACATAATTACTGAATTGAAAAAGAGGTTCAGATACCGTTGACCGTTAAAGGAGAAAAACCACCCTTTTTCTAAACCGATGGATCGTCTTTCTCTTGCTGCTATCACATACATGTACTCGTAAGGATTCCATATAACCAAACCGTTCTTCGATCGGAATCCAGATGCTCTAGATATCGCAGTGTGAAGTTTCACGGCTAGAAATCACCCTGTATGCGTCAGTACTATTGACGTCATTCTGCGTCAGTATTGTTGATGTCGTACTACGTCGTCGTTGGCGTCGCCTGCGTTAGTACTATTGACATCGTCCTACGTCAGTACTGTTGACGTCGTCCTGCGTCTTTGCTGGCATCGCCTGCGTCAGTACAATTGACGTCGTCTTGAGTCAACATTGTAGTAGACGGGCTTTGGCTTCGGGTCATATCTAGGTCGGGTTGGGTCTGATCTAACCCAACCTGCACGGAAGAGAGATGACTTCTCCTTTTTCTTGAACGCGTCCTGAGGAGAACAAAGCAATAGCACGTTGGGCTTGCTATGATTGCAGAAGAGGTGAGCCTCCTTTATTGCACGCTTTCAGAGGTTTGAACTCGTATTTTTTGTATGTCTTGTATATATCTTAATCACATTGGATAAAGATGTAGAAGATTAATTTACAATAATAGTACCATGGCCTGAACCAAGTTCAATCCCATCTGATAGATCAAAGGAAACTTTGCTTACCCTTAGATCCAAGAGTAACCAGGTGATGAGAGCCTAAATGTACATTTAAGGCTCCTTAGTGATGGCTTTGTTACACCTTGGGATGGTAGTTTATGACCTTATTTGTATTATTTTAATATTTGTAGGTGTTTTAGGTGAAGATAAGGAATTCAAAGCTAATTGGAGAAAGATAGAACCATTGCATATGAACCGGAGTATTCTGCCTCCGAGCACCAAACAGGACACCAGCTCCTGTGCCCAACATCCAAGCTACTGCCTTCTGGAGTCCGGACGCCAAACACGGGGTGGGTCTGCTTCTCTCCGCATTTTGGAAGAAAAATTGGTAAAAAAAACTATAAAAGGAACCCAGAACTCATTTTTAGAGCATTCAAGTCTTGAGAGAAGAATTGGAGGCCGGTTTTGGAGGATTGGAAAGAGCACCAATGGAGGTTTTGTCAAGGATTCGTTGTTTATTTGTCTCCACATGTAACTAACTCTCCACCTTAGGATTGAATGAATGTGTTGTTAGATCTAAGATAAAATATGTCATAGAGATAGGTTATGCCCAGATCTAAACCCGCATGATTTATTTGTTGACTCTGTGGAGGTTTATAAGCAAAACGAGTCTTTAAAGCATTGATGGTGAAACCCTAGGTCTATATTTGTCATTGTACGAGGGTAGAGTGGATTCGTTCCCTAAGATCTTTTCTTCAATTGAACCCAACCTTATTTTTAATTCGCTAATTTAGGAATCAAAAACTCCAAATCAATACCTCGTTCTCTAGTATGATTAATTTAGAAATTTGGAAACGACGTAACTTAGCCTTTTTGTCCCAGTGGATACAACACCTGGGTAACATCATTATTCTCACGAGTAGAGATAGTAGGTAGTTGTAATTTATATTTGCAAACTCTTTTTTGGGACGATTAAATTTTGGTGCCATTGCCGGAGACAATTAGCACGGTTGCTTGTTTCTTTTGAAAATTCCAACATTAGTTTCGCTTTTTTAAAATTTTATTTTATTCGTTTTTTTTTTTTACTCACATCTTTTGCTATCCTTATTGCAGGTTATTGATTCTAACATTTAAAAAACAAATCCTAGAGTTTGTGCAGGAATCCAAGAGAGTTCATAAAGGTCAAAGTTTTACTTAAGGAAATCTCTCTTCTCTACCCAGAGTTGATCTGAACCATTAATGGGATCATCAAAGTTGATCGCACATTCATGTATAGTGAATTAGGATGACAAGTAACCCTGATGGGTAGCTCAGTTGGCCTAGGACCATGGTTTACACCCGGAGGTTGAGGGTTCGAAACTGCACTATCACACTAGGGCCACCAGGGATTTACCCGGCTCCCTTTAGGCCCGTAGGAATTATTTTGGCCCAAAGGGCTGGGACACCCTCTATTATAAAAAAAAATTAGGACAACAGGGAGAGAGAGAAAAGTACCAAAAAAAGAAAATCTGCTTTGTGCAACCACATCCAGTTCCGCGGCATCAGATTCATATCCAACGTCCACTGCTTGAAAATTTCCGCCCCTAGTTCCGGAACCTCCCTGTGCCCAATACAAACATCAATCACAAAAAACAAAAATTCTTCCAAGTCCTCAATTGAATTGTCTCGAAACATCCCTCTTTGATTACTTTATTCGAAACAATGAAAGAGAGTCTCACCTCACCACAGTTCAGCCAAAGCATAATTGGCCATGAACTGGATGCACTCTCTGCTCTTTTGGGACTCCTATAGAGCCACCAGAACAAGTGGGCCTCTGGCAAAAGTAGCACACATCAGTTTCACGAAATATACAACGAACGCAGAAAAACATATAAGCATAGTTGTCAATATCGTTTCGAACTTCATTTTACTCTGGCCTTCAAAATAAAAAGTTTCGGCGATTCGGAATTTCCGCTAAACTTTTCGGAATTACATAATATATATAGATATATGTAAAAAAAAATTTAAAAAAGTAATAAATATAGATTTAATCCATTATAGTAAAACAGAGATTGTTGATTGTGCATGAGCTGCCAACCTTGTTTAGCGAGGAGGGCTAAGTTGAAATCTTCCAACCAACGAAAACCCATACGCCCCCCCCCCCCCCCCCCCCCCCCCCACACACACACACACACACACACACACATACGCACACATGTTTTGACGTACAAAGCTTCTCCCAACTAGCCTAGTGGGTGTTTATTTCATCATTACGTTGACCCCACCAAAATCTAGCCATCATACCCTCCAACTCTTTACAAAGCCCTTGTGGCAATTTGAAGCAGCTCATGGTATAGGTGGGGATTGCTCGAGCAACCACTTTTACCAAGATCTCTCTACCTGCTTGGGAAAGTAATTTTTCCTTCCACCCTTGTAGCTTCTCCCATGCCCTTTGTTTGACATTTTGGAAGGTCATCTTCTTTGATCTCCTAACTAAGGATGGTAGCCCCCAAATACTTCTCATGATGTTTAATCTCAGCTACCTCCAATACGCTTTTATTATATCCTGAACTTCTTGCCTTGTATTTTTGCTAAAAAATAATGTGGTCTTCTCTTTGTTTATTTTTTGGCCTGAAGCTTCTTCATATATTTGAAGGAGATGCCGAATATAAAGAGTTTCCTCTCAATTTGCCTGACAAAAAAGAATACTATCATTTGCAAAGAACAAGTGGCTGAGTCGAGGAGCACCTCTGCATATACTAAGACTTGTGATCTTTCTCTCTTGCTTAGCCCTCTCGGGAGAGAAATGAGTCCTCCTGCACATAAAATAAACAAATATGGGGAGAGAGGGTCGCCTGTCTTAAACGCCTAGATGGATTAATCGCCAACCCATAACCAAAGAGACCCACTTCGAGTGGAGTCCTAACTTCAACATCACTTTCTCTAGAAATCCCCACTCCACTATCATAAGCCCTGCTCATACCCAAGTTTATCGACATGAAGCCCTTCCTGCCCCACCGCTTTTGTTTCAAAAAGTGAACACCCTCGCACGCTACCAGTACATTATCCATAATAAGTCTCCTTGGTACGAAAGAACTTTGGCTCTCATAAATTTTGAGAGGGAGGACGAGCTTCAATTGGTTGGTCAGAACCTTAGACATCAGTTTATGCACTACATTACAAAGGCTTATAGGGCGAAACTCAGTAATTGTTTCAGGATTTTTGCATTTCGGCACAAGGATAATAAAAGTGTGATTCATCTCTCTAGGCAAAATACCAATATTTAAAGTAGACAAAACCGCATCAATAACAGTTTTTCCAACAGTATGCCAAAACTTCTAAAAAAACAAAGGAGGCATACCATTCAGGCCGGGGGCTTTTGTGGGTTGTATTTGTGATAGTGCCATAGATACCTCTTCCGCCTTGAACTCATGTAGTAGATTCTCGTTCATCTCCTCAATAACCCATGTGTCCAAAGTGTCCAACAGCAGTGGTACACAATTGGGGGGCGAGTAGAAGAGAAAATTTCATTAAAATAACCAATAACCTCGTCCTCCATCTTCTCTTATTCGCACCACTCCTCCTTAGAGTTTGTAGGATCTTACACCCCATTGAGCTACCACTTATCCAAAATCAATTAGTGATGGAAAACGGCACAACAATAATTTTATGGTGAGAGCGAGGGCTTGACCACAATTATGACTGCTCAAGAGTGAAGGCCGACTCAAATACCCGACCTACCAGTTTCTGATACCACTTCTGGATCTTACACACCATTGAGCTACCACTTATCCCAAAACCAACTGGAGATGGGAAATGGCACAACAATGGTTTTGTGGTGAGGGCGATGGCTCAAACACAATTATGACCGCTCAGGAGTGAGGGCGGACGTTGACTTCAACAGAATTTCGAATACCCATGATACAATTTCCCTTTCTTCGATGAGACGCTTTTGAGTGAAAAGACTTAGTGTTCCTGTCGCCCTCACTCAACCATAAAACCTTTGATAGTTAGGCTCTTACTACTGGTTTATATATATTAATCAGCTCTGTAATTATCTACTGCATACTCTAGTTCTCTGTTTTAGACCTTGCTCTTCATATAAATAGCCACTGTTAGCCAACAAGGAGAAGTCCCAAGTCAAGGTGAGAATTTCACCCTCCACATTAAAAAAGCTAACTGAGGCACTTCAAAATCTCGATTCTACAATTATGAAAGTACCCAAAGGAACAGTTAAAGATTGGCATTTAGAAATTCTAGTAGTATAAAGTATTTGGAATTATCTAAGTAAAAGTTTTTCAAGTTCATGCTAGAGAAAATAAACCTTCAATTAACATAACCAACTCAAAATTTTGAGGCATAACAGAAAACGGAGCAAAGCTCTGCGCTTTGAGAATGACATATTAAAGCGAATAACTTGTACTCTTTCCTTTATATATAGGGGTGTTTATACATAGTGGTGGTAAGAGATCATCAACCTTTCCTTGTTCTAATTAAAATCATACAACCATGCACATTGATGAGAACCTAAATGCACCATTTAGGCCCCACAATGAGGACTTGTTATACCTTATGATGATATTAATTGACATCAATTGTGATAATTTCGTGTTTACAAGTATCTTAGGTGAACAGAGTGAAATTCGGAATTAATGGGAGGAAAATGGCAAGACCACAAAGAACCGGAGCAATCTACCTCCGGGCGTCTGGACGCCAGCCATTGGGAGTCCAGACGCCAGACCCAGCAAGCGACGCCCACGCTACTGCCTGCTGGCGTCCGAACACCAAACACGGGTGGATTCCGCCTCCCTCCTTGTTTTGAAGAGTTTTTTGAAGAAAAGTATATGAAAGAAAGCCCATAATTTCTTTTAGGGCATTCAAAGTCTTGAGAGAAGAATTGGAGGCTGGTTTTAGAGGATTTAAAAGAGCACCAATGGATATCTAGTCAAGGATTCTTCATCCATCTCTCTCCATGAGTAACTAACTCTCCACCTTACGGTTGCGATGAAGTCCTAATCTTGTATTTTGGTTATGTATAGGTTCTAGGGTTTTAGTTTGAATGCTTTCGTTATATGACATGAATATTATCCATTAATTGGATTTTCTTTGTTAATGCAATATCTAGTTTTAGTATTTTATTCTTGTGGACTTAAAATACCAGTTATATAATGGTGCTTGAATGAATATGCGGTTAGATCTAAGATAATCTATGCCATAAAGATAAGTTATGCCCGAATATAAACCCACATCCCTTATTTGTTGATTCTATGGAGGTTTGCAATCAAAACAAATCTTTAAAGCGTTGATAGTGAAACCTTAGGTCTATACTTGCCATTGTACGAGGATAGAGTGGATTCGTACCCAAAGATCTTTTCTTCGATTGAATCAAATCTTATTTTTAATTTGCTAATTTTGGAATCAAAACCTCAAATCAATACTTTTTTTTTATAATATAATTAATTTAGGAATTTGGGAACCAACACAACTTAGCCTTTTTGTCCGAGTGGATACGACACTTGGTTACCATCACTACTATCACAAGTAGATAGTAGCTAGGTATAATTTATATTTGCAAGCCATATTTTGAGACGATCACACATGCTTACCCATAAAGTGCATGCTCTCTAAGTTCTAACATAAGTAAACACATATGATCTTTGTATATTTTTAATCATCAATGAATTCCTCTCTCATATTCTTTTACATAGAGTATATCAGATGAACAAAACCATCATTTCTGTGTTGCCATCTTCTTCAAGCAATGTTAGGCTCCCTAATTGAATATAACCCACAAACATTGTGGAAGTATAAATAGGATTTTATCTACCAGTAAACCAATAAATCCATGTCACATTCGACTGTGTAACAGAATCAGTAAGATTCAATGAATTCTCTATGTCGACGGTGATGATCAGATGGATCTGATGAATTACTTGGAGGAATAATCCAATCGTTGCCATCGATATATGAAATGTTCATGAATGGCTCTGCTTCGGTGTGGCTCAATTGCTTAGCATATGCAACCCTCGATGTGTAGTTCGCCCCTGGTCCCATGCACTCATATTCTCCGAAGAAGACAGTGCTGTGCAACACATTGTAGGAGTGAGATTGATGACTTTAAGGTGTATCTGGATTTATCCAAAACAACAGGTAGGTTTGAGTGGCATGGATTTGGACTACCATTTGGTTGGACTGGACACTGTCTTAGCTATTCACAACCAGCCCACCCCCCCTCCCCCAATCAACAGTTACTTTGAATCTTGATTTTGGATGGGAAAGTGAATGACAACAGAACCCCACCTGATGTGATTTCAATTTCCATGCCTCCCCAAAGTCATATGTTCAAACTGATTGTGATTTGTCATACATCCAAACATTCTCCTAATATAATAAGGATGCATTTGGATAGAAGGCCCCCAAAAAATATTTAAAAAATAATGTAAGATAAAAATATTAGACCATGAGCTTAACAATTTTGTTACTGCTATTAAGGCTGTAAAACTACTCCCAATTACCCCACTACCTAGTGGATCTGACCCGGAAGTTTTAAGTATGAACCTTTTGTGGTCCCAATTAATAATCAAGTCTGAGTTTTTTTATGGACAAAAAAAATGCACTATGCATTATCGTATACAAATATATAATAATACATTGGACAAGTGGTCCAGGTCCTGGTCCAAATGGGTCCATCAATACCAATTCTGGGTCTGGAAACACTAAGGACCCGACACAGGCCTAGACCCAGATCCTTAATTTACAGCCTCAATCTTATAGTTTCTAGAGTCTGGATATTCATTTAGAATTATGCAAAATGTTGTCATGGTAGGCTTTTGTCCAAAGGAAATGCTACTGATGTGAATGAATGCTAATAGAAAGAACTCAGGGATTAGTAACAAGGGTCAACCACAGACGGGTCTTTAGAAGGATCACTCCAATCATTCCACCCATCTGGAGCAATGTTACTAGACATGTATGTTCTAGCAAAGACAACAGAAGCATATGGGCCCCAAGCGCGTCCAAGCCACACAAGACCAGATCCATCAATGCTGCAATTTACGAAGGAAAACCCAGTTTTCTCATCCATTGATTGTCTTCCATGAGCAGTGATGGCACCAGTGATCATCTTTACTTCAGGTGGCAATTGCTTTGCTATCAAATTAAGTGTACAATCCTGTCCAATGGTAAAAGAAAAAAAATATCAGATTAGTGTGAAACTTTGTTCAATTTTTGCTTTGGGTTTGCTTTAATTTTCAAAAGGTCCTTTGAGGTGAAAGCAGCAGCAGCAGCAGAAGAAGATGAAGGTGAATATATTTTCCTGTTTAAGATTCAACCAAGTGATAATTTTCAAAGAAATTAGATTTTTAATTGAAAGTTTTGGTGCAATTCATTGCTTCGGCTTCGATTCTATTAGCTAATGTGTTTCAATTCAACTGTACAATTAAATGAAATAATTCTTGATTTTTTGCTGATCATATACCTCATACAGTGATCTAGCATTGCCAAAGATAAAATCAATGGATCCTTGGATAAAACACTCCTTAAAATAGTGCCTCCCTCGATCATCATGAACTGTATCTTGGGCTCCATAAAACCCACAACCGTAAAATGCAGCTTGATCACCGGCGATCCTGAGTGCTACAGCTTGATTCCCGACGTCACCGGGCGATGCAGGTGGTGCAGTATTCTTCATCAACAGCACACAAAGTGTTAAAATTCAAAGCTAGTTACAATTTAGAAGACAACGTACGTGCAAGAGTCGCTATAAAGAAAATGGGAAATTAAGCTGAGCATGGTGCTCACGTTATGTGGTGTACCACACTCAAACGTGATAATATGAATTGATGATCTGGTCTGGACCATTCATTGGGTGGGTCATACAAGGGAGAGATTCTCACTGGTTTGAGAAGCATTCACCATCTGATCAGCGAGACAGTGACCCATACAAATGGATGGCAGAGAAAATGTCGCAACAGTTCAAAATCAGTGCCAAAAGGTCCACTAATTGATTGGCAGGGATCCTCCAAATTAACTATATACTGTGTAGTCAATTGTCAATCATACAAGGCTGCATGGATCAACAAAAAGATCTGGTCCATGAAGGATCATCACACCAAGTCCGTCCTTGAGATTGGTGCACTGAAAAAGTTTGAGTGGAGAGACGCTTTTATTGAATAGAACAATATGTGCGTCTGTTAGTACTGAACTCACACACTAGTTATAATCGTCTGATTGGATTATTAGATGCGTTTACTTTTTGGTTTGATTAGGGAGTAGAAACCGTGTTTGTGGATTAGCCCACCCATTCCCATCAATGGAGCGTCTTTTGACCAGAAATTTATCAAAATTCGACCAAATTAGGCACTCTTGCTACTCGATATAAGGTCATGTACAACCAGTGGATAGTGCAGTTCTTATTCCGTCTTCAAATCCATGAGCATATAAATGTAATGAAACTGGATTTTGGTAGATGCCTAAGCTTGTGCCTATAAATCTAGCAGGATCGGATTGGCCTCACAAACATACCAGGTGGAAAAAAGATTTCTGCTTAAGTTAGTGCAGAAAACTGAGACTTTATATGTGAATTAAAGACAAAATGCTCATGAACCTATAAATATCATATTGTATAACACTAATTAGACATCAAGGCTGATTTGGGCACCGGGAATCCTGGTGTCCATGAAGAGAAGGATTGCCAACTTTTTTCGAGAACCAGGAGTCCTTGAAATTTATGGAAATAAGGATTGATTTGTGTAGTCCTTTCAAAATTCATTGTGCAGCCAAAGCTTAGAACACTACTCATTTTCAAGGATTCAAGGCTTTTTCGTTTTTTTACAACTCCTTTACAAGATGATATAGTGTATGCTTACCTGAAAACTAATATTGTAAGCTATGAAATTGAGTGCGAAAATTGAAACAGAAGCACTGTAGATTGTCCCTCCTGTGGAATTTGCAGTGTCGTTCCAAGCTATAGATGTATTGAGATAACCCTGGCCTTGGAAAGCTAAGTTTGTCTTGTTAACACTAACCACCACTTTTTCCCTGTGATGATAGAAGCATTGTTAGAGAACAATGTAGATATTGATAGAACTGGAAGTTGGAACTGTCACATTCATTTATCAGACTATTTATTCCTAGCACTGCAATTTGGCTAGGCCCAGGCCTCGATTGAACCAAGCCCACATCAGGTACTTCCTAACATACTCAGGATTGAGGCCCAAGTTTCATGTGCATGGGAGCATTGTTTTGTCAAACAATGTAAAATGGACCGGCCCAACAAATTTTGTCCGGATTTAAGATTAACTGAAGGCCCGATTACCTCAACTAATTACATTCTAGTCATGTATCTAACTGACAAGACATAACATGAACCAACAAATAATTCAAGAAACAGAAGCAAAAACTGATAGTCAACAGAACACAATTGAACAAATCAGAAATGCACACATTACGGAAAAAAGAGAAGAAAAGACATGGATCCAACCATGGAGATTCAATGAATGAATGAATTCATAACCTGTAAACACCGGCGCCGAAAAGGATAAACGTCCGATCAGGACTATTGTCGGGAACTGCATCGACGGCCTTTTGAACGCTGGTGAAATTGCCACACCCCATCAAATCAACTGTCAAGACAAGCGACGGCCTCAAGTAGCTCTGTGCAATCATAGACGTCCATTTGTTGTCATCACAACCCGAGTCATCCTTCTTAGAGTGAGGATGATGGTGTGGATGATGATGATGCCTAGTCGCTCTCCGAACGATGCGCTTTAACAAAGAAATTAACTTTTCAATGTAATTCTCTTCTACTACCTCAGTAACAATCTCATTATCAATGCTAAAAACAATGCTACTACTGGCATTGGGAGTAGCAGTTGTATGGATAGCTAGTAGAATGGAGATGAGTGCAATGGCAAGTGCTGAGACCCAAAAGAAGCAGCTTCTGACCCTGCTTATGGGAGTAATGGAATCCATGTTAATGTGGGTTCGTTTGAAGATGTGGGCTATGTTTTGTTATATATATATATAATGAGAGAAGAGAAGTGGTCATGGCGTGGGAGGTAAGAAAAAGACAGAAGGGGTGTGGAGGAATGATTTAGTGATAAAAGAAAGTGGGATGGTGGTAGTGGGAGATTGGAAGATTTACACGCCAAGGCCCTGGAAATGCAATGCCGGTGTTCAAAGAGAGGGGCTTTTAGCTGGTGGGGTTTCAATGACTCTTCTCATCATATGGAGAATTGATAATGGATTCCTATGGAAACTTGAGAAAGATCTAATCCCATACCCATGAAAACTTTATTTAAGGTATGTAAATGGGTGAGGCAATGTTGGGTTGGGGTCATGTGGTCAACCTGGGTCTAGATTGATCAATGTCGTTGGACCTAGGCAAGACATGACATGCTCTAATGCATATTCTGTGTATGAGTCCATCTGCGAAAACCATCTTTGAATTGAATATAGGGGTTTTGACATTTCAATGCACCTTAGATTTTAAATCTCCGATTTCATGATCCAAAGTCACTAAATGTCACCAGAGTCCTTTGACTCTGATACACCTTTTTTTTTTCTTTTTTTTTTCTGGATCCTTTTACTCTGATACACCTTTTTTTTTTCTTTTTTTCTCTTGATCCCATGCAATCATGGGTTTTTAAAAACCCATAATAGCATGGGATCCAAGTAGGTTTTCAACTTTTAACATTTAGATCCCATGATATCATGGGATCCAAGGCAAAAAAGTTTAAAAAAAAAAAAAGGTTGATTAGAGTCAAACAACTCTGGTGACATTTACTGAAGTTTAGTCATGAAATTGAAAATTTCATGTCTAAAAGCTGTTGAAATGTCAAATCCCCTTGAATAAATCACACATTTATTCACATAAGGTCAATCTAACTAGGTGGATTTTGTTAGATTGAATTTTGGATGAGTAGCAATTCATTTATGCAAGGGGAAATGTGGTATTATAGGATTGTAATCATCAAATGTGGCCCCTTTTGCATGCATTTTATAATGCAGAAGCATATTTCCACTTTTACAGAGGAAGAAAACGATCAGTTCATGTATGTGTACTACGCAAAGTACACAATGATATTTGGTATATCTCTATTAGAGTACACTGTACACTAGACTGCACAGTTCATTTGGTACGCACCTAAATGGACACAAGAGTAAAAAAATCATTAATGGGCCGAACCGTAGACCCGGACCCGATTATCAATCAGAGGCCTAAAAGCAGGTCCATTCCCAGATTATGGAGTTGCATTCGATTGCCAGGGCTCATTGAAATCGTCACCTTTTTTTCCAACTCACATGTAGTTGGTGAGGACTTTGGATTAGGCCTTTTCTTGTACATCATTCGCCACACTATGATTGGGCCACAGCATTATAACAGATGTGGGCCAAAATAATCAATGGTTATCTTACAGTTGGCCTCAAGGGTGGACCCAAGTATTGGCACGCGGGTGCGATTGCACCCGTGTGATTTGAGAAACCTCTTAGACAATATCTTAAAAAATTGATTTTATTATTTAACGTCTTCACTTCATCATATACCGCACCACTCAAACGAAAATCCTGGATCCGCTGTTGGTTGGCCTACTTGGTTAACGGTTCGGATTCACCTTGACTCTCATGAGGTATAGACTTCATATACACTGCGATTTCATCTATAGGGACACGTCGATCTTCCATCAATTTGTGTGTGCAGAGCATTGGGCGAGTGGGGCGGACCCAAATGATTAAGCTGGGTCATTCACCTGTAGGCCTCACTTTGAATTGCCCATTGATCTCTAGGATCACATGGATCAGCCAATCCTTAACCATCTGCTCAGTGGCTTTATAAATGGACAGCCGAGATTGATTATCAGCCAGGTTGTTTTTCACTCTTCTAGTTATATATCACAACATAGATGGGTGATCTGTAATGGCCTACACTGGACCAAGACCAGACCCAATTATTAATGAGGATCACAAAAATGGTCCCACCTGAGATTCCTGGGTCAGGTGAGAAGTCCCTGTTCACAGGCTTATCCATGATAGTAGTAGCGTTAAAATCACAGTTGGCAAAATCAGATCAAAGCGATTACTGAGAATGGTCAGTAATAGAGAGTGGAACCTAGCATCTCAACCCAGGGATGTTCATATGAAATATTAACTTGATTTAAGTTCTCAATAATACTGGCTGTATGGTCTCCTGTATGTTTCCTCTGAACTGCAGCTATGAACATCAATCTCGTCCACCCAAAGTTTACCAAGTTACAGAATCATCTACTCAATAAGTTTTGAAGTACATTAGCATGGGGCCTTAAAAAGAACTATTCAGGACTCGGGTTTAATTTAGAAAATAAAAGAGAAGCCATTATCATACAGCATTCTGTGAATGCACCCATCATTAGGCAAGGGTCCACTCAATCTTTGATCTGAAGATTCCTAGTCATTCAGTCATAGCTAGTCCACTGAGTCATCAAGTCCACTGAGCCCCATTTCCAGTTCGCTACATCAAATCAAAATAAAAATAAGGAAGAAAAGATGGGATTCCAAGCTCATCTTTTACTACCCCATCTAGGGTCATCTAACACGACTGCAGCATGAGCAAAATCCTAATAACATTTGGAAGAATATTCACAAGTTTCTAGTTTCATTAGGCCCTGTTTGTTTAAATTAAAATACATAGGAGTTGAATATATATGGTGGTTAAAAATGAATATTAAAGGTGAATTTTCAAAAAAAAGAGCATCAAATAGCATCTTCTTTTGGTTCTATTTCCCTAAAGAAAATCTTCTTTGAGTTCATTGGAAATTCACCTTTAATATTTATTTTTAACTACCCTATGTATTCAATTCCTACGTGTTATAATGCAAACATAAGCATGCACTACCTCATCCTGGTTTATCTTCTTGAAACCAAATTTCATCATATGAGATAGATTCAGCTTCATTGCCAACCGGGAGCAGAAGATATTTCACATTCAAGAATCCCACAAGTCTTTCAATGTATGAGAACAATAATTGGAAGTAACCCTACGAAACAAGAGGCTAGCGAAATCGCATATCATATGCACTAATTCAGCACAATTAGCCATTCAAGACTACAACAATTTGAGCTTTCCTGCACACCAAATGGCAATTCAAATTCCCTTTTTTTTAATAACACAAAGCTCTTACATACAATAAAGAGTTTCAAGAATCACTTCTTTCCCATAATTTCACCGTAGAATTCATTGACATCTAGACTCCTCAATTTATACAAGAAAGATACACTGATGAGTTAATAAATTTAAATTCAAACTCTTAATCTATCCCTAGAATTTCTAATAACCTAAACCTAATCTCTAACATTCCCCCTCAATTAGATGGTCTTTTCTCAAAAAGGATCTCTAATTGTTAACATAAATAAAACAAAACCATTTTTGATCTCTGTGAAATAAATGATAATTCTTTTTAATAGTAACGATCTTTAAGTCTTCATGGGGATCACCGCCCGTCTGTGGATCCATCACTATCGCTACCCGCTCCTCTTGAGTCTGTCAGTGCCAATGGTCCAGTAGATCAGATCTAACGTGATTCTAAAAGCTTTGATCGATGAATATTTGATGAAGATGACGAGATCATAAGGCTTAAATGGATGGAGGAAAGATAGGGCATTTGATTGATTTTATTGAAAACAGAAAAATTGACGGTGACTATTGCGGAAGATAGGATTGTAGTGATTTTTTACAGAAGATAGAACTGTACCCAGCTTGATCGTAAGATCATCACTGGGCCCAGCTTTGATACCATAAAGAGTTTCGAGAATCACTTCTTTCCAATAATTTCACCGTAGAATGTATTGACATCTAGACTCCTCAATTTATACAAGAAAGATACACTAATGAGTTAATAAGTTTAAATTCAAACTCTTAATCTATCCCTAGAATTTCTAATAACCTAAACCTAATCTCTAACATACAGCACATCATAGTAATAAAAAAGTCACTTTGAGAGAGTAATAAAAGCATGTGTTGGGGGATCAAAGAATTCATAGTCGTAAGTGTTAAGTTCTCGGGAGACAAAAGAAAAATATGAAACACTTCCTTATAGATTTGAATTATTCTATTTTATATGGATTAATAGGGTTTATATATATATATATATATTAATACGATATGGGAAGTTCTTTTGATTTTTTTTTCCTAATTCAATTATGCGGAAGGAACAATTCACTTTCTTCCTCTTGATAGAGGGTTAAAAAAAGGATGGGACCGGTGACAATAAGAGAGTTGGTTGTGTGTGTCCCATTCGGATTGATCATAAGAGGTTCCATCCAGGTCCTTGTGGCCACCTAAGGGCATGTTTGTGTAGAGGTGACTTCCATGAAAAGATGAAATTGTCACATTAGAAAATTTATGGTTTTCAAATACCTCGGAAAAAATCTTTCTTAAGAAGTTAAAAATTAATGTTTGGTGCAAAAAAAAAAAAAAAAAATCTTCAATGAAATAGTGCTAATGTTGTTTGGTGCAGCTGCGGATTTCTTTAGTTAAAACTACTTGGTGGGTGGGTGAGTATGTGTGTGGGGTGGGTGGGTAGGTGTATGGAGTTGGGAGGGGAAGAAAGAAGGTGGTTGGGTGGAGTACGGGTGAGAAAATGGGATGTCAGTTTTTTGTGGAAATGGACTTTATATACTCACCCACCCCCAAAGTTCATTTCTAGGCCAAAGAAGGAAAAAGCTGACGAAAAAGTTGTTCCTTGGAAAACTCGATTTCCCAACCAACGCCCCCCCCCCCCCCGGAAGTTTATTTGGCCAAGGAAGGAAAAGGCTGACAAAAAAGCAGTTCCACGGAAAACTACCGCACCAAACACATAAAAAAGTAGTTCTCAGCAAAAAAAAAAACCACCTCATTTTGTGAAGAAACTAGACAAACATGACCTAAAGTGATTTGTCCACGAGCTCACCTGAACAGTATCAACATTTTAAGAGAGAGAGAGAGAGAGAGTATTTCCTTTTCTTTTTGTTTTTGATAGCCCAACTTTAGTGGCTGGGACCTTTTTTTTTTTTGTTTTTTTTTAAATATATAGAGCCCGGTATACCTGAGAAGAAAGCCCACCGAAGTGAGAATAAAGCTCGGCACACCCGGAAAAGAAGCCCACCGAGGTGGAAAGAAAGCCCGCATATACACATGCAGGAATATATAAGGAGGAGGTGCGGGTTGAACCCCTAACCTCCCCACTAAAAGCCCAACTCTTTACCAGTGGGATAAGGAGCGATTCTTTTTTAATGTATTTCCATTTATGTATGCTGCCCTTGGCTTTTTTTATCGAAGAGTAATAACAGAAGTGGATATATAAATGATACTATTTGTCTGGGGCACATTGTAAGTTTTAGGGACAAAACATAGAGATGCTTCCAAATAAAGTCACCACTAAATGCTCAGAGAAGATTGCAGCATGTGACTTGGTAATGAGCAGGGCACTAAGGTAGGGAAAAAAAAATGTCCACCTAATCCAGGCCCACACTCAATCGGTCTGCCCACTTCACACTCTAGACCCTCTCTGAATTAGCACCAAGCCCAATTAGATACCCATCTGACCTTTGGTCACTGTTGGGATGAATCTCCTATATTTATTATGTATAGTTAAAAGATCATTAAACTTTGAACCTATTAAATTAGTGATTAAGAATATCTGATATGGCAAGCTTTTTGACCTAACCCTAATCCAGATGAGGCCTTTCCATTTCCTCTCCCCCAACTATAGGCACGCATAGTAGACCACATATGAAAAGTAAGTGGACAGCCCATAAAGAAAAATTCCCCTAATAAAAATATCACTATAGAAAAAATGTTCGAAAATATGTTAAAGCCCATAATTTTCATACTCTCATGCAAAGCAAACAATGAAGATAAAGGGTGGTGGGGGAGTAAATGTTATGACTAAGGTACATCGACCACCAAAAGAAAAGCAATGTAACAAGAAGGAGCACAATCTCCCAATATCAATAGTTGGACATTCATAGGGCTATTAATAAAAAAAAGAGCACAAAAGATAGCATATTGCGTGATCATTTCCACAATAGGCAACCTATTGTGTTCCACAAGACCATTGGATTAACTATTTGATAAAAAAAAAGATTACCACGACCTATTGTGTGATCATTGTCTTATTCTCATCAAATGGTGAATTAATGTCGGAAAAAACTCAGATTGATGTAAGATTTGAGAATGCCCTCTGTAATCAAATGGCGTTTATTTCGACTGGTTAATATTTCAATAAATAGACCCCCACTGTGTAATTCCACACTTCCACTCATTTTTAACTCAGGATTCATCTATTTTAGCCTTTCCTCCTAGTGGTGTTTTTTATTCATGGGTACTCGAGTTGAGTGGCCTGTGGGCTCCACGCGACTTGCTGAACCGGCTCAACGGGCCCTACCTTCATGTGAGAAGCCTGGGGTGCCCTAGTGGAAGGGGCCCACCTGCTGAAAAGACCGATTAATGGACAGGTATGGGCGCCACATGACTTGCTGAATGTCACCTTGCTTCCTTGGAGAGGGTATCCGTTACATGGGTTGTTGAACGGGCCGCATTTGGCTTATTGAAGTCATGTTCTCTTCTTTTTTTTTTGCTTTTTCTCTCTGCTGCTAATAAAGACGACATTTGTTAACAAGAGCACAAAACAGACAGATACATGCATCACTTAAGTCATGTTTTGGAGCGACCAAGTGGTGTCCCTGTATGATTGAGTTCAATTGCCTATGGACCCACATGACATGATTTGTTGGATGGGCTATGGTTGAGTTAAATGGCCTAAGATCTAGCCTAGAAATTTGGTGGGCTTGAATGGGCCCCATCAACATGCCAGGGGATCACTTTCCTACTAAATTTAAAGCAGAGAATGCAGAATTTATAGTGAATTTGAGGAGGAAAAAACTAATAGAATATATTAACATTCATTTATAGTCCCTTTGCATTGGAATTGAATTAATGGTTAAATGGGCTTCAAGAAAGAATTAATAATAAATAAGTGGGATGTAAAGGACATAAGGCCTAGAAAACTAGACATAGATGAGACATTGACTTTCTTAGAATTAGAATTTACCAGGTGACGGCTAGGTACTCATTTCTCCTCACTTTTTTATTCATTTTACATCTAAAGTGGAAATTATTTGATTTGATAGTCATTTTTGGATATTCAAGCTTTATTTTTTTTAATTTTAACCACTTCAAAAGTATTCCTAAAATTACTATGAATTCGATTCCATGCCAACATTTTTTCGGAGGACGATGAGTCCTTGAAATTTATGGACTTGAGGATTCTTGTAATCCTTTTTAAATTTGGATTTTTATCAAATAATTAAGCTTACAGTGGAGTTAATCGATTTTATGAAGAATGATAACAAAACCATCATTTAGTTGTTCGTACTTTTTTTTTTTACGAAATTACCCCAGCCTGTATTTAAACCCACAAATTCTCTTCTTCTCTTTCGGTCCTTGGGGGATTTTATTTGGTAGCAAAATTTTGGCTTGGAAAATTATTCAATCAACAGCCAAGAGCAACAACCAAAAGAGAACAAAATGTCACAGTGAGCAACATCTTCTGTATGTCTGTAAGAGTGTTTCACGAAGAAATAGAAGAAGAAAATTTGTGGGTTTAAATACAGGCAGTTGACGATGGTGATATCGTCAACTGCCTGCATTTAAACCCACGAATTTTCTTCTTCTTTGTGAAATACTATTCTCTCTTTGGGTCTTCTTCGTGAATCTCACGAACAACTCATCATCCAACCTAACTTTCAGTCCACATTTTACTCAATGATACTTAAAAAAAAAAAAAAAATCACAACAGGTTTCACGAAGAAGAAGAGAAAAATCCGTGAGTTTAAATATAGGCAGTTGATGATATTACCAATCAACTGAGGTAATTTCGTAAAAAAAAAAAAAAAGTACGACCACCTAAATGGTGGTTTTGTTATCATTCTTCATAAAATCGACTAATTACACTATAAGCTTAATTATTGGGTAAAAATCCCTTTTAAATTCCATGGCACCACCAAAGGTGAAGCATAATGAAGAATCCTCATATTCAAGGGAATATTCCAAGATAGGATTCCATCATTCCATGCATCCAAATGAGGGCTATTATATCCAAAGGCAATTTTTTTCCAATCTTCCGAGGACAATAACTGGGGCTATTAGTCCATACCCAAGTTTACTATCGAACCCTCTTGGCAAAAGGGTTCTGGTAACATCAGCACCTTTGTGTAGCATTTAAAAATATATATATATCACGGCCCATAATGTTCTGGGCGACCTGTTCAGTTCAGAATCGGGGCCTATAAGGACTCAGGCATTGCCCATACATTGCCATTCTGAATTTCCCTCCCTGGTTACTTACACCCAGATGTACAGTTGGTGAATACTACCGAAATTATGGAACAAAGTAGGGATGGACCAAAGCTGTAAACAATGCAGGTGACATGACATCAAAGTGAGGAAAGTGGTAGCCGTCTTTTATGTACTGTCCATGACCAAAGCTGTAAACAATGCAGGCTATATCAAGGTAAGGAAAGTGGTGAGGTGGTTGCCTCTTCAAGTGGGTGTTTTGTATTGAATTTTAACGTCGATGGAGTTGCAAGAAACAGCATTGTCCAGCATGCGTAGGTGGTGTTTTTCGTAATAGTTAAAGTGGTCTCCTCTCCAAGATCTTCAAACCCCCCCCCCCCCCCCCCCCCCCCCCGAAGGCTTCAGTTCTATTTTAATGAGACCTTGCTTTTAGACTCGAGGTCTCAAGTGGAGTCCAAGCACATGAGGTGGTCGGCTAATTCCTTTGCAGATTCCTGGCCAAACAAGGGGTGGATAGAACTCCTCTATTATTTGTAATTACCATAAGTTCTTTGATATAATGCTTGTATACAATTGCTTCCACTCGCTTGATTGGTGGTTTGTCTCTCGTAATTCTTTCTTTTCAATGAATTCCTTCCTGCTGAGACCTGAATGTAATCGAAAGTGGAACCCAGCACCTCCTTTTTATGGTGGGTGAGAGAGAGAGAGAGAGAGAGAGAGTCACTACTGGGTCATCCACACTTTAAAATTCACATTCGTACTGGGAGCAAGAAAAAGAACTAATCAAGGCTTTGCTTCCATTAAAAAATTACAGAATAGACATGGTTCTCTAGCCCGCATCCACACGGGAAAGCAGCTAGCACAAGAGGGAAGAAAACCCACATAAGTAAGAAGGAGCCCACACAAGCGGAAAAAGGTGACGTGCCCGGGGTTCGAACTCGGGCAGCGGGGTAAGAACCAACGCTCTGGTAAGGAGCCGAGCTTATCCAATCTATATGATAAAAAATTAATCATGAGTCTAGGACACATAATTATTATGATCCAATCTATATGATGAAAATAATCACGAGTCCTGTCAATAGGCTAGCATTCTTTGCTCTATTTGAGTCACCAATGCCATCAGAAAAAATAAGAATTTAAAAAATAATACAAGAGGACAAGATGGTTGCTGCAAACTAGTCCTTACTATACCCCAAGCAAGGTCATCAACAAGAATGCAACAAAAGTAGAATCACAATAAGATTTGAAAGATAAGACACAAGTTTTCATTAGAGTAGGCAAGCAGTCCACGGTAGGCATGACAAATGAAAGAAATCTTCTATGACATGAAACCAAATATTTCACAGGAGACAGGTTTCCTCCGGTTGAACAAAATACATTGAAATATCATCAAAATCGCAAGAGAGAAAGAAACAAAATAAAATAAAACTGCAGCTCAGCTATTAGTTCAACTTTTGGATAAATACAAATTGCAGTTTGTTTGGATTTCATTGTATCTCTATCTGCTAAAAATTTCATTTGGTATTGAGCAATGGCAACTTTAACAATCTCTTCTGCTTCCATGGGTAAAGAAGCATACATCCAAAAATGGAACGAGGCCAGGGTGTTTGAAGTTCAATTTCCTGTACATGACTAAAATAAAATATCCCTACTACCTGTACATCTCACACGTACGGCCTCTGCAATAAAAGCTCAACCATTAAACCAAGCTCTCTCATCAGCTGGCCCTGGCTGGTCTCCCAACGATCCTACACTTAGGTACCAACTTGTGTAAAATAGATGTCCCTTGAAAGGTCATCAATCGGGAGTCCATAGTCAAGTTAGACAGCTGCAAGAAAGTAAGATGTTACCTCACTAATCTTACAACTAGAAATGAAGTGCAAACATTCAAGTCTACCTACCTCGTCCTGACTAATTTTCTTGAAACCAAATTTCTCCGTCCAGATGGATTCAGCTTCATCAGCAGCCGGGAGAAGAAGGTTTTTAACGTTCAGGAATCCCAGAAGTCTTTCGATGCATGAGAATAATGACTGGAAGTAACCCTACAAAACACAATGATAGGTCAATTACATATCATACAGTAACACTGCACAATTAACTATCAAATTTAGTACGATTTGAACTCCGCACGACAAATGACAACTCAAATTCTATTCTGTGCATTTTTTTCTTTAAATAATACAAAGCTCTTATAAACTTATCAAGGTAATAAGAATGACACTTCAAGAGAAATCAAAGTGATTTTAAAGGAATTAAAACCTTCACTATCTCACATTTTTAAATCCAGGAGTAAAAGTGCCAACTGCCAACAAATTCTGAACCAAGCTCTGATGACCTTGTTTCCCCACACCAAAATTTTATGAGAGAATTAACATTTACATTAATTTATAATGCACTTGCCATCTTTTGGTTGAAGAATATTTGCCAGACAAGTGTTTTATACAAGAGTGCAATGTTAGTTCGTGGGGGGGAAATCATTGAGATGTTCCCATATATAGCGCCACCAAAAAAAAAAAAAACCCTCAGCCAAGATTGATTCATGTAACTTGGTGATGAATGGGAACCAAGAAATTAAATGAATTTCAAATATATAGTTCAAATACCATTATAGTTTGAAGCTACTAAACCAAGGCTTAGTAAATATCTGATGTGGCCATTTTTTGTGCCCAACCCTAATCCATGATTGATGCAACAGCACTACCATATCATTGGAACAAGGCTCGTGTCGTTTAGAGAATTTTTATATCGTTTAATTAATTGTTATTAGTCTCTAGTTTATTCAATGAGTTGAATTAGAGTAGTTTTCAATATTCTTAGTTTCCTAGTTTGAATAGGTGACTTAGGGCCTAAGTTTTGTTTTCCCTATATATTGCATTGTAGAGATGGAACTTTAAGGAGTTGATAGAATTTTTTCACTCGTGGGATTTGTCGTTGAAGAGTGGTCTTCATCGTATGCTTGTTTCTACAGAAACCCATCATTGTGCTGGGGCACCTAGGAGCCAAATCCTAACCCTAGGATTTGCATCAATGATGAGACCCTTCCATTTCCCTTACTGGTAGGCAGATATCAGGGTAGACCCCACACCATGGGCCGTGGGAAGTACACAGACAGCTCACAAGAAAACAATACCCTAAGAAATTTGGATAAATGTTTGCAACCATGTTTAAGTCCACAATTTTAATAAGCTCATTAAAGCAAACAATCAAGATAAAGGGTATCAGTGGAATGGAATTATACGGATAAAGTAATAAGTCGGCCACAAAAAAACATATAGCAAGGAGAAATTGCATGACCTCCCATAATATCAATATTTAGACAATCATAAGGCTACTTGTGAAATTCCACAAAGAATTAAGTAGTTACTATTAAGTATTTAAATAATCACTGAGGAATAGCTAAAATAACTAAGTACTAGCAAATCGCATGCTACACAGTGCATGTGCATGACTAATAATGTCATGATGCTACATAGTACATATGTAGTACATACCTTGATTCAAATGTATGGCCATTAACATTTTATTAGGTCCTATTATAAATAAGCAATACAAATACAAATGAACAAGTACATCAGCATTATTACTTACTAGTTAAATCATACAGTGATGACAACAAAGGGCCAGGAATGCCCATCTACTTTTGTTAAGAATGAAAATAAACATAAAACTAACATTTCCTAATACTCTGAATTTTCTTGATTCTTTTAATCTCAATTAAGTTCAGCGATAACTGATATGTATCAGTGATACATATCGCCCAATGCATATACCATATTTTCCGTTTATTTTTTTATTTGGGGGTAGTGGGGTAAGCTGCAACCACTTAGTGAACAATGAAAGTGAACATTGAAGTTCAAAGTTTCAGGTTTATAGTAACAGTAAACTAGACTACATGATATGGTAACAATGTAGTCAATAGGTAAAGCTCAAAATTTAGATATCAGATGCATTACATAAGAAAATTAAAATTTGTTCATACAGCAATCATCTCATTGGCTTTGGGAGGAAATAAATTCACTTACAACTTCACTTTTATGGTTCTAGAAGTGTCAAAATTTGGAGGATATGGAGGTGAAAAAGGGGTAAAAAAAAAGTGATCCGCAACAATTTGCTGGGGAACTGTGCAGGTTGACCAGAACACACCCTTTCAGCCAGAGCAGACTGGAATTTGGAATGACAACAATTCCTAAGCACTTGGATTGTCTACGAGGATTATTGTGTGAATACTTCATCTGGACTCGTAAAATGTTGAGATCCCCTTGTTAGCTGACCAGTTGATGAGGTCTATTTGGTCTATATTTCAGATAGTGGGACTGATGTTCAAGGTGGTGAAACTCTGGGAGCAAATTTTTTTTGCGAAAACCTTCAATGAAGAGATGATTAATAGGATGGTAAAATCAGACAGGTATGCATGCTTGTGGTGGATTTCTTCCCTCCTCAGGTTCTAGCATTATCCTGGACCATAGCTTCAGATAAGATAATGGCTAAAGATAATTTGAGGAATAAGTTAAAAATTTGTCTCTTAGTCAATGTATCTGTCTTATGCTTGTGTGATGCAGAGGATGTTCATCACTTGCTTATGGATTGCGTGCAACTGTTTAAGGGTATTTTCTCAACAAGTCTTTTCATGGACACATTTTTAACTTCAGGAGAATCCTAACTAAGCAAAGTTGATGATCTGGATTTAATTATTATAGTTTGATTCAAAGAGGAATATATATATATATATATATTGCAGCTTGTTTATTTTTCCTAGTAACATTGAAAAATTCCAATGATATATTAATGCATGTCAATGATGCTCTTCATAGTTCATATAATTGTATTATAGTCCTATTTGTCAAGGTATTTATGCTGCTATGGTGAAAAATGGATGGATATGAATAAAAAAAAATTTCTTTTTTTTTTTAATTGGTTTTCATTTTTTATGACTAAGACAAGAAAAACAATCCTAAAATTCACGATACGATTCACTTTATCATACCCTTGAATGATATACAATGCAATTTTGATTTTCAGTTCATTGGGCACTGGCTTCTGATTTGCGGAGGCACTCTCGAGAATAGAGTGGACTTTAATGTTTCCAATCAGTGTCGGGTATAGTGGCTAATGTGATCTTTTAGGATGCATCTTTAACCATGTACCTTATTTTTGTTCCCATTTGGGTGAATAAAGTAACCAGCTATCTTGAAAAAATAATAACATCATACTAATAATTATAATAGTAATAATAAGGTTAAGGCTTTTTAGACTTCTATACAATTCATAAAAAGGTAAAGGCCTTTTAGACTTCTAGACATTTCATAATAACAGTATCAAACAGTTGCAGAGCTGGCACCTGGTAGCAGTTAAGAAAATTAATAGAAAATAACTACAAAAAAGTATCAAACAATTAGGGAGTTGACTTCCTGGGGAAAAAAAGCAAATAGGAGTTCATAAAAAAATGAATGAACAAAAGAGAAAATACAAAAACTCAGTATGGTCTGCCCACCTTTCCTTGGTTTTCACTACTTGTAGCAACCAATGGAAGTTCTGCAAGTTCCTGCCCAAATATTCGAAGAATTCCAGCTGATACGACAGATGAGCTGCATGAGCAATAACAGTATAAATCCATGATAACAGAACATAACTGTAGAACTTAATACCAGTCAAATCATCATTTATAGTTCTTACTTTACAGTCAATACGGCACAATACATCCCTGTAAATTCTTGGTCTCTCATGTTCCTCCTGCAAAACATTGAACTTTGAAGAATTTAGTGATCGTGAAAAAAAATGCACAAAACAATATGAAAGGAATGAAGCAACAAAGTGACCCTGTTCCTATAACAGAAAGAAGAATTTTCTCACCCATAAACTACGCAAGGAATAAGGTCTTTGCTTGTTGCAGAATCAACTATTGGGTCGAAACAGTCCTGAAAGCAATATGGAACAGGAAGCAAATTAGTAATTTCAGAGAAGTCTTCATTTCATGAGGCATAAAAGACAACATACACTAGATAGCTTAAATCATAATTAATTATCAACTAACAACACAGGAACATCTGCTTAACTAATAAATGCCCCACATGGCAAATGAATATTTTTCTTGATAACTTCCAAAATATGAAAAGGAAAATTTTCCAACAAGGTAAATGTGTTTAGCAACTTTGGTTGATGATGATAGCAGGAAACATATAGAGGAAGAAAAATAATCCATCGGTGCTGATCTCAGGAACATAATTTATGGATAATACCATGTAGGTACTTCAAAAATCAGGCCAATGACACTTGCTGTTAAAAGTTAAATTTTAATAATAATTTCAAAAGACTGACATAGCTTCACAATAAAATACAGATCAAGGGTCAACAATCGATCAGATAGTCACATGAGAATATAATAGTATCGACAAAAAAAATTTTAAAAAAAAAAAAAAGAGCCATTAACACATTAAGTATCTTGGTTCAGCAAGGGAAACTACTTACATGAAAGATAGCAACAGCTTTTGAAAGCAACAATTTACTGTCTGAGGACTCATTCTTCCCTTTAAGAAGTCTCCATCTTACGTCAAGATCAGCACAGTCACTAGAAGATTTTTCAATATGCTTCTGTCTTATAACATCTGAAAGTGACTTTGGAAGTGCCTCTGACCCACGAAGAACAAGCTTCTCCAATGCAGTGTGGATCTTATGGCAATCGCTACAACAAAACCACTTGCCTTGTGGCAGTTCCTGTTGTGCAAGTTGAAGTAACATATTGTAAAAAACATAAATGATTTAAGATGACAGCGGACAGTAATAGCAATTGTTTGAATGAAGGAGGTAATCACAAATGTTAAAAAAAGAAAAAAAAAGATCACACCTTTAAATCTGCCATTTGATGATCCTTTAAACAGCCCACGTGATATTCCTTCTCACACTGAGAGGGGAAAAAGAAAAGGAAAAAAGATACAATCAAATAGGTCACATCAGCCTACTTAGAAACTCAGTCTGTCAGCCATGCAAAGAAAGATGATATATATGGAGTGTAAACAAGGAGAACAAATATCATACTTGGTCACAAAGCATAACGGTGCGTGGTCCAAATATAGACTTGCTAAAATCATGGGATCTGAAAAAAAAGGAGGCAAATGGTAAGTTCAAACTAAAACAGACATATATCAGACACAACAAAGCAAGAAGAAATAAATGTCAGCAGAATTAAGGAACTTAAGCCAAAAAAAACTACCAAAAAATACAGAACAGGGAAATTTTTTTGAATCCATGCATCTTGAAAGGGCTCAAGATTTAAACACAATAAGGCTAAAGGAAAGGACAAACACCGAGACCTCCACTACATGCACTTAACCCTCACACCCTTACTCCCTCTCTTATTCATGGAACAACAAATTTCTTGTACTAGAGATCATATAATAACCCACCTGCAAAGCACACAGACAGTAAGATCAGCCTCTGACGTTTTGACAATACGGATGCATCGCTTAGTTATTTGCTCTATAGGATCAACTCCTGGAACCCGCCCAGCTGCCTTTGCATTCTCATTATATGCAACAGCTTTCTCCTTTTCAAACAATGTTTGGCAGTATTTACAATACCAATCACCGCGAGGAACACTTGACAGTCCCGCACAGTCTGTAAAGAACAAAAAAAATGAATACATTTATCAATTATCTTAACCAATTACAACGGCAATATCTCACCATTAACGGTGAACAATAACGATATAATTCAAGGGCACTGATGAATTATCAATTTACAGAGGATGATCAACGGAAAAACATTCCACATTACTGCCTGTGTCCACATTGAAACCAAAAAAAAAAAAGAACAGACAAATGAAGGGTGGTTTTTGGCCTCAAAGGATCTTGTTGACGCACACATAAACAGACCTTACTTTCTAATTCTAACTTCTGATATATTAATTCTGGCCATAGCTGTATGGATTTTTAAGAGTATAACCTTTTAGAGGAAACCAAGTTAATGGGATAAGGTATTCTTGATGATGAGTTGATGACAGCGATGATGTTATACAATTAAAGGAAATTGGCAGCATGTGATCTGAAAGAATTTCAAGGAAATAAAAAAAAAAATAACATTAAAAAGGAGGCTCTTGGACCTTGGAACATTTTGCTACATGTATATATGTGGCAGTATGCAAATCTGATGCAGCAGCACCACTATTTCACGGAAGATAAATTGTGGGCCACATGTGGACCCATGGAATTCTGATTTTTAATTGTTATTACTTCTAATTTTAGTAAAGAGTTGTAATTAGGATTCGGTTTATAATTTGGGTAGGATTCTTATCTTGTTTCCTAGTTTGATTAGGATTGTTTCTTAGCCCCTAAGTTTCTTTTATTATATATATATATATATATATATATGGCATTGTAGATATCATGATCTCAGATTTGGAGTTAATAGAATTTCCCTCGTGGGACTTATCATTGGAGATTGTTCTCCTATGTGTGATTGTTTCTGCAGAAACCCTAATTGGCCAGCGGCACCTGCAATCCTAACCCTAGGATTGCATCGAAATCACAGCGACCAACCACTTTGAAATACAGTAGATCAAGCAGAACTAAAATGCCATGTTAGTAAAAGTAAATGTAGTCTTTCAAATCTACAAAATATTTGACATGCATCTAACTATTATTACATTTCTTTACACGTTACAGATAAAAAGGGAAAATAAAAAGAAAAAAGGCAATACAGAATGCAAAAATAAATCCCTTCTGTTTTCATTTATATTTTATCAATAAGAAAATTAGCACTATATATGTTTCCAAGTGCACATTCACCAAATGAGCACGCTCCACAACCAAATAACTTAGGCAGTAAAAGGAGAACAAATGAGAAATACGATAATGAATAGCATTCAACACAGTATGCTAAATAATTACTCACCCCTGTGAAAGGCCCTAGGACATCCATCACAAAGAACAAGACCTCCACCATCCGCACAGATTGTGCAAAGATCATCATTATCATTAGCAGAAAACTTCCGACCTTTTGACAGTGACACTGATAATTCATGTAGGGACACGCCATTGGATGTGTAAATGTGTAGGTAACTGGCAAAACACAAGAAAAAGGGGAAACGGACTCAAGCCCAAACATATTTGAGGGTTTAATATGGGGGGACTGTCAAAAATAAAGTTTAAGCAATAACTCACGGTTTGCGCCGTGAAGCCCAACCCGCATGAGCTTCAAACTGTGAGGGACTGACCTGCTCATTAAAAGATAAAAATTTAATCGGACAGAAAATTTTCACAAATTCAAATTCAACTGTAAACAATGTACCTCACTGCTGCAGCAACTACAGAATATTGAACACCCTTTTACGTAACCCTCAAGTAATCTCTGCACAAGAAAGGATATTTTCTAAATTAGTCAGAAAGGTCTAACTAATAAATTCAAAAAGGAACAAGGACTTCTTGATGATTTATCATCATTCCACAACCTGTCCACGAGCATAGTAAGCTACTTCAGTCCCATCAGGTAACACGTCATCCATAAACACCAACTTATGCAGCCGCAAATCCCTGCAGATCATTTACAGCCAGCATTTTGAAGTGACAAACTAAATGAGAATAATAAATGGATCATAATAAAAAGATTTAAAAAGTCCAATCAAAATATCAAATACCGACTTTTTTGTTAGTCTTCCATGACTATTCTTCTTTTGAGATGACAGTTGCTTTGAGGTACTGCCAGAAGTCAGCTTTTGAGATGAAAGTTTCTTTGAGCCACTGCCTGTAGATTTTGTCTTCAAGCGTAGCTTTGATAACCTAGAGAGAGAGAGAGAGAGAGAGAGAGAGAATATTGTAAGATATAACTTATAATGCAATTGTACAACAAATAACTAATTTACAAAGTACAGAAGAAGACTGTCTAGCCAATTTATTGATGGGTCAGTGGCGTTGGCAACTTAGTTTCACACAATTTCCCTGGGCAGAGAGGTTAATTTCAGACAGTGGTTAAGGAAAGCATTAATTAAGGAGTGATCATTTGGAATATTGAATTTAGGAAAGACCTTTCAATTTTAATCTATTTTCTTTTTTGTTTTTGATCAGCAATGAGTAATGTGACTTGAACCCACAAGGTCAAGGTTGCAATAGTGAGCACCTTCACCAAAATTTAATGAAAGGCTTCCTTTGGAAGTAATCAGATCATTATTGAAGACATGAACAATGAAAGATTATGCAAGAGGTCATAGAGTGGGAATATCACTACCATATCTCCCCTCAAGGTGTTGATTTCAAGAAGCATATGATGCATTTTAACTATAACCTGATTTAACATAATAACATAGTTGTAACATGGGTATGGTTTCTATACAAGCAAGCTAAAATGCTGTGCCAACAAAAGCCATGTTGATAAATCTATCAAATCATCAATACAACAAAACCAGAAGAAAAATTACAACTTTATCCATCTAGAGTACCAACACAAATAGATGAAGACACACGGGGCAACTATGACAGAATGCCAACTGTGCATTTTGTATCAGCTTAGTTGTTGTTTTTATTAGAGTCGGTGTAAAGCTCTTATAACATTGTTTTTTGTTTGTATCTGGTTTTCCTCACTGTTAAAAGGAAAAACTTATGATAGATTACTCTTAAACAGAACATACCTTGCACTTATTGCTGAACTAGCTGGACTTTCATCAGTTCCACTGAACGAACTTTCTCGAGATTGACCTGATTCCGGACATTTATTGCAAACCAACTCTGACTCCTCGTCCCTCGACTGAATTGACTCTAGAGATTACAACAAGTGTCCACAGAAGTTAAAATGGCAAGAAAGGTACAATCACAATGTCATCTTTCACTAGCAAGTACACACAGCCTCATTGGCACCAATATACAAATAACCCCCTCACCTTCGTGGTTCTGAAAGGTGGCAACTTCCTTAACAGAAGATAAACCAAGTGCACTTTTAAGTGTCGACTCTAACATGTCCAGGGGAGCTCTTTTGCATTCATTCAGTACATCACGGAAGGTTTTTCCATTTTCAAAGTGAATATACATTGATGGGTGCTTATTTAAGCTATCAGCATGCTTCTCGAATTCAAAGGGCAACACAACCTACAGCGACAACCAACAACAGAATTAAGCATTCAGTCCACTTACCTTAAAACAGATAAATATCCAAACCAAAACAAAACAGCACTCACTTTGCTCCCGTTGCAGGAAGAACAGGAACACAGTATCCCATCACCCTTTATTATACCCTTCAGAACAGCCTACAAGAAAATCAAACAAGGGCATGGGTGCGAATCATAAAAACAGGATGTCCCCGAGAAGGAAAAAGAACAAAAAATAGTTCTTCTTACTATACCTTCTTACTGCGGAAAACGTACTTGACAGGAAATCCCTCAAGCAACCCAGTTCGGAGCAGATCCCTGATATTTGAAGGCATCTTGGTCAGCGCAATCTTTTTCGACATCTTCAATTCAAGCTTCTTTGAAGAACCACCCAACAGGCTGACTTCATCAGCTGTTTTAGCATCACTCTCAACAACAGCCTCATTCTTACGAGGCTTAAGATTTGGTTCAGAAACAGCACATACGCCATTCATTTCTGATGCGGTCGATTTCGAAAAATCTGTATTAGATTTCAAGAGCGACCGAGTGATTCTCCTTGCAGAAGTATAATGGGGAGGAGTCATCTTCAACGCATTGCTATCCAACATATTTTCTGCATTGTCATCCATCTTCTTGTCCCCATTAATCTCCGCCATCTTGTCCCCATTACTCTCCACAATCTTTTCTGCATCGCCATCGACCATCTTCTCCGCAATGGACCGAGTGAGCCTCCTTGCAGGAGTCGGCAGGAGGGGAGTCTTAGTGGCATTGCTATCCACCATCTTTTCTGCATTGTCATCCACCCTCTTGTCCCCATCATTATCCAACATCTTTTCCGCATTTTCATCCACCTTCTTGTCCCCATCATTATCCAACGTCTCTTCCGCATTTTCATCCACCCTCTTGTCCCCATCGCTCTCCACCATCTTTTCTGCATCACAATCAACCATCTTTTCCGCAACAGACCGAGTGAGTCTCCTTGCAGCAGTCGGAGAAAGAGGAGTCTTTGAGGCCTTGCCATCCACCATATTTTTCATATCAACATCCACCACCATGTCCGCACTACCATCCACCATATTTTTCATATCAACATCCACCACCATGTCCACACTACCATCCACCAGTTTGTCCGCATTGTCATCCACCATCCTTTCTCCATTGTCATCCACTATCTTTCCCGCCTCATCGCCCACAATTTTCTCTGCCTCGCCATCCACCACCTTCTCTGTGTTCAGCCTCATGATTCTCCTCGGTGGAGGTGAGGCAGGGGGAGTCTTCAACACATTTCCATTCACCATCTTTCCCTCTTTGCCATCCACATTCTTCTCTGCAACTGACCGAGTGAATCTCCTCGAAAAAGTTATGGGAGCGAGAGCCTTCAACGCCTTCAACTGCTCTGCACCGACCGCCTTTTTTGCATCATCCTCCAGCATCTTCTTCTCCGCATCTCCATCCACCACCTTCTCCACATTGCTATCCTCAACAACCATGACGGTTACGGTTCCAGAATTCTCATTCATAATCGGAATTTCTTCTATAAGGCTCTTCTCATCCTCAACCTCAATGCAGGTTTCAGCTACAGAAACTTCTTTCTCAATTGGAATTTCTTCCAAATCAATCTTCTTATCCTCAACTTCCATGAAGGTTTCAGTTCCATAAACTTCTTCCTTCATCAAAATATCTCTTTTATCGCTCTCCCTCTTCAATTCCTCCACCACGGCGTCATCGCCACTAGAATTTTCAAACGTTTTGGTTCCATTATCGCTTAAATCTACAGAAACTTCATTGAAAGAAGAGGGACTTTGGATCATACCATTCGTCTTCGATTCCTCGTCATTCGCATCATCCACACCAGAGACTCTGATTCTCTTACCGCTCTTCTTCGATTCTTCGCCGTCATCCGCACCGCAGATTTTGACCTTCTTGCTGCTTCCGTCAGCGGAAACTCCATTGCTGGAAGAAGAAGACGGGCTCTGGATCTTCCTCGATCGAGTCCGGCCGAGCGAACCAGAAACCTCCGAATGGACCTTCAACGCGAAGGCGAATTCACGCTTGAGGCCCGATCTAGGGCCAGATCGCAGCACGAACTCCTCCGAATCATCTGATGGCTTGCCGTTCGCCATCCGGCATGAAACGGACGTAGGAAATTGAGTCTCTGGAATTGCAGAGAGAGCAGAAAGCCCTAATTTAGGTTTTAGTTCGTCCGAGAGGGAGGAGGATTGGAGGAAGGAAAGCTTCTGAAAGGGGGACTTGAGCGATTCGTTGAAGAATTTCAACGATGGTAGAGATTGTGGGGAGGATAAGGGTTTTTTAGAGGAGACTGGAGGGAAAATTAGGGTTTTTGGGTTTGGTTCTTGGTTGGATCGAGGAGAGGAGGGTGAAGGGTCCACGGTTTCCTTGAGAAAGAGGGCGATTGGAAGGCGCAGGAGAAGGTAAAATAGGAGAGAGATTTCTCTGGATTTGTTTGAATTGACTAAAATACCCTTTGCATAGTTGCCGGGAAGTAGATGGAAGGGTGGGAACGGGATGCAGTGAGTCCACCGGACTCGACCCATTATTGTTCGGGCTGAAAATGTAAGGTCCAATCATATCTGAAAGTTAAAAGAGTTAACTTGAGTTCTTAAAAGATGAGTCGACCTAATTGGGTTGGCGGATAATACTGCAAATTGAACTTAAATTTTTTTATTGATTGAGTGAAAAGTCACCATCATCTTTGAATTCTAAACTTTCTAGTTGGGCTTCCATTTAGGAATCGGATTACTAATTAAGAACGCTTGGCGCTGAGGCTTATTGTCAACTTGGATGAGATAGGGCAAGTTGGGCATTTTTGTAATTCGATCTCGGCCGCGTTGGATGTGTAGTCACCCAAAACGGCTCGAAAGTAGATCTAAATATAGTCGAAGTGAGATCAAATTAACAATGATTTTTTTTACCAAAATTCGTTTCAAAATAAGAAAAGTAGACTCCACGGGGCGGGTGTTCATGCATATATTTATTACAACTATATTATGTGTGTGTATTTCATTTCAAAACATGACAGGTTGGCTCCACGGGGTAGGCATTCATGCCTATGTTTATTACGACCATATCCTATGTGTGTGTATTTGCTTATATAAAAAAAAATGCTCAAAGCTCGTTTCAAAATAAGAAAGGTAGACTCTACGAGGGCAGGCGTTCATGCATGTATTCATTACGATCATATCCTATGTGTGTGTCTATTTTATTTCAAAACAGGACAGGCTGGCTCCACGGGGCGGGCATCCATGCATATATTTATTACGATCATATCCTCTGTATGTGTATATTTCATTTCAAAATATGACAGGTTGGCTCCACAGAGCCGGCTTTCATGCATATGTTTATTACGACCGTATCCTATGTGTATATATATCATTTCAAGACGTGACAGGTTGGCTCTACAGGGCAGGCGTTCATACATATGTTTATTACGACCATATCCAACGTGTGTGTGTGTATTTGTTTATATATACAGAAAAATGCCCAAAGCCCATTTCAAAATAAGAAAGGTAGACTCTACGGGGGCGGCTGTTCATGCATGTATTTATTACGATCATATTCTATGTGTGTGTATTTTATTTTAAAGCAGGACAGGCTGGCTCCATGGGGCAGGCGTTCATACATATATTTATTACGATCATATCCTTTGTGTGTGTGTGTGTGTATTTCATTTCAAAATATGACAGGTTGGCTCCACGAGGCAGGCGTTCATGCATATGTTTATTAAGACCATATCATGTGTGTGTGTATATCATTTCAAAACATGACAAGTTGGCTCCTCGGGGCGGGTGTTCATGCATATGTTTATTACGACATATCCTATGTTCATGTATATATTTGTTTATATATAAAAAATTGCCCAAAGCCCGTTTCAAAATAAGAAAGGTAGACTCTACGGGGTGGGCGCTCATGCATGTATTTATTACAATCATATCATATGTGTGTGTATTTTATTTCTAGGAAACAGGACGGGCTGGCTCCACGAGGTGGGCGTTCATACATATGTTTATTACGACCATATCCTGTGTGCATATTTTTTTTATATATAAGAAATTTTACCAAAATCCGTTTCAAAATAAGATAGGTAAACTACATTGTGAGGGTGTTCATGCATGTATTTATTACGATCATATCCAATGTGTGTGTAAATTTCATTTCAAAATAAAATAGTTAGACTCTACAGGGCAGGCGTACGTGCATGTGTTTATTACAACTACATCCTCTGTGTGTATTTGTTTATATATATAATTTTTTACCGAGGTCTATTTCAAAATATGCCAAGTAGACTCCACAGGAAGACTGTTCATGTATATATTTATTACGATCATATTTTTATGTGTGTATATACATTTCATTTCAAAATTAAACAAGACAGGTAGACTCCACGCTCCAGGCATACCTATGTGTGTATATACATTTCAAAATGAGCCGAGTGCCGAGTAAGATTTGGTTGGTTTGGTAGGTCATTTAACAAGTGCGAACTAAACTTTTAACTTGACCCATTTATCAGTTGAGCAAGGTTCTGCCCTTATGTTATCCTCACTTATGCGGATAAGTCCTAGCCCTAGCCAAGCCCTTGGAGGGCATGAACTAAATAGGCCCTTTAGCCAACCCTTAAAAGCCAAGAGAGGGCCAGGGCAAGATAAATGCTAGATTTTATATGCACAAATTACCCCTCCCCATGATATAGGCACAAATGCTAGATTTTCTATAAAAATCTGATTGATCTAATGGGGCCTTGATCAATCTTAATAAATGTTAAATATGAAAAGAACAATAGGATTTTGCCATGGACCCACATCCCTTCCTTTTAATTTGTTCGAATTTGGTCTTGAACTTGAATTGAGTTTCAATTTAAATTTTAGTTGGGATTTTTAATTTGAATTCTAGGATGGGATTTTATGGTTTAGGAGTAATATTTAAATAAAGTAGGGCAATTATATTTAATTAGAGCAGTTGTCTTTGGCACTTTTACTATTCTTTCCCCTTAGTTTGAGATTACTCCTGTTGAAGTCAACGGCTACCCTCGCTCATGAGCGGTCATAATTGTGGTCTTGAGCCTTCGCTCTCACCATAAAATTATTGTTGTGCCGTTTCCTATCACCAATTGGTTTTGGGATAAGTGGTACATCAATAGGGTGTAAGATCCTACAAGTGATATCAGAACCTGGTAGGTCGGGTGTTCGAGTTACAGGACATGCGTTTTGCGAGTTCGCAACAAGAGTCGCGGCAGGTGTGCCGTTGAGGGAGGGATTATTGCGGTGAACGTCCACCATCGCTCCTGAGCGGTCATAATTGTGGTTTCGAGCCCTCGCCCTCACCATAAAACTATTGTTATGCCGTTTTCTATCACCAATTGGTTTTGGGATAAGTGGTACATCAATAGGGTGTAAGATCCTATACATGTTGTGTATATATTAAACATTCATATCATATAAATATGCCACCACAACCTAACCATTGCAAGTGATGGGAAATGGGGTATATAAATCATATGAATGTAAATATATTGGAGAGTGCTACACAACGCCCATATATTTTTTAAGAGAAAACGCCCTCCTAGTTTGGCCAACTGGGATGGATGATAATCATGAAAGTCCATTGGATGGAAATATCTATACGAGGCCTATCGATACGCAAAATTTTAAGTCCATAAGATCATTTTAACCTTTTGATCAATGGCCTTAAAATTTAATGGTTTAGATGTATCATCTTAGTATGATTTCAATCTAATGGTGAGGAAAAGTTGGATGAGTGCCAAACTTAGACTTGTGACTATTCATGGTGGGGTAGTATGTGTGAAAAGACTAGATTGACTCAACATGGCCCCCATGACCAAAAAAAAAAAAAAAAGAAGAAGAAGAGCGGAAAAAAAGGGACATTTTTAAAGTAGGGCATTTTTTAGGATTTCCCATATAGATTTTATATATTAATGGACATAGCAAAAGGCTAGGTGGGACAAGGTCTTTCCTACACCCAGATATGACCTTTAAAAAAAACTTGGGCCTTGCCCTATGCTCGAGCTTTAGGAGACGGAAACAACCCTAATTTTTATGGTCTTTGACTGTCCAAATATCCATTGCAACTAGGCTGATTTACAGTTATACTCAAGCAATTTTGGCTCCTTGGGGTCTAACATAAGTCTTCACTAGACTCAAGCAATTTTGGGTCCTTAGGGTCTAACATAAATCTAAGCCTAAACCCAGTCCAAATTCAAAGAAGCCCAACCCAAATTTATGCATGTGGCTTGGACAGTTGAATGCATCCGTTGTTTTCAGGGTGTTTTAGTCAATGAAGGGGATTATCAACTCAACCATGAGATTGGGACATGTTTGGGAAAAAGATAAGGAGAAGGGGATGAGCAAAAAGCCCTGAATTTTCTCCCTTTTTAAGAAGCCTAGAAAGACAAAGACTTTCTAACTATAATTCGGAGAGAACGATAAGGAGTGGCAGTGACCGACTTAAAACAGGGTTTGCAAATATAAATTATCCCGATGTTAACCGAGTGTCCACTGGGACAAAAAGACTAAGTTGTGTTGGTTCCTTAATTCGTAGACTAATCCTAAGAGAAAACAAAGTACTGATTCCTAAACTAATCCTAATTGAAGACAAAGTATGGGTTTGATTCCTAAATTAACCAAATAGAAGACAAGGGTATTAATTGCTAAATTAACAAATTGAGAAACAAGAAAAGTTTCGATTCAATCGGAGAAAATATCTTAGGGTATGAATCCACTCTAACCTTGCGCTATGACAAATATAGACCTAGGGTTTCTCTCTCAACGCTAAGCGGACTCGTTCTGGTTACAAACCTAAACAAGGTCAACAAATAAATGATGCAGGTGTAGATCAGGGCATAACCTATCTCTAATGTATAAACTATCTGAGATCTAACATCACATTCATTCAAGCGCCGTTATATGACTAGCATTCGAATCTACAAGATTAAAATACCAGAGAAAATAGATATTGCATTAAAAGAACTAAATCCAATGTGTCATATAACCAAAAGCGTTTACAGAAAACCCTAAAGCCTATACATCACCATAAATACAAGATTAGGGATTCATCGCAACCCTAAGATAAAAGTTTAGTTACTCATTGACGACGATTGGCAAAGAATCTCTGACGAAATCCCCATTGACGCTCTTCTAAAGCTCCAAAACCTTACTTCCGATCTTCTCCCAAGATGTGAATGTCTTCTAAAACGAGTTTGAGCTTTTATTTATAGGTTTTGAGATAAAAAAACCTCGTCAAAACGCGCACAAGGCGAACTCTCAGACGGTTCGGACGCCCGGATGCCCGGAGGCAGTAGCCTCCGGGTCAATTCTGTGGTCGGGCGTCCGGACGCCCGGAGGCAGTAACCTCTGGGTATTTTCTGTATTTTCTGGATTTTTTCCATTTTCTCTGTCTTGTGCAAATTTCTTCTTAAAGCTCGTAGGGAACTTGTAAACATGAAAATAACATAATTAATGCTAATTAATATCAACTAAAGGTATAACAAAGTCCTCGTTGAGGGTTCCAAATGGTGTATTTTAGGTTCTCATCACAAACCCCCCCCCCCCCCCCCCCAAACTTACACTTTGCTAGACCTCGAGCAAAGCTAAAACACAAAGAAAGACTGACTAAGGCCACTTTCGTCGGGAGTACGGCTGCACTTAGCATGTGCAGCAAGCCTTTAAACTTCTAAGTTCCCCCTAGAGGACGAGTTATAATCTCGTGAGGGTTTGCAGTGAATCTACCCACAAAATTCCTAAAACCAAAATAAGGCAGGGGGTATTTCCAGAAATAATATCTATGAACACCGGATATTCTTGATCAAGGGGTTTTCAACACACATTACAAAGTTGGTTTCACAAATCCTATCTGTTGGTCAGAAATCCTCAATATCATGCTAGAACAATTGATCGCGCACGGTGAAAATTATGTATATATAGAAGTATGAAAGCATAAAACGACCCACTAAGACTTCCTGTGAAAACACATCTTTTCTTTTTCTTTCCAAAATTCTGGGTCACCTAACCTTAATAAAAGACAACATGACTCATTGCAAGGCAACTGTGGTGGTTTTCACACTATTGTTTTTTCAAAGGCCGTAACAACACTATTTTGAGTTTATTTTTATTTTTTTTTATTCACACGTGAAGGTGCAATGCCTAGGTCCCTTAAGCTTTTTGATTAACCCATGTAACGAGCGTTCAGCCAATGACTCCCAAAACAAAAATCTTTAGGGCACTAGGTATGACAATACCCCTCTGGGCTTACTAGCTCGGGTTAAAAGGCTACGAACCTAAACTAGTCACTCAACTTTTTCTTTTTCTCTTTTTTTTTTAATATATAAATATAAAACGGCCCCCCAACAATAGGTAGCCCTTTCCATATGCCCGAATTTGGGATTACTGAGGATTGGCTTTCCAACATAATTGTTTTGTGGCCCCCACAAGAATGGAAATCATAGCTTCACATTTCAAAATAAATCTATAAAATACGTGTTGAAGTGGTGGATCAATCATTCTACAATTTCTCAAAAACTCTTTCCTAAAACAAGATAGTGAACCCTTTTTCTCTCTTTTTTTTCACACAAAAACTTCCATGAATCAAGGTATCTTCGTTCCATAAAAATCTTTTTAGAAATCCCCCAAAAAGCTAAACAAATATTTATTTATTTTTTAAATCCTAAAACTCAAGGAAAAGAACTAAACCTAACATTATTAAACAAAAACTACTAAGACTAACCCAAAGGTTAATACCCCACCCCCCAACTAAACCTAACATTGTCCATAATGGTAATCAGCAAAATAAAATAGAAAGGACATGAAAAGAAAAGTAAAAACGAGAGATATCACCTTGGTGCCACGAAACAGAAGGTGCACAAAAACGTACAGTCACCCCCACCCCCCCCCCCCCTCTCTTTCCCCTCCCCATAGTGACTGCATTTCGAAGAGAGAGTTGGTGGTAGCAGAAGCAAAGTCCTCAAAGCGGGACTCAAAAGCCATCTGATGGGACTGGAGAGCCTGCTGACCATGTATGATAGCCTCGTATTGGGCATAAGACATGGAGAATGGGTCAGTAGGCCCCGCAGGAGGGGGAACAACAGGAGGGGCTTGAGGATGCACTGGTGGATCAACCACTGGTGCGGCTACTCCCGGCATCATAGCAGGATGAGCGTGCTGCAAATTGCGAAGAATGGATGTGATGCTTTGCGTCCAACGCACCTCACCGTACAAGTCAGAGCACGAGATAGACTCCTCATCAGAGGGAATGGAAAGGGGGACATCCGTTGGACCAAGCTGTTGGAGGAACAACATTGTGAGTTGTAAACAGGGTTTGCAAATATAAATTATCTAGATATTAACCGGGTGTCGTATCCACTGGGACAAAAAGACTAAGTTGTGTTGGTTCCTTAATTCGTAGACTAATTCTAATAGAAAACAAAGTACTGATTCCTAAACTAATCCTAATTGAAGACGAAGTATGGGTTTGATTCATAAATTAACCAAATAAAAGACAAGGGTATTAATTGCTAAATTAACAAATTGAGAAATAAAAAAAAGTTTCGATTCAATCGGAGAAAAGATCTTAGGGTATGAATCCACTTTAACCTTGTACCATGGCAAGTATAGACCTTGGGGTTCTCTCTCAACGCTAAGCGGACTCGTTTTGGTTACAAACCTAAACAAACTTAACAAATAAAGGATGCAGGTGTAGATCAGGGAATAACCTATCTCTAATGCATAAACTATCTGAGATCTAACATCACATTCATTCAAGCACCGTTATATGACTAGCATTCAAATCTACAAGATTAAAATACCAGAGAAAATAAATATTGCATTAAAAGAACTAAATCCAACATGTCATATAACCAAAAGCATTTACAGAAAATTCTAAAGCCTATACATCACCATAAATACAAGATTAGGGATTCATCGCAGCCCTAAGATAAAAGTTTAGTTACTCATGGACGACGATTGGCGAAGAATCTCTGACGAAATCCCCATTGATGCTCTTCCAAAGCTCTAAAACCTTGCTTCCGATCTTCTCCCAAGATGTGAATGTCTTCTAAAACGAGTTTGAGCTTTTATTTATAGGTTTTGGTATGAAAAACCTCGTCAAAACGCGCACAAGGAGGACTCTCAGACGGTCCGGGCGTCCGGACGCCCGGAGGCAGTAGCCTCTGGGTATTTTCTGGATTTTTGCTATTTTCCCTGTCTTATGCAAATTTCTTCTCAAAGCTCATAGGAAACCTGTAAACATAAAAATAACATAATTAATGTTAATTAATATCAACTAAAGGTATAACAAAGTCCTAGCTCTCACTGGAAGTTTAAGTTCGAACCTTGCCTCCTTTCTCTTTGCATGTGTGAGTTTTTATTACCACACATGTATAAATTGTGTTTATTCACTTTTCGCATGTGTGAGTTTCCATCACCTTACATGTATTGTGTTTATATGTCTACGCATGTGTGAGTTGGGTCGGATCCTTTGATGTTAGGTCTTTGTGTGTTTTTGTGTTGTAAAGTTATTATTTGGTCCTTCTTCAAATTGTTCAGATGAAGTCATGGACATAACCCTGTCTAGAATGAATTTTGGACATACCTAGTACAAGTGGTTCAATTCAATGATATCGTGGGATTATGAATGTGTGTTGGGTTTATTGCCCCTCTGGATATTCTTTGAGCTTGTTCCCACACGATCCTGACTCATCCCAATGCAGGTTGAGCTGGGTGGGCATATTCTAATGCAAAAATATCCCAATAAGAAGTTTATACTCGTCATTTCCTTCAAGTCTGGATTGGAGGAGTGTCTCAATCACCTCAGCCCATCAAACTGACCCTAACCCAACTAGGAGTGCAACTGGGGTTGGGTAGAGGTCAACTTGAATCCGACCCAGGAGCATAAACTCCTAACCTGAATTCAAACCCAAATAAATTTGCTTTCAGCCCTAGCCAACCATTTTACAACCTGAACACAACTGAAAAAAAAAAAAAAAAAAAAGAAAAAGAAAGAAAGCCCTATACTATTGCTAGTTGAAGAAACTATCCAAATTTGTTATTTGGTGTATTTTATTTATTAGGGTAAGTATGATTAGCCAGAAATAAGGCCCACAAAGTAGAAAAAGTCAATAAGGCCTAAAAAAGTTGATGGCCCATCATCACAGTTATATGGTAGAGACATAAAGATAATGGCCCATCATCAAGGCCACATAGAAAGCAACCTTCACAGCCACATAGTAGCAAAAGATGTTCCTAAATCACAGCTCAGTCACAAGAGCTGCAGATGTAAGGACCTGATCCGAAAAACCCAGATGGTTTTTATTTTTGGCCGTAGGATCTGTCGCAAGTGACCCCACCCTTTTTGGGCATATTTTCTCACTTTTCTATTTTTGTTCATGCATCCCAGTGCCGATCTCCAACCCTGACCCATGGATCGACCCAGACCTACTTAAAAAACAAATAAAAAAAGGTTTGCCCTGCTTGCGCTGAAAACTCTGCTTTTCCGCCGCTGCAAGCTGCGGAAAACCTGCTAGCAAACCTTTTTCCAACGACTGCAACCTGAACCCAACCCGATCACAAGACCTGACTCATCAGCTTTTCTATATATTTCTAATTCCCACTGATTACTCATTCATTGTGACTAGTATAAATCCAATACCCTATCTATGGAAAAATAAGGTGGGAAAGAGATTCCAAAAAACACCAAGCACTTAGTTTTTAAGACCAACTAGTTGCAATAACTGCTGCAAGTCAATAGAAGTAGGACAATCTCTCTAAAAGAGCCTATATGAGACATTACACCATTACTCAAGTATAATTTAATACTAATCACATTATAAATCAAACTGGAAAATCCAAACACATCATAAAATTAATTACTCTAATCCTAACTTAAGACAGGGCAGGGCTGCAGTATGGTGGAGTGCCCCATCTTCATATTTGGTCTCCATATCCTCCCATCAAATTTAGCAAATCTACATAGGTAAAGAAACAACTGAGTTATAAGGAGGGACTCCTCCTGGGTGTTTTCCCTAACTTGGAAGTGACTCCTTCCCTCGAAAATTCTTAGAGTGGATAGCATGGTTTCAGGGGAATGGAAGAGTCCTCTATTTACCAAAATGAGGGAAATTGGATTGGGTTAGTTGGGCTTGCTTAGGCTTAACCCATGTTGAACCCTTGTTCTTGACTTGTGAATTTAGGGCTGGAGTTGACGTGCATTTTCAATATGATTAATAACGAGTTCACACCATGCTAGGCTTATATATGTTTGTTAGCATGAGAATTGAATACATAGGAATTCATGGTCAAATGAGCTCTAAAAAGGATAAGAGGTAATGACATGAGGTGGAAGTTTAAATGCAATTCGCTGCCTTACGATTTGAATCACAAGGGTGCTGGTTGGGTACTTATTTCCTATCTTCTCTTTATTCATTTTGCATTGAAGGGGAGATAATTGATGGTCATTTTTGAAATTTCATTTTTATTTTTTCAATTTTAACTACTTTTAAAAAAAGAAATCTTAAAATCTCTATGTATTAAATTACATGAAACAAATACGCAGTAAGAGTTCAGCTCAAATCATTACCACCCTGGTGACTGAGAATGCAGAAAAGGGATGGGAACTTGTTTAAAAGACCATCTTTGAGAATTGAAAAGAGAAGATGATGAGCAAATGATGCTTAATCATCATTAGATTGGATGGATCAATCCAAAACAAATTGATAATTGGGCCTAGCTGGATCGAAACTCGGTTCAATCCTTCAAGTCAATTAAGAAGAGATAAATATTTTGGAAAACAATCTTCTTTTAAAAAAAAAAAACACTCAAAATCACCTTTTTATGAATGATTTGTTCAGAGTTTGACTTAAGTTGTTCATTGAATGGCTTAGATTGAACATCTTTGATGCAGTTTGACTAATTTACTTTGGCTTGAACCATCTGAGGCACGAACTCAAAATTGATCTCAGTCAGATTTCTGAACACCAGTTTGAAGGAAAATCAAAACTAGTTTCCCACAAAATTAGCCTTCCACAGTAGCATGATGACATTGATGAGAACCATATAAACGGTTGAAAAGTAGAATCCTACAGTTAGCATAGAAAGCAACGAAATGAGATAGTCAAGTGAAAGGGAAAATTTCTGGTTTGGTCAATTGAACTGATCTACAAAGACCCCATCGCAATCAAATGAGATAATACCGAACGAACATACGAATCCTGCGAACAAGTCAAATGAGGTAATAGTCAACCACCGGTCAAGAAGAGCACTGCTGTTGAGGAATTTTGACAAACCCTGCAGACTTAGAGCCAAAAAAACAAAGTATGAACATAAACTCATGATCATTGTTGAGCCATTTATGGAACTTTTTAAGCCTTTAAAAGTAGTGATAATTGCTTAAAGAGATAGATCATGAAAATTGTGCTGTTTTATCAAGTATCATGATCCTTTGAAGAGGTACATTTTAAATTGCACGGTTTCGCTTGAATTGTATGTAATAGATGAAAATACATGCAGGATGTTCCATGAATGAATGGTGTGGGGTTTTCAGTCGACCCTCAATCAAAGTTACTCAACGAAAATTCTGCATGGCAGCTGCTGTGTGGGTTTACAATTTTTTTTTTCTTTTTCAAGAAGAAATGATATGTGATGGTTTGTCCAACCCGGTCTAGAATGTACCCCACCTCTAACCATCAATCACTGTATGGATTATTTGTGACATGCCATTTGGATTGACCATACTTCATAAGGCGAATATAAAAGATTGTGTAAATTAGCAAACTCATAACGCTATTTATAGACTATTAGATGAGAATATGCTGGGTTATTGCCTTGTATTCAAGTCTAGCAAGGTCAATTCGTCTAGGTTAGGTAGGATCGAGGATTAGGATTAAGGGTATTTTGGTAATTGTAATGGGGTTTTTTTTGGAGGCCAAAAAAGTGGAGATTATATGTATCATGTACTCTCTAACCCTACCTTTTGGGATTGAGAGAGGAGAACGATAGTAGATGTTTCTCTTCCTCATGAATGTAGGCAATCTTGCCGAACACCATGTAAAATCATTGTGTCCATGTGTGTGATGCTTGATGTTTTTTGTGTTTGTGTTTGTGTTCATTGTAGTTGAGACTGTCGATCGCAGATATTCTTCAGCTGCACCACTTTCCCAACAGAATAAATAGATTCTTAGTTGAGTAAATATGATGGGTTGCTTAATGGGGTCACTTTACTAGAATGGTAAAAGTCGAGTAAAGTCTCAATTTTTCAGACAAGAGGGGACATCAAAATCATGTACATTAATTACAAATTCCCTCCATCTTTTTCAAAAATGTAAAAAAGCAACCAACTTTTTTCACTAAAAGACAAAAAAACCACCCTTTTCTATATAAAAAGAAAAAAAGATTTCATATCAAACAATTAAAAATAAAATACCATTATATCCCCATTTTATTTTATTCTCTCTTGATACTTACACTTTATTTCACATGTAAAATTACCTGAGGTGCCCAATAGATGGTTGGGTGGGTGACTACATTGCATCTGTTTTATTGAGTAAGTTTGGATGGGTAGATAGGATGATATATATGAACACGATCTTTTAAGCTTTAGTTATTGGAGAGATAGTGGGCCACACCCATGTGGACATAGATAGAAAAGGGCGAAGTTTAGGAAGGGGAAGAATAAGATTTTTGAATGATAAGAGTTGGTCCAAAAATCAGGGTGATTGGATCTCAATTGGTAAAGATATTAATGCACCATCCAGTAAGGGACATCATGGTCTCCTCCAAGATACAACAAGGCTTATAAGTACTAGTTGTACTTGTATATCGGTTTGTAGTTTGCTATTCCAAAAATTGAAACCGAAAGAGGAATAAGGAGATTTGAGGATTCCTCGTTGCCGCAGATTTAAGGATTCTTGTTCGAGGATTCGTATAATTGAAATCATCCATTAATATAGGTGCATAACAATGCATATAGTTGAGGAAAATTAGCAATGGTGCGTCAAAATTCAAAGAACTGAGGATTTCTAAATCCTATGAGGAAAGGTTGTGTTTGAAAAGCCTAAAAAATAAAAATTTTCATTAGCCTAAAATATTGAGGATTTAAAATTTTCAAATGTGAAAATTTCAAATGCTCAAAGAAAACCAAAAAAATGGGTGACCTCCAAGTAGGGTCCTAAACGGGGTCGGTTCCAGTCTGGGTCCATGGTGACCCAGAATCGGAACAGTTAAAGAGAAGGTGGAACTGGATCCGGAACCGTTTCGGAACCTGTTTCTTGGCGCTGAAACCGGAACCATATATGGGACGGGTCTGGATCCGAATTTGAATCTACATAAAGAATGATATTAAAAAAACATGAATTTTAAGAGAAATTTTGAAAAATTGAGATAATATGTCGGGTCTCGGGTCCACGGGTCCGAACCAAGGTGGAACCGGACCCGGACCCATTTACTTATGGAGGCCTCAATAAAAATCTAGACCCGGTTTTTAATGGGTCAAAACCTTCGGGTAATCAGAGAATCGATGATCCATTTACATCCCTACCTCCAAGATACAAGAGACTTTGTTTTAAAACAAAAAAAATAAAGAAGGTAAGAAAATGGGTGACCTCCAAGATACACTAAAAACCTAGGGTCTGCCGTTTCTAAAACCAAACCAAAACCCACGACTCAAGGCTAAAACCCAAACACTTTGGACCGAAAAAAAAAAAAAAAGAGCTAACAAAATGAGAGATTGAATGCCTATGTGTTGTTCCTTGAATATAAAGTTAGCAACGAGTACTTCATAGGTAAGTTGTTTTCAATGTATAATTAAGCTCAACAACTGTGTGTTGGTGATCTGTGGTTTGCTGTTCTGAGAACTAAACCAGAACCTGTAATGAAAATCAAACCAGAACCCTTTAGACTTAAAAGAGAAACAAAATACTTCATTTGTTAACCAAAAAGGACTCAATAGTAGAACCAAATGAGTTGTTTTGAGAAACAAAAATAGAAAGTCAGAGAATGAGACTGGTTTTACAACCAAAAAACAGTGCAAGAGAATGAGATGCCGGAAGTTAGCCTTATTTATAAATAGCTTGCAGTGATTGTTAGAAGGATCTTGGTGCTTGACTGCTTGTTGGGATGCACCACACTGCAAGCCATGTTTAAGGTCTACTAATTATTAATTGTGAATTAAACAAGTTAATTGTACAATCCTAAGTAAAGTTGGATCCCGGTTTCAACCTTGTTCAACATGGGACAAATACAAAATTCAGGTGAGGAGAGTTGCCAAATATGAAGAGGGTTATTTTTAAATCTTTTTAGCAAGACTTTCCTAAAAATTTATGATTTTGAAAAATACTTTTCACATATAAAAACTCCCTAATCATTTTAAAAAATTATTTGAGAATCTTCAGCACTACAAAAGATCTGAACGGAGGCATGGTACCTGGTTTGATCCTCAATCAAAAAGGGGAGATTTCAGCCATTACACTGCTTAACTAGGGTAAATTAGGATGTGATATTAGGATAAACCAAACAGAAATTATATCAAGACACCAAGATCAATGGTGGGAATGCTCTAAAGTTTTCAATGCAAAATCTGACAATGCATGTAATTGAGATGAATGTGAAATTGCAGTTATTTTGGGGCGGTGTTGTGGGTGGGTCTATGGATGGATGATAAGACGTGGGTCAAAACTGACGGTGATGGAGTTCAAATGGTGAAGATATTTAGGTACCAAGATCAAGGGTGGGGAAAATGCAAAAAAGATAAGCACGACATTCAATTGTGGATACCATACGATGAGCACCGGATTGAGTTTCTCACCAATTCATTTGTGTTAGTATGTCAAATTCTTCATGACACCCCAGGCCCACATTCCCTCTTTCTCTGTTTTCCATTTAAGAGGCTTCCTTCACATGATATATCCAATCCCTTCACGCACATAATGTGTTGGATAAAATATATAGTTGAGATGGATCGCCTAAGCCGCAAGTCACACTTTCCTTAAGACGATAAATGCTCCATACAGGATTAGTATCTACAATTGGATTGCCAGCAAGTTTGCCTAGCTACAATATAAAATAGGCCTAGATCTTTTGTGTGTTGAACTCAGTTTGCAGATTTGATGACCAACGTTGAACACCAATGTTTCCCACCCAAAACACGATGTTATTGATGACCAAGATATTATTGAAGCATATTGCCTAAAAATTGTGTTCCCAATTTAGATTTGCACGCAACATTTAGAAACCAATGAGATGCAACCTTTAGGGACAATTAGGTATTTGAATATGAAGAGTTGTTTCGGAAGGAGTATTACCATTTGGACAAGGGGCATTTGGACATAGCTACTATGGTAGTTAAAGACAATAACTACCACACAAACATCCACGCCCATACTAGCTATCCGGCATATTATTCGGCATATTATTCATTTTTAACCCAAAAGCAAGCCGACCAAATCCAAATAGGAACTGGATCAACCCAAGTTAGGCCCAAACCAACCCAAGTGAGGCTCAATAAATGGCAAAAAAATAGGGCTCTCTTATGAGTCATAAAGCCCCAAGCCCATGCCCTTCCATACAAACTCAATAGAGTTGACACTAATAAGTATAAATAAATGACATTTTATTTTCAATCATATCCAACGTGGGATTCTAGTAATGAAATATAAAAGGCTCTTTACTATTTTAAAAGCTTCCAATAGAATGATGCATTTGTATTTGTGTTTAGGTTTAGGTCTCCTACGTGTAGTGGCGGACCTATGTAATGGGGACCTGGGACAGGTCATAATAAAAATTTGCCAAAGAGATGAATGGGGCCCTAGCCCATGCCCCACTTATGTGATAGCCATCGCCCCACCTTTTTTTTTTTTTTTTAAAGAAACCCCCATTCCTTCCTCTCATTTCCTCACTTCACTCATGAAAAGGCACAAGATCTCTTTGACACCGATTGAGCTTATCTCTTCCCGCGACGAAGTACCCCCAAACCTCTCCTCAGTTTCATAACAAGTCAACTTCGTTAGAAGCCCATCCCCCTTCTCTATCTATATATGTATATGATATTTGCACAAAACCCTAATTGCTCTTTATTCTCTCTCCTCTTCCAGTTTCTAATAGATTTTAGAGAGATTGGATTAGAGGATATATTGACCAATAAATTGAAATATAACAGGGTGCGATAGAAGGAGAAACCTTAATTGAGCCCAGGTTCTCTCTCATCTCCCCAAATCTAGTATAATCTTAATAACTTTATACCCAAATTTAAACTGTTAATCTCTAAATCCTAATTCTAAACCTTAAGTCCCCGAATCCTAATTTAAACCCAAAGCCCTAAATCACCAAATTCTAAATGGAAGCCCTAATCCTTAATTCCCCAAATTTCGTAGATTCATAAGCAATCCCTAACCCTTGTTGTATCTTGGAGGGGACCATGATGTCCCTTACTTAATATTCAGTTATTGACATCAGATAGCGATCCCTAACCCTGACCATAGTTGACTCCAAGTCCAAACACGAGTCTTGGACTCTTCTTATTCAGTCTCAGGCCCAGGTGGACTATAGACCCGACTGGAACTTCAGTACTTCACCCATTTTGTAAAAGAAAAAGTACATCCCTTCTTATTGCAAGTTGGTACTACTACTCAAAAATATCCATGATGATTCATTCGCAGTACAATGTGGAATCCACGACAAAAGAAACAACTGAATGTACTGAAACCAGAAACAATTAAGATGCTCAGATCATCTCTCTCTCTCTCTCTCTCTCTCAAACAATTAAGGTGCTCAGATCATCTCTCTCTCAACCAAAAAATGCAAGGATCTGAACACGAGCTAGCACATTCCAACCAACAGTATGAAAACATCAAAGTACTACAAACAATAGATGCTACATTAGGCATCAGTTAATATATAACTCTCACACTATCACAAACAACAGCTCCCCCTGGAGCCTTTTTATTTAAACATTACTAACAACAAAGTAAAGCCCACATAAGAAGAGATGTCTGGGGGAAAGTGAAGATATGCCAAAGGAGCCAAGTTGCCCTATAGGAGAACATGCCCTTAACTTGAAGGCAGTAGCACTAGCAGTTGGGTTCCAATCCACCCCATATGCCCTTCCATCCTCACAGCAAGAGAAGCATAACACTTGACCACTCCTTGGCTTTTGTACGTGGATTTGAGGCCATTGGGGGGGGGGGGGGGGGGGGGGGGGGGGTGGCTGAGCCACTCCTGGTGTCACATGATGGGGTGAGGAGGAACAAAGATAGGGAGGAGAGGGGAGAGGTGGGTTTGGGCCTATTTATGTTTGTGTAAGGTGAGTGGTCTTGAGAGCAATAAGAGGGAGATGTGACTTAAGTAGGGGTTGGTGCCCTTTGGGGGGTGAAAAGGGGCTTGGAGTGAGATGACATGGAAGGATCTTCCAAGCATATGCGCAAGCACCTCATTGTTGCCGATGGTACCTTTGCTTTTAGACTGCTACCTGGTCTGAGGGACCACCAAAGGCATTCAGTTCCAGGGGGCACGTGTGGAAGCATTAAAGTGGGTCGGTCGTGGGTTAGGAGAACCTGCCCCATAAACACGGGCCGGATTAGAGCCAACCCGCATAGCCTGCCTAACCCCATTTGAATGGGATGGTTTAGGGCAGACCTGCATACAGAAAATTTAGGGAGTCAGCCCTATTTGGCAGGGTCAGTATTGCTTCATTGCTGATGGTACCTTAATCTAATAGAGGTTATTATCATGTTTTTTTAAATGGATAAGGTTTTTATCTTATAGGAGAAATGCTCATCGCTGGGTGAAACAATTAGTTCAATTGGATTAGGACCACGGTTTGTTCTCGGAGGCCGAGGGTTCGAAATTGCGCTATCACACTGGGGCCACAAGGAATTTACCCGGCTCCACCTGGGGCCTGAATGGATTAGTCCGGTCTAAAAGATAGGAAAATCCTAAGATATATTAAAAGAAAAGGAAAAAGTATGTTTTAAGAAATATTTTTTTTAAAAGTTCATTAGTCACATTTGGAGAATGTGCCTCATCCAACAGTGACCATTGCTTTCATGAAAGGTTATTCACAACTCAAGAGATTAATGGGGCTTGGACTAGGGATGCAAATGGGTTGGATGTGGGGCGAAATCATCGTGGATTAAGTTCCAGTCTTAATAGAATTGGATCCAACGCGAAATCTACATGTTGTATCCTAGATCCAAATTCACCACAAAATCTATATATCGTATCAGATTCACAGGTTATATAATAAGAATGAGCACAATTAGAACCTAAATTGAAAATAACAAGGATCAACAAAAACCTGGAGTTATAAGTCAAGTTCAATTTGGGTTTACACGTCAGGTCAGGTCAGGAACAGCCACCCTTATCATCATGGAGGGCCAGAGCCATTTGATCCCTGGGGAGGCATGAAATGGAGAACGTGGATCATGTCCATTTTATGGAAAGAGTGGAACAATTTTTGTGAAAGATGCTTCTTCTGATGACCAATCTATGGTTGATCCCACCACTTGAACGGTTCAGATTTCTCTTGCTTGTTCTTTGAACAGGAAACAGATTTTGGATTTGTGGTCCTTTGGACTATCAACCCTTTTCTCCATTTATGGTTTCCTCCATGTGCTTTTTAACTTTAGGCATCAATATATAATATTCTCTATATTTGATGACAAGGATATGCCTTTTCTTCCAGTAGCTGGGATGCCATGGTTGAACTTTTTTTTTGTGAATTGTCTTTAGCATCTTGGAGTGGTTTGGAGTTTCCATCATTTATTTAGTGTACAACTGAATTTATTGGCACATCTGGTCCATTAATATAGTGTGGACCACCATGTTAATTGGACAACGATGATTCTGTCATCACTTCTGCATTGGAATTCAGGATCATCAGAGTAAAAAGTGAAGAGCTGATGTGCAATATAAAATGTGGGTTGGTTCTAATTTTCTAGGCCACTAACTAGTCAATAATCTTGAACTCACGCACTCTCAATCATCTAATCTTAAGATATATTTGTGCAACATTGAGGCATACTACATTGCATTCCCACATCAACAATGAAATATTAATTGTTTTCTCAAATTAACATTTTCTAATTTAAGTCCTTTCCTTATTCATCTTGATTTCATACCCATCTTTGACAAAAACCAAGTCATTCACACTCACCTACTCAAGTGGCATTCAGTCAAATCGAATCCAACAATGATTTGGCCGTTAATTTCTTTTTCTTTTTGTAAGGTAAGTATGCACACATCCACTCACATATGCTCACCCAAGTCACTCACCATCAGTGCCACAAATAGAAATTATCCCCGATTATTTTTGTGGAAGGGGAATGCCTCACCACTGACCTTTAATCAACATTATTTCAATCACAACACTGTGAATTAACATTGAATTAAGTCACAATCAAGAACTGAACTTTCATTGCCTTTCTTCAAATCCCCGACACAAGCAATTGCTCCAATAAATTGGATGGTTCCATAAAGAAGACACACCTTTTTCTTAGAGAAATAAGTTAGATTTTCTCTTGCTGTTAAAGCCGTGCTCTATCTAACTTAAGAACAAAACAAAAAAATATTAGTTTGACTTTGATGCCAGTGTTCACCCTTTTTTTTTTTAACTTCACACGGCTTTGGTTTTGGTGAAGTCATTCACTTACCATCCATTCCTCGACACATTTTTAGTAGAAATCTCTTAGAAAAATCACTCAAAATAAATGGCTAGCTCTTGTATCAATCAAAATAAATAGACTGTAGTTTGTAGAAACAGACATCATCAGATCAGCACTAAGTACCAATAGAAGTGCACCCAAAACAAAAGGCTAGTCTAGTAGCGAAAGTGATTGTTGGCTCGGAACTACAAAAATCCTGCGAGTGATTGGTGGCAGAAGTGACTGTTGGAGGGGTTGCATTATTGCAATTTGAAGGAAGGGTTGCAGCCAATGAAAGATGCTAGTTTAAATGAAGGGGAAGTCTGGGACTTAGTGGTACCTAGCTGGGTTTGCAATAGTGATGCAAATGGGACGTTTGTAAAGGCAGTTTTGGTTCCAGCTCAGAATTTATTTCTTGGTTCGAGACCTGGTTTCGATAATAAGACTTGGTATGGTTTCCGAACCAATTTCAACTTCTTCTTTTTATTTTTCGTTTAAAATAAGAATATCATTCAACTCAAAAATCTAAAAAGGGATATCACTCAACCCAATTGTGCACCAAGTCCACTTTTCGTAATTGAAAAATCCCAACATCTGCAGAACAAATTTATAGGTTATTACATAAAGTTTTTAACATTAGCCTGTACAAAGCAAAGAACCATGTCTTAGAAAAGCACATCTATATCCCGGGTCCACATGTCGGAATCTATATAGATCCAAAATTGGACTTGTTTAGAAATTAGAACCTAAATTGACAATTGAAGAGTTGCCATACAAACCATAGAGAACATATCCAAGCATGGTCTAAGTTTTATGACGTTGCCGGTTCATTCATATCGGCCTATACTAGTATGTCAAATTGATGCTTATTGGTCTCGGTGTTGCCCTGTCAAAAAATCCCCAAAATTTCAGATATCATTAGTCGATATCTCAAACTATTAGTCCTAACCGATATATCGGCCGATATTTTAAAAATATTAGTCAAAATATCGGCCAACTATATTTAAAGTTTTTTTCTTTTTTTTTAACATTTCTCATGTTTTACTTCTTTCTTCCTTTTTTCAAATACATCACATGCTGCCCTTCTTCTTCTCTAACACTTATTTCAATTCCAAGCCATAAAAAATGCAAATTTTTTTGTCGATTTAGTCCTAAAAAATCATATACAATTCTACCTAGGTGAGCATTTTGTATTTTTTGTAATTATTTTATAAAATTATTTAGACATAACTTAGAAATGATGATTGCTTGCTCTTTTTGTTGTAGGTACCTTTCATTATCTTAAATCTATATATTTTGAGGCTGAATCTACTATTTGTGGTTTTAAAAATTAGGATTTTTGTTGAAATCTGGTAAATCTTTATAAAATAATTACTCAAATTTGTCATCATTTCAAGTAAATCATAAATGTCAAATTGCTTTGTGCTTTATCATATTGTCATAATAAACTATTAGCACAAGAACCCGTGCTAAGCAGGAGTCTATCCATACAATTCAAATCAAATACAATTGCATAATAGTAAATTTTTTTGTAAAAATATAAAAGAAGAATATCTATGACTGTATATATTTTCGCAATTAAGAGAGGTAGAATAGAAAGAAAATAGGAGAAATGAAGTAAAAAAAAAAAAGAAAAACAAGTAGAAATGGGAATACGATTTGTGAGTAGAAATGTACTTTTGTAGAAACTAAAAACGAAAAATGGGGAAGTTACAAGAGACATGGATAGTTACATGGGTAGTGAGAAATGGGTAGTTATATGAGATGATTAGTATTGCATGGGTTAAGAAGTGGGCAATTACAAGAGATAACGGAGAAGGAATAACCGTGCATTCCAGCCACTCTTTCCATTGCATGAGCAGTCTAAAGTGAGCTCATGTGATTGATGGTCTATATTTATAGATGAGAAACAATCTTACAATGTTGTGGGCCATCTAATCAGCATAAAAGTTCACTTTTTTTGCATCAATTGGATGATTAGAACTGTAATTAGAATGAAAAATTACCAATTCCATTAAACTATCATGTGGAGCCAAACTGATTAACAACTAAGCTATTTTAATTGTGGGACCTGCCTGATGAATGGTACATCTCTTACACACGTGTACTAAAATGTGAGACTTTTGCATCTTCTTGCATGGTGGCAATTGGGCCCATTAATGGAATAACTTGGGCTAGAGGCAAGAGAGAGGAAAAGTGAAATGGAAGGATCACTTGGAACTCAATCCATCCCATTCCCATCCAGTGCATATTAAAGTGAACACATCCATAGGATTCAAAACTCGACTAACTTTGAGAGTAGGACAAAACCTATGATACGATTCTTTCTTGCTTGTGTGGAAAAAGAAAAGGAACAGTAGATAGAGATGGGCCTGGGCTCATCTTCCAAAGACCCGATAAACCCGTTAATTAATCAGGTTGAAATGTCAACCTGTAGGCAGTCTGCACCCTTAACTAAAAGGGTGGGTTTGGATTAGTTTAGTGGTCCATAGGTAAATGAGTCGGGTTGGGTAGGGGGGTTGAATACAAGACTCAACTTGAACCCAACTCATTAAGTAATCAGGTCAGCAGCAATGACCAAGTTCGGTTCAAGTTGGGTTCTTGAGAAAAGTTAGGAATCTCCACCCCATGGCTCTCAATTGGATAAGATGGACCAAAACCTCAAGGGCTAGTCCAAAAAGGGCAAGCTGGGGTGCAAATCCCAGCATTGGTTAAATATGGGCTGAACTTGGTTATTTCTAACTTCACCCGGGCCCACCCCTTTACAGCCAAAAGTTTGGATTCTTGGGAGTAAAACTATTCACACTCACTAATTTCAAAAGCTCCAAAAAAGAAAAAAAAAAAAAAAAAAACCAATCAAAGGATAACAAAATGACAGCACACACCATCTTTTGTAATTCTAAATCAGCCCAGTCCCTCTCCTCAAAGTGATTCTTTCCACCTTTTGATATAAAACAGCAGGCAACAAGCAACATCACTCCACCTTACCGAACACAACCATGGCTAATCCAGCGATCCGGACAACGCGATCTAGAGTTCTTAGATGCATTGCAATCACTGCCCTGGTCTTGATCATAGCCATTGCCGCCATTGTCCTCATCTTATGGCTCGTGGTCAGGCCAGCACAAGTCACATACACAGTCGAAGACGGCTCGATCCATGATTTCAATGTGAAAAACACCACCCTCAACGCCACATTCGACTTCAGCATAAGGGCCCATAATCCCAACTCCAAAGTTGCAATCTACTATGACTACATCAACTTATCTGTGTGGTTTGATGACCAAATGATCGCGTCCAAGGACGTGCCACCCTTCTTCCAGCCTCACCGCAATGCGACCCGACTCGAGGTGGAGGCCATGACTCGATCAATGCCTCTGATGAGCTCAGTGGCTAGGAACATTGATCATCATAAATTGTCAAGGGGTTTGGAGGTGGAAGTGCGACTGAGGGCGCGAATTCGGTTTAAGGTGGGAAGATGGAAATCTAGGAAGTACCATGCAAGGGTCTACTGCTCGCCGGTGGTGTTGTATCACGATCCGTCGAAGTTTGATCGGACGTACTGCGACGTAGACATCTAAGTATGTTCATGTTTCCATGATGTGTTTTTTATTTAGTCTTGTAGGATGCATTTGTTTTATTTTTATTGTTCTTTTTTTGCTTTCCTTCGATGATTGATTGTTGGATGGTGATTTTTTGAATGGTTTGATTGCTTGTGTTGTTCTTATGGATGTTCTTGTTCAAGTAGAAATTTGATGGGCTTTGGTTTCTTTTCTTTTATTTATTATGTATTGTTACAAAGAGTTGTTGGTCTTCAAATGTTTAAGATTGCTTCTGTTCAATTATGTACACTGCTGGTCTTCAAATGCTCTCTCTCTCTCTCTCTGACTACGATAGAGTGCAGAATTATGGATCTTCTTTGGCTCGGCTCATCAGAGGGCCTACTTATTAAAATTCTCAACACCTAAATATAAATGGCCCCTCTTTCTATAGGCTCTAACCAAATCTCATTTTTTTTCTTTTTTAAACCCAACAAAGTGGCTGGGACCTAAGAAAGAGCCCACGCGCACACGGGAAGACAGCCCCCACGAGTAGGAAGAAGGCCCACACAAATCTCACTCTCAATGATAGTTGGCCACAGGGTAAAATTATTGGTCATATATAGAAACCCAAGAATACTTAAATAGCTTGAATGGATGATGCGCCCTCTTATAAGTGTTCACGCCAAATTTCACTCTAAGTAGAAGTTGAACCTATCGTCATATTGATCACATGTAAAACACCTAAATTTGTTATAATTTAATCACGAGTTTCATACCACGGCCCATTCAAGAGGGACACATTCTTTTGAGTGGTTTAGACTTCTAATGAGAGACTCTTAATTTCATTAGATGAGGCAGAATCCAATTTGTCGTTTAGGTTGCCACAGTATGGTACTTGACCATAAAACCAAGGGTCAACATGAATCCAGCTTAATTTATTAGCCATATCTCAACTCAAGAGTAAACCTGAACCCCAGCAGGTCAGCTTTAAGCCCAGTTGGCAGGTTATAGTGCAATAAGCCAGGTTTCGCCAAATTTGATGGATCATCTAACTCGAACACAAACCATTTGTTAGTTAGGATAGAAATGTCAACCAAAACAACGTAGCCCAAGCATAAACTCGAGCCCGACTCGATTTCAGTTGAATTGCATTTTCTGACCCAAGATCAATCCAAAATCAAATCGGCCCAACCCATCCTCCCCCTTCGGGTTGGATCTTTGTCCGAAAAATTAGGTTAGTTCCCCAGTGCTAGGCCCAACCAAGTTGCATCTCTAACCTCACATGTAGATCTTGCACACCTAAGCCATCCGGAATGTGGTTTACAAATATTTTCAAGTCTTCAGTCCTTTCAACCCATAAAAAAAAAAATTGCCTGCAGTCCTATTTCACTCTCTAAGTAAGGCTGTTCTCATTTCTTAAAAATGGTCATTGTTCGGATTGCCTGACATTTGTACACAAGATCCAAGCCAATTAGCTTGTAGGCACTTCTGGGAGCCCAATCATCTGGTAGGCTCCTCTTGTTTGGAGGTCTGTTTGGGGAAACCAAATGAATGGCTAGAAGAAAGTTGATTATAGTTTGATTGGCCATCCATATTCTCTGAATAGCATTCCATGTTAGAGGCCCAGGGATTTCCAATACATAGAAAAAGCAGCCTCAAGTAGAAATTATGGAAAGTTCTCTTCATTTAATTTGATTTGACTAGACCTGGTTTCTTCTCATTCAAATGGGACCTATATGTGTTATTGGTGTTTTGGCCCATCCATAGTCTCACATCAGAGCATGTACAACTTGGCCAATCTTGACTTGACTCGGCCTTGTCAACTTGGCTCGACAGGTTTTTCGAGTCAGATCAACTGAGTCGAATGAAGCGAGTTTGATTATTAAAAATGAAAAAACTCGGTCTGACTCGGCCAAATTACTCCACTCAGCTGGGTTTGGGGTCAAGTCTGAGTTTTGGGCTTCAAAACACTGTTCACTTGGTTTGAGTTGATTCTGAGTTTTGAAGTTTTAAAGCACTGGGCCAGACAGTTATAGAGGCCCCGGTGGGCCTTCTTTTCATCGAACGGCCGGCCTCTAACATTGTTACCAAGCCAACCACTCACCATCTGATACATTTTGACCCAACATATGTGAGGCCCAACACATGGGACCCATGACCCGTTTCAAGGTTTCCTCACCAGACGATGTGATAGTTAGGCCACACATCCCATCATCATCATAATCTCCAGGGCATAAATCTCTGGCAATATGCTTCTTATGTCTGTTCCAAACGTAATAACATAAAAATCCCATGAAGCCGGAGGGGTAGCTAAGTTGGCTTGAGACCACGGTTTGCACTTGGAGGTTGAGAAGGGTTTAAAACTGTACTGCCATACTGAAGCCAGGAGATTTACCAGGTTCCCCCTAGGCCCGTAGGGATTATTCTAGCTCAAAAGGCGGGGATACCCTCCGTTATCAAAAGAAAAAAAAACTAAAAATCTAAGGATCTCTTCCTCAAAACTTCTCTTGGTGGCCTCTATTGTACCGGATGTAGTCAAATTTCACACTGCCTGTTCTTTTAGCAAAACGAATTGCAAGGGATTAGTAAAATCAGGCCATGATGTAATAATTTTTTAGTTCATTGGTGTTTAAATGGACGGAGTAAAGATGTGATGTTTTTACTTTATTACCGTTTGGATATAAATAATGGAAGGAAAAAGTTGGAATGTGAGATATGCTTGGTCCTTTTACTCAAGATAATTGCCTGTGTTGTCAAATTCATCCCATGCAGTATTTCTTATTCATTTGGAAGACGGAAAAGGCAATTGAGACACATGCTATTATGGTGATGTTCATTGGGAGATTTGCCCCATTCAATGCACATTTGAATGGTGGATAGGACTCTATTAAGACTCAGTCTCATTGAACATTTTTTATCATCTAATTTAAGGCGATGATATATACAATTAATATAAATACATTTTGACAGTCAACATTGCCACCTTTAGTTAGAGTAGTTAAGAATAGCCTCTTAACCCAGTGGTAAAAGGTGTTAGTTTTTACATGGCTGATCAAGGTTCAAACCTGAGCGGTCACATTCCCTCACCCAAGGGCAGTTTTACCTCATCCGAGGTCTACTTCCCTCACCAGAGAGCTCCCTCACCTTACCCGAGACCTACTTTCCTCACTGATGGATACCAAATTTAATTAGAGTTATTAGAACTGATCAATGAGGCCGACTGATAATAGAAACAATCTTAATTCACAATCCACCTGCCAATTTCCATGGAAGAGCTATTTATCAGCTAAATGGAAAGCCAAGCTTCATGTAGTTTGTATTTTTACTTCTTAATTTTCAGGTCCATTTGGATGTAGAGAAAACATGTGGGACAACAACAGGGAAAAAATCTTCTCCAGTGCAAATTTGAACCTTAGTGAATTTTCTCAACATCCAAATTAATGATTTTCAATTATTATATTTATTAATCAAAATCCAATGTCTACATCTTGAATGGTAAGGATGAAGTAGGGTTTGGTGGCAGTGCTGTCCATATCTTATCCACCTTTGGGCCCACTAGGTCAGATGTGTCAAACATGTGAGACATTAGTTTAATTGACTCTTCAGCTGCAACCGTTACATGACTCCATTGCAAAAACAACTCCCCAACCGACTGTTGTTTTTTCTAATTATATAGTAACGTTCTAGTATCTCAAAATCTATTAAATCTTCATCATTCATGTTTGCAACTATATTATCTTTTAAGCATCTTTGAAGTACAATCACAACTTCTGGTTTTTGGAAATTGATATCTGGTGGAAAATGTTGGGGTATTTCACATGGCACTAACACAAATATAAAATGTTATTTTATAATAATTTCTCCCTTTGTTTTAATATAATCGCAATTTATTAATTTCAATACTTATAAACATCGCGATATTAGTATGGATTATAGATCAAGTAAAATCATGATATTATTAGAATCCTTAGAACCGTTAAACTTTAAACCGCCCTAAAAACGGTTTAAAAGAAAATTTTCATTTGTAAAGTGGCTCTTTTGTTTGAATGGAATTTAGTTCTTAAGAATCCTAAGAAATATATTTCTAAAAGCAGTTAGAGCCGAAGAAACAAAGGTCAATATCATTAAATGGTCATCAAATAATTTCTAATAAGTGGATAGGTAAATCACACTGTAAAAAAAAAAAAAAAAAAAAAACTCCTATTTCCCTTAAATGTAGCAATTCAGATCAGAAAGAAGATTGTGGACTATTGTGAAACTCTACCAAACTAAGAGTTTGAAGATCTAAAGATCAAGAATTATAGGGAGTTCAATCGTGGCCCATGGCCATGCTCAATCTAGCATGAGACCCATGATAGTCAGGCCTCGCAATTTCTCCAACAGTTGCATCATTCACTCCTCACCTTTTCGGTAACCCTTGTTGGAATGGTTAGTAATCCAATGGACCATGTAATGGCTTGGACCATGATGAACCATTATATAGGCCGCTTATTGGTACATTTAAGGCTTGGGACCTTGGGCCCTGTTGTTTTCTCCCACTGTTTCAAATCTGGCTTTTGTGGTCTGAGGTTCAGTTTGGATAAAAAAAAAAAAGTTAAAACCATGGGCCGAGCGCACTATAATGGAGAAGTTGCATGTGCATTGAGTTTAATTGGCAGAAGCTCAGACAATTTTGTTGCAAAGCTGAAAGCCCGATCCAATCAAACATTTCAGTTGGAAAATAATCACAACCCAATCATGCAAAGAAAGCTCCAGAAAAAAAAAAAAAAGTCTCTGTGCCTTATTATAATAGTATTTTGTAGAGGCCCCACTTTTTAATAATTCATTTGTGACTAATCACTCATTGTTGTTAAGATTCTCATTTTCCATTTGCTTCATAATTAAACTATTGAGGGATATGGATGAAGGTGTTTGTTACTACTACATTTTCCAAGAAAACTCATGTTCAACTTATTTATTAAGTAAGAACCGCTCGCTACTCCACTGGTAAGGAGTTGGGTTCTTATTGGGGAGGTCTGGGGTTCAACCCCCACCTCCCCCCATATATATTTATGTATGTGTATATCGGGCTTTCTTCCCACTTCGGTGGGCTTTCCTTCCTGGGTGTGCTGGGCTTTCTTCCCACCTCGGCGGGCTTCCTTCTTGGGTGTGCCAGGCTTTCTTCCCACTTCGGTGAGCTTCCTTCCCGGGTGTACCGGGCTCTCTAAAAAAAAAAGAAAAAAAAAAAGGGGGCCGCAGCCATTGAAGTTGGAGTACAAAAAAAAAAAAAATTTATTTATTAAGTTTGGATCCTAAAGCCAAGTTTGTGTAATTCCTGTGATCTTGACAAAAAAGCAAAAAGAATGTTCACATTTTTCATGCGTACAAGTTTTTGGTAGTTTGTTGTGGCGCCTTTTGTCTTTCTTTCATTTTTTTTTTTTAAAGTTTACAACTAATATTTCCAATTTTATGAAGTTTTAAGAATATGGCATTTCTAAAAGTGGATAGATATTACAGAAATAAAAGTGAATGTGAATTAAAGAGAGAAAAATGTCTGAAATATGCCCTTTGGAATTTATAGAATCCCTAACTTGGTTGCTTTTGGTGGAATTTTTAAATGCTCAAGTTTAAAGGAGGCTTTAAGAATTTCATGTGTTTGAAAGTTCAAAAATTCTCTAGATAGGAATTCTTTGAATTCCAATAAAAGAAGTATACCCGTAAATTATATCGGTGTGCAATCTATTATAGTGGTGATCTCTTACATAACCGCTTAATTTCTCACGAAAATGAAAAGAAAATGCAAAATTTTTTATGCGTAAAACATTTTTCATCGATTTGTTGTAAATGAACTTCCATTAAGAAAACATCAATACAATGCAAATCTGTGAAAAAATGGTCCCAACAGGAGTAAGAAAGTAAGAAGGCCAGACTTTTCTACGAAAAACCAAACTCCATAGATTTGCATGGCGCGACCCCTTATCTAATGGGATTAGATCCTCTTCATCCACTTAAAAACGAGTCTTTAAAGACCACAATCAACATGAGTTCTACTTTACTCACCCGAGGAGTCCATCATCTCACCCCGACGTCTACTACCCTCACCCGAGGGGTCCAGGTAAAAAAAAAGAAAAAATGAAAAAAAAAAAAGGCCACAATCAACATGAGTTTAATCTCATCTAATCTTTTTGAAGAACATAGAAGAAACCAAGTTAGCCCTAGGCAGGGGCGGAACTACACTGAGGCCCGGGGGGGCCTTTGGAAAACCGTTTTAAAGCACCAAAATGGGGCCTCCCCTGGGCTTTGGAAAACCCTATTAAAACACCAAAATGCACCCCCCAAGGTTTTGAGATGTTCGAATGTGCATCAATATACTGTTCTTGATGTAGATTTTGATGTCATTGATGCTTGTTATTTGATTGTGCAGCATTTGATTATGGTTTTAGAGATCTTTTTCCTTTTTTTTTTTTTTTTTGTCTTTGATTCTGATGCACTGTTCTTGTATTTTTTTTTTGTTTTTTATTCTGATGCATTAAAAAAATATAGATTTTGATGTCATTGATACTTGTCTTCTCTATTTATTTATTTATTTATTTTTTATTTTTTATTATGATGTACGAGTAGAATTTCCGCCGAAATATGGCCCTGTTTTTGTTTTTTTCTGTGGTGGCTCTATTTAAATCTGACAATCTAGTTGGAGTTATTGCTTCTAAATGACTTGATGAATAAAAGGAATTGAAAGAGTTCGTTTTGTAGATACTGATTTTTTTTTTTTGTCCCCCCGTAACCACCCCCCCCCCCCCCCCCCCCCCAGAGGCATGCATTAGGAACAACGCTCTATGTCCAGGACAACTAGCTAGCAAGCTTTTGATTTTTCAGTTGGAATGGTGCACCAACCATTCCTGGTAGGAAATACTTAAGTGGCGTTTCAGTGTCACCTTCCAAACCTGACAACAACTATCAAAAAGAAGTTATCTTTACCAACTCATTTAGTAATACATAGATGTCTTGCACTTGCGGGTGGTTTGTAACTCAAATCTAACAAATAATAGCTAATTAGATTAAGGTCTAAAATAAAACGCTCTAATTTTTAAATTCTAATTTACAATTAGATTGTTTGGTAAAATTATAAAAAAAAAAAGCCCTTATTTTATAATAGAGTGTTTGGTAAACATCCAAATAAGAACTTTTTAAAGGGGGAGTTTTATATATTTTTAAAAGAAAAAAAAAAGGAAAAGAGTGTTTGAAGAAGCCTATGCATTGGCATAGCATATCACATGTAAATTCTTTAACTAGGCCACGGTCCTAAGACATGATGTTTGTTTGATAACCATTTATGATATGTGACACATTCTATGGTCCAATGGTTTTATGCATTTGTTTGTGAGAAAAAGCTTGTATGATTGATATATCAGTGGACATTTTTTTTTTTTTTTTTTGGAGATGTGGGTATAAAAGAATCATCATAGTCTAACAGGTTGATGGCCTAAATCACCATCCAATTGGTACCAAGCATCGTATCAGCAAATAGTTGCTGAGATAGTAGGAAAATCTGTAATTGGTTGAAGTAATTTTGCTCACATGAATCTCTCATTTTTCATCTTGATTCAATCGTCATCTATATTTAGATGCTATATATGGGATGAAATCTAGGCCCATCATCAATCATATCTTATGGTTTCATATTTGGATAATGACAGCTACAATTAGGAAGGGCTTTGCAAGAATTTGTTGAGCTTTTTTTTTTTCTTCTGTCATTCAACTTCATGTGTCGCCTTGTAGAACATATATTTTCTAACAAGTGGCCACATATTACCTAAAACGTGTCAATGTTTTGTTTTAATCAATGTAGCAATTATTGGGAACAACCCATTTAAGATCATTCATAAAAAAAGGAAGAAGACAGATTGCAAATAATATATTTGAAGATGAACAATTAGATCTATGTATGTGTGCCATGTATTGCAAGATGAAGTTATTGTGTGAGCGGATGTATTTACAGTCAGTTCTCTCATTTCCGATAAAGATGAGCACAAGAAATATTGCCAAGGGTGTTTGTGTCAATGTGAAATGTTATGAGGGCATTCTCGTCCAATGGGCCCGAAATTTCTGTCAATCTCCGCCTTCAGGAAATAAGTTCCGAAATTTAAGCTGCCCTCATCAGCTTATATTTAAGACCTCAAAATCACCAATTCCTAAAGTTAAGCTCTAAATATAGAAAGTAATTAGAGTTTTGTCAAATACTCTAAAATATCAATAAGCTCTAAACCATTAAAAAAGGACTTATTTTTATAGTTACCAAACGGGCCCACCAGTCTTAAAATTAATTAGGAACCTCCTACTGTCGTAAGTGTATTGACTCATTATAGGAATAAAAAGGACCCATGTGTACAAGGACCTCAAAGAGTGGGATATACATCTAACAATGGACCCGTTTTCATTTGAGATTGCGCGGGTCTAACAATGAACCGGTTTTCATTCGACATCGCGCCCGCGGTCGCATGGAGTGGCGCGGTGGCACCCTCTGCCCAACAAATCTCCTGTCAAATATAGGAATGAAATTTTAAGGTATTTATGTCACGAGCCAGCAGAGAAGTCCAACTGCAGCTGTCCCCTGCAAATGTTCTACTTTCTTCCATGGACTGGCTATTGCAATTCAACGGACAGATACAAATGTACTCTCAATATTCAAAGGCAAAGACTACGAAATGCACCGTTGACTGTTAGCTGTAGTTTGAAGGTGATGTTGTTGGCACTTGACAATGATACATGTGGTTTTTAAGATTCCCATGCTTTATAAACTTCTTCTAATTATTCACATGCTGCGGGAATTTTTTTGACTTTTTACTTATTTTGTCTTTAGTTATTTGGTAATAATTCATTCTCTCATTAGTTGTTTGGTTGGAAAATTTTTATATGTTTTATTTGAAAGGTAGGTGTTTTTTTTTATTTTTTAGTGGAGAAAGAGAGTTGCTTTTTGACTTTTTTTAAGAGAATTGTTTTTTTCAAATGTATGCCTTTAATATAACTATTTTGTCCGAAAATTGGAGGGTTTATTTCACTCCATTCTACTAGTGAAGTTTCCAAACAGATAGGGGGTGATTTTCTTCCATGAAATCCTAGACAAGTGTTGTAGGGGATTTGTAGTGAATACCGTTTACTTTGGGGTCCGCTTGTTTGGAAGGTTGATTTTAAATCCCACACCATCTACTTGCAAGATGTCCCGCTTGTGAAAATTTTCTTTATCTTTAGATGGTAATCGATCTTCTAAAGAACCGGGAAGGGATAGTTGGGTATGAGTCCAAAATTTAGATCCATTATACATTTAGGTTCAAATGGATGAAAATTGAGATTTTGATTGAAGACCCACATACTCTCAAAACATACAATTTTAATATAGAAACTCCCTCTGCCAAGCATCAGTGCTCAGAATTTGTGAGCACCGCGTGCTAAAACACATAGCGGGACCCACCTTATGATTGACTCAAGTGGACAATAAAACAAGAACTCACTAATAGTCATTTACACTGGATTCAATACCCATATGAATGGACTAGACGGTTGAATCAACTTGCACTTTGAACAATAAAACTTAGTGGCCATCGATCAAGTGCGAAGGGGTGGATGATTATTCGAGCCTTCGTCGTATGACTCTTAACTCTTCCTTCACAATAATATGGGAGAAACTCAAGTCTAAATTCCAAGTTCAAACTCAATAATATGGAAGGATCTTCCAAGCATATGCGCAAGCACCTCATTGTTGCTGATGGTACCTTTGCTATTAGACTGCTACCTGGTCTGAGGGACCACCAAAGGCATCCAGTTCCAGGGGGCACGTGTCGAAGCATTAAAGTGGGTCGCGTCGTGGGTCAGGAGAACCTGACCCGTAAAGACGGGCCGGATTAGAGCCAACCCGCATAGCCTGCCTAACCCCATTTGAATGGGATGGTTTAGGGAAGACCTGCATACAGAAAATTTAGGGAGTCAGCCCTATTTGGCAGGGTCAGTATTGCTTCATTGCTGATGGTACCTTAATCTTATAGAGGTTATTATCATGTTTTTTTAAATGGATAAGGTTTTTATCTTATAGGAGAAATGCTCATCGCTGGGTGAAACAATTAGTTCAATTGGATTAGGACCACGGTTTGTTCTCGGAGGCCGAGGGTTCGAAATTGCGCTATCACACTGGGGCCACGAGGAATTTATCCGACTCCACCTAGGCCTGAATGGATTAGTCCGGCCCAAAAGATAGGAAAATCCTAAGATATATTAAAAGAAAAGGAAAAAGTATGTTTTAAGAAATATTTTTTTTAAAAGTTCATTAGTCACATTTGGAGAATGTGTCTCAGCCAACAGTGACCATTGCTTTCATGAAAAGTTATTCACAACTCAAGAGATTAATGGGGCTTGGACTAGGGATGCAAATGGGTTGGATGTGGGGAGAAATCATCGTGGATTAAGTTCCAGTCTTAATAGAATTGGATCCGACGCGAAATCTACATGTTGTATCCTAGATCCAAATTCACCACAAAATCTATATATCGTATCAGATTCACAGGTTATATAATAAGAATGAGCACAATTAGAACCTAAAGTGAAAATAACAAGGATCAACAAAAACCTAGAGTTATAAGTCAAGTTCAATTTGGGTTTACAAGTCAGGTCAGGTCAGGAACAGCCACCCTTATCATCATGGAGGGCCAGAGCCATTTGATCCCTGGGGAGGCATGAAATGGAAAACGTGGATCATGTCCATTTTATGGAAAGAGTGGAACAATTTTTGTGAAAGATGCTTCTTCTGATGACCAATCTATGGTTGATTCCACCACTTGAACGGTTCAGATTTCTCATGCTTGTTCTTTGAACAGGAAACAGATTTTGGATTTGTGGTCCTTTGGACTATCAACCCTTTTCTCCATTTATGGTTTCCTCCATGTGCTTTTTAACTTTAGGCATCAATATATAATATTCTCTATATTTGATGACAAGGATATGCCTTTTCTTCCAGTAGCTGGGATGCTATGGTAGAACTTTTTTTTGTGAATTGTCTTTAGCATCTTGGAGTGGTTTGGAGTTTCCATCATTTATTTAGTGTACAACTGAATTTATTGGCACATCTGGTCCATTAATATAGTGTGGACCACCATGTTAATTGGACAACGATGATTCTGTCATCACTTCTGCATTGGAATTCAGGATCATCAGAGTAAAAAGTGGAGCTGATGTGCAATATAAAATGTGGGTTGGTTCTAATTTTCTAGGCAACTAACTAGTCAACAATCTTGAACTCACGCACTCTCAATCATTTAATCTTAGGATATATTTGTGCAACATTGAGGCATACTACATTGCATTCCCACATCAACAATGAAATATTAATTGTTTTCTCAAATTAACATTTTCTAATTTAAGTCCTTTCCTTATTCATCTTGATTTCATACCCATCTTTGACAAAAACCAAGTCATTCACACTCGCCTACTCAAGTGGCATTCAGTCAAATCGAATCCAACAATGATTTGGCCGTTAATTTCTTTTTCTTTTTGTAAGGTAAGTATGCACACATCCACTCACATATGCTCACCCAAGTCACTCACCATCAGTGCCACAAATAGAGATTGATCCCCGATTATTTTTGTGGAAGGGGAATGCCTCACCACTGACCGTTAATCAACATTATTTCAATCACAACACTGTGAATTAACATTGAATTAAGTCACAATCAAGAACTGAACTTTCATTGCCTTTCTTCAAATCCCCACACAAGCAATTGCTCCAATAAATTGGATGGTTCCATAAAGAAGACACACCTTTTTCTTACAGAAATAAGTTAGATTTTCTCTTGCTGTTAAAGCCGTGCTCTATCTAACTTAAAAACAAAACAAAAAAATATTAGTTTGACTTTGATGCCAGTGTTCACCCTTTTTTTTTTAAACTTCACACGGCTTTGGTTTTGGTGAAGTCATTCACTTACCATCCATTCCTCGACACATTCTTAGTAGAAATCACTTAGAAAAATCACTCAAAATAAATGGCTAGCTCTTGTATCAATCAAAATAAATAGACTGTAGTTTGTAGAAACAGACATCATCAGATCAGCACTAAGGACCAATAGAAGTGCACCCAAAACAAAAGGCTAGTCTAGTAGCGAAAGTGATTGTTGGCTCGGAACTACAAAAATCCTGCGAGTGATTGGTGGCAGAAGTGACTGTTGGAGGGGTTGCATTATTGCAATTTGAAGGAAGGGTTGCAGCCAATGAAAGATGCTAGTTTAAATGAAGGGGAAGTCTGGGACTTAGTGGTACCTAGCTGGGTTTGCAATAGTGATGCAAATGGGACGTTTGTAAAGGCAGTTTTGGTTCCAGCTCAGAATCTATTTCTTGGTTCGAGACCTGGTTTCGATAATAAGACTTGGTATGGTTTCCGAACCAATTTCAACTTCTTCTTTTTATTTTTCATTTAAAATAAGAATATCATTCAACTCAAAAATCTAAGAAGGGATATCACTCAACCCAATTGTGCACCAAGTCCACTTTTCGTAATTTAAAAATCCCAACATCTGCGGAACAAATTTATAGGTTATTACATAAAGTTTTTAACATTAGCCTGTACAAAGCAAAGAACCATGTCTTAGAAATGCACATCCATATCCCGGGTCCACATGTTGGAACCTATATAGATCCAAAATTGGACTTGTTTAGAAATTAGAACCTAAATTGACAATTGAAGAGTTGCCATACAAACCATAGAGAACAGATCCAAGCATGGTCTAAGTTTTATGACGTTACCGGTTCATTCATATCGGCCGATACTAGTATGTCAAATTGATGCTAATTGGTCTCGGTGTTGCCCTGTCAAAAAATTCCCAAAATTTCAGATATCATTAGTCGATATCTCAAACTATTAGTCCTAACAGATATATTAGCCGATATTTTAAAAATATTAGTCAAAATATCGGCCAACTATATTTAAAGTTTTTTTTTTTTTTTTAACATTTCTCATGTTTTACTTCTTTCTTCCTTTTTTCAAATACATCACGTGCTGCCCTTCTTCTCTAACACTTATTTCAATTCCAAGCCATAAAAAATGCAAATTTTTTTGTTGATTTAGTCCTGAAAAATCATATACATTTCTACCTAGGTGAGCATTTTGTATTTTTTGTAATTATTTTATAAAATTATTTAGACATAACTTAGAAATGATGATTGCTTGCTCTTTTTTGTTGTAGGTACCTTTCATTATCTTAAATCTATACATTTTGAGGCTGATACTACTATTTGTGGCTTTAAAAATTAGGATTTTTGTTGAAATCTGGTAGGTCTTTATAAAATAATTACTCACATTTGTCATCATTTCAAGTAAATTTTAAATGTCAAATTGCTTTGTGCTTTATCATATTGTCATAATAAACTATTAGCACAAGAACCCGTGCTAAGCAGGAGTCTATCCATACAATTCAAATCAAATACAATTGCACAATAGTAAATTTTTTGTAAAAATACAAAAGAAGAATATCTATGACTGTATATATTTTCGCAATTAAGAGAGGTAGAATAGAAAGAAAATAGGAGAAATGAAGTAAAAAAAGAAAAACAAGTAGAAATGGGAATAAGATTTGTGAGTAGAAATGTACTTTTGTAGAATCTAAAAACGAAAAATGGGGAAGTTACAAGAGACATGGATAGTTACATGGGTAGTGAGAAATGGGTAGTATATGAGATGATTAGTATTGCATGAGTTAAGAAGTGGGCAATTACAAGAGATAACGGAGAAGGGAAAAACCGTGCATTCCAGTCGCTCTTTCCATTGCATGAGCAGTCTAAAGTGAGCTCATGTGATTGATGGTCTATATTTATAGATGAGAAACAATCTTACAATGTTGTGGGCCATCTAATCAGCATAAAAGTTCACTTTTTTTGTATCAATTGGATGATTAGAACTGTAATTAGAATGAAAAATTACCAATTCTATTAAACTATCATGTGGAGCCAAACTGATTAACAACTAAGCTATTTTAATTGTGGGACCTGCCTGATGAATGGTACATCTCTTACACACGTGTACTAAAATGTGAGACTTTTGCATCTTCTTGCATGGTGGCAATTGGGCCCATTAATGGAATAACTTGGGCTAGAGGCAAGAGAGAGGAAAAGTGAAATGGAAGGATCACTTGGAACTCAATCCATCCCATTCCCATCCAGTGCATATTAAAGTGAACACATCCATAGGATTCAAAACTCGACTAACTTTGAGAGTAGGACAAAACCTATGATACGATTCTTTCTTGCTTGTGTGGAAAAAGAAAAGGAACGGTAGATAGAGATGGGCCTGGGCTCATCTTCCAAAGACCCGATGAACTCGTTAATTAATCAGGTTGAAATGTCAACCTGTAGGCAGTCTGCACCCTTAAGTAAAAGGGTGGGTTTGGATTAGTTTAGTGGTCCATAGGTAAATGAGTCGGGTTGGGTAGGGGGGTTAAATACAAGACTCAACTTGAACCCAACTCATTAATTAATCAGGTCAGCAGCAATGACCAAGTTCGGTTCAAGTTGGGTTCTTGAGAAAAGTTAGGAATCTCCACCCCATGGCTCTCAATTGGATAAGATGGACCAAAACCTCAAGGGCTAGTCCAAAAAGGGCAAGCTGGGGTGCAAATCCCAGCATTGGTTAAATATGGGCTGAACTTGGTTATTTCTAACTTCACCCGGGCCCACCCCTTTACAGCCAAAAGTTTGGATTCTTGGGAGTAAAACTATTCACACTCACTAATTTCAAAAGCTCCAAAAAAAAAAAAAAAAAAAAAAACCAATCAAAGGATAACAAAATGACAGCACACACCATCTTTTGTAATTCTAAATCAGCCCAGTCCCTCTCCTCAAAGTGATTCTTTCCACCTTTTGATATAAAACAGCAGGCAACAAGCAACATCACTCCATCTTACCGAACACAACCATGGCTAATCCAGCGATCCGGACAACGCGATCTAGAGTTCTTAGATGCATTGCAATCACTGCCCTGGTCTTGATCATAGCCATTGCCGCCATTGTCCTCATCTTATGGCTCGTGGTCAGGCCAGCACAAGTCACATACACAGTCGAAGACGGCTCGATCCATGATTTCAATGTGAAAAACACCACCCTCAACGCCACATTCGACTTCAGCATAAGGGCCCATAATCCCAACTCCAAAGTTGCAATCTACTATGACTACATCAACTTATCTGTGTGGTTTGATGACCAAATGATCGCGTCCAAGGACGTGCCACCCTTCTTCCAGCCTCACCGCAATGCGACCCGACTCGAGGTGGAGGCCATGACTCGATCAATGCCTCTGATGAGCTCAGTGGCTAGGAACATTGATCATCATAAATTGTCAAGGGGTTTGGAGGTGGAAGTGCGACTGAGGGCGCGAATTCGGTTTAAGGTGGGAAGATGGAAATCTAGGAAGTACCATGCAAGGGTCTACTGCTCGCCGGTGGTGTTGTATCACGATCCGTCGAAGTTTGATCGGACGTACTGCGACGTAGACATCTAAGTATGTTCATGTTTCCATGATGTGTTTTTTATTTTGTCTTGTAGGATGCATTTGTTTTATTTTTATTGTTCTTTTTTTTGTTTTCCTTCGATGATTGATTGTTGGATGGTGATTTTTTGAATCGTTTGATTGCTTGTGTTGTTCTTATGGATGTTCTTGTTCAAGTAGAAATTTGATGGGCTTTGGTTTCTTTTCTTTTATTTATTATGTATTGTTACAAAGAGTTGTTGGTCTTCAAATGTTTAAGATTGCTTCTGTTCAATTATGTACACTGCTGGTCTTCAAATGCTCTCTCTCTCTCTCTGACTACGATAGATTGCAGAATTATGGATCTTCTTTGGCTCGGCTCATCAGAGGGCCTACTTATTAAAATTCTCAACACCTAAATAAAAATGGCCCCTCTTTCTATAGGCTCTAACCAAATCTCATTTTTTTTCTTTTTTAAACCCAACAAAGTGGCTGGGACCTAAGAAAGAGCCCACGCGCACACGGGAAGACAGCCCCCACGAGTAGGAAGAAGGCCCACACAAATCTCACTCTCAATGATAGTTGGCCACAGGGTAAAATTATTGGTCATATATAGAAACCCAAGAATACTTAAATAGCTTGAATGGATGATGCGCCCTCTTATAAGTGTTCACGCCAAATTTCACTCTAAGTAGAAGTTGAACCTATCGTCATATTGATCACATGTAAAACACCTAAATTTGTTATAATTTAATCACGAGTTTCATACCACGGCCCATTCAAGAGGGACACATTCTTTGGAGTGGTTTAGACTTCTAATGAGAGACTCTTAATTTCATTAGATGAGGCAGAATCCAATTTGTCGTTTAGGTTGCCACAGTATGGTACTTGACCATAAAACCAAGGGCCAACATGAATCCAGCTTAATTTATTAGCCATATCTCAACTCAAGAGTAAACCTGAACCCCAGCAGGTCAGCTTTAAGCCCAGTTGGCGGGTTATAGTGCAATAAGCCAGGTTTCGCCAAATTTGATGGATCATCTAACTCGAACACAAACCATTTGTTAGTTAGGATAGAAATGTCAACCAAAACAACGTAGCCCAAGCATAAACTCGAGCCCGACTCGATTTCAGTTGAATTGCATTTTCTGACCCAAGATCAATCCAAAATAAAATCGGCCCAACCCATCCTCCCCCTTCGGGTTGGATCTTTGTCCGAAAAATTAGGTTAGTTCCCCAGTGCTAGGCCCAACCAAGTTGCATCTCTAACCTCACATGTAGATCTTGCACACCTAAGCCATCCGGAATGTGGTTTACAAATATTTTCAAGTCTTCAGTCCTTTCAACCCATAAAAAAAAAATTGCCTGCAGTCCTATTTCACTCTCTAAGTAAGGCTGTTCTCATTTCTTAAAAATGGTCATTGTTCGGATTGCCTGACATATTTGTACACAAGATCCAAGCCAATTAGCTTGTAGGCACTTCTGGGAGCCCAATCATCTGGTAGGCTCCTCTTGTTTGGAGGACTGTTTGGGGAAACCAAATGAATGGCTAGAAGAAAGTTGATTATAGTTTGATTGGCCATCCATATTCTCTGAATAGCATTCCATGTTAGAGGCCCAGGGATTTCCAATACATAGAAAAAGCAGCCTCAAGTAGAAATTATGGAAAGTTCTCTTCATTTAATTTGATTTGACTAGACCTGGTTTCTTCTCATTCAAATGGGACCTATACGTGTTATTGGTGTTTTGGCCCATCCATAGTCTCACATCAGAGCATGTACAACTTGGCCAATCTTGACTTGACTCGGCCTTGTCAACTTGGCTCGACAGGTTTTCGAGTCAGATCAAGTGAGTCGAATGAAGCGAGTTTGATTATTAAAAATGAAAAAACTCGGTCTGACTCGGCCAAATTACTCCACTCAGCTGGGTGTGGGGTCAAGTCTGAGTTTTGGGCTTCAAAACACTGTTCACTTGGTTTGAGTTGATTCTGAGTTTTGAAGTTTTAAAGCACTGGGCCAGACAGTTATAGAGGCTCCGGTGGGCCTTCTTTTCATCGAACGGCCGGCCTCTAACATTGTTACCAAGCCAACCACTCACCATCTGATACATTTTGACCCAACACATGTGAGGCCCAACACATGGGACCCACGACCCGTTTCAAGGTTTCCTCACCAGACGATGTGATAGTTAGGCCACACATCCCATCATCATCATAATCTCCAGGGCATAAATCTCTGGCAATCTTATGTCTGTTCCAAACGTAATAACCTAAAAATCCCATGAAACCGGAGGGGTAGCTAAGTTGGCTTGGGACCACGGTTTGCACTTGGAGGTTGAGAAGGGTTCAAAACTGTACTGCCATACTGAAGCCCGGAGATTTACCCGGCTCCACCTGGGCCCGTAGGAATTATTCTGGCTCAAAAGGCGGGATACCCTCCGTTATCAAAAGAAAAAAAAAACTAAAAATCTAAGGATCTCTTCCTCAAAACTTCTCTTGGTGGCCTCTATTGTACCGGATGTAGTCAAATTTCACACTGCCTGTTCTTTTAGCAAAACGAATTGCAAGGGATTAGTAAAATCAGGCCATGATGTAATAATTTTTTAGTTCATTGGCGTTTAAATGGACGGAGTAAAGATGTGATGTTTTTACTTTATTACCGTTTGGATATAAATAATGGAAGGAAAAAGTTGGAATGTGAGATATGCTTGGTCCTTTTACTCAAGATAATTGCCTGTGTTGTCAAATTCATCCCATGCAGTATTTCTTATTCATTTGGAAGACGGAAAAGGCAATTGAGACACATGCTATTATGGTGATGTTCATTGGGAGATTTGCCCCATTCAATGCACATTTGAATGGTGGATAGGACTCTATTAAGACTCAGTCTCATTGAACATTTTTTATCATCTAATTTAAGGCGATGATATATACAATTAATATAAATACATTTTGACAGTCAACATTGCCACCTTTAGTCAGAGTCGTTAAGAACAGCCTCTTAACCCAGTGGTAAAAGGTGTTAGTTTTTACATGGCTGATCAAGGTTCAAACCTGAGCGGTCACATTCCCTCACCCAAGGGCAGTTTTACTTCATCCGAGGTCTACTTCCTTCACCAGAGAGCTCCCTCACCTTACCCGAGACCTACTTTCACTGATGGATACCAAATTTAATTAGAGTTATTAGAACTGATCAATGAGGCCGACTGATAATAGAAACAATCTTAATTCACAATCCACCTACCAATTTCCATGGAAGAGCTATTTATCAGCTAAATGGAAAGCCAAGCTTCATGTAGTTTGTATTTTTACTTCTTAATTTTCAGGTCCATTTGGATGTAGAGAAAACATGTGGGACAACAACAGGGAAAAAATCTTCTCCAGTGCAAATTTGAACCTTAGTGAATTTTCTCAACATCCAAATTAATGATTTTCAATTATTATATTTATTAATCAAAATCCAATGTCTACATCTTGAATGGTAAGGATGAAGTAGGGTTTGGTGGCAGTGCTGTCCATATCTTATCCACCTTTGGGCCCACTAGGTCAGATGTGTCAAACATGTGAGACATTAGTTTAATTGACTCTTCAGCTGCAACCGTTACATGACTCCATTGCAAAAACAACTCCCCAACCGACTGTTGTTTTTTCTAATTATATAGTAACGTTCTAGTATCTCAAAATCTATTAAATCTTCATCATTCATGTTTGCAACTATATTATCTTTTAAGCATCTTTGAAGAACAATCACAACTTCTGGTTTTTGGAAATTGATATCTGGTGGAAAATGTTGGGGTATTTCACATGGCACTAACACAAATATAAAATGTTATTTTATAATAATTTCTCCCTTTGTTTTAATATAATCGCAATTTATTAATTTCAATACTTATAAACATCGCAATATTAGTATGGATTATAGATCAAGTAAAAATCATGATATTATTAGAATCCTTAGAACCGTTAAACTTTAAACCGCCCTAAAAACGGTTTAAAAGAAAATTTTCATTTGTAAAGTGGCTCTTTTGTTTGAATGGAATTTAGTTCTTAAAAATCCTAAGAAATATATTTCTAAAAGCAGTTAGAGCCGAAGAAACAAAGGTCAATATCATTAAATGGTCATCAAATAATTTCTAATAAGTGGATCGGTAAATCACACTGTTAAAAAAAAAAAAAAAAACTCCTATTTCCCTTAAATGTAGCAATTCAGATCAGAAAGAAGATTGTGGACTATTGTGAAACTCTACCAAACTAAGAGTTTGAAGATCTAAAGATCAAGAATTATAGGGAGTTCAATCGAGGCCCATGGCCATGCTCAATCTAGCATGAGACCCATGATAGTCAGGCCTCGCAATTTCTCCAACAGTTGCATCATTCACTCCTCACCTTTTTCGGTAACCCTTGTTGGAATGGTTAGTAATCCAATGGACCATGTAATGGCTTGGACCATGATGAACCATTATATAGGCCGCTTATTGGTACATTTAAGGCTTGGGACCTTGGGCCCTGTTGTTTTCTCCCACTGTTTCAAATCTGGCTTTTGTGGTCTGAAGTTCAGTTTGGATAAAAAAAAAAAAGTTAAAACCATGGGCCGAGCGCACTATAATGGAGAAGTTGCATGTGCATTGAGTTTAATTGGCAGAAGCTCAGACAATTTTGTTGCAAAGCTGAAAGCCCGATCCAATCAAACATTTCAGTTGGAAAATAATCACAACCCAATCATGCAAAGAAAGCTCCAGAAAAAAAAAAAGAAGTCTCTGTGCCTTATTATAATAGTATTTTGTAGAGGCCCCACTTTTTAATAATTCATTTGTGACTAATCACTCATTGTTGTTAAGATTCTCATTTTCCATTTGCTTCATAATTAAACTATTGAGGGATATGGATGAAGGTGTTTGTTACTACTACATTTTCCAAGAAAACTCATGTTCAACTTATTTATTAAGTAAGAACCGCTCGTTACTCCACTGGTAAGGAGTTGGGTTCTTATTGGGGAGGTCTGGAGTTCAACCCCCACCTCCCCCCATATATATTTATGCATGTGTATATCGGGCTTTCTTCCCACTTCGGTGGGCTTTCCTTTCTGGGTGTGCTGGGCTTTCTTCCAACCTCGGTGGGCTTCCTTCCCGGGTGTACCGGGCTTTCTTCCCACTTCGGTGAGCTTCCTTCTCGGGTGTACCGGGCTCTCTCAAAAAAAGAAAAGAAAAAAAAAAGGGGGCCGCAGCCATTGAAGTTGGGGTACCAAAAAAAAAAAAATTATTTATTAAGTTTGGATCCTAAAGCCAAGTTTGTGTAATTCCTGTGATCTTGACCAAAAAGCAAAAAGAATGTTCACATTTTTCATGCGTACAAGTTTTTGGTAGTTTGTTGTGGCGCCTTTTGTCTTTCTTTCATTTTTTTTTTTTTAAGTTTACAACTAATATTTTCAATTTTATGAAGTTTTAAGAATACTGCATTTCTAAAAGTGGATAGATATTACAGAAATAAAAGTGAATGTGAATTAAAGAGAGAAAAATGTCTGAAATATGCCCTTTGGAACTTATAGAATCCCTAACTTGGTTGCTTTTGGTGGAATTTTTAAATGCTCAAGTTTAAAGGAGGCTTTAAGAATTTCACGTGTTTGAAAGTTCAAAAATTCTCTAGATAGGAATTCTTTGAATTCCAATAAAAGAAGTATACCCGTAAATTATATCGGTGTGCAATCTATTATAGTGGTGATCTCTTACATAACCGCTTAATTTCTCACGAAAATGAAAAGAGAATGCAAAAATTTTTATGCGTAAAACATTTTTCATCGATTTGTTGTAAATGAACTTCCATTAAGAAAACATCAATACAATGCAAATCTGTGAAAAAATGTTCCCAACAGGAGTAAGAAAGTAAGAAGGCCAGACTTTTCTACGAAAAACCAAACTCCATAGATTTGCATGGCGCGACCCCTTATCTAATGGGATTAGATCCTCTTCATCCACTTAAAAACGAGTCTTTAAAGACCACAATCAACATGAGTTCTACTTTACTCACCCGAGGAGTCCATCATCTCACCCCGACATCTACTACCCTCACCCGAGGGGTCCAGGTAAAAAAAATGAAAAAATGAAAAAAAAAAGGCCACAATCAACATGAGTTTAATCCCATCTAATCTTTTTGAAGAACATAGAAGAAACCAAGTTAGCCCTAGGCAGGGGCGAAACTACACTGAGGCCCGGGGGGGCCTTTGGAAAACCGTTTTAAAGCACCAAAATGGGGCCTCCCATGGGCTTTGGAAAACCCTATTAAAACACCAAAATGCACCCCCCTAGGTTTTGAGATGTTTGAATGTGCATCAATATACTGTTCTTGATGTAGATTTTGATGTCATTGATGCTTGTTATTTGATTGTGCAGCATTTGATTATGGTTTTAGAGATCTTTTTCTTTGTTTTTTTTTTTTTTTTTTTGCCTTTGATTCTGATTCACTGTTCTTGTATTTTTTTTTTTGTTTTTTTTATTCTCATGCACTAAAAAAATATAGATTTTGATGCCATTGATACTTGTCTTCTCTATTTATTTATTTTTTATTTTTTTTTTGTTTTTTATTATGATGTACAAGTAGAATTTCTGCCGAAATATGGCCCTGTTTTTGTATTTTTCTGTGGTGGCTCTATTTAAATCTGACAATCTAGTTAGAGTTATTGCTAATGCTAAATGACTTGATGAATAAAAGGAATTGAAAGAGTTCGTTTTGTAGATACTGATTTTTTTTTTTTTGGCCCCCCCTAAGATGAAATCCAACCCAACACCCCGCCCCAAGGCATGCATTAGGAACAACGCTGTATGTCCAGGACAACTAGCTAGCAAGCTTTTGATTTTTCAGTTGGAATGGTGCACCAACCATTCCTGGTAGGAAATACTTAAGTGGGGTTTCAGTGTCACCTTCCAAACCTGACAACAACTATCAAAAAGAAGTTATCTTTACCAACTCATTTAGTAATACATAGATGTCTTGCACTTGCGGGTGGTTTGGTAACTCTAATCTAACAAATAATAGCTAATTAGATTAAGGTCTAAAATAAAACGCTCTAATTTTTAAATTCTAATTTACAATTAGATTGTTTGGTAAAATTATATATATATAAAAAAAGCCCTTATTTTATAATAGAGTGTTTGGTAAACATCCAAATAAGAACTTTTTAAAGGGGGAGTTTTATATATTTTTAAAAGAAAAAAAAAAAAAAGAAAGGAAAAGGGTGTTTGAAGAAGCCTATGCATTGGCATAGCATATCACATGTATATTCTTTAACTAGGCCACGGTCCTAAGACATGATGTTTGTTTGATAACCATTTATGATATGTGACACATTCTCTGGTCCAATGGTTTTATACATTTGTTTGTGAGAAAAAGCTCGTACGATTGATATATCAGTGGACATTTTTTTTTTGTTGGAGATGTGGGTATAAAAGAATCATCATAGTCTAACAGGTTGATGGCCTAAATCACCATCCAATTGGTACCAAGCATCGTATCAGCAAATAATTGCTGAGATAGTAGGAAAATCTGTAATTGGTTGAAGTAATTTTGCTCACATGAATCTCTCATTTTTCATCTTGATTCAATCCTCATCTATATTTAGATGCTATATATGGGATGAAATCTAGGCCCATCATCAATCATATATTATGGTTTCATATTTGGATAATGACAGCTACAATTAGGAAGGGCTTTGCAAGAATTTGTTGAGCTTTTTTTTTTTTTTTTTCCTTCTGTCATTCAACTTCATGTGTCGACTTGTAGAGCATATATTTTCTAACAATTGGCCACATATTACCTAAAACGTGTCAATGTTTTGTTTTGATCAATGTAGCAATTATTGGGAACAACCCATTTAAGATAATTCATAAAAAAAGGAAGAAGACAGATTGCAGATAATATATTTGAAGATGAACAATTAGATCTATGTATGTGTACCATGTATTGCAAGATGAAGTTATTGTGTGAGCGGATGTATTTACAATCAGTTCTCTCGTTTCCGATAAAGATGAGCACAAGAAATATTGCCAAGGGTGTTTGTGTCAATGTGAAATGTTATGAGGGCATTCTCGTCCAATGGGCCCGAAATTTCTGTCAATCTCCGCCTTCAGGAAATAAGTTCCAAAATTTAAGCTGCCCTCATCAGCTTATATTTAAGACCTCAAAATCACCAATTCCTAAAGTTAATCTCTAAATATAGAAAGTAATTAGAGTTTTGTCAAACACTCTAAAATATCAATAAGCTCTAAACCATTAAAAAAGGACTTAGTTTTATAGTTACCAAACGGGCCCACCAGTCTTAAAATTAATTAGGAACCTCCTACTGTCGTAAGTGTATTGACTCATTATAGGAATAAAAAGGACCCATGTGTACAAGGACCTCAAAGAGTGGGATATAGATCTAACAATGGACCCGTTTTCATTTGAGATTGCGCGGGTCTAACAATGAACCTGTTTTCATTCGACATCGCGCCCGCGGTCGCATGGAGTGACACGGTGGCACCCTCTGCCCAACAAATCTCCTGTCAAATATAGGAATGAAATTTTAAGGTATTTATGTCACGAGCCAGCAGAGAAGTCCAACTGCAGCTGTCCCCTGCAAATGTTCTACTTTCTTCCATGGACTGGCTATTGCAATTCAACGGACAGATACAAATGTACTCTCAATATTCAAAGGCAAAGACTACGAAATGCACCGTTGACTGCTAGCTGTAGTTTGAAGGTGATGTTGTTGGCACTTGACAATGATACATGTGGTTTTTAAGATTCCCATGCTTTATAAACTTCTTCTAATTATTCACGTGCCGCGGGAATTTTTTTGACTTTTTACTTATTTTGTCTTTAGTTATTTGGTAATAATTCATTTTCTCATTAGTTGTTTGGTTGGAAAATTTTTATATGTTTTATTTGAAAGGTAGGTGTTTTTTTTTTAACTTTTTAGTGGAGAAAGAGAGTTGCTTTTTGACTTTTTTTAAGAGAATTTTTTTTTTTCAAATGTATGCTTTTGATATAACTATTTTGTCTGAAAATTGGAGGGTTTACTTCACTCCATTCTACTAGTGAAGTTCCCAAACAGATAGGGGATGATTTTCTTCCATGAAATCCTAGACTAGTGTTGTGGGGGATTTGTAGTGAATACCATTTACTTTGGGGTCCGCTTGTTTGGAAGGTTGATTTTAAATCCCACACCATCTACTTGCAGGATGTCCCGCTTGTGAAAATTTTCTTTATCTTTAGATGGTAATCGATCTTCGAAAGAACCGGGAAGGGATAGTTGGGTATGAGTCCAAAATTTAGATCCATTATACATTTAGGTTCAAATGGATGAAAATTGAGATTTTGATTGAAGACCCACATACTCTCAAAACATACAATTTTAATATAGAAACTCCCTCTGCCAAGCATCAGTGCTCAGAATTTGTGAGCACCGCGTGCTAAAACACATAGCGGGACCCACCTTATGATTGACTCAAGTGGACAATAAAACAAGAACTCACTAATAGTCATTTACACTGGATTCAATACCCATATGAATGGACTAGACGGTTGAATCAACTTGCACTTTGAACAATAAAACTTAGTGGCCATCGATCAAGTGCGAAGGGGTGGATGATTATTCGGGCCTTCGTCATATAACTCTTAACCCTTCCTTCACAATAATATGGGAGAAACTCAAGTCTAAATTCCAAGTTCAAACTTGGATCTGGCAATAGGTGGACCAACCTTGACCAGTTGAGCCTTTGACTTTTTTCCAAGTCTCGCACCATCCTTTCTCCCGCAGACTCCAAAACCCGCGTTTAGCGGACAACAGGCTTCATGACAAAATTTGAAAGTTTCGCATTTGTATATTTCGGCTCCACATTAAAATCGGCTCGTTGCCTTGGCCCTGGAGGTGTTGGATGTCACTCTTTTTGGATTTGATTCTTCATAATCAGAGAACGTCTCCAATACCCAATGCTAGATGATCCACATAAAATTAAGCCATCTGAAGGTCAATTTCATGATCATCCAGTGGTTGGGACTATATACCACAATTAAGAATTGCAGTCATCCTCTACCATTTTACATCTCACGTATTAAATGGGTGTACTAATTTACAAAATTACCTCTCTCTCTCAAGTTTTCATAATAAAAATTGGTCAAAGACAATAACCATTCCAAAGCATGATCAAAATTGAGCACTTGAGTTGCTTTGTTGGTAAGTTAGTTCCTCTCTCACCCAGTTGCCAAGGGATCAATGCCTAAATATAATGCCATCTATCTACTTGTGTGGACGCCTAGGTATACTGCTATCTTTTTACTTGCATAGGCTTCTTTTCTATGTGTATGGACTCTCTTGGGTCTCAACTCCTTCTTGGGGTTTATAAAAATGATTAGAATTTACCAGAGGTTTAACGAACTTTCACTTTTTTCCTTCTTCAAAGGAAGATTGGATCAGATTTAGATTGGGCCACAACAAACCTACACTTGCTCTGAGTAATGTGGTGTATTTTGGACCAAGGCCCACACAAAGACATTCCTAATCCATTAATGAACTAAAGCTAGAATCATGTGCGGAACCAGAAAGCGTGGCTTGGGGATCTGGAGCTTGATTATAGACGAAGTGAGCTCGAATATGCTATGTTATGCTTATGTTACTTACATGTATATGAACAATGTTAGCTTGGGCTTGAACTTGGATTCGATACTTTATGTTGATTAAATCAGGCTGAGCTGAACAACTCCAAAATTGAGCATGGAGCTTGGCTAGCTCTACCAACCTGCTAGTCAAGCTTATGCTGGATCTCAACTTTGCCAATTAGGCTGGCTCATCTATTAGATTGATTCAGCTCAAAAGGATCAAAGTGATTTTGAACCCCATCAAATAATGACTCAAAAGTCCAGGTATATTATGTACACACTATAGGATGGTTAAGTATTTGATTATATTGAAAGCTCAGACAATAAGAGAACTTCTCAGGGTCTATCCTTTCGGAAGAATTACAATTTTAGTTTGGAGAATATGAAATTCTCCAAATGATGTCCTCCCATATGGAATTCCAATTCTTCAAGCATTTAAAATGTTGGAATTCTAAGGATCTAAAAACCATTTGTGACTTTTCAGGTAGCTAGATTGGAATTTAAAGAAATGAGATACAATATTTAAGATTCCAAGAAACAACTATCGATAGTTGAAATTCCAAGAGCAATGAGACATTACATCAATGTTAGAAAATCCCCAACATGAGGAATTCTTGAAGAAAAACCGCTAAAGAAAGTGGAAAACATTTATGAAGAGAGTTGCACCTTCATATCTTATTTTATGAGCATTTCAAATGCTCTATTTAATACTAAAATCTCAATTACCAGCCCCCCTGAAGGGCATGTTTCTTTAGAGCTATTTCAGAGAAGAATCTTTCATATAGGCAATATTCTGACATTGATATAATGGTTGTATGTTTGAAATTCCAAATAACATATATGTTCCTATGGATGGAATTTGAATTCCCATCTAATTCAAAAGACACAAATAGCCTTTAGATTTCTTAGAATTCCGTCATATCAACCATTGGATGCCATGTGGGGGACAACACTCAAAACAATTTAAATTCTTTGACTTTTTGCAAAATGAACACGTCCAACTAATAAGAACTTTCCATGTTGGAAATTTCTAATAATAATATAATGGTTGTTTCCTTCGCATTTCAACACATTATGTTTCATAGCTAGATTCAAATCTTAACTCACCTAAAAAGTCACAAATAACCTTTAAACTTATCAAAATTCTACCCGCTTGGAATACCACGTGGGGGATGACATTTAGAGAGTGCCAAATTTGCTTCAACAAGAACTCTCAAAATTCTTGCAAAAGAACATGCTTTAAGAGCCTTTTATTTAAACCCTCAGAGTTCCAGCCTTCTTAATGTTAGAGTGGGATTTTGAACATTTGAAATTCCTCTTGGAAAATCGTATTTAACAAATTTTAAATTTTCCTGATTTCGAATTGAGATTATCTGAGAATTTTTTCGGTGATGACCTTGAGTGGACCAATCATAGTCCACCTCATCACTGTAGTCATTTCCAACTACATTTACGAACCTTGATTGTTTCACTCAAAATTACCGGATCGTCAAAATTTACATAATCCACAGCCCCACTCATGTAAGTTTTGCAGACCAGCGAATCTTTCTTTTTAATAAATTAACACCCCCACCTTACCCAATAATCACATAAGTAGGCCCCTTTCCAATCAGTAATAAATACACATAAATAAAAAGGACAGCCATTCTCATGAAAAACCAAATGGCAAAAGTACATCAATGCGACGCACACAAAGGGTTCAGTAACGCCTCGATGAAGTCGAGATGAAAAGCCATTGCCATTTCCGCGGAATACATATATTATTCCCTCTCTTTAATATCTGGAATCCCAAAAAGCGAAGCGTTTCCGAAAGCGGCCCGTTTCGGCACGCTTCCTTCTGTTTCGGCCGATATCTCGCCCCTTTCCGATCCTGCCATCGCCAGAATCCACATCACAGCCCAACAATCTCTCTTTCTCTCTCTGACAGACAAAACGTCTTTCTCTCTCTACAGAAACGCCAAAACACTCGCTCGCTCTCTCTCTCTCTCTATTCAGTGCTTTGGAATCTAATTCGTATCATTTGTGTTTCTCTGCTTCGAAGCTAATGAAAATGGTTTTCTGAATTCCGAGATTTCTTGGAAAGTGAAGAAGAAGACGAAGAAGAAGTAGAGAAAGAGAGAGAGAGAGGAGGAGAAATGTTTAGATTGCACCGGCACAAGCAGGAGAAATCAAGAGAGAGGATCGATTTCAAGTTCTCAAACTTCCACGCACTTCAGGTATTTACTAAAAATGTCAATAGAGCAAACAGCGAAAAGAAAAATTCATGGAATTCTCTTTCTCTGCTTTCTTTCTCATCTCTGAATGTCATGGTTTGGATGGCTTGTCGTTTTGGGAATGAGAAGTTTTCTGCTTGTTTCAGAAACACTATCTGTTTGGATGTGGATTGGTTTTGTTGAGAATTCGGAGGAATCTTTCTGAGCTCGTAAGAATGGCCTTGGTGGAGAATTGATGAATTTGGCTGATAGTGGTTGTTGGAGATCAGATCGTGATCTTGTTCTTTTTTAAGTTTGATGCTGTTTTTCTGTGAATGCTGGTTTGAGAAATGATGCATCTTATGTGGGTATGAATCTTGTTAGATTTGGTGCTGTCTAGTATAAATTAAGGAATGTGGAAGATGTATTGTGTTATTGTTGTACTTTTTTTCCCTCTGTCTTTGTGATTTTGGTTTGTTTCAGTGGAAGAGTGAGTAAGGGAATGAGAGACTTCAAATGATCTTTTATTGTTTGAAGAAGAGGGCTACAAGAAGCTGTGGAGAATTCAACGAAGTAGAGTGGATAGATTTGGATGCAGATGAGGGAAGCTTTAGTATGATCAAATGATCCTAATCCTTAATTTAATGGCCTCGGATTGTTATGCCTTTCTGTTATGCAAGTGTTTTTTTTTTTTTGTCTTTGTGATTAAGTCAAAAGGTGGATAATTATCAGAGTAGTGTCAAATTAGGACCGGTGCTAATTCAAGGGGGGTAGGTGTTTGCGATGGCATTGCATTGATCATAGGTGGGCCCATTGGAGAAATATAGTGGGGGCAAGGATGAATTGTGGAACTTAATGCCTAACAGGGCTTTACATTAACAAGTAATGAAGGCAAGGATCCTTTAAGATTAGCATTGACATTGGGTGAGATCAAGGGATTTTTTGCATTGGTGTTGATTGCGTTTGCTCATGTTAATAAGAGTGGCAGTGTGTGGTTGCTGATTTCTTCACTGAGGGTGTAGCAGGTAGGAAAGAGAATTTTTTTTTTTATTGGTGCCTTTCGGCTACATTACCTTCTTAGTTGTATTTTATCATCTTTGGGGTTATGTTGTATAGTATATATATCTTATACTGTATGGTTGCTATGATAAAAGGGAGAATGAGCTGGTCAAAATTGAAAATAACTTACTGCCAGAGTGTTATAGATTATATTATTTTGGAACAGCTACATCAAAAACATGGAGGGTTTAAGTTGGATGGCTTATTATGATTAGCACTGTGTGGAGGGAGTAGAGATAAGTATGTGCACTGTCATGTGATTATCAAGTGCCACCTTGATTAAGAGAGTGTTTAATTAGACAGCAGTATATGTTTTGAAAAATGTATTTTTCTTTTTTTGGTACATACTTTTGAAAAATGTTATTAAATGATAGTTGGGCCTGTATTGTGATATGATGCTGATGGTTGAGAAATAAAGACACCAACAGTAAGACAAAGTGGATGTCACTGAGATATGTGTGTTTTAATGAATGTGTATGGTAATAAGAAAATGTAGAAATGGGAGTGGTTATATGACAGGAAATCTGTGGGCACCTTCAATGGATGGGAAAATTAATGAATGTACTTTGTGATGATTTAGGCATGTACATAAAAGACTGGAAACAATCTTAGTACGAAAACTTGAAGTGTTCCAACTTCCAAGTCAGAATATAGGTTGGATAAGGTTTCAATAGTGATGATGATAATTATATCTGATGCTGAATATCTATATTTCTCATCGTGAAATCCCTGTATCCTTATCTTGAAACACCTTTCCTTTCTTCTTTTTCTCCACAAGCATCTTGCCTTTTATTTATTTATTTTATTTTTTTGTTATACAAAGGACTTGAACTCACACAGTCTTGTTCTTCGAGGAGGATGTTTGTTGTCCCTAACCAACTGAACTACAGATGGGGACCTTTTTATTTCTGCTTTTCCAATTGCAGCTTCACTTGTATTACCACACATGCACCTTAACTAGCTTTTTTTACCACCTCACAGTATACAGCTCAACATTCCTTTCTCTGCTGTTTTAATCCCCTGCTTCTCCACTGCGTTCTTTGCTGTCGGCATTTAATGTCTCCTCATTTTCAGTTCCTTGATCGTCCTTCATCCTGGAAATGTATGAAAGTGATCTGTGATGCTTAGTTATGGGATGAAAACGACAAGGATACGCTGATATGGCAGGAAGTCAGGAACATGGATTTTATGTATAAAAATGAAATGTGGGATATGATTCGGATACATTTGCGCACTTTGAGGTTTCTGGTTTTGTAGCAAATAATGCTGAAAACATTATATATATATATATGTATTGCTTTCTTCTTAAGACTGCTATAGAAGTAAATAAATAAATAAATAAATAATAAATAAAAAAAAAATAAATGCAGGACTGTGATTAAACCGTACATTTGAATCAATGGCCATATAATTTGTTGATTGATGCATATTTACAGAAGTTTATGGTCTATCCTATGCATGATTTATCTTTTTTCCTTTTTCTTTAAGCTTTCTAATTCACATTACTATGCCCTTGTGCTTACAAATAAAATGTTGGTTCAACAGTTCTTACATGGTAATGGCATGCGTTGGTTCTCTCAGGTGCCCAAGGGATGGGACAGGCTTCTTGTGTCTGTTATCTCCATAGAAACTGGGAAAACAGTAGCCAAATCAAGCAAAGCAGTTGTACGGAATGGCAATTGTCAATGGACGGAAGCTCTATCAGAATCTATATGGGTTTCACAGGAGGATGCTTCAAAAGAGCTGGAAGAATGTCTTTTTAAGTTTGTAGTTTCCACGGTCTGATTCATGTCTTGATTAAAATCAAATTTTAATGGGAATATTTTTACGGGTTTTAAAAACTTATCCATTTCATTTTGAAAGGACATATTCATAGTTTCATTAATTTTCTTTCATACTTTGAAAAACTGAACTAATGGTTACAGCTTATAGTAATTTATATTTTCCAGGGATCAGCTAGATCTGGTATTCTTGGAGAGGCTGTTGTCAATTTGACAGACTACACCAGTTCAACAGCTTCAGTTCCTGTTTCATTACCTTTGAAAAAATGCAGTCATGGGACAATTTTGCAAGTGAGTTTATAAGAAAGAAGAAAAAGATACCATATTTCCTATTTTCTTACTGGTATTGAAGTTGATGCATTTTTTTAGGTTTCATGGTACTTGTATGTATGCATGTATGTATATATATATTTATATATTTGAATATAACTATGTACCATTCAATAGTTGCGTGTGGTTGGTTGATATGGCAGCCTAAGGACATTAAAAAAAGGACAAAAAAAAGAGGAAAAGGACAACCTAAGGATCAGTCCTGTTGGGTCAAAGACCTCAGGGCTACCCACATCATAAAAAATAAAATAAAAGGACAACCTAAGGACATTAAATGATAGGAGGGTATGGACATATTGGAGAGAAATGAAAACCGTGAAGACTTTCCCAATTAGGAAAGTTCTTAAATTTTGTTAGGAGACATTAAAGTAAAATTAAATTAATATCTTACCCTCATTTTCAATAGAACAATGTAAACCCCATATCCCTACACTTCCACTAAAGTTGGATTATGGGTGTCGGTAATGTCCTACTTGCTTGTTATCTATCAAGCACATTTGTCTCTTTGAAAGAGCTTTGGTGAAGGTACTTGCAAGTTGATTATTCAATAGGTGGTAAGGATCTCCTTCGGATTTTCTTGCAAATGAATGGCAATCAATTTTCATGTTCTTTGTCCCCCAAACATGGTTGTGTAAGTAGAGTGCATGAGTTCAATTCCGGGAGTGGCCAAAAAAAAAAAAAAACAAACAATTTCATGTGCTTTTGCTCACCAGTGTAAGACATGAGTAGTGGAAAGGTGAACTGCCACCTGATTATCATGTGTACAACTTTACAGGTGAAGTCTTCTCATTCTTTTCTCCCTGGTGGAAGTGCCACACATTCTTGTTTATGTAATTTCCCATCAATGCTTAAGTAGCTTGTACGCGTTTTGTAATAACATATTTGATGTCATTTAAAGAAAGGACAATTCTATGTGGGACTCAAAATGATTAACAAAAAGAATTTCTAATCGGTACCATCATTTATAGTCTGTTTGGATGGTGTGAAAAGTTGAACTGTTCAAACTGCAAAACTGTGGATAGTTTCTCCACCTGTTTTCTCCATGTTCAGATGCCTCCCTGGCGTTGTGGGATGCCCCATTAGTCGGCTTGAATAATCTTGGCCATTAACCAAGTGCAGAAAGAGGCCTTTCTTTACTATGATAAAAGGGTAATTCAACATTTTTAATATTGCATAGTGCTTGTTTTAGAAGGGAAATTATTGTTCATCATGCAGCATCTTGAGAAGCACAAATTTTCTTCTCAGTTTTACTGTTTTCATATAATATAAAACAAGAAACTTTAAGTGGTAATGATGTTGTTTTTCTATCAAGCTAGTCAACTATAATTGTCGCGCTACCTCTAAAACTGGTTCTAAAAATGTCTCTTTAGTCTTCAATATTATTTTCGTTTGCTGAGTTTCTTAAATAGTTTTGTTAATTTAATTTGATGAAATTCATGATATAGTTTTGTTAATAATATCTTGTTATCTGTTATACATATTTATGATGGTGTGTGGTATACATCTTCAACTTACATTTTTATAATATGTAGATTACATGCAGTACTCTCTCATTTCTTCCTTTATATAGCTTGATTATGGCTTGATGGTCACTTCAGTTGTCTCAGAATATGCACTTCATCTGAGTTATGCCATCTGTAGCACACTAGCACAGTGACTGCTGTTCCATTTCCTAGGGCATTGGTCTCCCTCTCTGGAAATATGGAAATGATTCCTTTTGTTCTCTTTCTGTCTGGCAGGTCAAAATTCAATGCCTTTCTCCGAAAGTGAAGCTAAGGTTGCTTTTCAGGGCAAAGCAGCAGTTCTCTACTCTGAGTTGGGATTATAAGATTTTCTTTCATTTTGACCATAAATTCATTTTGCAGGGAGGAAAAGCTTTTGCAAAATGCAAATTCCAATCAGGAGGAAGCACATAAGGAGTATGATGACATGGACACCAAATCAGATGGATCTGATGTGTTCACTGGAAGCATTGGATCTTCTTCTAGTAACAATTTAGGTGGTAGCCATGGTACTTCTCATCCTGGAGAAACTGGGAGTAGGGTACGGCTATTTTCTTGTGCATAATTCGCAGTATCACCAACTGTTTAGAACTCAGAAAGATTGAACTTTAGCTATCCGCTGAATGTTCTTCATTTGGTTTCTCTGTGGTTTCTGAGCAAGGTTTTAAAGAGTGGCCTTAGGGTGTGACTCAGTTACCCTTGAGTCACTTGACTGTCCAGGTCGCACCCAAGATTACAGAGAATGAAAAAAAAAAAATATATATATATATATATATAAAATCATAAACAATCTAGAAAAGTAAAATCTGATTCCCTATGAATCTAGAATTTTAAGACTTATGTTTTAATTATTAATTATGAATTTAAGTAGGATCAGGTGGCCATGTTTCTAATGAACTCAATGGTTCATTTTTCAGACTTCTAGTCGTTTGTACTTCATAAACAATAAATCCTTTTCAGCTTACTTTTTTCAAAAAATTGTAGTTTCTAAAAAGGAAAGAAAATACATATTTTTAAGCACCCTAGCAATGGATTTGCCGATTTTTAAAGTTCAGTCTCTCAACAAGTGATTGAAACAACAAAAGGAACAGACCGAAAACATACCTTTACATGAAAAAATCCTAAATTCATTTTTTGGATGAACAGCACCTCCAATCTTTAAATGCTGAGGCTTTCCACAAATTGTGGTTTTAATCTTCCAAAACCGGTTCAAAAGGTCTCCAAGCCTCCTGCAGCATCTAAACACAGACATAAATGAGTATGGGGAGGTTTTAGAGCCCCACATTGGACCTTGAATTGGTCCAAGTTGTTCCAGAGTTGGGATGCATGACTTGGGCCATACACAGGACTCAGCTCAGTCCAAATAAAAACTCATTAAGTAAATTCAACTTCATTTTGGCATGTACAAATCTGTATCAAGAACAACGAGTGTCCATTTGATCCGACTTATGAACCACAGGGATTGGATGGTCATAATTATCCATGTTTTGGCCATTTTCTTCAGTTTCTCTTGTGTGTGTATATTAAATACTCTTTTCACATTTTTAGATAATACAATAAATGTGCACCTAGGTCTGTGTTGCAGCATACGATTCATTGTCAGTGTATCAACTTTGTTTTGGTCAAGCCCAAGTCTCATGCTGAATTCAAGACCTTTTTTGCTTGCATCAGTAATTTGCCTGTTTTCAGATGTTGTCTCAGTTTTTTTTTTTTTTTCCGAAATATAGACTGATCCTCACTCTGAATTTTTGTTGGTATCAGAAAATCAGTATTTTGTCTTTTTTTTTGGTGGTGGTTCTTTTTTGTTTCTTTCCTATGTCATTGTTTTGAACAAAAAGTGTCAATTGATATGAGACTATCATTACAAGCTGTGTTTCTTTCTCTAATACAATTTTTTCCTCTTCCTTCGAACCATTACATACATGTCTTTCCCTTCCCCAGGTAACTAACCACGTTTTCACTTATTTGCTGTAGGATATGAGTTTTTCAGCTTCTGGATCACACCATAGTTCTGATTCAGGGGATGGATCCATGGGCAGGACCTTCTCTCCTGGAAACAATGTAAATGGGGATATCTACAATCTCATCGGAAGACAAGATTTAGCTGGCTCCCTAAATCGTGCAATTGATGCTGGTCCTGTTGACGGTCCTCATAGATCAAACCTATCATCCTTCAATTCAAGGATCACAGGATCAAGCACTCATCTTCAGAATCAGTGGCAAGAGGTTACTGGACAAGGTCCTTCACATGTGCTTGCTCCATTATCATTAAGGACCACTGGTTCGCCTAAAGATTTTCTTGAAGCTGCTGAAGATACTATTGAAGAGCTTCGTGGAGAAGCTAAGATGTGGGAAAGAAATGCCCAGAAATTAAAGCTTGATCTTGAACTCTTAAGAAAGGATTTTTCTGAGCGATCAAGCCGTCAAGCAGATCTGGATATGGAACTTTCTGCAGCATGCACTGAACGCGACAGATTTAAACTAGAGATTGAACAACTGAAATCATTGTTGGATGAGTCAATGGAGAAACAGTCAGCCATTGAGAATTCAATTGCACGAGCAGAAGATATAAACCAAATGCAGAAGGAATTGGAAGATGAGATAAGGTTTCAGAAAGAATCCAATGCCAATTTGTCTCTGCAGCTGACAAAAACACAAGAATCAAATATTGAGCTTGTTTCCATTCTTCAAGAATTGGAAGACACCATAGAGAAACAGAGACTGGAAATTGATAAGTTTTCAGCACAAAAGGCAGAGCTCGGTGATACGATAAACATAAGGAATTTACATGATGATAGTGGGCAGTTATATGATGAAACATCAGTCCGCAATGCAATGGTGGCCGAGGATCTGGTGAGCTGCGAACTTGAAGACTCATCTACAAATTTACATGAGCCAGTGGGAATGGGCCAGTCTAGCTTAATTGTTCAGCTAGAGGAGTTGCAGGAATCACAAAGAAAAATGCACTCTGTTGTGGAGATGCTGGAGAAAAGCCTAGAGGACAAGAACCACGAGATTGAACAGGAAAGAAGCCTACGGAACCAAGCTTTATTGGATATCGAGGCCAAATGGGCATGTAAGATATCAGAGAAAGAAGAGGAAATCTCGAAGCTAGAACTGAAGGTATCTGAGTTTTTCCTTACTCCAGGTTCTGAGAATACGAATCTCTCTAATGGAGCTGATCTTGATCTGGTAAAAGAAAATGAGGCCTTAAGAGCTAAACTGCAGGAACTAGAGAGGGATTGCAATGAACTCACAGAAGAAAACCTGGACCTTATATTTAAGATAAAGGAATTGGAAAAGGATACTGTAACAAGGGATCCTTCTCTCGGCTTTGGGTCTGATGAATATCAGACCAATAAAACTGCGTGTGTGTCTGATTCTGAAATATGTAAGCTTAAATCTCATGTACATCAGCTGGAACAGAAGTTAAAAGAGATGGAAATGCTTGGTGATGGACTTGTGACTGGAAAAATAGATAGCCAAACAGTAGATCTTCAGTCTAAGTGCACCAATCTCGAGCTTGAATTGGAAAGCTTCAAGGACAAAGCTTGTAATCTTGATGTTGAACTCTGCAAAACACGCCTTGATTTAGAGAAGAAAGAGCTAGAATTTAATGGATTACAGTTGCAACTGGAAAGTTACTGTGTTAAAGAAATCAATTGGGAGAATCAGATCAGTGCTGCCTCTACAAAACTAGAAAGCTTGGAGATGGAACTACAGTCTAAAATTTCTGATCATAGTAAGGCATTGGCAATGAGCAGGTCTGAGATAGAAGCATGCGAAGCTTGTGTGTTATTGAAAGAAGAGGAGATTGAGTCTCTCAGGCATTTACAAAGGGAATTGGAAGCTGAGGTTTCAAGTATTCAAAAGGACAAAGCTCAGCTGGAGGAAAATCTGGACGTTGCACAGAGGGAAAGTAAAATTACCTCTAAGTGCTTGGATGATGTGCGGCAGGATTTGATGGTACTTACAAACAGTATGGATTCCCATGTTAATGCTAATAAGATGCTGGAGAGGAAACTGATGGAACTAGAGAGTGGAAAACGTGAACTAGAACTTCATTTGTCTGAGTTGGAAGAAGAAAATGTGCAATTAACAGAAAGAATATCTGGCTTAGACTCTCAGTCAAGGTATTTGAGAGATGAGAAGGAGTCGAGTCGATTGGCACTGGAACATTCTGAAAGTCTTGTTGTGGATCTCCAGGATAAAATCCAAAGAATGAGAACAGAAGTGGAAATGCAAAAAGTAGAACTGGAACAAAAGTTGAAAGAAGCGGAGAAACGACTAGCTGAAGTTGAAGAAGACTCAGAATATCTAAAAAGAGCAAACACAAAGTTACAGGCTACTATTGAAAGCTTTATTGTAGAATGTAGTTCTCTCCAAAAGATGAATGATGAGTTAAGGAGGCAGAGACTGAAGTTAAATGAGCAATGTACACATTTGGAGACTGAACTAAGGGAATCACGAAAAGGTTTCTCTGATTGCTCTAAGCAAGTAGAGCTGTTAGAAGAGAAAATTTCTTCAATACATAAAGATGTTATTATAAAGGAGAAATCCCTGACTTCTGAACTTGAATCTCTTTTCCATAAGCATAAGGAAAACGAAGAGAAACTTGTTCTGTCTGAAAATCTGCTAAATCAAGAGCATCTTGAGAAATTGGTTGAAATTGAAAACCTTAAAAGCGAGATAGCACACCTCACCGTACAGATCATGTCAACGCATGATGAAAGAGAGAGAATGGCATCAGAAGCAGTCCTTGAACTATCCAGGCTACGTGCTGATAAAACCAAACTAGAGGATTCTCTAAAAGATTGCCATGCTCAGGTTAAATTACTTGAAACCGAGCTTTGTACTCTCCGACTAGAATCTGAAAATAAGGCACAAGAGTTGACTGATATGCTGGACGCCTCTAGACGGAATGAGGAAATGCTTATGGTTGAGCATGAACGCATGAACAGATTGGTGCAGGATGTCAAAACTGGTGAAGAGAAATTAGGAGTCATGTTAAATGAAGCAGAATTAAAAGTTAAAGCCTCGGAGTATGATAGGCAACTATCGACAGAAGAAATTGCTAGCCTGAAAGCCCGATTGCAAAACTTGGTGAACCTTCAGGGTGAGATTTTGGAACTTAAGAGCTCACTTGATGAGGCAAAATATGAAAAGGGTAGACTGGAATCATCATTAAAATTATTATCTGTTAAATGTGAAGATATGAAGGCAGAGAGAGTTTCATTTGTTGAGAAATTCTCTAGTATGCAAAAGGCATTATCTGAAGGAGAGGAATGCAGGCGTAGTAAGATTGCCTTGGAAGAAAAGCTTCTGAGACTGGAGGGTGATCTATCAGCCAAAGAAGCATTATGCACCCAAGATGCTGGGCTGAAGAATGAACTTGGCCGGATCAAAAGAATAAATAGCCAATTTCAACGAAGGATACAATGCCTTGAGGAGGAGAAAGATGAGTGCCTGAGGAGATCTCAAGCTCTTGAAGAGGAACTGAAGCTGATGAAAGAAGATAAACATTTGAAAGAGAAGCAGTTGCCAGAATATTCTATATGCAATGATATTTTATTCCAGGGCCAAGAGGTCTTAGAGGTCTGTCACAACTGTCCTTTTGCAGCATATGTACCACTGTTTCTAGGGTTGATCATACAGCATATTAATTTGCAAATCCATTTCTTGTATTGGCAGAAAGATATTAAGAAGAATGACAATCAACATGAAAATAAAGGAAGCCTATTATCTACAGAGATTGAGCGAGGAGAAGAATATCCAAATGCCCAACTTCTTGATGTCAATGAATATCAAAGAGAGGTTATGCATTGTTTTATAGTTTTCTGTGCATTTGTTTCATAACTATTATAAACCTTTTCCCTGATATCTTCTTCTGTCTATGAACTAAGGTTGTTGATACAATTACATTGCACAGGGAATAGGGATCCGTGTTACTTTTCTTAAGTATTGTGATAATAGTATTAGGACGTCTTAAAAGTAATGATTCGTGTTCATGTTTGGGTTGCAACAAAGTTTTACGCTGGCAACCTGCATCTTACAGTAATGATTACCAATATATATACATATATATATATATATATATATATGTATCTTAAGGTCATGATCTTCAAAGTTTACAAAATAGGTGTCCTGGTTGATTTATGTTCTTGGAAATTAACGATTGCTCATTAGCATATTTGGGAATAATTATATCTTCTTTTCCTTTCTTTTTTCCTTTTTTCCCCTCTTTCTCTCAATCTCGTAGTGGATGGGCACACTGTAGATGCTCACAGGTATAGTGAATATACTTCACAAAATGACCTCAGCGGATGGTATACTATGCTTTTTTTCATCCCATTGCACATACTTATATTATTATGAGGCTATATCACATGTGCTTACACAGCTTTAGGGCTTGTTGGTTGTTGCACTAAACAATGTGAGTTCAAAGCTCGAACCAAACAAAATGAGCTACCAGAAAAGATGGATATCTCACACTGCACCACTTCATCATCCGTCGCCAAACCTGCAAATTTGATGCACTTTGTTTGATGTGCGTAACAACATAATTTATCTCTTTGAAACTAACATACCAAAAATTGCTAATCATGGTATAATATTGGGGATAGTTCTGAGCCTCAGAATTAAGGTTTCTGTCTTTTCATACATGTGACTCTGAGGGGCCATTTCTCAATCATCAAAATGGTTAAAATTTGTGAACCCAATCATAGGTGAGAGGTTCCCGGAAAATATTGGGAGATCGAAAGATTCAAGACATTCACCCAATATGAGGATTTTAGGAATCCCTACCTAATATTTACTCTAAAGGGCCCTGTATCCATGGACCATGAATATTATGGATATGGAAGTGTACAGTTTTCTGAGGCTTAGGAACCTATAATTTATATTGCTGGATATATCCATCTTGAATTGGCCAAATGTACTCAGAATATATTTCTAGTAATTGGGTTCTAAAAACATTGAACCTCTGTCATATAATTGTTGTGAATTGGGTTGTACATTGCAGTCTAACGTCCTGGGGAATTTATTGTTAAATTGAAATGACGAAGTGGCTAGTGTGAAAAGGTGCCTCCTTATGAATGATAAAAGTGGTATCTATTTCTCTAATGCAGAACTAAGTGGTTTCATATATGCGTCACACTTAACAGATTTTGGAAAATCTCTTGCTAAAATTAATATCAAAAGATTGCAAATAAAATGATTCTAAAGAACTAACATGAAAAAGAATTCCAAATGTGCTAAAAAAAGGCCAAATACTGATAACAACTTAAAAACTCCAATGGTTTGAACATTGTCCTAGGGTTCAATATATGGAAGGAACCATTGTAGTCTTGAATGAAACTATGTAGATTGCAATGACGAATGTATAAAGGTTTACGACCTTATTTTCAACTTGTTTTTCTTGCAGATGTAGAAAACTGCTGCATTCTTATTCTTGCTATTTGATATTGTATATCAGTTGATTTACAAATAAAAACCTCTTTTCTATTTACTGATATTTTATCTATTGCATATCCATACTAGCTGTACCGTGGATTATTATTTTAGTAGTCTTTGTATATTTTAATATTCTTGCACACTATACATCCTTTGTTATGTTTAGATTCAATATAGATCCATCATATGTAAGTGCCTATATATACAATCATTTATGCTTTATTGATGAATCAAAGCATCAACTGTTTCTGATTTTTTTTTACATGAATGCTATGATAAAAGCTTAAGATCAAAATGAAATGAATTCTAGGGAACTAATATATTGGTTCAGAAATACTTCCCTAATTCACAAATTGTTTTTTCATCTGCTAATAGTTCTTAGGTAGGTATTTGGCTTCTGCATGATGACTGTTTACTTGAAGAACCATGTCAACACAACTGCACTTCTAAATTTCAAGTTTCTATTCTCTCATATTTTCAGGTTGAAAACAAGATACATGATCATAAAGAAAGCTCACAGATAATTGTAGGATCTGATCTTATATCTAAGATTCAGTTGCTTGAGACTGAACTTGCCGAGGCTTTGGAAGCAAACAACATGTATAAATCACAACTTAAAAGGTAATTTTGAGCATCAGATATTCCAGACTTCAAAATACACTTCTCATTTCCATTTCTTCAGCCTATCGTTCCTTTCTATTTTATAGTCTAAATATATTTTAGATCTATTGGAGAGATCTGTGCATAGGCTTCTTTTTGTTCTTTTTTCTTTTGAGCATGTTTGGTAACAAGCGAGGAATCCATAGAGTTGATGTTTCTTCACTACCACTGGAATAAGGATTCCTCGCTAGGGATTTGTATATTTGAGGATTTCACATTGATATTATTGTGTATCGATGCATATAGTTGAAAAACATAGGGTTCGGTCACTTAAGTGAGGATTTTCAAATCTTATGGGGGGTGGTCGGATCTAAAAATCCGAACAAATGAAGATTTCCATTCGTCCAAATCCTCGGGAATTTACAATTGCCGAACATAGATTTCCCACAACTTTAGGGTAACCAAAAAGCTTTTCCCTAAAGATTTAATTGCCAAACGTGCCCTTAATATTCTTTCTTTGTCTAGATAGCCATTTTTAATTAGATACAAAATTTATGTTTAAGAAAGCTGTTATCTTGTACAAAATAATATATGATTTACTCTTTTGTTCATACCTATGTACTTTTCCATTTGTTCACCTTCATCATATTCATCTGCTGTTAGCAGTTCCTGCCCATGCATGGTAGGTTGCTTTTCCATTTTTTCTAAATGGAATATCTTGTTTTTGTTGGTGATTGATTCTAGTGACATGATCTAGTACAAAGTTGTGCAGTCCACTTCAAAGACACAGAGTTACTGTCTCCCACAAACATTTATTGTGTCACTGATGTACTATCACTCTTGCAGATATCTGTCCACGAATGACAACATTCATGGAAACGATTTCAATAAATCAGCAGCTGAAGATGGATTAAGGAACAAGGAGGGTGACACGAATATATCGCTACTCGAGGCAGAGCTGAAAGAAATGCGCGAACGCTATTTCCATATGAGCCTCAGATATGCTGAAGTAGAGGCTCAGCGCGAGGAACTTGTAATGAAAGTTAAGTCCATGAAAATTGGGAAGAGATGGTTTTCGATATCATGAGTGTCGAAGCGGCATACACACTAGAGACACATTCTTTTGGGTATATTTGATTCAAATGTGATTCATACAGGCAAGGAATAAATCAACATCATGCGTTCAGTGCGCCGGTGGGAATTTGTGTAATATAATTGAAATAAATAGGGTTGGGAGCTGTGGGAATTTTGAGAAATATGTAAGCATAAAATTGTGATGTTAGTTACATAAACATTTTGGGCCTTAGAAATCACTATTTTCATTTCTTTTATATTATTGAGCTAAGAGAACCAATCCACTTAAATCTGTTGAATATAATCTTTCCCAAAGGTTATGAATCTCATTTGCCTGCATAATGTTCGGAGTCACACAGCTGTATGATGATCAATGACCAAGGGTAGCAACTTTGGCGGTTTGACGATGAATGACATGGACTGCTTAAGAGAATTTACAGATGAATCACTGAATTCTGATGAGCGAGAGAGAACCTGGGATGGGCATTTTGGTCTGGATCAACTAAAACTGTCCGACCCAAGTTACACATGGGATATAGCGAATTGCATCGTGCATGATTGATGTATTAAATTGATATCCCATTTTGACTACAACTAATCAAACAGTGTGGATTGTTCAATCACCACAGCAATTGTGAAGTTCTGATTCACAATTGTCTGATTTGATGATGAAGGTTTAGTTAGTATTTGCTCACCAATTTCAACTGACATTTTAAATTGATAAAAACCCAGGAAGCATTTTTAGGGAGAGCAAAAAGAAATATATATTCATTGAAGCCATTATCATCTTAGCCATGTCCCCATAGAAGCGCTTCTCTTTCTTAATTCTAATCTACATTCCAAACCTATCTAAGGGGGTGTTTGAAAACAAGATATTTCAAGAAATTTTGTCATATTATCTACTAGTTTATAATATAATCTATGCACTAAAGGAGGTGTTTGGATAAATTATGAAGTATATTAAGATATATCACTTTCTTTTAAAAACTTTCATATTACATTGTTCAAGGACATGCTGTATAAGATAATCTTTTTTGTTACAAAATCTTTTCTATATATGAAAAAACTCATGAGCAACCATTAATTATAGTGGCCCACTATAAATTTTAATATTAATTATCCTTATTGCAACTATGACTCCCAATATTAGATTGGCTCCACAATACTTACAAATTTTACGTAAGGTCCTATAACCATATCACAATTACGTAGCCCTTGTTAATTATCAATATTAGGAGGGTCTTACTAATGCCATACTAGGGACCCTTCATCGTAATTACTAACATTAGGTGGGTCCCATACTACCAAAATTAGCTGGGTTTCTTATTAATTGCCAAGATTAAATTGTGTGATTGCAGTTAAAAGTTTGTCATCATTAAATGGGTCCCACTATTTGATAGCTCTCATTGTGTTAATATGACTACCAATATCAAATAGGTCCCACAATGATTTCTCATAGATAAATTCATAAATGATGCTTGACATTGAATAAGGTTTTTACAAAAAAAAAGGATAGGCCCATTAGTGATAATCACCATTAGATGTATTACACTATGGCTATCAGCATTTTGTAGACCTACCTTAATCAAACAGCATTTCTTGGATCTCAAAGTTTTAACATTTAATCCGGTGATTTTTTAACAATAGTGGGTCATAGCATGACTATTAACACATGTAATTACAAATTAGTGGGTCTTTCATTGGGTCAATTGATTACTTTCATTCCATTTCTTATTTAGTACATCATGTGAGTTTTTTTTATAAATTGCCAAACACAATAAGTAACACAATATAATAATATGACACTATCATAATGAAATCTTACAATATTTAAACTTGTTGATATTATACTATGTAGTTATCCAAATACCCCCTAAACTAATTTTGTTAGGGGAAAAAATATATTGCTAGTAGAAATCATCATCTAAGCATTCCTCATACTTTCAGACAAAACTTTCTTCTTTTGCCCATTTTGCTAGTTCTAGGCTGCTTACCTATTTTCTTTTAAAGGTGCATTCCAACTGCGGGATGGGATTCACAAAAAAAAGAAAAAAAAAAAAGAGAAAGAAAAGAAAGAAAGAGCAAAATGGAATGCAGCAATGTCCTTGTTCTCCCAATCTTTCCTGTATCTCTAGCTATCCTCAATTCTACTGCTAATGAAGGGCTACCATTTGAAACCTTTGGCCAGCTCAATAAACTGTAATTGGTCTGAGAACCTCTGAAGTGATGATGGCTCAACAGATGAGAAGGTTCATCCTTCACCATGCTGACTGGATGGTTGGCGATGTAATGGGCTGGCACCATGGTCAATGTTCCCTCTCCTTCATCCCATCTGTTGAATCTGAATCTTGACTAAAATGTCAAAGATTCGGATCAGAGAAATTGAGCCTCATGAATACATTAGATTAAAGGTCCTCAATGGAAAATCTTAAACCATCAGTCTTTTTACACTACTGGATCTAGATCCTGGTTGGGAATAAAAAACTTCTCTAAGGCTCACATTAGCCATGCATATGTAGCTGAAAGAAGAAAAGAAAGGATCATCCATTCAACATTTTTATTGAGATAATGAATGATGAATCAAAAGTGTCTGCCACATTGCAGTGCTTCAGAAATAATTAGTAACAAGAAGGTAACAGAATCGATTTATATAGATCAGAGCCCCGGAAAGCAAGGTCATTGTCCCCTCAGGCAATAAAAATGCTACTCCATCGTCTTTCCTTTTTTTTTTCCCCTTTTTTTAACCCCCTTCCTTTTTTTTCCTTTTCTTTTTCTCCTTTCTATTTTCTTATTTACAGTATGGAATAAGCTCGAATCACCTCTACGATGGGCGCACGACACAACGGGCACTTACCTCCACCACGAATCAACTCATTCGCACATTTAGAACAAGTGCACATATGTCCACATCTGCACCAATGGTTCAAAATGATTTGTCAGCGCTATCATTTACTGTAATCATGTCCTTCAGTAAAGTGCTGAGATACTGACCTATACAGTAGAGAATCAATGTGACTATCACAACATACACAGCAAGTCCCTTTCCTCACGTGGCCCCATTTTGATCCATCCTCGGATGACTCAATCCCGACACCTGCAACAAGTCAGAAGCTTCGAGTTAATTTTGGCAGATCCTTATGGGAGTTCTTTACGAAGAGGAAATTATTTGGAAAACATTATGGTATTTTATGACAACCATAATCTGACGTAAATGTCATGGATTGATCATGATTGAGATTTTAACCACCACCACACCCATACTGGATAAGTGATGTTGCTACATCATGGTAGAGTGCATTATTTGGCAGTACCATGGCAAAGATGGCTGTTAACCATAATGCAGGTAAACTGCGATTGGGCTTGTCCTACATAACTGAATCATGCCAGAACAGTACTTTCTCTGATATATGTTAACACCATATTGTTTCGTGTTTCTTTCCAATTACGAAAAATGAGTAGAAGGTACTTTACTTCATAGTTACATACAACACAAACATCCATTGTTCACAGAATTGGCCACTGGAGTACACCAAATATAAGGACTGCAATACAAATTAATTGAGTTGCCCACCCCCCTGCCAGGCAGAATGAGAAAATAACACGTGTGCAAAAGAATAAGCAGGGAATTCTGCAGAATGGAGAAGGTACTACTTTGAAGATTGAGGAGAAATAAATAGGGCCAGGAGTTAAAAGTAGCCCTGTAACTAAACCAAAAAGCAGAGTGGACCATCAAAACTAGGTTTAAGAAGAAAGGCCCTGGCAGGTGACTGTCTAAAACATATGAGGAACATAATACTCATTATTCATTAACAGATTATTAAGATTTCCTTCGCATAAAAGTTACATAGATGTTACACACTTGCATAAGATTTATAAAAAAAAAAAAAAAAAAAAAAACCTGAATAAAACTGTACCTTGGCCACCAGCTGAGCGATTTAAAGCTGCAGAAACTTCCTGTCTAACTGAGCGCTGCAACTCTAGCTGCATGTCCATGCAGGCTTCCAACATTCTCTGCATGTGACTCATCCCTTGCTGAAGTCTAGCCATCTCAGCTCGTAAATCATTAATAATCTCCCATTCCTGTTCCAAAACCAAATACCACACAGTTTAATATCTCACAAGCAAAAATGAATACAAAATACCATTAGTAAAGAAGACACCTTCAAACATGATCAGAATGGAGAATAAAAGGTCGTCTGTTCCAAACATGTGATCAATCATGTCAGAAACAGTAATTTTAAGTGATTGGAGTGTTCTTGTGCAGTCTATATTCCAATATTGGGGTAACTTCCATTGAGCTGTTCACTTAGTTATTGTCTAATAAATTGTAGTAAATTTTGTTCTTCTGACAAGACATTCTTCATGGAAAGAGAGGAGCACTTTGGTCCATATATCAGTTTGCTTTTGGACATTTAATCAGTCACAATTTTAGGAAACTTCTATTTTCCTTCTCATTTGAGCTATTCCCATCACCCGACACTTCAGTTAGTATTATTAGGGATTATTTAGGGCAACATCAATTCCACAAAATGGACCATTCCTAATGCAATAATGGAAGGTCAGAGAAAGCAGAATTCACAACAATTGTTTTATATAATTATGAAGGTGGCAATTAAAAAAATACTTAGTGTATACAGGCTAATACATTAACATTTAAAAGAGATGGCTAAATATCATAACATCCACACGAACACACACCCCACCTCTCTATTATATTTAACACATTTCCAAGCAAGAAAAAAGGGAGGTAGACTCATTGCAACAAGACCAACCCAAAAGCAAGGACTATAACAGGCACATTTTTCAAAATTTAGAGTGAAGGCAACCCTATCAATCAAAGTATCTCTCTCCCTCCCGCTTTCTGCTGCCCACATGATAAAAATTTCAGTCAGTCCAAATGGGTGAAAATGTTAGATAAAATCTCGTGTAACAAAAAATCCCTAAAAGTTATTTTAAAAATTAATAAAAAAGAATCCCTAATGTGGCAAGGCATCCCTGAGAGAGCATTTAAGTGTAGCACCAATAGGGAATAAGATTAGAGAAACCTGTTTGAGATAGTTTGGACATGTTCAACACCGGCCGGCAACGGTGCCGGTAATGAAAAGTTTGGCTACACAAGTTGATGGCCCACTAAGGGAAAGGGGTAGGCTGAAAGGACATGGATGGAAGTGGTAAAAATAGATCTGAAGACGTACAACCTATCTGAGGATTTGGCTCCGGATAGATCGGAATAGGGAAACAGAAATGGTATAGCTGACCCCAACATAGTTAGGACAAGGCTTTGATGATGATGATGATGAGGATCCCTAATGTGGCAGGGCCCAATGTTTGGGACCACAATTGTCATCAATTCATTCATGTCAAAACTTCTCATCTCATACACAAATCATGTTCACAAAATAACTAAACAATTAAAATACTATCAAAAACTATAAAAGCAAATTCTCATTGATGAAAATAAGAGAAAATGAATGTGTTACAAGTTTCATGTAAGGAATGCACTATCAATTGATAATTCATGCATGGGGGAAAGGGGGCACACAATTTCTGAACGATGCATGGTGTGCCGAGACCAATTGGTATGATGAAGATCCTGGTGCCAAAGTGGTTGGGGAGGAGGCGGTGCTGGTGGAGATGGCACCACAAGCGGAGGTCTAGCAACTGTGTCTGGTTGATCATTCTGATCATCTCTCTGCTGATCCGGGTTTTCCTCTGGTGTAGCAGGTGTAGGCAAGGGTCTTTGCAGATCCCAATCAATTGGGTTACGACCTTGCCTTTGAACATAAGATTGTATCAATTGGTCTAAACTTTCACGAAATCCACTGCGAAGAAGATTAGAGACACTTCTTCTGCAAACACACAGAATTTACTAAGAAACATATCATTTAACAAAACTGCAAGCATTAATTGTACCGATAAACTTGGCACATCACAGCATGTACATATATATTGAAGAAAATGCCACCAAGATTACCTGCTAAGAAGTTCCCTGAGTTCCATACTATACACATTGTCATCATCAGGTGGGTGAAATCTATTAATATGTCTGATAGGGATGGTTCGCCGCATTCTTGAAGGGTCAGAAGGCCCATCTTGCCAATCATCCACGACCTCTTGAGAACCACTCTCATTCCACTCCTCATGCACATCTTGTAGATGATTATCTTCATCATCTTCATTTTCTGGAGTTTCTGCCGGCCAACCCCGATTGGTGTTCTCCTGCCAATTTTCATCCATTTCTTCTGCAGTAGCTTCTTCCCATTCATTAAACTCAACTTCAGCCTGTTCCCAGTCTCTTCTCCCATCTTCTGTGATCTCCCCCTGCCAATTCCCTCCTTGGGAAGCAGATTCTTGCCAATTCACATCTTCAATGGGTGTGTCATTGCCCAAGTCCCCGGCATGCTCTGGCATTTGATGAGCATCACTTTCCTGACTTCTAGGATGAGAATGTTCATTGTTCTCATCAGGCACCTCTGCCAAAGTGCTGGATTGAGATTGACTGGTTCTAGAATCACTGATGTTACGATTAGCAGAATTATCAGACTGGTTGCTCACTTGACCACGAACAATATTCTCTAATCTGGATCGAAATCCCTCCCTGGTTCCAGAAATCAGTGTATTTAAGATTTCAATGAATCACAATCACAACACACTGACAGCACAAGGGGAAACCATATACCCCACAATCAGTGAACCACTGCACTTATACCAAATATAGTTTGATAAAAGACTAAATCGAATTTTCCTTTGCAATAAAATATGGAATTAATCAT